>CM035434.1:59177845-59415345 GCA_020310875.1 Ceratopteris richardii
CCAAGGCAAGTATTAGGTCATTTGTAAAATGGGAGAAGAAAATTTATCCATAAGTCTGAAGGTTTCCAAATCAAAGTGGAAAGATAATTGATGCCAAAGAGTGGACGAGGATTCTCTTATTATAGGTGCCTTTAATGTTTTCATGTTTTATTGTGTTAGATACTTTTCTTACCTCTTATGTTCTTCACAGATTAATAATGATATGCTTATATGATTAGTGACTACTACCTTGTGTAGTTCAATTCTGATGTAACTATTGAAGATTGAAACCAATAACTTGACAAATTGATTGATGTTTTTTATTTTACAGCTCTTCCCCATCGGATGAGGATGGGGACCTACATCCCCCCTTATGCCTCGGCTGATCCGTCATCATCTTCCATAAGATGGAGGCAACCTGGGAGGTGATAACACATGGGCCAGCAGGACTGAAATAATAAAAAAACATCATACAATGAATGGGCTTAGTGCCCTTTGAATCCCCTGTATCTCACAAAGTCAAGGTAGGGACAATGTAGAGGCATAATAGCTATGATAGTCAAAAACCAGTAATAGCCCTTAGATTCAGTGTATGCCTGATGGTTTAAAGCAAGTTACAAAGAAGGTTAATGATTTCTTCATCGCCCTCATTAGTGAACCACTTGCTTTTAATCTTCTTGTTCTCTAAGAAAAACATCCTATGGTGTTTGAAAGGTGGTGACGTATTACAATTATATATTCTCATCCCTAAAAAGCCTAGGGATTTTTCAATCAACCATTCTTTCCAATGGGCATCAGAGTGGATCACACATTTTTCTTTCCATATCTTCTAGATTGCTTCCCCTATGATAGTGTTCCACAAGGCATAAGAGCAGCTAACTCTTTTGCCAAATAACGATTATTTCCAATTGATTTTCCTTTCTAAACTTAGAATTCTTAGCAAGAGATTGCTAAATCCTGTAGCTTGGGCACAAGAAGAAGAGATGGGCAAGGTCCTCTCTATCATGTAGGGAACACTTGCACCAGTGAGGGGCCCCATATTAGCTTTGGCATTGGTCGGAATTCCATGATGGAGAATGCTCCACATAAGAATTGCCTTTTTGTTCTCAGTGAGATGATGCCTTAAGTCCCCACATTTAAGTTTCCATTTGATGCTAGACTAGTCCCCACATTTAAGTCAAGATTCTTTTAGAAGCTTAAAGTGTGATCCAATTTACTACCATTAGTCCATTTTAATCCTTCAATGTGGCGTGATTCATTCTTGAGAAGGAGATGAGTCTCTCAGTTGTTGATCTCTCTCATGGTTTTAAAGATGTTTCCATCTAAAAAATCCTTTGTTCCATATCCTCTTTGCTCTTTGTATGTTCTTCGAGTCAACATCTTTGATTCCCCTAATAAGAAACCAAATAGAAACATTTTCCTTGATCCCACCTACCCACTATCAATATTCATTAACCTTGATATAGGATTTCATCTTTTTCCAACTCTTCCTTAAGGAGGAAGCAAGTTTTGAACCTTTGGAGTCACGGGATGCTGAAAAAAATCAAGCTCAATAGATCAATATCATTCGACCTAGGGATTACCATAAGCATAAGGGAGGATTCTTTTCCAAGAATTGATGTTTTGAGTAATTATTTTTTATCTAATTTTGGAGACGACATACATGTAGTCCCATTTTTGAGAAGTGAGTGGTGAGGAAATTCCCAAGAGTTGAGTGACGTGGTTGGTAATTAGCTCAATCATATCTTTTATAGAAGAACATTCCACCTCATTGTTATCTATCATGTAGAGGACCGCTTCTTTGTGTTGCTTATTCTTCAAGAGCTTACATATCTCTTTCCTTGGCTTATCTAATTTCCCAGTGCACCAATATTCAAAATAAATCTATAGGTTCTTTCTTTGAATTTCCTTTTTGTATTATAGTTTGATTCTTATTTTTTGGAGTCAAGGTTGTGGGCAAGAATCACCATTATTTACTTCCATCTCAAGATGCCAAAGCAAGCAATATAAATTTTCCCTTCTAACACATTAAATGTTAAGAATCTCTTTTTGGGCCTTGTTAAGGAGAATTTGGGATTGCTTGATGGCTAACTTCTAGCACTTACACTACAACATATCAGGGGCATACCGACGTTGCCCATACCGACGGTCACGCCCCTGCGTCGGTATGACCGTTGAAAATGCTTGAAAAACCACGGATGCAATACCGACGGTCATTTAATCGTCGGTATACAGGCGCCGGTATGAGCGCCGGTATAGGCGTCGGTATTTTACTATAAATTACCGGCACTTATACCGACGCTTATACTCGCGCTTATACCGACGCGTATACCGACGCTTATACCGACGCTTATACCGAGGCAACATTTTAACCGGGCCCGAGAGCAAAAATTCAACATTTGCTTGCATTTTGAACCAAACTTTGCTACTGTGGAGTTTGCGCACGCGAACTACATTCTGCGCCTATTGTGTACACAGGTCTCTCTCTTTCTCACTCTTTCTCTCTCTCTCTCTCTCTCTTTCTCTACATCTTTGTTTCTCTAGATCTGAAATTTTTGTAAGAGTTGCACATACTGTAGCACCATTTCTCTTTCTTTGTGTTTTCCCTTTTCTAATTTCTCTTCTCTTTTGTTTTGCAGGAGCTCTTTGGAATCAAATCTTTGGAATTCGATGAAGGGCATCATTAAGTGGACCTTGAGGACAATGCTCCAAACAATTACATCGATGTAAGTGATTTTTTTGTTTTCGATTGATATAGAGTGAGATAGAGAGAGAGAGATGAAAGAAAGAGAGAGATCTAGAGAAACATAAAGAGAGAAGGAGAAAGAGAGAGAGAGAGAGAGAGAGAGAGAGAGAGAGAGAGAGAGAGACAGAGACAGAGAGAAAGAGAGAGAGAGAGAGAGAGAGAGAGAGAGAGAGAGAGAGAGAGAGAGAGAGAGAGACATGCATATTACATACACACTCACATACATATTACATACACACAACATACACATACATATTACATACTCACATGCATACATACATATACATACATACATGCATATTACATACAAACATGCATATTAGATACACACATGCATATTAGATACACACATGCATATACATACACACACATATTCATTCTCATACTCATATACATACATACATGTATACACACATATACATACACACATGTACACACACATGTATACATACACACATGCATATGCATACATACATACACACATATTTGCATGTACACACACATACATACATACATAAACACATGCATATTACATACACACTCACATATGTATACACACACATGTGCATACACACATGCATATGCATACATACATACACACACATATGCATGTACACACACACATACATACATACACACATGCATAATACATACACACACACATATATATACACACTCACATATGTATACACACTCACATATGTATACACACACATGCATACATGCACATACACATACACACACATCACATATACATACACACATATACATGTTTTAGGGTTAGGGTTTTAGGATTAGGGTTTATGAATTTCTCTTTTCTTTTGTTTTGCAGGAGATTTTTGGCATCAGTTCTTTGGAATTCGACGAAGGAAAACATTAAGTGGACTTTGACGACAACGCTCCAAACAATTAAATTGATGTAAGTGATTGTTTTGTTTTCAATTGATATAGAGTGAGATAGAGAGAGAGAGAGAGATGAAAGAAAGAGAGAGATACATACACACATATTTGATTGTACACACACATACATGCATACACACATGCATATTACATACACACACACACACATATAAATACACACTCACATATGTATACATGTACATATGTGCATACACACATGGATATGCATACATACATACACACACATATGCATGTACACACACACATATGCATGTACACACACACATACATACACACATACACACATATACACATATACATGTTTTAGGGTTAGGGTTTTAGGATTATGGTTTTTGACTTTTTCACATATACACACATCATACATACACACATGCATGCATATAAACATGCATACACACATCTCTTTGTCTCTCTATCCCCCTACACACACATCTCTTTCTCTCTCTCTCTCCCTACACACACAGGAGCTTTTTGGCTTTTACATATATCTTTTTTAATTTCTCTTTTCTCTTGTTTTGCAAGAGCTTTTGGCATGGATCCATTGGAATTTGAAAGAGACGACGTTGATTGGGCTTTGAAGAGAGCAATAAAAAGAATTACATCGATGTAAGTGACTGTTTTGTTCTTTTTTATAAATAGAAAGAGAGAAAGAAAGAGAGAGATAGATAGAGAGAGAGAGATGAAAGAGAGAGAGAATAAGAGAGAGAGAGAGAGATGAAAGAGAGAGAGAATGAGAGAGAGAGAGATGAAAGAGAGAGAGAGATGAAAGAGAAAGAGAATAAGAGAGAGAGAGAGAGAGAGATGAAAGAGAGAGATAATAAGAGAGAGAGAGAGAGAGAGATGAAAGAGGGAGAGAGAGATGAAAGAGAGAGAGAGAGAGAGATAAAGAGAGAGACATAGATAGATAGAAAGAGAGAGACATAGAGATACATACACACACATGCATACATATTTCATACACATATGCATACATACACACACACACATATACATGTTTTAGCGTTAGGGTTTTAGGATTAGGGTTTTTGATGTTTACACATATACACACATAACACATACACACATGCACACATATACACATGCATACATACATACACATACAAACACATCATATATACATACACACATATGCATGTTTTAGGGTTAGGGTTTTAGGATTAGTGTTTTGTGCTTTTACATATATACACACATGCATACACACATATACACATGTAAACACATAATACATATACACATACACACACACATACACACACGCATACACATACACACACACACACAAAGACACACACACATACATACATACATACATACATACACACACATAGATATATACACACATGCATACATACATACACACATGTGACATATACATACACACATATGCATGTTTTAGGGTTAGGGTTTTAAGATTAGGGTTTTTGGCTTTTACTTATATACACACATGCAAACACATATACATGTTTTAGGTCTAGGTCTTCAGGATTAGGGTTTTAGGGTTTTTACATAGATACATATATGCATACACACACATACACATATATATATATTTATTTATATTCACATACACATATATATACACAAAAATACACACATACACATGTTTTAGGTCTAGGTCATTAGGATTAGGGTTCTGGGGTTTTAAAAAATTCATACAAATATTTACACATATACAAATATAGACACATAATACATATACACATACACATGTATATACATAGGCATACACACATATACATGTGTTCTGGTTGTTGTTTATAAATATCATGTCAATGTGTCTCATTTCTTTGTACATGGTTCATGATTGATTTCTCCCATGTATTTTGTATTTGACAGTATGTTTTGCTTTATCAAATCATGTTTCTATTGCCTGTCATACATGTCACATGTAATCGGGTTTTTCTTGGGCAGAGTGTATTGTCTTTTGCTACACAGCAGCATGGGAATGTTGCTGTAGCAAGAGACAACATACTCTGCCCAAAAAAAATTTGCAGATATGGTCGTCGGTATAAGCAACGGTATAAGCGTTGGTATCCCCAGGCAGATACCGATGCTTATACCGACTATTTTGCACAGGGGAATACCGTCGCTTATACCATCACTTATAGCGACGCTTAAACCGACGCTTATACCGACGCTAATACCGACGCTTATACCGATGCTTATATCGGCGCTTTGGTTCCGACGCCTATACCGATCCTTACACTGACGTCGGGGCAAAATTGCACCTGTTCATTTTCCTCGGTAGAAGCCTCGATATACCCCCGATATGTTGTAGTGTTAGCTAGAAGGTGCCAATGACCACAGCTAGAGGCCTTGCTCTAGATGGAGATGACCTATTGAAGAAAATGGTGGGAGAGGATTGAGGGATCAACATGAGACCATGGGGCCTTCTTGTGTCGAGGATCTGGTTTGAAAGTGAGAATCATTGGATAGTGATCAGGGAAACTAAGTCCACACAGTGAGAAAAGGATGAAGGACCCTACTTCTCAATGATAGTCTGCATGATATAGCTTTTTATCAAGTCTAGATTTTTGCAAATCTTTGCTCAACTCAATAATCAACCAAGAAAAACCATGCACATCTTTGACTTCCGTGAGATCATGGTGAATATTAACTTGGTCCTAGGCATCTTTTTCCATTCCATCAATAACACGATCCCTTTGGTCCTATCCATTAGAGATAACTTCCGCCATATTAAAGTCCTCCTAGAGGACGGTCTCAATGGGCACAGAGTCTAAAGAGTGCCAAGTTGTCAGTCTTTCCATGTTAGAAGTAAGAGCATGAACTGAGAGAATGTTGAGTTGAAGAGGGTCCTTCAAAGATGTTTCTGTTGTATATTATTGAACAATGCATTGCTAAAGTGTTATATTATTAATGTATTAATATTGTATATTATTGAACAATGCATTGCTAAAGTGTTATATTATTAATGTATTAATATGTATATTATTGAACAATGCATTGCTAAAGTGTTATATTATTAATGTATTAATATGTTTTTGATGTTTCTGATATAGCAGCTGAAGGTTCGTGAGAAGCGTGCAAGGCGTGAAAGGGCGGACATCAATAATCCGAATAATTATTATTTAGCTTGTAAATAAACCTGCGTAGAAGGTTCTATTGTTAAAAAAAGTAATGATTAGCATAAGGATCATTGTAGACCGTAGTTTCTGTTATTGAAAGCAATGGATTTCTGTAAAAGTTATCAACTTTTAGTTTCACGCTTGCTTTTCGAAGCCGCCCTCATGTAACCACCCTTTTCGACGTAATCAAAATTCCTATAAATACATGCACTCTGTGGACTCTCGAAACAGAGTGCATGGGGGGAGATTGCACCCAATCTTGCGTTCGGTCTCGTCTCTTGTTGCCTCTATTTTCTGTGTGTTTTTCTGCGTCTGTAATCTCTGTATACGCGTGAGCAAGATCCTGACAACAGTGGTATCAGAGCTGTGCACGCATCAATACAGAGGGTTCTGTTCTCTGTTCGCGATTCTGAATTCCGATTCCATCTCCATCTCCATCTCCATCTTCGGTTTCGGTTTCGGTTTCGGTTTCTGTTTCTGTTCCTGTTTCGGTTTTGGTTTCGATTTCGGTTTCGGTTTCTGTTCCTGTTCCAGAACCAGAACTTACGTTTTCACCTACGTTTACTCCTTCGGCTTACTCCAGGTTTTCACCTACGTTTACTCCTTCGGCTTACTCCAGGTTTTCACCTACGTTTACTCCTTCGGCTTACTCCAAGGCATCGACTAAGGCAAAGAACTAAGGCAATAACTTAGGCAATACATTGGCAACATTGGCAACATTGGCACCCAAGGCTCCCGTGGCAGCCGTTGGCTACGCGCGAGGCAATTTTAATTTTTGAGTGGTAATAGAGAGGTTTAGAGTCCCTAAGGTAGGAGGATTTGAACCCACAACCTCCTACTTTCAAGGGAAGTACTTTGACCACTCCACCATCTCTTGGAGTTGTACTCAAGTTCTCTCTCTTTCTTACTTGTGGAAGGCGCGCGCGTCGATTTCAAGATTGGACCCAAGAAAGAATCAAGTGTATCTCTCAATCCGTAGGTCGGATTGAGGCGTGTAATATACCGTTGGAAAGTTCTCGGAACGAACTTTTCAATGAGCTAGCTTGGAAGTGTGAATTCCTTCAAAATCCTTGGGTGGCACTTGATTGAGTGTTCAAGATACCAAGCAAGGTTGAGAACACGGGATCGAGACACCAAGGTTGCAAACAAGAAGGTTCAATACACCAAGGTTGAGAGCAAGGGTCCAAGAGCACCATGGAGGATTACAGTAATTCACCTCTACCTGCGGCAACACTTGAACAACAACTAGAGCTCTTGCGGCATGAGCTTTAAGGAGCTCAGAACGAGATCCGACAACGTGATGAAATCCTCCAAAAGATGCAAGCTGAGGAAGACAACCTTACGAGAGTAGTAAAAGCTATTGTGTCTGCCCAATCTGATGTTACTCATTCAAAGATTGGTAATAGAAACTACCAGTTTCTACAATTTGATGGCCGAAAGGATGGGCCTTCAGTACTTTCTTGGTTGTCACAGTTTGATGATTTTTATACCGATGAAATGTATGCTGAAAGTGAAAAAGTTAAATTTTCCACTAACTATTTAGTAGGTAAAGCACAACTCTGGTGGAATGTCCTGCGGCACAGTACGGAGCGTCCAACAACTTGGAAGGCTTTTCAAGAAAAGGTGAAGGATTCATTTCTTCCTCCTCAATACCATTTGCATGTTCGACGAGCATGGACGACCCTTACATGGAAGGAGGGTGATACGGTTACTACCTACACAGAGCGGTTCTGGCAAAATTTACTACTTGTACAAATGCTTGAAGATGTATCAGAGGATATCTTGCAGCAGAAATACGAAGATGGTTTGGAGGTGGGAATCCAAGCTAAGCTTCACACCTTACGACCTACAACCCTCAACGAGGCTATATCTTTTGCTTATGATGCAGAAAAAGAATTCCAGTCCATAACCAAGTCACTCCATCCACAACAACCACGTCCACGACCATTTCCTGTTAAACCTTCATTTCCTATGAAGCGTAATTTTAATGCCCCATCTTACCCTAGTTTTCCTCGTCCTCCACAATCCAATTACTCAACTCCACCCGTTGCTTCATCTCTCCAACCAACCAAACCACCTACCCTTCAAACTTCAGCAGTGAATGCCCAACAGAATCGACCACGAATCACTTGCTGGAATTGTGGTAAACCTGGACATACAAAAATAAGGTGTAGATTGCAACCTCTTCATATGAAACCGGCTACAGCTCGATTGCATAACATGGAGGTCTATAATGAAGAAATTCCTCTTGTTTGGACAGAGGAATCATTGGAGAAGGATTTAAGTACCTTGGGTAACGATATCTCTCTACACTCTCTTCTTTGCATGCAGGGTACAATAAATAACAAACTAGTTAAAATTCTACATGACGATGGTAGTTCACATGACTTCATTTCACATTTATTAGTACAAGAACTTAAATTACAAACATTTCCTTCTTTGTATAAAGTGAAAGCTGCATTTCAAGGTAGTCGTTATAATGTAACACGAGAAGTGCAAGATGTTACGATTAGCATAGGCCCATATGTTGATTCACGGACATTTTTAATTGCACCTTTGCAATCTTATGATGTTATACTAGGTATGCCTTTTCGTCACCATTATAACCCACTTATTGACTACCATACTCATACCTTTAAGTTTGCTTTCAAAGGTCAAATCATTACTTTGTCTGCACGGCATGATTTCCAGCCATTTCCATTGATTAGTCACACTCAAGTAAAACGTGCATTTAGGAAAGGATTAAACTCATGCATTGTTTTTGTCAATGTCATCAATGATTATACTCATACACTTCCAGATGCATATAAACCTTTCATGAGTACTTATAAGGATTGTTTTATGTCTGAATTTCCCTCTGAACTACCACCAGTTCGAGGATCCTTTGACCATAGCATAGACTTAGTCCCTGGTAGTTCTCCTCCTCATAAAGCACCTTATAGACATGGCCCACTACATCAAAAGGAAATAGAAAATCAAGTCAAAGACCTACTACAAAAAGGACTTATAAGGCCTAGTTCTTCCCCATTTGGAGCACCAGTTCTCTTAGTAGAGAAGAAGAATAAAACTTATCGAATGTGCATTGATTATAGAGCCCTTAACAAGATCACGATCAAGAATAGATACCCTATTCCTCGAATAGATGATCTCTTAGATAAGTTATGAGGAGCTTGTGTCTTTAGTAAAATTGATCTTAAATCGGGTTACCATCAGATTCGTATGACACAAAGTGATATTTTTAAGACTGCATTCAGAACTCAAAATGGCCATTATGAATTTATGGTAATGCCCTTTGGACTTACTAATACCCCTGCTACATTTGTGCGAATGATGAACAATATTTTTCTTGATTACCAAGCTTTTGTTCTTGTATTCTTTGATGACATACTTATTTACAGTAAGAATGATAGTGAACATGAAAAGCATCTTGAAACAGTTTTTCATTTGTTACAAGAGAACACATTTTATGCTAATCCTGAAAAGAGTTATTTCTTTCAGCGTAAGCTAGAACATTTAGGACATATTATTTCAAGTGAAGGTGTGCATGTGGATCCGAAAAAGATTAGAATTATCATAGAATGGCCTACACCACAATCAGTCAATGATGTTCGTTCTTTTCTTGGGTTAGCTAGTTTCTATAGGAAGTTTGTTCAAAATTTTTCTTATTTAGCATTGCCTCTTACCTTGTTGTTGAAAAAGAAAATAAAATTTGCATGGGGAATTACCCAAAAACAGTCCTTTGACAAACTTAAACATGCACTTTCACATGCACCTGTTTTACAATTACCTGATTTTTCACAACCCTTTCATGTTGTTACTGATGCTAGTAGTTCAGGAATAGGTGCTGTTCTGATGCAAAATGACCATCCCATTGCATTTGAGAGTAGAAAGTTAAAACCCTCATAGCATAATTATAGTACGTATGATAAAGAATTGTTAGCAGTTGTGCATGCTTTGCAAATTTGGAAACACTATCTTATGGGCTCTGAGGTCTTAATCAAAACCGATCAACAGGCTATTAAACATTTATTAAATCAGCCCTTAATCTCTGATAGGCATCTTAAATGGGCATCATTCATTCAAAATTTCCAACCCATGATACAATATCAGCCTGGTAAAGCTAATGTTGTAGTGGATGCTCTTAGCCGTTTTCCTTTGCATTCTGTTGTTTTGAATAATATTTCTGCCATCCAAATTCATTTTTTTCAAGAAATGGTTTCCACTTATGCATCTGATTTGTATTTTTCACGTGCATGGCATGACTTCAACAATGTTGCATCTTCATCTAATGAAAAATATACATTTCATAATGGTTTTCTCTATTTTCAACATAGATTGTGCATAACCCAAGCTTTTAAAGATTTTGTCATTAAAGAAATGCATGAACCATCTTACATGGGTCATAGAGGCATACAAAGCACCATTTCTGCTTGCAAAGATTTCTTCTTTTGGCCACACATGGAAAAAGACATTGCACATTATGTTTCTCAATGCATTGTATGTCAGCGTGTCAAACGTCATCATGGTAAACCATTTGGATTATTAATGCCACTTCCTATTCCAAATGAACCATGGGAACAAATCTCTATGGATTTTATCACAGGTCTTCCTATCACTTCATCACATAATAATATGATTTGGACAATAGTTGATAGGTTTAGTAAATATGGATTTCCTAAAGTAATGTTATCTGATCGTGATGTTAGGTTTTGTAATCATTTTTGGGTTGCCTTATTTCAACATTTTGGTTCTAAAATAGATTTTAGCTCTGCATTTCATCCTGAAAGTAATGGACAGAGTGAGGCTACAAATAGTACTATTCTTGATTTATTGCGTTGTTATTCATTAGATAATCCTAATAACTGGGATGAAAAGTTTCCATTGCTTCAATTTGCTTACAATAACACTTCACACACCACTACTGGTCGTGCACCTTTTGAAATAGTTTTCGGTAAAAAGCTTCCCACTCCCATGTCCCTCACCCAAACCGACATTCCGATGGCTGATTCTATTGCTCAAGATCACGTTTCTATACTTCATGATGTTCACGAGCACATTAGGAAAAGTCAAGAGCGATATACACGTATTATCAATACTAAACGATTAGCCAAAGAATTCAAGGAAAATGATTTTGTATGGTTGCGAATAATTAAAAGACGTCTCAAAAATATTTTGCAGCATCCTAAAATTAAACTTGCACCACGCTATTATGGACCGTTTCGCATTATAGAAAAAATTAATGATAATTCATTTCGATTAGATATTCCATCCCATTGGACCATTCATAATTCTTTTCATATTAGTTTACTTAAACCATTTAAAGGAACTTTACCACTTGCTCCACTTCTTGATGACCCTCCTTTAATTGAAGAACAATCTGAAATCTTAGTTCCTGAGAAAATCATTGATTATGATGTCACTACTACACGCACAGGTACTCAATATCATCGATATTTGGTTAAGTACAAAAATCACTCTATTGAAGAATGTCAATGGATACATAAAACACAATTAACACCTCATTAGACCACTTAATTTCTGCATATCATACACAAACACATTAATGTAACAGCTCCATGAACATTTCCATGCATGTATTTTTACATGGCACATGCCTATTTTCTTTATTCAGTGATGAAACATGTGACTGGCCATCCATGTTTATTATTTTATCAACTCAGGTCAGTTGCTTGTTCAACTGCGGCGCATGTTATACCTTATGGAATATGTTGAACAATGCATTGTTGGATTGAAATATAAAATAGCCAATGCATTGTTGGATTGAAATATAAAATAGCCAATGCATTGTTGGATTGAAATATAGGATAGCCAATGCATTGTTGGATTGTAACATGGAATATGTTGAACACTGCATTATAATTGTTAGAGTGTTGAATTATTTTATCAACTGAGGTCAGTTGCTTGTCAACTGGGAGGCATGTTGTATATTATTGAACAATGCATTGCTAAAGTGTTATATTATTAATGTATTAATATTGTATATTATTGAACAATGCATTGCTAAAGTGTTATATTATTAATGTATTAATATTGTATATTATTGAACAATGCATTGCTAAAGTGTTATATTATTAATGTATTAATATGTTTTTGATGTTTCTGATATAGCAGCTGAAGGTTCGTGAGGAGCGTGCAAGGCGTGAAAGGGCGGACATCAATAATCCGAATAATTATTATTTAGCTTGTAAATAAACCTGCGTAGAAGGTTCTATTGTTAAAAAAAGTAATGATTAGCATAAGGATCATTGTAGACCGTAGTTTCTGTTATTGAAAGCAATGGCTTTCTGTAAAAGTTATCAACTTTTAGTTTCACGCTTGCTTTTCGAAGCCGCCCTCATGTAACCACTCTTTTCGACGTAATCAAAATTCCTATAAATACATGCACTCTGTGGACTGTCGAAACAGAGTGCATGGGGGGAGATTGCACCCAATCTTGCGTTTGGTCTCGTCTCTTGTTGCCTCTATTTTCTGTGTGTTTTTCTGCGTCCGTAATCTCTATATACGCGTGAGCAAGATCCTGACAACAGTTGCAATCTATCAATGGTTCAGATCCATCATAGTACCCACCAAGAGGGAGTGCCATGTTGGTTTGAAGCCAATATTCAAACCACCACTCCCATGCAAGTGTTGTCCCACACATGAGATATTGAAATACACTTTAGCCTCTTTTGTAGTTCAACCCCATCAATTTTGATCTCTTGAAGAAAAATATGTTTGGGTTCACATTTCCATTGACCAAACATGGTCGCCCTTAAGGGTTAGACAACTCTAGAATGTTGTACAAAAGAAAAATCATTTACAAAAGGAAGTACCTTTGTTGGTGAGGGATTTGTTTTTGTCCTTCTTTTTCTTGTTTTTATCTTCATCTCTTGTTCTTCTTCATGTTGAGGGTTCCTAGCACATTAGATAACCTTTAACGGGGCTATTCCAAGAGAACCTTGCCCAAATTTTCCCTTTTTGAGACACAACCCTTGCCAAGGAGTCCATGTCATGACCCAAAATATGGAACTGACAATGAAACTTTCATTGGAAGGGTTATCTTCCTCGCTCGATGTGAGACCATCCTCTTTGAAGGATGCGGCTCCTTCTTCGTTATCTTGCTTGCTTTTGGAAGGATTCTCTGGGGTTTCATCTTCACTGAATTGTTGATTCCATTAACCTCGGTAGTCTATGATATTGATCCTCTTCTCTAAATTACAGAAAATATTGTTAGTTGAAGGGATCAAGTGAGAAGGATTTGGCCCACCACCTCCTTTGGGATTTCTTCTCCTTCTATATATTTCTTTTGTGAAGGATTTTGAATTACGATCCTAGAATTGTGTTCCTTTGACTTTTTTGTTGTTGGGGAATCATTTGGCTCTAAGGAATGATCTTTATGGGTGAAACTGACATTTGTCAACTGAAACCTAAAAATTTCACTTAACTTGTGCATTTTCCTTACTTTTTCTAGCCACAATATTTTTCACCTCAGAAGGTTATTATTTGATCCTATTGCTTTGCACCCAGTGGAAGCAAGCTTTGAGTAAGTTTTTGTAAACTAACTCTTGTTTGATAGGAAGTCCTTCACCAATGTCAATGTTAATTTTCGTGGGAAGATCTAAGTTAAGATCCACTTTCAACACAAATTTGCAAGTACCATCTAGCTTTGAAAGATCTCATTGCACCTTCATAGATGAAACCCCCAACATCTTCTTTGGACACCAACAAGCAACCAATCAACATGATGATCTCCATAATAAATCCATAGAGGAAGTAGGGAAGGTTAGGGAGTCCCACCCACAATGGAAAAGCATGACAGTTTGGACTTTTTCGGGAGGAATTCTAGGAACCACTTGAAGAGACATAACATAGTGCACTACACTTACAAAGAGCCAAACTCTAGAGCTTAGAAGGCCATTTCCTCATTCTCAAAAACTATTAGTAGGTGTTTGGCTAGAAGGCATTGACAATTACTAGCAGGTGGTTGCCAAGAAGGAATTGTAACTTACAAACCACCAAACACGAAGGAATCATTCCTTTCAAAACCATTGTCGGAGGGAGTCAAGAGGTGGTTTCTGGTCAAACAACTATCCAATGAGGCAAAGCTTCTTAAGCTCTTCTTGGTTAACAAGAATGATCTCCCTAGGAAGTTAGACAATTTAAGGATTAGAGCCAATAAAACCAAGAGAGGTGCCATCCGCCTTGTCCTCCCAAGTCGGACCCAAATTGTTGACCACCAGCAAGGGAACATATCTCCCCATTATCCACAAATGCCTTAACAAAATCTCACAAAAGCTTTTGAAAGAAACCCGATAGGAAGAATCTTCATAAATTGATTGAATGCCATGGAAATTTAAGATGTTCATCCAATATGCGTTCGAACATAATTAGGATGGAGACTGACGTGGGATCTATGATGGATTGGTTGAATTTGGAGCAGACATGTCATCCATTGCTTTCATGCTTTCGTCGTTTGTCGTTCTTCACACAATAGAGTCAAAGGCGACACACTGAAGTTCTTTCTGGGTCTGTCGCAGGATACCATCTATCACGATCTTTTTGAAAACCGCTTATCGCAGAGTTAACCTTCACTCTGTCTATCGTGGAATCCTTCACCATCTATCACGCTATGGGTCAGCGTCTATCGCGGTTTGCTTCACCACCTTCCGTGGAGTAAAACCATCACCACCGTCCGTTGAGTTCGACTCTTTGGGGATTGTTTTTCCATGTGGTACTTCTAAACCATCATCGGGGCTTGTTTTGTCTATCGTCCTAAGGGACACTTGCCTCAAAATTTGAAGTGAAACGTGGGGTGCAGCAATTGGCAGGTGCATCATTTATCGCGTCTTCTCTCTTTGCCTCGTGTGGCTTCCTCTTTCCTAAGCGTTCGAGAGCTTCTAATTGAGAGCTCTTCTTAGTTTTAATTTTTGTCTTCATTCAGTGATGGCATCTCCTTATTTTTCTTTCGACGCCTTTTTTTCCTTCAGCCCTTTTGACACTTCTTTCCATTAAGCTTTCGTAGAAAGAAAAGCAAAGTCCATTTTAAAACTTCCTTGTTAAAATGAAATTTGGGCTTTAGCGTGCTTCGAGTGGAGGGGGGGGACTTTTCCTTGAGGCCTCTTTCTTTGCTCTCAAAGGGGCAGCCATTTGTCTAAAGGTGGGTCCTTCAAGATCCTCATAGTGCGTTTTCGGGTATGGGGGTGTTTCTTTTTTTATTATAGCTTTCTTGGTGCTTTTGCTCCTTTCCTACTTGGTCCTTGATCTTCCTGGATTTTTCTCTCCTTCGCGCTAATCGGGGTCCTTGTAATGGCTCTGGCGACTCCCTCCCTTGTGAGAAGCAAGCTGGCCCTGCCCCCGAGGGAGATCGGTAACTTGGGCCTGCGACAAAGCCCTAGAGATCCCTGACAATAAAGAAACCTACCAGGAGGGTTACACTACAAGCAAAGAAGATGGCTTTAATACTAGTAATGATAATAACATGGATAGTGAAAGTTCCATCATTGGATCGACTATTCCGGAAATGGTTTCCAGTTCTTCCCAACAGGAGGCATCCCACAAGGGAAAACAACCTATTGGGCTAGCCTGGAAAAGCCCCCACGAGAACATATTGCTAAGTCACGACCCCCTCCTAGTGAAAAAGAAAGACGAATCCAAGAAGAGAAAGGATAAGGCCCCCTCCCGCAAAGAGGGTATACTATGGCAATGATCATCATCTCGTTAAATGCTAGAGGGCTAAGCGATCCCTCAAGAGCGACCATCATTGGATAGTGGCTTTGTGACATTAGCCTGAACTCGAAATTTATCTGTATTCAAGAGACTAAAATTGATGAGGCAGACCTCCAAAAACGGCTCAGACATGTCTCCTCGACCGATGTTTGGATTTTGACATCGCACCTACGGAGTACCATTTGATTTATTGAATTTATTTGTGTTAAATTTCTCATGTATGTTTCTCTACTCTTTTTATATTTGTTTCAGGAGCTGGCAATGGGTCGTCCTCCAACACAAATGGAGGAGTCTTACGGATATAGTCATGGGTTGACTCCACTATTGCAGGACTTGGAGGGACGTGGTGCGGTAGTTTCATGGGAGCATTTGCGATGAGGTAATTAATTTATAAACTTGGTTTTTACTTGTTGTTTGTAACTTTCATGTGAATTTATCTCGTTCCATTAATGTTCTTTGTTGCAAGACTGTTGATATGGAACGTTCTTTGCATGTGTATGGAAATGGAAGACCATTATTTTGTATTTCATTTTTATATGGCAATACATTGCTTTGCCACATTTTGTAAAAGCGTCATATATGACAGTGGTTTGCCACACTATTGTACATGCTTCATTATTGAAATATATAACTTCTTTTGCACATGGTTCATAGTTCATTCTGATTATCTCTTTTGTATCCAATAATACTCTGTTTCATGAAATCATATTTCAGTTGTCATTAGAGTACACATCACATGTACTCGGTTTTTTTTTGGGCAAAGTGTATTGTCTTTTGTTAAGAAACATCATGGTAATGTTGCTGTAGCAAAAAACAGAACACTCTGCTCAACAAAAATTTTGTAGGTATGGTCGTCGATATATGCGACGGTACTCCCAGTAGTGTCATCGGAATAACCGTCGGTACACCTAGCAGGCGACGGTATGTCCAGCAGAAGCCTCAGTATTTGCGTCGGTATGGGTGCCAGTATTACCGACATATATACGGACGTATATACCGACGCATATACCGATGCATATACCGACGCATATATCGACGCTTTGGTACCGATGCGCACACCGATCTTTACACCGACGTCGCGGCAAATAAAGCCGCGTTCATTTTCCTCGGTAAAAACCTCGGTATACCATCGATCTGTTGTAGTGCATCCACAGACTAAATGCATTCTGGTTAGCCGTGATGTTGTTTTTGTGGAAGATGCTATTCAGCCATTGCTTTCATGTACCAAGGAGATATCTATTAGCTCCAAAGACATGTATGATACTTTGATGCCTCTTTTACAGGTGGACAGTCTAGCTGGTCCTAATGAGGCAACTTCTCAGCCTTTGCAGGTTTCATGTGATGATGCAGATAATTCGATTTTTGATGCAGATGTACATGATGCACTTATTGATGAGAGAGCTGATATTGAGCAGGCAAGAACTATGCCAAAATGGCTTGTGCAGACTTTGCGTGACAACAAATTAGATGCACCTCTGTCATATCGTACTCGTTCGGGCTCTCATAACGCCTCTTTTGCATCAGATTGCTATGCTATGGTTGTGTCTAGTATTTGTGATGAGAATGAGCCTGTTTCTTTTGATGAATCACAGAATTTAGAAAATTGGATGATTGCTATGCAATCTGAATATGATGCTATAATGAAGAATGGTACATGGTGTTTATGTGACTTGCCTCCTGGTAAGAAGGCCATTGGCACTAAGTGGGTATACAAGCTGAAGCGTAAACCTGATGGTACAGTTGACAGGTATAAGGCTAGGCTTGTTGCAAAGGGTTATGCGCAGGAAAGAGGCATTGATTTTGATGAGACCTTTGCACCTACATGCCGTATGACTATTGTTCGGAGCATTTGTGCACTTGCAGCTCATCATGGTTGGAATGTACATTAGTTGGACATTAGAACAGCATTTCTGAATGGTGACTTGCATGAAGAAGTGTATGTTTTTCAGCCCCGTGGCTTTGTGCAAAAAGGGCATGAAAACCAGGTGTGCAGGTTAAAGAAGGCATTATATGGTTTAAAGCAAGCACCACGTGCTTGGTATGAGAAGATACATGCCTATCTAGTTGCACATGGTTTTGAGAACAGTCCAACTGAAAGCACCTTATATGTTAAGCGTGCTAATGATGTGCTCCTGATCATTGTTGTCTATGTTGACGACTTGCTACTCATTGGTCCTATTGAGAAGAATATTGCTGATTTCAAGGCTGATTTGCATGCCTCATTTGAGATGTCTGATTTGGGGCATTTGCATCACTATTTGGGCATTCAGTTTATGCAAGTTGATGGTGGAATGGATTTGTGTCAAACGAAATATATTGACACCTTATTGCAGTGTTTTGGCCTTGAGGACTATAAGCCTATTGCCACTCCTATGGAGACAGGTTTACGATTGAGTCTTCATGATGCTGGAGACACATTTGATGCTGTCCTCTATCAATAGGCTGTTGGATGCTTGATTTACTTATGCATTACTCGGCCAGATATTCAGTTTGCTGTCTCAAGGAGGTTTATGCATTGCCCAGGAGTCACGCATTGGAAGGCGGTTAAGCGCATCTTTCGCTACTTGAGTGGTACTCGGCTACTTGGGTTGTTTTATCCCAAGGGGGGATCACTACTGCCAGATTTGCATGCTTTTTCTCACTCAGATTGGGCTGGTTGCTATGACACTCGTGTGTCCACCAGTGGTTTTTGCTTCATGCTTGGTAGCTCATGTATATCTTGGTTGAGCAAGAAGCAGCCTACTATGGCCACTTCCAGTCGTGAGGCTGAGTATAGGGCAGCTTTCATAGCGACTTTTGAGTGTGTGTGGCTCAGACGCCTTATGGCTGATTTGGGTGTTGGCCAGTCTTTTGCCACCACCATCTTCACTGACAATCAAAGCGCATTGGCAGTTGCAAGGAACCTTGTGTTCCATTCTCGCACTAAGCACATTGAGGTGCATTATCACTATGTCCGGGAGAGGTTCTCTGATGGGGAGATCAGCTTGGCATATGTGCCCACGGAGGAGAACATTGGAGAAGGCTCTGCCAAGGGAGAAGTTGAAGCTTTCTGCAAAGCTTTGGGCTTACTTGCTTTTGTAGAGTGATTACCACATAGCTCGGCACTTCCTTATACATGAGTGCCAGCTCCTTGTTCACCGCATCACTCCTAGGGGGGATTTGTTGATATATTTAGGTAGTGATCTGTGTGAACACTCTAGAACCCCCGGGGCACTTTTTTCCCTCTTTAAGAGGTTTTTTTCCCCGGCTTGTATATACTCCTATTGCCCTAATGGGCTACTTATCTTTGCACATTCTCTAGTAATACATTTAGTATTGTGTGTTTGTGTGCTGTTCGCGTGCCTCCGCGGACATCTAACTCCAACACACACACACACACACACACACACACATATATATATATATATATATACATATATATATATATATATATATATATATATATATATATATATATATATATATATATATATATATATATATATATATATATATATATATATATATATATATATATATATATATATATATATACACACACACACACACATACACATACACATATATATACACATGCATACATACATATGCATGTTTTAGTTCTAGATCTTTATGATTAGGGTTTTAGTTTTTTTTAACACATGCATAACATATATACACACGTATAATACATATATACATGTATATACACATGCATACTCAAATATACATATTTTAGGTCTAGATTTTTAGGATTAGGGTTTTAGGGTTTTTACATATATATAATTCAATTAAATTTATATAAAGAAAAAATAAAGAAAAATTAAAGAAAAAATTAAGAAAAAAATTCAATATATAAATAAACATATGTATAAAATAGAATGATTGTATAGATAAATAAATATGAGAAGATCTAGTATTTTAAATAAATTAATTAATTATATAAAATAGCTTTTTGGTTTTAGGGACGATGCATATGTGGATGATGCATGATTGGCCTGGTTATGATGAATGTTCAGGTTTGTCGATTTCGGGTTATCATGCTTGTCCCTTATGCGGACCATGACTCGAAGCACTAAGTAAAACTATCTATGGACACCATAGATATTTGTCTGATGGACATGTTTAACGTGAAGGACAAATTGGTCGATAACCACAATGCCAAATGAAGGCTAGCGACTGGAAATAACTGTGGGATTCAGAAACTCCAGTCGCTGACATGAAACAATTGTCGATTTTTTATGAACTCCCTTATTGGAGTGAATTATTAATCAATCATTTGGTAGATCCGATGCATATTTTTAAGAATGTGGGAGAGATTCTCTGGAAGACTTTGATCAGAAAGAAAGAAAGCAAAGCACAAAGGGAGGACTTAGAAGAGGGAGGTTGTATGCAAGAGTTTTGGGTAATTACTAAGCCCAATGCAATATTATCATTACCAAGAGCTCATTGGGTGCTTCATAGGATGGAAGAGCAACAAGTGAACAAAATAATTTCAAAGTTTTGGACACCTACTAGATACATGAGGTATCTAAAGACTTCTTTCACATGAAACGACGATCCTGGTGGGCTCAAGTCTCATGATTGGCACAAGTTTTCACAGTTTGTGCTCCTTGTAGTTTTAAACGATTGTCTTTTGAAGAATGTGCGAACAACCATTTATAAAATTAGTTCCTCAATATGGTGGATCACTTCTAAAGAGATAACTAGAGATAGCATAGAGAGTTTGAAACTCAATGGTATCAAAGTTGTTTGTATGATAGAGAAGTACTTTCCCACAAGTATTTTCATTATTCAATTTCATTTCCTGGTTCATATGATAGATGACGTTTCTATAGCAAGAATTGTCCATAGTACATGGATGTTCCTTCTAGAGTGCTTTATGAAAACAGAGAGCACATCTAGAGGGTAGCATGGCAAAGGGGTGGCTCGTACAAGAGTCTCTTGTATTCATAACTGCGTTTCTACATATGTGAGATCCAAAAATGCCTTGCTTATGGAGCGATGATGAAGATGTTCGTCTCGTAGATGATGACTCACAAGGTAAAGGGTTACAAAGAAAAATGGATGCAAATTTCAGAGAGAAAGCAATGAAGTTTTGCATGGTTAACTCTGAGCATATGCAGAAGTGGTTAGAGAAGTATGAGCATGCCAAGGAGACCAACGCAAAGGAAAGAGCCCAATTTCGAAGGAATCGTTCCACTCGATTTTCATCCCTTCCAAAAAGTTTTCGACCTCTTCCACCCTTTCCAACGAGCAGATGACTAGATACAACGGTTTCACAAGCAAAGGCAACAGGTGAAGATATCTCTGAAGAAGAAGAACTCGCAAAGAGATGTGATTGGGAGTATACTAAATACGGTGCACTATGGTCTCGTGGGAGACACTTTCAGATCGCATGAATTGATAAAAATAAGTCTACTTTTGATAGTGGAGTGATGGTGAATTTTTTGCAAAAAAGTAGACCGAGTGCAAGAGATGATAATGCTCAAGAAGGCCAACTAGATTATTGTGGAGTGATTCAACATATCTTGAAACTATCCTTTAAGAAGTTTGATTACTTTGTTTTTTATGTGAAATGGTTCAAAGTAATCATCTCTCAAAGATAGAGATAGGAAAATAGAGCATACATACACATACACATACACACACATTTGCACATTTACAGATGCATACATACACACATACATGTACACACATGCATACATACACACATACATGTACACACATGCATGCTTACATACACACACCTATACACACATGCATGCTTACATATACACACATGCATGCATACACACACATATAAATTTACACACATGCATACATACACACACATGCATACACACATACATACACACACATATATACACATATGCATACATACACATACACACACACATATACACACATACATACACACACACATATATACACACATGCATGCATACATACACACACATGCATACACACATACATACACACACATATATACACATATGCATACATACAAATACACACACACATATACACACATACATACACACACACATATACACACATGCATGCATACATACACACACACACATATACACACATGCATGCATACATACACACACATATACACACATGCATGCATACACACATATACACATATACACACATGCATACATACACACACATGCATACACACATATATACACACACATATATACACATATGCATACATACACACACACATATACACACATATATATACTCACATATACATTCACACACCCACATATACACACATGCATGCATACACACATATACACATATACACATATATACACATGCATACATACACACACATATATACACACATGCATGCATACAATATATACACAAATACACATACACACACATGCATGCATACATACACACACATGTATGCACATGCATACATACACACATATATGTACACATGCATACATATAACACACATATATACACAAATGCATACATACACACATGCATGTATACATAGACACACATGTATACACATGCATACACATACACACACATACACACACATGCATGCATACATACACACATGTACACACACATGCATGCCTACATACACACACATACACATACACACACATGTATACACATGCATACATACACACACACACACATGTACACATGCATACATACACACACATATATACACACATGAAAACATACACACATATAATCCTATTTTTATTTTGAAGTTTTTTTTTACATCAAATATATAAAAATAGGATCAGGGTTTTTACGCTATTTACACGTACATACACATACACATATAATATATATATATATACATGTATATACACATGTATACAAAAATATACATATTTTAGGTCTAGATATTTAAGATTAGGGTTTTAGGGTTTAGTATTTCAGATTTAAGTCTAAGTCTTTCTGATTAGGGTTTTAGGGTTTTAATACGTAGATAACATATATACACAAATACACATATACATATAATACATACATACATGTAGATACACATGCATACAAAAATATACATATTTTAGATTTAAATCTTTAAGATTAGGGTTTTAGGATTTAGACATATATATAACTCAATTATATTTATATTAAGAAAAAATATAGAGAAAAATAAGAAAAAAAATATGAATATATAATACATATATACATGTATATACACAGGTATACAGAAATATACATATTTTAGGTCTAGATCTTTAAGATTAGGGTTTTAGGGTTTACACATATATATAACTCAATTATATTTATATTAAGAAAAAATATAGAGAAAAATAAGACAAAATTTATATTAGGTCTAGCTTATTGCAAGATTCTTCAAGACCAATTTTTGCCAGAGGGCAATGACATGCCTCCAACATGTGGAGATGCGAAAAAACTTTTATAGTCCATTGGAATGGATTATACTAAAATTCATGCTTGTCCGAATGATTGCATTCTCTTTTGGAATGAGTATGAGCATCTCCACGTATGTCCAAAGTGTGGAGCAAATAGATTTAGAGAAGACGTAGGCGAAGCAGTTCCCGCAAAGGTTCTTCGCCACTTTCCTATCATTCCACGAATTAAGAACATGTTTAGATCCAAATCTATAGCTGAGTTAATGTCATGGCATACAAAGAGCAGGTCTATAGATAATGTAATGCGAGTGCCAGCTGACTCTGATGCTTGGAAGCACATAGATAGTAAGTGGCCAGAGTTTGCTAGTGAGCCTCGGTCCATACGTTTAGGCCTAGCTATGGATGGAGTGAATCCATTTGGATTACGCAGTTCTTTATGGAGCACATGGCCTGTATGTTTGGTCAATTATAATATCCCACCATGGTTGGCCACAAAGAAAGGTCATTTATTATTAGCTCTAACTGTACCAGGTAAGTATAAGGTAAAAAACATGGATGTATATCTTGCACCACTTGTGGAAGAACTGCGCATTTTATGGGATGGGATTATTGTGCGTGACATGTCTCAACCTATAAGAAGACGAGACGTGCGAGTGCAAGGCATACTTATGTGGACAATGCATGATTGGTCCGGTTAGGGTGAATGTTCAGGTTTATCGATTTCGGGTTACCATGCTTGTCCTTTATGCGAACCACGACTCGAAGCATGCTATTCCGAAGCACTACGTAAAACTATCTATGAAGGACATCATAGATATTTGCCTGATGGGCATGTTTTACGTGAAGGACAAATTGGTCGACAAGCACAACACCAAATGAAAGCTAGCGATTGGAAACAACTATGGGATTCAAAAAATCCAGTTGCTGGCATGAAACGGTTGTCCATTTTTCATGAACTCCCTTATTGGAGTGAATTGGTGATCAATCATTTGGTAGATCGGATGCATATTTTCAAGAATGTGGGAGAGATTCTTTGGAAAACTTTGATCGGAAAGAAAGAAAGCAAAGCACAAAGGGAGGACTTAGAAGAGCGAGGTCGTATGTGAGAGTTGTGGGAAATTACTAAGCCCAATGGAACAGCATTGTTACCAAGAGCTCCTTGGGTGCTTCGGAGGATGGAACAGCAACAAGTGAAGAAAACAATTTCAGAGTTTCGTACACCTACCGGATGCATGAGATGTCTAAAGACTGCTTTCACACAAAACGACGATCTTGCAGGACTCAAGTCTCATGATTGGCACAAGTTTTTACAGTTTGTGCTCCCTGTAGCCCTAAAAGACTGTCTTTCAGAGGATGTACGAAAAACCATTTATAAAATTAGTTCTTTAGTACGGTGTGCAAGAGAACAAGGATTACAACCACCACATGCTTGAGAGATGACTCTCCTCCCAACCTTATGCCTGTATATATAGCTACTTGAATCAATGAGGACCACAAATGTAACTAGAGTCCACAAGTGCATGTGCGATCTCCACCACTCCTTTCCTACCTTCCACTGGAGTCCACTAGTGGTTGGTGTACTCGCCTCTTGAGTTAAGTCCACTGGACTCAAGTTAACTGACGTTAACTTGAGTTAGAAGGCTCTAGAGCTCTTTGGGCAAAAACTCTCTCCCCATGCTCCCCATGGGGATTGAACCCAAGACCTCCTCCTTCACAACCATGAGACTTAACCACTAGGCTAAGCAGATTACTTGAATATGAGAGCACATGACTTATGCTAGAGTCTACTCTTGAGATCTTTGGTTCTAAAGACGAGTGACCAAACGATATCCGATTTCAGATCTGTCTGAAGCCATCGGATCCCTAGATCATAAACTTACTTTATTACATTCTTCCCCCCTTGGGAAAGATTTTTGTCCTCGAAAATAAAGCCATATATATAACTGTAGGCAACCCCCGAGCCTCATGTTCTAAAACTGGAAGAACATGGTCATGTTCTAAAACTAGAAGAACATGTCTCATCTCTGTGGTGGCGTCCCTGCCCGAATGATTCAAAACATTGTCTTGCATTGCACTTTGATAAACTGATCAAAGTACAAAGTAGTGAATGAATAATAAGGGTGGATCTAAAAACATCCCTAGCCAATTCACAGTTTCTGGATGTGCGATCCAAGCACAAACATGTGAACTAGGTGGATTCTAATTACTAGTCCATTTTTAGGCATGACTAGTGCATGGACTTAGTAACAAAGGTAGGATTCTTTATCCTTTACAAAACTTTGAGAACTCTTGATTCACTTGAATTGGATTTGGATCACTTAAACTTTGGTTGTCTCAAACATCTAACTTAGATGTTTGTACAATGGTTTACTTTGATCCAACAGTTACTTGATTTTTCTACCCGACTAGAGGATTACTTTGTCCTAATGAGTTGAAAAATCCTATGTAAACTATAGGAGAAAGTTTACCATTTCAGTGGAACCAACTTGACCAATACAAATTCAAAATAAAAAATTGTCCAACTTAGGATATTTTCTCAAAGACTTTGACTGAAAGTTATGGGGAATTGTCAATCTGATGAGCAATTCCTAACTTCAATGTAGGTATGCTAATAGTTGGAAGCAAACTCACATGAATAAGTCAATCTTAGACTTGTTATCTTTTGAAGGGTGAATATGTTATTATACAGAACATCTATCTAGGATGTTTAATTTAGTTATCTAGTTCCAATCAGCTGACCCAAAACTTTTGCGAGAGGAATCAGATACTTTATCTGAGTCAATTCCAAAAGATTTGGAAAGCGAAAGGAAACAACTAAAACTCTGTATAACTAATTCAAACTTCTAAGATCTAAAATTGTTGTGAGTGGAGTACTTGATGACTCATGACTTTAACTTTTGAATGATCTATTTCAACAAATATTTGAAGCATTTTCTTTATCTTTAAGAGAAATAAGCTAGATTCTCAAAAAGATCGAAAGAATATAAAAAACATCATCCAACCACAGGATACTAGTGTGGCAATTACCATCAGTGTGTCGACCCACTGAGGTTCTGTTGATGAGTTTTTACTAAAACAATGCTTCACTTGAGACTAAGTTCAAGTCACATTCAGACTTTTTGACTTCTTATCGTGAATGCAATTCTTGTGCATTTCTTTGAGTCAAAAGAGTGAATTTACCAAGTTATACTAGGAACTTGATACTTGACTTAGTCAATCAAATCCTTGGTTCAAAAGATCAACTGAAAATCAAAGTCTAACTTCTTTTTCAGAAATTTATCAAATATTTTTGATCGATGACACTTAAGCTTGAAGTGTTCTAAGAAGATCTTGGAAGTTACTTACTTCATATCTTCAATTTTCTTGATCTTGAAGTTATTTTGAAGTCTCTTAGGATACTGCTTTTATCCGTCTTGAATTAAAACTTATTTTTAATTCCCTTGAAGGTCAAATCTAACTTCAAAAAACGGTTTTCAAATAAAAACCAATTAGAATTCCAAGTACTTGAGTTTTCTTAAATTCAAGTTAAATTGTTTATTCTTCACCAATTTTGTAGTGACAAGAGCTTTGGACTTCTTGTCTTTAGATTCATTTCTTGAAAATATTATAGGTACCTACCCCGGGGAGTTTAAATAGGAATCTCTCTACTACTTAAGCCTGAAGCATCTGCCCATGCTCTATGCATTTGTACCAAAATCCCTTTAAGGATAGGTAAAAATTATGTTTTACCTTCCACAGACTTAATTACCGTTGATACGGTTGCAGACTACATACTTGGAATATTTACTTTGTTCAAACTTGGAACAACTTACTACTTTGATTGCCAATACTTGGGCAAACTTCACAATAGTTCCAATCGTAGTTATCTTGGACAACCATGGCCAAGATTGATCAAGTCTTTTTGATCATGCGATAATAATAAAGACTTTATCTTTATCATTAAGATCTCTTGAGCTTTTCTAAGCTTTTTGGTTTACCTGCAGGATTTTAAGAGATCTTTTCCTAGCTTAAGTCCAAGCATACACTACTGCCGTTCAGATTCCAAAGCTAAGAATCTTTGATATATCTAGGTTATATCACTATTTGGACTTAAGTACCAATACTTGAGGTTTGGAACTGCTAGGGAACTACTTACTAATCTAAAGAGTACGAAGAACTTCATTCTTAATATTTGGAAGAATTATTCTTCAAAGACTTGAGATTCCTTTTAGGGAATCAAATATCTTGAGCAAATGATTCATCTTGGAATCTTTTGTAGTGTTGGAAGGATATTTGAAAGAATATCCAGAAGGTTTACTGATTCAACTGTATTCATTTCTTGAGTATCAAACTAGAGACTATGTATCACCTTTTGGATATGGTTTCCCATACTACTATGAAAGTTTACGCTTGAACTTTCATTTAGGTGATGTTGACTCCGATTCTTGAGTTTGATACAAGATTCATTATTATTGGTTAATCTTGAGATGTTACTAGAGTCCTTTAAACATATTTCACTAATCAAAATGGTGTTTAAAGTCCAAGCATCTATTGATGATTGATCCAATAGTAATGCAACTATGAACACATAACTTTGAACTTTGTGGCTTTATTTAGGAAAAGTTCATGGATTGGAGATCCATTTCTTGGAACTTTCTATTCCTAAATGAAAAGTTCACACTTACTTCAAGTCATTAGGAACTTATCTTAGTTCCTAAAGATTGCTTAGCTTTAGGAAATAGCTTAATTTCCAAAGATTACTTTGCTTGGGTCTCTTCAAGGCTTTACCACTTGAAGATAATCTTTTAGGAAAGAACTTGTTTCCAAAATTGCCTTTAGGAAATATCGTGATTTCCTAAGATATGAAAATAACTTGAATCATTTCATTAATTGTCATGACTTCAGGAAATTACTTGATTCATAATGATCAATTAATATTTATCTTGGTTTCTCTTTTAAGCCTTGAGTTAGCTTAAATAGAACCAAGCAAGTTTCCTTCAAAAGTTTTCACGTCGATTAAAGACCTTGCATCATGCCCCGTGATGAATTTCTGGAAACTAACAGCTATGAATAATAGAGTTCCATTGATTCTAGAAGTTTAATACTTCTTCTTATTTTTATCAGTGTTTGATGAATATTAAAGTATTAAACCTTCCAAATTTGTTGAACTTACAAGTTTCAACAGAAACTTCCTTACTTGGGTGCATGAACATGAACATCCAAAAACAACTAAATCCACGTTAGTTGCTAAGAATGTCTAGGTTTCTTTCCAAACTTAGACTGAGCATGCATATTGGAAAGTAGCTCTATTTTCTTGGCATCTTAATGACAAGAAAAAATGAATACTTACTTTCAACATGCTTTCTTTTTCTCAAAAAGACTCCTACTAAGTGGTACTTATGCATAAATTTTTGGAAAAAAATAGACTAGATACTTAGTTGCATGATGGTCAAGATCTTTGCAACTAAGTAATTTTCTATTTTTCCCACCTAGCTAAGTCAAGTTAGAAAAAGAAAGGAACGAAAGTATACTTGTTCAGCTACTTACCAAAAGATCATGCATATGCACATGCATCTCCCTGCATGCAAATGCATGTATGCGATTGCCCATTCTTGGGTGCAAATGCATGTGTGTACATGCAAGTGTAATGAACTTAAGCAAATCTCAAGCTTATTAGGTATGCAAACAAGCATCCATGCAAAAACAACCTGCTTGCTATTCTAGCAAAAGGTAACTATTCAAGTGCATGAACTGGAGAATTAACTACCTTTCCCAAGCAAGTGCAAACTTGATGTGCATAAAACATTCTTTTATGCACAAATAATCTTTTCATTTTTGTGCATGAATGGAAATAGAAATTTCAACTGCATACCGAAAACTGAAAAGTACTTTGTATACTTTTCTGTCATTTTAATTCCGTTTAGTCCTCTAATTAGCTTTCATGTTGAGATAATCATAATTGGACTATGCTTTTAGTCCTAATTAATGCATCCTAAATGAAAGCATTCGAGCAAACAAATATCAAAATGAAAACATAATACGGAAAATACTTAGCTCCCCATATAGCTATGTCCTTCCCTTGATCCTTTGGAAGAGTCAATCTTCATCTTCATAAACGTCATGGATCATCTTTTGCAGATCGTTGCTTCATGATGTTCTCTTTATTAAAGAAGTGAAGCCTTCCTTGGATTAACTTGTATCAGTTCATCCTTTGTGTTCATATGACATGTGGATGATCAAGCTTGGAATTGAAAAATTCAAGGTCGATCTCTGTTGTAAGCTTCTGCAGCCCGAAAAGTTTCTGTTAAGCATCCCAAGATCTGGCCAATGACGAGATGGCATGTCGAGAGACGTCCATCTCGATGTTTCCGGGGGAAGGAAGACAGTACGATCGTCTCTCTGAGGGATGAAACTGCTAATAGTTTTGCCTAATTGGTTATGACTGCTATCAGAACGTTTCTCTCTTGGATAAGGGAGGGCCTTACCAATTGGAAGGTCACGAGTTCGAGCACTGAGTGACCACTTAAAGTTTTATTTTTTATCCCTCAAAATGTACTTGTACTATATCAATAAAAAGATCATAGTGATAAAGTTCTGGCTACAGCATTCATGCAAGAGCCCAGGTGGCGAGTTCTGTATAGCAACATCCGAACATCCTGTTGCAATGTGGTGGGGATTCTAGTATAAGATGTTACAAAGGTATAACATCTATGTACAATCACTAGCGACGTGACCCAAATAATGTGCAGCTTCAATAACGAAGCCCGATAGTCATGATAACTCGACTTAGAGCAAATTTAAATCGAATCTTGATGCCGCCAATCTCTTTTCTGGTCTTTGTAGCAGAGGCATGCTGAGCAGATACCAACTTTCACAAACATATCTGCGTGTAGATGAACGCCATGGGGTGCCGAGGTAGGGAGATTGAGTCCCATTCGCTCCAACCTCAGAAATTTAATTTCTCTTTGTTTACTATGTTTAAATTTCTGTAGCCTTCAGTCTGTGATCATCTTCGGGTTACGCACGATGCTGTTCTCCTTTTGTGATCGCTCAAAGGAAATAATCATTACATATGGCTGCCTGATCTGTTCAAACTAATGAGCCTGATCGGCGCTCTTATGAGATTACATATGTAAATTATCTAATCCATATTTCATGTGTACACCTCGCGGGTATGTAAGAAAGAGCGGATGATGCTTCTAAGTGCAATTGTCATCAAATATAATTGCTCGCTTGGATAGGGCAAGTGTTTCTCCCCTCAAGTCTCGGGATCAAACCCCGCCTGCAGCCATTCTGTAGAAGTTCTACTTCTGTTATGTCCTCCACAGCATAATGTGCTGCCAAGAAGAGATCAATACTCCCACGAGCAAGAAACACGTGTCACGCACCGGGCCGAATCCGTGATGAAAAGAAACTAAGCGAGTAAAAATTGCTCAAGAAATAAGAATCAATAATAAAGGTGATGAAGATCAAGTTGAAATCTTCATAAGAGCTAATGAAGAAGATGATGAGCCACCAAGGTCACCATGAAAGCTAGCTCTGATACCAATGCAAGAGAACAAGGATTACGACCACCACATGCTTGAGAGATGACTCTCCTCCCAACCTTATGCTTGTATATATAGCTGCTTGAATCAATGAGGACCACAAATGTAACTAGAGTCCACAAGTGCATGTGCGATCTCCACCACTCCTTTCCTACCTTCCACTCAAGTCCACTAGTGGTTGGTGTGCTCGCCTCTTGAGTTAAGTCCATTGGACTCAAGTTAACTGACGTTAACTTGAGTTAGAAGGCTCTAGAGCTCTTTGGGCAAAAACTCTCTCCCCATGCTCCCCATGGGGATTGAACCCAAGACCTCCTCCTTCACAACCATGAGACTTAACCACTAGGCTAAGCCGATTACTTGAATATGAGAGCACATGACTTATGCTAGAGTCTACTCTTGAGATATTTGGTTCTACAGACGAGTGACCAAACGGTATCCGATTTTAGATCTGCCTGAAGCCATTGGATCCCTAGATCATAGACTTACTTTATTAAACGGTGGATATCTTCTAAAGAGATAAATAGAGATAGCAAAGAGAGTGCGAAACTCAATGCTATCGAGGCTGTTTGTATGGTAGAGAAATACTTTCCCACAAGTATTCTGACTATTCATTTTCATTTACTGGTTCATGTGGTAGATGAAGTTGCAATAGGAGGAACTGTCCATAGTCGATGGATGTTCTTCTTAGAGCACTTTATGAAGACATTAAAAGGGTTTGTTCGACAGAGAGCACGTCCATAGGGTAGCATGGCAGAGGGATGGCTTGTACAAGAATCTCTTGTATTCATAACTGAGTTTCTACGTATATCGGATCCTGAAATGCCTCGCTTATGGAGCGATGATGAAGATGTTCGTCTCTTAGGCAATGAACCACAAGGTAAAGGATTACAAAGAAAAATGGATGCGGCTTTCAGAGAGAAGGCAATGAAGTTTTGCATAGTTAACTCTGAGCCTATGCAAAAGTGGTTAGAAAGGTATGAACTTGCCAAGGAAACTAACGCAAAGGAAAGAGCTCAGTTTCGAAGAAATCGTTCCACTCGATTTTTGCCTCTTCCAAAAAATCTTGGACCTCTCCCACCTTTTCCAACGAGCAGATGGCTAGATGTTGCGGTTTCACAAGCAAAGGCAGCGGGTGAAGATATCTCTGAAGAAGAAGAACAACTCGCAAAAGGATGTGATTGGGAGTATATTAAAGACGGTGCACTATGGTCTCGTGGATGATACTTTCGAATCGCACGAATCGATCAAAATAGGTCTACTTTTGATAGTGGAGTAATGGTGAATTTTTTGCAAAAAAGTAGAGCAAGTGCAAGAGATGATAAGGCTCTAGAAGGCGAGTTAGATTATTGTGGTGTGATTCAAGACATCTTGAAACTATCTTTAAAAAAGTTTGAGTACTTTGTTTTTGATGTGAAATGGTTCAAAGTAGTCACCTCTGGAAGAAACGCAACAATGAGACTGGATAAGAGCCGTTTGCTTCAAGTCGACTCCACAAGATTATGGACAGATGAAAGGGATACATTTGTACTTCCCGAACACTATTAGCAAGTTGTTTTTATACCAGATTCAAAAGACCCAGAGTGGCTATTTGTTTTACAAGTCGCTCCACATAGTAGACAAATTTTTGAAAACATAGATGTAGAAGAAAGTCCATCTCTAGTGGACTCAGAGATTCATTCGATAGTCAAGGTGGAAGAGATCATTGTTCGAGAAGAAGAGGTCATTGTTCGAGAAGACGAAGCAATAGATGATGATCAGGAGGAAGCCAGCATAGCAAGCGATTTAGAAGCCATCAATATAGAGATAGATATTCTCCGTGCATCGGATCTTCAAGAGGATGCTAGAATAGAGGACTTTTGAATAAAACACTTGTACGTACTAGTTTTTGGTTTTCTTTTTTAATTCTCTATATTACTTTTCTTCTCGCATGCTAATTATTTGAGTTCTTTTATTATAGAGCACGATGGGAGACAGTCCTCCAGTCACTCCACATTCCATGACAGAGGAGCAGTTTTTGGAGTTCATCTCTCAGGTTCCTCCTACGTATATGGCCGTTGCATCACAGTATTGGATTGCTCGTGGTAGCACTCTTGCCAGCCTCACTCTTGGCGGCCTTACTCCTGCCAGCCTCACTCCCATTGGCCTCACTCCCGCTGGTGTCACTCACGTCGGTGTCACTCCTACCGGTGTCACTCTTGCGGGTGGTGCTACTCTCGTAGGAGGTATGTCTTCTAGCTTTGTGACTCCACCACGACCATCTTTGCAGCCATCTCCTTTTGGGTCTACTAGTAAACATGTGCGTTCGACACCTCAACGCGATATAGGTTCTGGTCCGTCTCGTAGATCGAGGTCACGCTCTGGAGTAGGAGGTTCTAGGAGTGGATCTACATGTAGGTCTGGAGGAGGAGGAGGCGGTTGTTGTGGAGGCAGTGCGACGGACGTTGTGTCGCCTGCTTCTACTCCTAGGATGAGTACCTCAGATGTAGGTATGCCACGTAGTACACCACGTGGAACACCACGTACACCTTGGGGTGCTCATGACCATGATGACTGCAAGGTGTATAGTATTTGAGATGGAGCTCCGGTGATGGATGCGGCTGGCAAAGCAATGCATGCACGCATATGACAGCTTTGCTCCATCTAGTTTGGACACTCCATCATGCTGAAATGGAGTGAACAGGATAAAGATCGGAAGAATTATATCACAGAGACGATTTACCAGGAGTTCCGACCAGCCGATGGATAGTCTCTTGTCAGTTCAGAGTGGATTCTACACATCACACGTGAGGTCATGTCGCATCGACGATCCGAGGCTCGTGATGCTTTCAGAGAAGGCTTACCAAAGCCTGTATGGTTAGATGTTGAGGAGTGGGACATAATTCGTGACGAGCAACAACAGACTCATGATCGATATCGCCACCAGCAAAATGCCACAGCCACACATTTAGATACGAATGGACCGTCACATTTGGGCAATGGCGGATATGACACGATGCGTCATGAGTTTGTAAGTACCATTTCATTTATTGAATTTATTTGTGTTAAATTTCTCATGTATGTTTCTCTAATCTTTTTATATTTGTTTCAAGAGTGGCAATGGGTCGTCCTCCAACACAAACGGAGGAGTCTTACGGATATATTCATGGGTTGACTGCACTATTGCATGACTTGGAGGGACGCGGTGCAGTAGTTTTATGGGAGCATTTGTGATGAGGTAATTAATTTATAAACTTGGTTTTTACTTGTTGTTTGTAATTTTCATGTGAATTTATCTCATTCCATTAATGTTCTTTGTTGCAGGACTGTTGATATGGAACGTTCTTTGCATGTGTATGGCAGTGGAAGACCAATATTTTGTATTTGATTTTCATATGGCAATACATTGCTTTGCCACATTTTGTAAAAGCGTCATATATGACAGTGGTTTGCCACACTCTTGTAAATGCTTCATTATTGAAATATATAACTTCTTTTGTACATGGTTCATAGTTCATTCCAATTATCTCTTTTGTGTCCAATAATACTCTGTTTCATGAAATCATATATTCGGTTGTCATTAGAGTACACATCACATGTACTCGTTTTCTTTTGGGCAGAGTGTATTGTCTTTTATTAAGCAACATCATGGTAATGTTGCTATAGCAAAAGACAAAACACTCTGCCCAGAAGAAAATTTGCACGTATGGTCGTCAGTATACGCGACGGTTCTCCCAGTAGTGTCATTGGAATAACCGTCAGTACACCCAGCAGGCGACGGTATAGGCGACGGTATGTCCAACAGAAGCCTTGGTATTTGCGTCGATATGGGCGCCGGTATTAACGATGCATATACCGACGTATATGCCAACGCATATATCGATGCATATACCGATGCATATACCGATGCATATACCGACCCTTTGGTACTGATGCGCACACCGACCTTTACACCGGCGTCGCGGCAAATAAAGCCGCGTTCATTTTCCTCAGTAAAAACCTTGGTATACCATCGATCTGTTGTAGTGCATCCATAGACTAAATGCATTCTGGTTAGCCGTGATGTTGTTTTTGTGGAAGATGCTATTCAGCCATTGGTTTCATGTACCAAGGAGACATCTGTTAGCTCCAAAGACATGTATGATACTTTGATGCCTCTTTTTACAGGTGGAGAGTCTAGTGCTGGTCCTAATGAGGCAACTTCTCAGCCTTTTATTGGTTTCATGTGATGATGCAGATAATTCCATTTCTGATGCAAATGTACATGATGCACTTATTGATGAGAGAGCTGATATTGAGCAGGCCAGAACTATGCCAAAATGGCTTGTGCAGACTTTGCATGATAGCAAATTAGATGCATCTCTGTCATATCGTACTCGTTCGGGCTCTCATAGTGCCTCTTTTGCATCAGATTGCTATGTTATGGCTGCATTTATTCTCTGTGATGAGAATGAGCCTGTTTCTTTTGATGAAGCACAGAATTCAAAACATTGGATGGTTGCTATGCAATCTGAATTTGATGCTATAATGAAGAATGATACATGGTCTTTATGTGACTTGCCTCCTGGTAAGAAGGCCATTGGCACTAAGTGGGTGTACAAGCTGAAGCGTAAACCTAATGGTACAGTTGACAGGTATAAGGCTAGGCTTGTTGCAAAGGGTTATGCATAGGAAAGAGGCATTGATTTTTATGAGACCTTTGCACCTACATGCCGTATGACTACTGTTCGGAGCATTTGTGCACTTGCAGGTCATCATGGTTGGAATGTACATCAGTTGGACATTAGAACAACATTTCTGAATGGTGACTTGCATGAAGAAGTATATGGTGACTAGATGTGCAGGTTAAAGAAGGCATGATATGGTTTAAAGCAAGCACCACGTGCTTGGTATGAGAAGATACATGCCTATCTAATTGCACATGGTTTTGAGAACAGTCCAACTGAAAGCACCTTATATGTTAAGCGTGCTAATGATGTGCTTCTGATCATTGTTGTCTATGTTGACGACATGCTACTCACGGGTCCTATTGAGAAGAATATTGCTGATTTGCATGCCTCATTTGAGATGTCTGATTTGGGGCATTTGCATCACTATTTGGCCATTCAGTTTATGCAAGTTGATGGTGGAATGGCTTTGTGTCAAACGAAATATATTGACACCTAATTGCAGTGTGTTGGCCTTGAGGAGTGTAAGCCTATTGCCACTCCTATGGAAACAAGTTTACGATTGAGTCTTCATGATGTTGGAGATGCATTTGATGCTTTTCTCTATCAGTAGGTTGTTGGATGCTTGATTTACTTATGCATTACTCGGCCAGATATTCAGTTTGCTATCTCACAGATGAGCAGGTTTATGCATTGCCGAGGACTCATGCATTAGAAGGCGGTTAAGCGCATCTTTCGCTACTTGAGTGGTACTCGGCTACTTGGGTTGTTTTATCCCAAGGGGGGATCACTATCGCCAGATTTGCATGCTTTTTCTAACTCAGATTGGGCTGGTTGCTATGACACTCGTGTGTCCACCAGTGGTTTTTGCTTCATGCTTGGTAGCTCATGTATATCTTGGTTGAGCAAGAAGCAGCCTACTGTGGCCACTTCCAGTTGTGAGGCTGAGTATAGGGTAGCTTTCACAGCGACTGTTGAGTGTGTGTGGCTCAGACGCCTTATGGCGGATTTGGGTGTTGGCCAGTCTTCTGCCACCACCATCTTCACTGACACTCAGAGCGCATTGGCAATTGCGAGGAACCCTATGTTCCATTCTCCCACTAAGCACATTGAGGTGCATTATCACTATGTCAGGGAGAGGTTCTCTGATGGGGAGATCAGCTTGGCATATGTGCCCACGGAGGAGAACATTGCAGACCTTTTCATGAAGGCTCTGGCTAGTGAGTAGTTTGAAGCTTTCCGCAAAGCTTTGGGCTTACTTCCTTTTGTGGAGTGATTTCCACATAGCTTGGCACTTCCTTATACATGAGTGCCAGCTCCTTGTTCACCGCATCACTCCCAGGGGGGATTTGTTGATATATTTAGGTAGTGATGTGCGTGAGCACTCTAGAACCGCCGGGGCACTTTTTTCCCTCTTTAAGAGGTTTTTTCCCCCGGCTTGTATATACTCCTATTGCCCTAATGGGCTACTTATCTTTGTACATTCTCTAGTAATACATTGAGTATTGTGTGTTTGTGTGCTGTTCGCGTGCTTCCGGAGACATCTAACTCCAACACACACACACACACACACACACACACACACACACACACACATATATATATATATATATATATATATATATATATATATATATATATATATATATATATATATATATATATATATATATATATGTATATACATATATATATATATACACATGCATACATACATATGCATGTTCTAGGTCTAGATCTTTATGATTAGGGTTTTAGTTTTTTATTACACATGCATAACATATATACACACATATAATAAATATATACCTGTATATACACATGCATACTCAAATATACATATTTTAGGTCTAGATTTTTAGGGTTATGGTTTTAGGGTTTTTACATATATATAATTCAATTAAATTTATATAAAGAAAAAATAAAGAAAAATTAAAGAAGAAATTAAGAAGAAACTTGAATATATAAATAAACATATGTATAAAATAGAATAATTGTATAGATAAATAAATATGAGAAGATCTAGTATTTTAAATAAATTAATTAATTATATATAATAGCTTTTTGGTTTTAGGGTTTTACTCGCAAAGAGATGTGAATGGGAGTATACTAAATACGGTGCACTATGGTCTCGTGGGAGACACTTTCAGATCGCATGAATTGATAAAAATAAGTCTGCTTTTGATAGTGGAGTGATGGTGAATTTTTTGCAAAAAAGTAGACCGAGTGCAAGAGATGATAATGCTCAAGAAGGCCAACTAGATTATTGTGGAGTGATTCAATATATCTTGAAACTATCGCTTTAAGAAGTTTGATTACTTTGTTTTTGATGTGAAGTGGTTCAAAGTAATCACCTCTCAAAGAAACACAATAGTGAGTGGGATAAAAGTGGTTTGCTTCAAATCGACTCCACAAAATTATGGACAGATGATAAAAGTACATTTATACTTCCCGAGCACTGTGAGGTAGTTGTTTTTATACCGGATTCGAAAGAACCAAAATGGCTATTTATTTTACAAATTATCCCACGTAGTAGACAAATTTGTGAAAACATAGATGTAGAAGAAAGTCTATCTATAGTAGACTCTGAGATTCATTTGATAGCGATGACGAAAAGATCATTGTTCGAAAAAAAAAGATCGTTGAAGAAGACGAAATACAGGATGAAGCAATAGATGATGATCAAGAAGAAACTAGCATACCCAGTGATTTAGAATTCGTGAGTATAGAGATAGATATTCTCTATGCATCGGATCTTTAAGAGGATACTAGAATAGAGGAGTTTTGAATCAAACACTTATACGTACTAATTTTTGTTTATTTTTTTTGGTAGGTTTTTGGTACACTACCATTTCTCTATATTACCTTTGTTATCATATGCTAATTATTTGATTTCTTTTGTTACAGAGCACGATGGGAGACATTCCTCCAATCACTCCACATTCCATGTCAAAAGAGTAGTTCTTAGAGTTCATATCTCAGGTACCTCTTGCCTATATAGTTGCTGCATCACAGTACTCGATCGCTCATGGTAGCACTCCCCCTGACCTCACTCCTGTCGGCCTCACTCCTGTCGGTCTCACTCCTACCTGCCTCACTCCCGCCAATGTCACTCCTGCCGGTATTACTCCTACTGATGTCACTCCTGCGGGTGGTGCTACTGTCGTCGGAGGTATGTCTGTTAGCTTTATGACTTCAAGACGACCATCTTTTCAACAATCTCCTACTGGCTCTAATAGACATGTGCGTTCCACACCTCAACGCGATATAGATGCTGATCTGTCTCGTAGATCGAGGTCACGCTCTAGAGCAGGAGGTTTTATGAGTGGGTCTATAGATAGGTCTAGAGGAGGCGGCTGTTGTGGAGGGAATCTGACGGACATTATATCATCCACTACTACTCCTAAAGTGAGTACCTCAGATATAGGTACCTCATGTGGTACACCACATACACCTTGGGATGTTCATGACCATGATAACTCCAAGGTGTATAGTATACAAAATGGAGCTTCGGTGATGGATGTGGCTAGAAAAACAATACGTCAATGTATACGATAGCTTTGCTCCATACATTTTGAAAACTCTTGGATTCTACACACCGCACGTGAAGTTATGTTCCATCCACGATCTGAGGCTCGTGATGCTTTCAAAGAAAGCTTACCAAAATCTGTATGGTTAGATACTGAGGAGTGGGATATGATTCATGACGAGCAACGACAGACTCCTAACCGATATCGTAAGCAGGGAAATTCCGCAACCACACGTTTAAATATCGTTGGACTGTCACATTTGGGCAGCGGCGGATACGACACGATGCATCATAAGTTTGTAAGTACCATTTGGTTTATTGAATTTCTTTGTGTTAAACTTGTCATGTATGTTCCTCTAATGTTTTGTATATTTGTGGCAAGCGCTGACAATGAGTTGTCCTCCAACACGAACGAAGGAGGCTTATGGATATGGTCATGGATTGACTGCACTATTGGAGGACTTGGAAGAATGTGGTGCAATCGTTTCAAGAGAGTGTTTGCAATGAGGTGATGAATTTATAAACTTGATTTTCACTTGTTGTTTGTAAATCTCATGTGAAATTGTTGCAAGATTGTTGATATGGAACATTCTCTGTATGTAGATGGAAATTGTGCACTAAAATTTTCACTACAAGGAATATGGGCGCATAACGACGGTCAAGGGGACACAATTTTGTTGCTATAAAATTGCAAAATGCATCGTAATGAGCATCACGCACGCACCGTCGATTAAACGAGGAGCCAAACGACGTTTTTTGCACCTTGTGGCATGACCGGGTTTGCGATGCTTGCATAGAGCATCGCTAACACGACAGTTTTAAATAGCGTCGCATAAGCGATGCTTTTTTGCGTCACATGAGTGATTCTTTTTTGTATCGCATAAGCGATGCTTTTTTGTGTCACATAAGCGACACTCAAACATGTTGCTCATAGCATCGCTTACAGGATGGTCTATTGATGAGAAAAAATTAAAAGTTGGAGGCTCTTCGATCGGCATTTTCACGCATCTAATCGAAGAGCTCTCCAACATTCACAATTGTGCTGCGCTTACGAGCTGAAGCAAGTATATGTAGAATTGTTGTTTTGCCTAAGCTCTCTCTTATTGTCTCCCTCTGTCTCTATTTCTCTCTTTGTACATCTTTCTCTCTTTGAATTCTCTCTCTCTCTTCTTTCTCTCTTTATTGCAGGTTATTCAAGAAGCTAACCAAGCAAAAAGTATGGCTAACTATTGTAAGTACAATTTCTATTCTTTGTATATCATTTGTATTGTGTTATTTTCATTAGATAGCATACTCACACTTATTGATATGCACTTATACACTTATACATGATGAAGATACACTTTCACACATATACACATATACACATGCACATACACATACATATATACACATAGATACATGTGCATATACACTTAGACATACACACATATACACATGCATATGCACAAACATTTCTACAACCACATAAAAAAACTTACATACATGCATTATTGCATGTATATATATACACATACACACATTAACATATTGATAGCATACTCACACTTATTGATATGCACTTATACACTTATACATGATGAAGATGCACTTTCACACATATACAAATATACACATGCACATACACACACAGATACATGTGCACATACACTTAGACATACACACATATACACATGCATATGCACAAACATTTCTACAACCACATAAAAAGACTTACATGCATGCATTATTGCATATATATATATACATATACACACATTAACATATACGCAAATACATGTATATGCACATCCACATGCATGAATATAGATGAAAATGGAAATGCATCCACATACACATGCATGTTTCATACGTATACACATGCATATACATACATTATACACATATATACACATATATGCACATACGTAGACACACATATACACATGCACACACACATGCACATACCTACATATACACATATACATGCACATACACACATATACAGATAGAGTTACACATATACATGCACATACATATACACACACATACACATGCACATGCACATACTCATACACACATAGACACTTACACATGCACATGCACATTCATACATATACACACACATACACATGCACATACATACATATACAGACACATACATATACACTAAGGTACACACATATGAATGAATTATATAATTAAAGTATTAAAACACATATACACATGCACACACACATGCACATACCTACATATACACATACATGCACATACATACATATACACATAGAGTTACACATATACATGCACATACATATACACACACATACACATGCACATGCACATACTCATACACACACATACACTTACACATGCACATGCACATACATACATATACACACACATACACATGCACATACATACATATACACACACATACATATACACACACATACATATACACTTAGGTACACACATATGAATGAATTATATAATTAAAGTATTAAAACACATATACACATGCACACACACAAGCACATACCTACATATACACATACACATGCACATACACACATATACACATAGAGTTACACATATACATGCACATACATATACACACACATACACATGCACATGCACATACTCATACACACATATACACTTACGCATGCACATGCACATACATACATATACACACACATACACATGCACATACATACATATACACACACATACATATACACTTAGGTACACACATATGAATGAATTATATAATTAAAGTATTAAAACACATGCTTAATATAAACAATAATAACAATCAATAGAACAAAACTCTTCATTACTAAATACCATACACACAATTCAAAACATAACTGAAATGAAAAATATATAGATAATATATATATATATATATATATGAATGTAAATACATATAATCCAATGTCATAATCAACTAAAATCCTAATCATCATCATCATGATCATCATCATCATCAGTAGCAGTATCATGATCATCTTGATCATCCTCATCCTCATCGTCATGATCACCTTGTGACGATCGAGATCGTCCCTCCTCTGTCTGTCTCTCCACCTCACACAGCTGTCTCTCCATAATACTCTTGTATTACATATAACAAACATAAATAAATAAAAGAATTAAACCATTCATAAAAATAAAATAATTATATAAAATTTAATAATACTCACAAAGGCATCAGGATGATCTCGCATATACTCGCTGAAACGCCGATATCCAAAATGTGTAGCATACTCGATCTCATGTTTTGTAGGATATCGGCCATAATCCTTTCGCTGCATTGAAACAAATAAAAAAGATTAGTTGCTTGCATTTTAACTAAAACAAAAAATATACTCACAATAACACATATACTTACAAATGTAGCTACAAAACCATTATGGCCCATTTGGCATAGGTGCGATGTGTGGCCTAAGTCCACTCTCTTCTTTGCAGGAGCCTGTTTATTTAAGAAAAAAATACATAAATTAAATGTAAAAAACTACTAAAGTATATAAAAATTATAAATATAAACTATAAATTTGTATACCTTTTGTTGAGAAAATGACTCTTGAAGACGTAGCTGTCTACGAGAAAACTGCCACATCGCAAGTGGTATGTTAGGTCGCCTCTTATTTTTTTCCAGCATACAATATCTCCTGTTAATTTAATCTCAAACAAAAAAAAGAAATCAGAATACATACACATATATACACACACATACACATACACATACCCACATACACATACACATGCAAACATACATGCATACATATATTATACATATACACATATACACATATACATAGATATAACATAAACACACATATACATATCAAGATATATACGTACACACACATGCATGCATATACACTCATTCATACAAAATACATGCATTTATCCCACAATAATGTGTAGTTGTGTAAATGTGAATATGTGTGTATGTGTAAATGTGTATATGTGAATATGTGTGTATGTGTAAATATGTATATGTGAATTTTTTATGTTTGTAGATAATCAGATTATTAATATCAAATACCATTATTTGTAGATTCTCATCAATCAGATGGAACTCCACCACCGTCGCCTCATCATGCAACGACTATATACTATAAGTATATCAAACATTTAATTTTAAAAATATTTGATGGATACATAACTTATATTTTCTTTTGTTTCTTGTTATGTGCAGATTCTGATCAATTAGAGGGTACTCCACCACCTCCTGCCCATGCAACGACTTCACATGTGTCCTCCAATAGGAATTATGATGAATTTTAATATCAAGAGCATATTATATGTTCGTGTAACTCTTGTTATGGCACGTATCGAAGACCACAATTGGAATGTATTGAACATGAGGCAGAGTATGGTACTTTTGAGCGTGCACCATCACCTGGTCAACGTGGTAATGCTTGGGTATGTATTTTATATATATATTAATGCCATTACTTTATTTAAAAACCATATACAAAATCAACTTACTATTGATATACAGGAATACTTGTTCGATGATGATGATGATGATGATGATGATAATTTTTCTCATAATGTTAATATACCTCGTACATGTCATGGAATTGTTGTTCATCAATTACAAGCAGAGGTTTCTAGAAATCCTCTACCTCCTGGTTTAGAGACTGAAACAGCTAGAGATTATCCATTGCCAGCTCGTGATCGTTCTTTAGTACAAACATATGATAGAAGAAGATATGGAGGATGAAATAGAGGACCACTTCCTTTAGATGGAGAGGTTTTCAACTTTTGGGGTAATCGCTATATGATTGCTCCATCCACTATTACTAATGTTGGTCGTGGTCTCTTAATTGTAGAGGATTTGTATGTGCCTCCGAACTCTGAAGTCACTCTTATGTCATTTTGTGGTCCGATATATGGATGGGGAGATTGGCATCAACTTTCACGTTATGTCCAAAGCATGAGTACTTATGGAATATGCTTGAGCGCAGCATCCGTTAGTACTAGAAAGATTTTACATGCAGAAAATGAAAGATTATATATTGATGGAAGACTTACACACATGGAAATATAACAGGTTTAATAAATAGTAGTCGAGGGTTAAATAATAGTTCAAGGACTAATTGCACATTTGAGGAGCGTGAAAATAGTCATGAATCACCATACGTGAGTAGAGATGTATCGAGATACATAGTTGTCAATGCTATTACTACATTACATGCCGGTGATGAACTATTGGTGAATTATGGATGGCGTAGACCTCCAAGAGCACCTTTTAGCTAGAGAGAATAAACATTTTCTATCCATATTTAATAATTTATATACTTAATTTTATATTTAAAGTTTACTTTTTATTCATTTATGGAATACTAATGAATTTTATTTATATGTGTAGATTCCAATGTATGATGTTGATGATATTCCTCCATAGCATTCACAATTGTCAGTAAGACCTCATTTATCAGAACACTACAAGGAATACGGGCGTATAGCGACAGTTAAGGCGACATAATTTCGTCGCTATAAAATTAAAACTTGCGTCGTAATTAGCGTCGGGCGCGGACTGTCGATTAGATGACAAAAAAAATGACGGTATTTGCGACTTGGATTGTGACGCTCCCGTACAACGTCGCTAAAATGACGCTATTTAAACGCGTCGCTTAAGCGATGCTTTTTTGCATCGCATAAGTGACGCCCCTAGCCGTCGCATAAGCGACGCAAAAAAATGTCGCTTATACGATGACGAATAGCATCGCTTACATGAGGATCTGTTGAAGGACAAAAATTAAAACGTTGGAGGATCTACAATCGGCATTTTCATGCATCCGATCGAAGAGCTCTCCAACGTTCGCAATTGCGCTACGCTTACGAGCTGAAGCAAGTATATGCAGAATTGTTGTTCTGCCTAAGCTCTCTGTTATTGTCTCCCTCTGTCTTTGTTTCTCTCTTTCTACATCTTTCACTCTTTGAATTCTCTCTCTCTCTCTAGATCTCTCTCTCTCTCTCTGTCTCTCTTCTTTCTCTCTTTATTGCAGGTTATTCAAGAAGCTAACCAAGCAAAAACTATGGCTAACAATTGTAAGTACAATTTCTATTATTTGTAGATCATTTGAATTGTGTTATTTTCATTACATACCATACTCACACTTATAGATATGCACTCATACACTTATACATGATGAAGATGCACACACACATGCATATACCTACATATACACATATACATGCACATACACACACATACACATAGAGTTATACATATACACACACATACACAAGAACATGCACATATTGATACATACCTATACACTTATACATGCACATGCACATACATACATATACACACACATACATATACACTTAGGTACACATATATGAATGAATTATATAATTAAAGTATTAAAACACATATACACATGCACACACACATGCACATACCTACATATACACATATACATGCACATACACACACATACACATAGAGTTATACATATACATGCATATACATATACACACACATACACATGCACATGCACATACTCATACACACATATACACTTATACATGCACATGCACATACATACATATACACACACATACACATGCACATACATACATATACACACACATACATATACACTTAGGTACACACATATGAATGAATTATATAATTAAAGTATTAAAACACATATACACATGCACACACACATGCACATACCTACATATACACATATACATGCACATACACACACATACACATAGAGTTATACATATACATACATATACATATACACACACATACACATGCACATGCACATACTCATACACACATATACACTTATACATGCACATGCACATACATACATATACACACACATACACATGCACATACATACATATACACACACATACATATACACTTAGGTACACACATATGAATGAATTATATAATTAAAGTATTAAAACACATATACACATAAAATTTAAAAATACTCACAAAGGCATTAGGATGATCTTGTATATACTCGCCCAAACGCCGATATCCAAAATGTGTAGCTTACTCGATCTCGTGTTTCGTAGGATATCGGCCATAATCCTTTCGCTGCAATGAAACAAATAAAAAACATTAGTTGCTTGCATTTTAACTACAATAAAAAATATACTCACAATAACACATATACTTACAAACGTAGCTACAAAACCATCATGGCCCATTTGGCCTAAATGCGATGTGTGGCCCGACTCCACTCTCTTCTTTGCAGCAGCCTGTTTATTCAAGAAAAAAAATACATAAATTAAATGTAAAAAATTACTAAAATATATAAAAATTATAAATATAAACTATTAATTTGTGTACCCTCTACTGAGGAAATGACTCCTGAAGATGTAGCTGTCTACGAAAAAACTGCCACGACTCAGGTGGTATGTTAGCTCGCCTCTTATTTTTTTCGACCATACAATATCTCCTGTTGATTTAATCTGAAACAGAAAAAAAAGTCAGAATACATACACATATATACACACACATACACATACACATACCCACATACACATATACATGCAAACATGTACGCATGCATATATGTATACATATACACATATACATACACATAACATAAACACACATATACATATCCACATATATACATACACACACATGCATGCATATACACTCATTCATACAAAATACATGCATTTATCCGTCAATAATATGTAGTTGTGTATATGTGAATATGTGTGTATGTGTAAATGTGTATATGTGAATATGTGTGTATGTGTAAATATGTATATGTGAATTTTTTATTTATGTAGATAATCAAATTATTAATATCAAATACCATTATTTGTAGATTATGATCAATGAGATGGAACTCCACCACCGTCTCCTCATCGTGCAACGACTTTATACTATAAGTATATGAAATATTTAATTTTAACTATATTTGATGGATACATAACTTATATTTTTCCTTATGTTTCTTATGATGTGTAGATTTTGATCAATTAGAGGGTACTCCACCACCTCCTACCCATGCAACGACTTCACATGTGTCCTCCGATAGGAATTATCATGAATTTTACTATCAAGAGCATATTATATGTTGGTGTAACTCTTGTTATGGCACATATCGAAGACCACGATTGGAATGTATTCAACATGAGGCAGAGTATGGTACTTTTGAGCGTGCACCATCACCTAGTCAACGTGATAATGCTTGGGTATGTATTTTCTATATATATTAATGTCATTATTTTATTTAAAAACCATGTATAAAATCAAATTATTATTGATATACAGGAATACTTGCTCGATGATGATGATGATGATGATGATTTTTCTCATAATGTTAATATACCTCGTACACGTCATGGACTTGCTGTTCATCAATTACAAGCAGAGGTTTCTAGAAATCCTCTACCTCCTGGTTTAGAGAATGAAACGGCTGGAGATTATCCATTGCCAGATCGTGATCGTTCTTTAGTACAAACATATGATAGACGAAGATATGGAGGATGGAATAGAGGACCACTTCCTTTAGATGGAGAGGTTTTCAACTTTTGGGGTAATCGCTATATGATTGCTCCATCCACTATTACTAATGCTGGTCGTGGTCTCTTTATTGTAGAGGATTTGTATGTGCCTCCGAACTCCGAAGTCACTCTTATGTCATTTTGTGGTCCTATATATGGATGGGGAGATTGGCATCGACTTTCACGTTATGTTCAAAGCATGAGTACTTATGGAATATGCTTGAATGTAGCATCCCTTACTAGTAGAAGGATTTTACATGCAGAAAATGAAATATTATATATTGATGGAAGACCTTACACACATGGAAATATAGCAGGTTTAATAAATATTAGTCGAGGGTTACATAATAGTTCAAGGACTAATTGCACATTTGAGGAGCGTGAAAATAGTCATGAATCACCATACATGAGTAGAGATATATCAAGATACATAGTTGTCAATGCTATTACTACATTACATGCTGGTGACGAACTATTAGTGAATTATGGATGGCGTAAACCTCCAAGAGCACCTTTTAGCTAGAGAGAATAAAAATTTTCTATCCATATTTAATAAGTTATATACTTAATTTTATATTTGAAGTTTAATTTTTATTCATTTATGGAATACTAATGAGTTTTATTTATATGTGTAGATTCCAACGTATGATGTTGATGATATTCGTCCACAGCATTCACAATTACCAGTAAGACCTCATTTATCAGAAGCTTCCATGAGGAGGCTACGCAAAACTAATCATGTGCAATATGCAAAGTTGAAAGATCTATATTCAAAAGACGATAAAGTACAAGATTTGTGTGACAATGATGAAGATGATGACATGGTAGATTTTATTGAGGATTGGTATCAAAATGACACTGAGAGCATGGATATTTCTAAAAATGAGAAATATCTTTGAGAGGAATGTCTAAAGCATGTATATGAAGGAAGTCGTTTGACACGACTAAATGCGAGCTTACTTATTCTCAACCTTCAAAATCGTTTTGGATGGAGTAATGTATCTGTTTCGACACTATTAAGGTATAAATTTCAGTTTTCTATATATATATATATATATATATATATATATATATATATATATATATATATATATATATATATATATATATATATATATATATATATATATATATATATATATATATATATATATATATATGCATAAATAAATATATATATATATATATATATATATATATATATATATATATATATATATATATATATATATATATATATACATGCAGGTTTTTATTCTTACTTTAGATAAGGTAAGAACAAGAACTTGAATTGAATGAAAACTTTTTGTCCGCGCATCTTTTAAAACTATTAATGCATCTTTCCAAATATTCGCAATGGTGACCTGGATGAGTCGCATGCACAGAGGTTACTCAAGAGACAACAATCTGATTATAATGGAGTAGTCCACTTTGTATCCTAAAGTTCAGATGCTCATCATTGACATGCAAGAGGTTTATTGCATACCCAAGAAATCCTGCTCTATCTTGAGTAACCTCTGTGCATGCGATTCATCTAGGTCACCATTATATGAACATATGTGTGAATTGACAGGATACGATTGTTTGGATGGCAGGATACGATTGTTTGGATGGCAAGATACGATTGTTTGTTTTGGAGGATATGAATGATTTGTCGATTGACACATATGTTCGGTTTGAAAGTGTGAATCGACAAATCATTCAATGAAGGTACATACTTCATATCATCCAAAACAAACAATCGTATCCTTCCATCCAAATTTTGCGTAAATATTTTGAAAGATGCATTAATAGTTTTAAAAGATGCGTGGACAAAAAGTATCTATTCAATTCAAGTTTTTGTTCTTACCTTATCTAAAGTAAGAATAAAAACCTACATATATATATGTGTGTATATATTTATTTACCTTTTTTAATATATCTTTTTTTGATAAACTTATAGGTTATTATCTGAAACGTTTTTACCAAGTCAGAATATTCTTCCTACCTCACACGATGAAATGAAGAAGATAATCAACATCTTGGTATAGATTATCAATGTATAGATGCATGTCCTAACGATTGTATTTTATATAGAGGTGAATATGCAGACTCTTTGACATGTCCCAAATGTCAATCTCCTCGATATAAGGGTGAAGAAGGTAAAATCCCGAAAAAGGTATTGAGACATTTTCCATTGGCTCCATGGATTAGACATATGTTTCAAAGCCCCAAATTATCAAAGCTTTTGACTTGGGGACATGATCACAAAAGTACTGATGGAATAATCAGAATTCCTCATGATAGTGTTGCTTTTCAGCATATTGATTCTACATGGCTTGAATTTGCACAAAATCCACAGAATCTAAAGTTAGGAGTTGCATTAGATGGGGTTAATCCATTCTCCATGAAATCCAGTAAATGGTCAACATGGCTAGTGGTAGTCATAAACTACAATCTTCTGCCATATCTTAGCATTAAAAAGGAACATTTAATGCTTTCATTTTTAATCCCAGACAAAAGACAAGTTAAAGATATGAATGTATATCTTGCTCCTCTCATTGACGATCTTCAAGAGTTATGGAGAGGTATTAATGTCATTGATGTATCGAAAAGCATCAATGAAAGACATATTACCATTCATGGTATTGTGGCTTGGACTATTCATGATTTTCCTCGATATGGCGTTTGTTCAGGTATTGATGTAATTTTTTTATTCAATATGCATGTAAATAAATATGATTTAATCTAATTATATTTTTATCATTTTCCATGATGCAGGAATATCTACTAAGGGTTATAAAGCTTGTCCATATTGTGGTGATTGGTTGAGATCAATCTATAGTAAGAATCTCAACAAAAATATTTATCTTCGACATCGACGATTTTTGCCTTATGATCATCCATTAAGATCTAAAAGAGAAGCGATACATTTTAATGGAAAGCTTGAAACAGGCCAGTATCCAAAGGCTATGACGCCTATGGATTGGTATAAAAAATGGACAGATGGACCTCTGATAGATCCAGAAGCAGAAATCTTTAGTGATGATTCAGATAATGAGTATGTGAACAGAGGTAAAGGGAAATTGGCACTCACAGAGAACATATCAATATGGTATTCTTTGGAGTATTGGAAAGAGTTAAAAGTATGTCATCTTCTTGATCCTATGCATATATTCAAAAATATTGGTTATTCACTATGGAAGCCTCTTGTTGGACTAAAAGATACCATAGCATCAAGGAATGATTTGAAAGATAAAAAATCCAAACCAAAGATATGGCCAATTTTTGATAGACATCGACAAGAAAGGACTTATGCATCTGCTCCTTGGGTACTTACAACAAAAGAGATACAGACTATCAACAATAGAATTCAATTGATCAAGACTCCTACAGGATATGGAGCATCGTTTCAAAACATGTTTACTATGGATAATAAGAGCTTATCTGGGTTAAAGATCCATGACTGGCATAACTTCTTGAAACATATTTTACCTTTGGTTATCGATGGATGTACATCGAAAGGAGTACGAGATGTGATCTATCGTCTTGGATCACTTATAAGGTAATTATGATACTTTTATATTTAATATGTATGAATATTGGATATCTTTTATTTTTTAATTAGCTTCTTTATAATTGTTTTTATGATTTGTATAGGTGCAAAGAGCTACTATGTTTGATGGAAAAAGAACTTCCTACTTCATTTTCTGATATTCAGGTTCATTTACTAGTCCATCTTGTAGATGAGATAGAGATTGCTGGTGTTGTCAACACTCGATGGATGTTTTGGGTCGAGCGATTTATGGGAATACTAAAAGGTTACGTGCGACAAAGAGCAAAACAAGAAGGATCCATGGCAAAGGGTTGGATGCTTGAAGAGTGCATGTATTACGTTAGTGAGTACCTTGAAAGAGTTCATGAAGAAGCTCCACGTACATGGACCAACGAGTCTAAAAAACGAAAGATCTAGACGTAATCTCGATAATAATGAGATTACAGATATACCTTCTTTCACGGATTGGCTATATAGTCGTTTGCAACGCGCCAACACAAATAATGAAGAAATCTTAGATGAGCAAAGAGAGTTAATGATAGGTTGCGAACGAAAGGTAATTTGATTAAAATAATATTTTATTTCTTTCATATATGTATATTAGTTTCTATTTATTGATTGAATTTATTTTGAAGGCTCGAATATTCACTAATATGTGGGCTTTTGGACAGCATATTAGAATCAAAGCCATTGATTCTTTATGTAAAACAGAGGATTCTAGTATTGTTGCTTCTTTCAAGCAACTATCACGTGCTAGCTCGAAAGACACAAACCTTATAGCTAGCGAACTTGGTTACATAGGAACTATTGTTGGTATCTAGGAAATCTCATTTCCTACATTCAAACAGGTAAAAACACATAATTTTATTAAAATATATATTTTATTTTTTTCATATATGTATGTTATTTTCTATTTACTAATTGAATTTATTTTGCAGGCTCGAATGTTCACTAATATGTGGGCTTTTGGACAGCATATTAGAATCAAAGCCATTGATTCTTTACGTAAAACAGATGATTCTAGTATTGTTGCTTGTTTCAAGCAACTATCACGTGCTAGCTCAAAAGACACGAACCTTATAGATAACGAACTTGGTTACGTAGGAACTATTGTTGGTATCTACGAAATTTCATTTCGTACATTCAAACAGGTAGAAAAAAGTTTATATATATTTTTTAGAGTTCGTTATTTTTTTAAGCACCTAATAATGGGAAGTTTTTGTTGTTATATATTTTGATAGGTCATTTTGAAGGTTGACTGGTATCGAGCGGAGTATAAAGGTAGTAATTCTACAATAAGAAAGGAATTATCTGGGTTTTGGGCAATTGATTCTTCCAAGGTAATGCGATCTACTAAAGAACCATATATTCTTCCTAGGCATATTGAACAAGCATTTTTTTTATAAAAACCCAGATGCTCATCCTTCGTGGCAAGTCATTTATGTGCAACCTAGAGGTAGGTCATTGTTTGAACAGTTTATTGTTAGAGAGATTGAAGAAAGTCCTCTTGATGATTCAGCATCAGATACTGATACATCAACATCTGGAATAGAAATTAGACTCATTATACGTGATAATGATACTAATCTTTTTGATGAAGAGGATAATTCTCTACATGCTGATTCTACTGATGAGGAAGAGGAATTACCAGAAATAGATATTAATCCACCAATAGATGATGTGATTCGTGAGAACATAGATTTAACAATAGAAGAAATAAATGAAATCAATAAGGATAATGAAGATGAGACTATATTGATGTCTTACCAAAATGATGGCAATAATGAAAACATATGAGCAGATTAGATAGTAAATTCTACTCTAGTTATTGATCAATAACTTGAAGCTTCTGAATGGATATCAGATAATAGGTTTTTTTTATTAACTTGAATAATGATGAATCCTACTAGAGAGATGAAATCATGTTCTTCTCAGTTAGAACATGAAGCTCGGGGGTATGCCTAATTATTTTATATATAGATTTATCTTCCAGGAGTAAATTTTTATCATGTATTTATGCATATGTGTGTGTATTGATGTGTATTATATGTATACATATGTTAGTATGCATATATATGTATTTCATGTATATGAATGTGTTTGCATGTCTGTGATATATGTATACATGTGTTAAATATGCATGTGTATATATGAATATGCATTTATGTAAATTATTCATGTATTCATGTACGTAATATATGCAAGTGTTTATAATTGTGTACATGTATATATGTATATGTGTCTATGTGTAAATATGTACATGTAAATATGTACATGTAAATATGTATGCATGTATATATATGTTTATGTGTGCATGTAGGCATGTACATGTATGTGTAAATATGTACATGTAAATATGTTAGTATGTATATATTTATTTATGTGTGCATTTAGGCATGTATGTGTGATGCATAATATATCTACTCCATTTTATATTTATGTATCCTATCTACATGATGTGTATATATCTTTACATATATTATGATCCTCGTTGATTCGAGTAGCTACATATAGAGGCATAAGGTTGGGAGGAGAGACATCTCTCTAGTAGGACGTCGGAGGTGTTCATATACTTCAAACATATGGCTAAAAGGTTGAATTAGAGTTTTTAAATTAGGGATTTCAAGACCCTAATATCGAGATTAGTGTTCTGTCTCTCTCATATACATACATACCGTGCATTGTCGCGACGATGAGCCATAAGTGTCTGCATCTCTTTTAAACACCACTTAAGCGACCACCCTGTCCCAAACTCCATCTCAAGTGAACTGAGCACGTACTTTTTACCCCTCTCATCATGCTCACTACAAAAATAAAAAACATAATATAAATAAAACATAAGATATATATTTCAATTTATATGTAAAACTTTAACTTACTTCCACGGTAAGTGGATAAAGCGAAGGTAAGAGTTGCATAGTGCGCGCATTCTCGTCTTGAACTCCAATCCATTTCCTATGTATACAATGTTCCCCTCTGGCTCTATGTCGCACTCTAGTCCTAACGTGCCTATGCATGTCCTCATAGGCAACATCTCTGCTCTGCTATCACGTGCTGGAGGTGGTATAGGTGTCCTGAAAATAGATAGATAGAAATAAATAAAAATATGTGTTATAATATCATTAAAAAAGTTTATGAAAAAAAACATACCTATGAGCAGATAGCTCTCTTCCTGTGTGTGGAGCCGTAGAAGAGCCCTCGTCTGATCGCGTAAGCATCTAGTCGTATAATCCAGCTCCTCATCAGACATCTCTACGTAGTCCCGCATTATGGCCCCTAGAGTATCTGACGAAACTCTTGCTCTCATAAGACGTTTTATGAGAGTGAGTTTCACCTTTCTCTCTCTACTGGGATCCATAATACCTAACATATAAAACAAAATGGTTAGAAATCAATATATATACGTGTATGTGTGTGTATGCATGTGTATGTGTGTGTATGCATCATTATGTGTGTAAGTGTCTATGTGTGTTTGTGTGTGTGTATATGTGTGTGTGTGTCTATGTGTATGTGTGTGTGTCTATGAGTGTGTTAGTATATGATCAATGTCTACCCCTCATGATTGTATGCACATTTTGTAAGGCCCCCTTTATGAGGAGAAGCCAAGCGTGCATTACCCAATTGATGGGAATCCCAACTTGAATGTTGGATGAAGGTCATATTGGACCATGTAAGATATTATAAGGAAAGGGAGTTATCAGGGTCCCCAATTGTGGGGTCCAGGGTAGCGGTGAGCAGCCCCGGCTGGGGGGTCCAAGGGGGAGTCAGAAATCATTTATATTTGTTAGGTCGGTTCAACCAGTCTAAGCCGTGTATGGCAATTACGCGGGCGGTGGCCGCCCACGCTCTACCGCCCATGTATAGCCGTCCATGGCAGGCCAGCCATGATCCTATATATACATGACTTCTGCACTACCTAAGACACCGAGTTGAGCCAGCATACCTCTACCTTGTATCTCCCTATCTAGAGTTGTATAGATCACCATTTAAGCTCTACCTTGAGAGCGCACGGGTGGACAACGCCATCATCTTTGTACTTGCTGCTAGTAGAAAATTATTGAGATTCTCCTATATCTGTTATCTTCTCTGCTATTGCTCCTGTGTTATATTGCGTAACTATTGTCTTACATGGTATCAGAGCTGTAAGGTTCGAATAGCTTGAGAAGTATCATTATTTTAGCCTACTAGCAGACTAGAATATCAGTAGATTATTCGAGTGATTACATGATGGCTTCATCATCGAACAGTAGTCTTGGTGCTTCAGCTAATGTTAATGCTGCACCTATTCGAATTCGTCCACCTGCATTCACTGAAGGGAAGCTGGATGGAACCAACTATACACTCTGGAAGTTCAAAATTTCTGCAATTTTGGACTCCTATGAATTACTTGACACTGTCATGGGACCGATGGGATTGGATCCAGAGCCTATACCAGTTGAAGATCCAGCAAATTCAAGATTGATGATTCAGCCAGATCCAGATCTTCTACGAGCTTAGAAGAGGCGGAATGCTGATGCATTATGTGCGATTGTCACTAGTGTAAGTGATTATGTGCTTACTTTAGTTCAACATACTACTAAAGCACATGAGGCTTGGGGCATATTGGCTCGACAATATGAGACCAAGAACCACACTAGGATACAGAATTTAGAAAATCAGTTGGCAAATGAAAAACATTCTGATTCTGAAAAGGCTGAAGATTTTATCAAACGGATAAAGCATCTTCAAGATCAATTGGCTGCAGTTGGTGTTGTTATAACACCAGAAGAGCTGGCTCGAAGATCTGTATGTGTTCTTCCAGCAAAGTATGACGGATTAGTAACAGCCCTTAACACTCGGGTAAGGCCAACTCCTCTTACATTTGAAGAGTTTTGTGCCATGCTTTTAGAAGAAGAGATGCGGCTGAAGAATCGGCAAAGTACAACTGATGTTGCATTCTCAGCAAATGCAAAAGGTAAAGGCTCTTCAGAGGGATCAAAGAAGAAGCCAAAGAAGAAAAAGTTCACAGGAAGTTGCTTCTATTGTGAAAAGAAAGGCCATGCCATCAAGGATTGCAGAAAGAAGCAAGCTGATGAACGGAATGGGACTGTAAAATCATCATGGAAGAACAAAGAGTCTCCAAACAACACAGAGCTGGAACTTTGGGTAGCTATTGAAGAGGTATGTTCATCTGCTCAAGCTCGTGTCGATGAGCCATGGATTTTAGATAGTGGAGCTTCTCGCCATATGACTAGTAAAAAGGATTGGTATAGTTCCCTAGTGCCTCTGCGGGAATCCATCAATGTAGTGGTGGGAAATGACTCCAAGTGTCCAGCTGAAGGAACTGGAACCATCTCTTTTATCACTTCTCCAGGTGTTGAGAAAAATTTATCCGATGTTCTCTATGTACCTACACTCAAAAGAAATTTGTTGTCAGTTTCTGCAATAACAGATCGTGGACTCGAAGTTCACTTCAATAAGAGTGGTGGAGAAATCATGGATTCATCAGGTAATGTTGTAGGTAAAGGCATACGACGGGATAACTTGTATGAGTTAAGTGCTTTAACTACTACAGAAGATAAAGATGTAAGCAGGTTATGGCACCGACGATTTGGGCATCTCGAATTTGCAGTTTTGAAGGAGATGCAACGAACAGGGATGGTTGCTCATATGCCTGCATTTTCAGAGTTGCAGGAACCTTGTGAAGCTTGTATGATGGGCAAGCAACAACGAAAGGCATTTCCAAGAGAGACCAGCAATCGATCTCAAGCTCCTCTAGAGTTGGTACATGTTGATCTCTGCGGTAAAATGTCTACACCTGCTTTAGGAGGATCTTTCTACTTCTTGCTGTTAGTCGACGATTATAGTAGAAAGATGTGGGTTTATTTCATTCGAGAGAAGGCTGATGCTTTTGAAAAATTTAAAACGTGGCATAAGTATGTAGAAAATGAATCAGGAAGGAAACTGAAGAAATTTAGAACAGATAGAGGAGGTGAATTCTTGTCAACAGAATTCAACAATTACTGTAAGGAGCATGGTGTGAAAAGGCAACTTACCACAGCTCATACACCCCAACAAAATGGCGATGTTGAGCGCAGGAACTGGACAGTAGTTGAAATGGCTCGTTGTATGTTGAAGGCTCAAGACATGCCTGATTCATTCTGGGCAGAAGCAGTCAATACAGCAGTCTACATCGTCAATCGAAGCTACACAAAAGCACTGAAGGGGATGACTCCTCAAGAAGCATATTCTGGTAAAAAGCCTTCAGTTTTGCATTTCAGAATTTTTGGTTGTTTCTGTTATGCACATATTCCTGATTCAACAAGATCAAAGTTGGATTCAAAAAGCAAAAAGTGTGTCTTCCTAGGATATAGTGAAGAGTCTAAAGCATACAGGTTATGGGATCCTGAGGCAAGGAAGATTTTTGTCAGCCGAGATGTGGTGTTTGATGAACGACCACACTTAGTAGAAGATAAAGGTAAATCTACTATCTCATCAAGCGGAGAAATATCTCACCTTGTGCCTATCAAAAGACAGGTTAAAGTTGAGGAGGAGGAAACATCTGATGGAGAAATTTCCTCAATAAAAAGCCAACCAGTTGTAGCTGCACAACGTAAGCCACTACCGAAGTGGGCACAACAGCTCTTTGATGATTTTAATCCACATGTAGATGTACCAGAATCATCATCGGATGGATTACGAAGATCAAAGAGAATAGAGGAGCAAAGAAGAGCCTCAGAACACATTGTTAACATGGCTCTAATGGCAGATATCATGGGTTCGATAAAGGAACCTACCACCATTGAAGAAGCCATTGATGATCCAGATTGGAGAGCGGCAATGCAGTCTGAGTATGATAGTATACTCAAAAATGATACATGGGATCTAGTCGACTTGCCGCCAAAGAAGAAGGTAATAGGTACTAAATGGATTTGGAAAGCTAAGTATAAAGCTGATGGAACATTAGAAAAGTATAAGGCACGATTAGTTGCACAGGGTTTTTCACAGATTGAAGGATTTGATGTTCAAGAAACTTTTGCACCAACAGCACGCATGACAACTATTCAGACGGTACTTGCAGTAGCTGCACAAAAGTCTTGGCCTATTTTCCAGATAGATGTCAAATCTGCATTTTTGAATGGTCACCTCAAGGAGGAGGTATATGTATCTCAACCACCAGGTTTTGAGGTGCCCAATTCAGAAAATAAAGTTTGCAGGTTGAAGAAAGCTTTGTATGGACTTAAGCAAGCTCCACGGGCTTGGTACCAACGAATAGATCATTTTTTCAAAAATATGGGTTTTGAAAGAAGTACTTCTGATGCTAACTTGTATGTGACGAAAAGGGATAGCAAGCTAGTTGTCGTCATTGTATATGTAGATGATTTGATCATTACAGGAGATCATCAGGAACTCATCAATCAAACTCGGATCAGCTTGGGAACTGAGTTTGAAATGACAGACTTAGGTCTACTCCATTTTTATCTGGGAATTGAAGTATGGCAAAGGAAGGATGGCATTTTCATCTCACAACAAAAATATTCCAAAGAAATTCTCAAGGCATTTGGAATGATGGACTGCAAACCAGCTAGCACACCTATGGAGGTAAATCATAAGCTATCTATGGATGATAACATGCCTGATGTAGATGCTAAGAAGTATAGGAAGCTCGTTGGAAGTCTTATTTTTCTGTGCAACACTAGACCAGACATTTGCTATGCTGTTGGAGTGTTAAGCAGGTTTTCCAACAAACCTAAGGAGAGTCACTGGAATGCTGGAATGCGAATTCTAAGGTACATTGCAGGAACCTTGGATTTTGGTATTTTGTATACCACAGGTGATACACTCCAAGGATATTGTGATTCAGATTGGGCTGGAGATTGTGATTCTAGAAAATGAGTTTCTGGATATTGTTTCTCACTTGGTTCAGGAATATTTTCTTGGGTAAGTAGGAAGCAACCAACTCTCGCACTCTCCTCCACTGAAGCAGAGTACAAAGCAGCTTGTTTTGCTTCTTGTGAGGCAGTCTGGTTAAGGAGAATTCTTGCAGATCTAGGCTTTCCATCAAATATGCCAACTGTACTCAAGTGTGATAATCAAAGTTGTATGGCTATTGCAAAGAACCCAGTATTTCATGCTCGCACCAAGCACATAGAAGTACAGTACCATTACATTCGTGAGCTAATTGAAGATGAAATTGTGGAGCTAGAATATTGCCCAACAGAGGCAAATTGTGCTGACATATTCACTAAAGCACTTGGAAGAGAGCAGCTCAACAAGCATCTTCAACAGATGGGCATAGGACCGAGACCTACTTGATTTATCATCGGTAAACATTGAGGGGGGGTGTTAGTATATGATCAATGTCTACCCCTCATGATTGTATGCACATTTTGTAAGGCCCCCTTTATGAGGAGAAGCCAAGCGTGCATTACCCAATTGATGGGAATGCCAACTTGAATGTTGGATGAAGGTCATATTGGACCATGTAAGATATTATAAGGAAAGGGAGTTATCAGGGTCCCCAATTGTGGGGTCTGGGGCAGCGGTGAGCAGCCTTGGCTGGGGGGTCCAAGGGGGCCAGCGGGCCCCCTGGTTGGGGGGTCCCAGGGGGCCAGCGGGCCCCCTGGTGAGGGTCCGGGGGCAGCGCCCCCGGCGCGACGGTAAAGGGAATATTCCATGGAATATTCCCTATCGGAGTCAGAAATCATTTATATTTGTTAGGTCGGTTCAACCAGTCTAAGCCGTGTATGGCAATTACGCGGGCGGTGGCCGCCCACGCTCTACCGCCCATGTATAGCCGTCCATGGCAGGCCACCCATGATCCTATATATACATGACTTCTGCACTACCTAAGACACCGAGTTGAGCCAGCATACCTCTACCTTGTATCTCCCTATCTAGAGTTGTCTAGATCACCATTTAAGCTCTACCTTGAGAGCGCACGGATGGACAACGCCATCATCTTTGTACTTGCTGCTAGTAGAAAATTGTTGAGATTCTCCTATATCTGTTATCTTCTCTGCTATTGCTCCTGTGTTATATTGCGTAACTATTGTCTTATAGAGTGTGTATGTCTTTATGTGTATGTATGTATCTATGTGTGTGTATGTGTCTATGTGCATGCATGTATGTACACATATATGTGTGTATGCATGTGTATGTGTGTGTATGCATCATTATGTGTGTATGTGTCTATGTGTGTATGTGTGTATGTATATGTGTGTGTTGTCTATGTGTATGTGTGTGTGTCTATGAGTGTGTATGTGTTTATGTATATGTATGTATCTATGTGTGTGTATGTGTCTATGTGTGTATGTGTATGCATGTATGTATGCATATGTGTGTGTATGCATATGTGTGTGTATGCATATGTATGTGTGTGTATGCATCATTATGTGTGTATGATGTATGCATATAAGTATGTATGTATGCATATGCATATGCATTATGTATGCATATGCATATGCATTATGTATGCATATGCATATGCATTATGTATGCATATGCATATGCATTATGTATGCATATGCATTATGTATGCATATGCATTATGTATGCATATGCATATGCATTATGTATGCATATGTGTGTGTGTATGCATATGCATGTAAGTATGTATGTATGCATATGTGTGTGTATGCATATGCATGTAAGTATGTATGTATGCATATGCATATGCAATATGTATGCATGTATGTGTATGTGTGTGTATGCATATATGTGTGTGAATGTGTGTGTGAATGTGTGTGTACATGTGTTTGTATGTGTGTATGCATGTGTATGTGTGTGTATGCATCATTATTTGTGTATGTGTGTGTATGTGTGTGTGTCTATGTGTATGTGTGTGTATCTATGAGTATGTATGTGTTCATGTGTGTGTATGTGTCTATGTGTGTATGTATCTGTTTGTGTTTATGTATCTATGCATGTGCATTATGTATGCATGTAAGTATGTATGTACATTGTATGCATGTGCATATGCATTATGTATGCATATGTATGCATGTATGTGTTTATGTGTGTATGTCTCTCTATGCGTGTGTGTATGCATATATGCATGTGTATGTGTGTGTATGCATGTGTATGTGTGTATGTGTCTATGTGTGCATGTGTGTGTATATACTATATGTGTGTGTGTCTATGCATATGTGTGTGTACCTATGAGTGTGTATGTGTTTATGTGTGTATGTGTCTATGTGTGTGTATGTGTTTATGTGTGTATGTGTATGCATGTATGTATGCATATGTATGTGTATGCATGTGTATATGTGTGTATGTGTCTATGTGTGTATGTGTCTATGTGTGTATGTTCTATGTGTGTCTGTGTTTGTGTATATGTGTGTGTGTCTATGTGTATGTGTCGCTACGCGTCTATGAGTGTGTATGTGTTTATGTGTGTGTATGTGTCTATGTGTGTGTATGTGTCTATGTGTGTATGTGTCTATGTGTGTGTATGCATGTATGTATGCATACGTTTGTGTATGTGTGTGTATGCATTATGTATGCATATGTGTGTGTATGCATTATGTATGTGTATCTATGCATATGCATTATGTATGCATATGTATGCATGTATGTGTATGTGTGTGTATGTCTCTCTATGTGTGTGTGTGTATGCATATATGTGTGTGTATGTGTGTGTGTATATGTGTGTCTATGTGTGTATGCATGTGTATGTGTGTGGATGCATCATTATGTGTGTATGTGTCTGTGTGTGTATATGTGTGTGTATGTGTGTGTGCATCTATGTGTGTGTATGTGTGTGTATGTGTGTGCGCGTCTATGTGTATGTGTGTGTGTAGGAGTGTGTATGTTTGGATGTGTGTGTGTGTATGAATGTGTGTCTATGAGTGTGTATGTTTGGATGTGTAAGTGTATATGTGTGTCTATGTGTGTATGCATGTTTATGTGTGTGAATGCATCATTATGTGTGTCTATGAGTGTGTATGTTTGGATGTGTGTGTGTATATGTGTGTCTATGTGTGTATGCATGTGTATGTGTGTGAATGCATCATTATGTGTGTATGTGTCTATGTGTGTATGTGTGTGTATATGTGTGTGTATGTGTGTGCGCGTCTATGTGTATGTGTGTGTGTCTATGAGTGTGTATGTGTTTATGTGTGTGTATGTGTCTATGTGTCTATGTGTGTATGTGTCTATGTGTGTATGTATGCATATGTGTGTGTATGCATTATGTATGTGTATGTATGCATGTGCATTATGTATGCATATGCATTATGTATGTGTATGTATACATGTGAATTATGCATGTATATGTGTGTGCATGTGTATGCATTATGTGTGCATGTGTGTATGTGTATGCATTATGCATTGTGTATGTGTGTATATGTGTATGTATTTGTGTGTATGTGTGTGTGTGTCTATGCGTATGTGTGTGTGTGTCTATGCGTGTATATGTGTGTGTACATATGTATGTGTGTGTGTGTGTGCGCATACCTGCCAATGGTCTCGCTCTCTCTCTCTCTCTCTCTCTCTCTCTCTCTCTCTCTCTCTCTCTCTCTCTCTCTCTCTCTCTCTCTCTCTCTCTCTCCCTCTCGCGCGTGCTCTCTCTCTCTCTCTCTCTCTCTCTCTCTCTCTCTCTCTCTCTCTCTCTCTCTCTCTCTCTCTCTCTCTCGATCTCTCTCTCGATCTCTCTGTTCTTGCTCGCGTCCAAGTCCCGGCACAAATGTGCCGGGAGAAATCAAATTTTTTTTTTACATTCCAGAGCGTCGCATATGCGACGCTCTGCAGTTTGCCAACGTCGTTAAATTCGTCGCTAATCAGCGACGGTGATAGTGATGCTTTTTAAGTAGCGTCGCTTATGCAACGCTATCGTTGCTTATGCAACGAGGGTCGGGCAAAGAAAAAAATCCAAAATTCCTACCGTCGCTTATGCGACGACCTCGTCGCATAAGCAACGGTTCTCGTTTTTTTCCCGATTCGGGGGCGTCGCTATGCCCCCCTTTTTCTTGTAGTGGAAGCTTCTATCAGAAGGCTACACAAAAATAATCCTGTGCAATATGCAAGGTTGAAAGATCTATATTCAAAAGACAATAATGTACAAGATTTATGTGACAATGATGAAGATGATGGCATGGCAGATTTTATTGAGGATTGGTATCAAAATGATAGTGAGAGCATTAATATTTCTAAAAATGAGAAATATCTTCGAGACGAATTTTCTAAAGCATGTATATGAAGGAAGTCGTTTGACACGACTAAGTGCGAGCTCACTTATTCTCAATCTTCAAAATCGTTTTGGATGGAGTAATGTATCTATTTCGACACTATTAAGGTATAATTTTCAATTTTCTATCTATCTATCTATCTATCTATATATATATATATATATATATATATATATATATATATATATATATATATATATATATATATATATATATATATATATATATATATATATATATATATATATATATATATATATTTATGCATATATATATATATATATATATATATATATATATATATATATATATATATATATATATATATATATATATATATATGCATATATATATATATATATATATATATATATATATATATATTTATTTATTTATTTATTTATGCATATATATATATATATATATATATATATATATATATATATATATATATATATATATATATATATATATATATATATATATATATATATATATATATATATATATATATATATATATATATGCATATATAAATATACACATAATATACATGAATACATTCACACATATAAACATACACACACATATACACACATTTTGAAGGATGGAAAAATCATTTTAAAGGATGGGTGAACAAAAAGTGTCCATTCAATGCAGGTTTTTATTCTTACTTTAGATAAGGTAAGAAAAAGAACTTGATTGAATGGACACTTTTTGTCCACGCATCTTTTAAAACTATTAATGCATCTTTCAAAATATTCACGAAAAATTTGATTGTTTGGATGGCAAGATACGATTGTTTGTTTTGGAGGATATTAAGTATGTACTTTCATTGAATGATTTCTTGATTCTATCATATGTTTAGTTTGAAAGTTTGAGAAGCGGATATATAATTGCTATTCAAAGAATTTGGCAATGTTTATAGGCCATACAATGCTGACCTGGATGAATCGCATGCACTGAGGTTACTCAAGATAGAGCAACCTGATTATAATGGACTAGTGCCAACAGGATTCCTGTGGTATGCAGTAAACCTCTTGCATATCAATGATGAGCATCTGAACTTTAGGATTCAAAGTAGAAATCATGGTGGCTTGAGAGGATCACTTTTATACAACTTGTTCAAAGAACTTCAGTGTCATAAACCTGAAGTTCTTTGAACAAGCTATATAAAAGTGATCCTCTCAAGCCACCATGATTTCCACTTTGTATCCTAAAGTTTAGATGCTCATCATTGACATCCAAGAGGCTTACTGCATACTCGACTAATCCTACTGGCACTAGTCCATTATAATCAGGTTTCTCTATCTTGAATAACCTTTATGCATGCGATTCATCTAGGTCACCATCGTATGGCCTATAAACAATGCCAAATTCTTTGAATAGCAATTATAAACCCGTTTCTCACACTTTCAAATTGAACATATGATAGAATCAACAAATCATTCAATGAAGGTAAATACTTCATATCCTCCAAAACAAAAAATCATATCTTGCCATCCAAAACAATCAAATTTATCGTGAATACTTTCAAAGCTGCACATAAGCATACACATATATAAAATTATATGCATATATATATATATATATATATATATATATATATATATATATATATATATATATATATATATATATATATATATATATATATATATATATATATATATATATATATATATATATATATATATATATATATATATATTTACGTTTTTTAATATATCTTTTTTTGATGAACTTACAGGTTATTATCTGAAAAGTTTTTACAAAGTCAGAATATTCTCCCTACCTCACATGATGAAATGAAGAAGATAATCAATAATCTTGGTATAGATTATCAATGTATACATGCGTGTCCTAACGATTGTATTCTATATAGAGGTGAATATGTAGACTCTTTGACATGTCCCAAATGTCAATCTCCTTGATATAAGTGCGAAGAAGGTAAAATCCCAAAAAAGATATTGAGACATTTTCCATTGGCTCCACGGATTAGACATATGTTTCAAAGCCCCGAATTATCAAAGCTTTTGACTTGGGGACATGATCACAAAAGTACTCATGGATTAATCAAAATTCCTCATGATAGTGTTGCTTTTCAGCATATTGATTCTACATGGCCTGATTTTGCACAAAATCCACAGAATCTAAAGTTAGGAGTTGCATTAGATGGGGTTAATCCATTCTCCATGAAATCTAGTAAATGGTCAACATGAAGTGGTAGTCATAAACTAAAATCTTCCGCCATATCGTAGCATTAAAAAGGAGCATTTAATGCTTTCACTTTTAATCCCACACAAAAGACAAGTTAAAGATATGAATATATATCTTGCTCCTCTCATTGACGATCTACAAGAGTTATGAGAGGTATTAATGTCATTGATGTATCAAAAAGCATCAATGAAAGACATATTACGGTTCGTGGTATTGTGGCTTGGACTATTCACGATTTTCCAAGATATGGTGTTTGTTCAGGTATTGATATAATTTTTTTATTCAATCTGCATGTAAATAAATTTAATTTAATCTAATTATATTTTTATCATTTTCATGATGCAGGAATATCTACTAAGGTTTATAAAGCTTTTCCATATGGTGGTGATTGGTTGAGATCAATCTATAGTAAGAATCTCAACAACAATATTTATCTTCGACATCGACGATTCTTACTTGATGATCATCCATTAAGATCTAAAAGAGAAGCGATACATTTTAATGGAAAGCTTGAAACAGGTCAGTGTCCAAAACCTATGACGCCTATGGATTGGTATAAAAAATGGACAGATGGACTTCTGATAGATCCAAAATAAAAAATCTTCACTGATGATTCAGATAATGAGTATGTGAAGAGAGGTAAAGGAAAATTGGCACTCGCAGAGAACATATCAATATGGTATTCTTTGGAGTATTGGAAAAAGTTAAAAGTATGTCACCTTCTCGATCCTATGCATATATTAAAAAATATTGGTTATTCACTATGGTAGCATCTTCTTGGACTAAAAGATACCATAGCATCAAGGAATGATTTGAAAGATCAAAAATACAAACTAAAGTTATGGCCAATGGTTTATAGACATTGACAAGAAATGACTTATGCACCTGCTCCTTGGGTACTTACAACAAAACAGATACAGACTATTAACAATAGAATTCAATTGATTAAGACTCCTACAGGATATGGAGCATCTTTTCAAAACATGTTTACTATGGATGATAAGAGCTTATTTGTGTTAAAGACCCATGACTGGCATAACTTTTTAAAACATATTTTACCTTTGGTTATCGATGGATGTACAACGAAAGGAGTACGAGATCTGATCTATCGTCTTGGATCACTTATAAGATAATTATGATACTTTTATATTTATTATGTATGAATATTGGATATCTTTTATTTTTTAATTAACTTCTTTATATTTTTTTTTATGATATGTATAGGTGGATTACATCTAAAGAGATTGACAAAAACTTGATCCCACAAAAAAAACGTGAATGCAAAGAGCTACTACGTTTGATGGAGAAAGAACTTCCTACGTCATTTTTTGATATTCAGGTTCATTTATTAGTCCATCTTGTAGATGAAATAGAGATTGCAGGTGTTGTCAACACTTGAAGGATGTTTTGGGTCGAGCGATTTATGTGAATATTAAAAGATTATGTGTGACAAAGAGCGAAACCAGAAGGATCCATGGCAAAGGGTTGGATGCTTGAAGAGTGCATGTATTAGGTTAGTGAGTACCTTGAAAGAGTTCATGAAGAAGCTCCACGTGCATGGACCAACAAGTCTTCTTCAAAAATAACAGATGAGGTATTATCAGGTAAGGGAGTTCCATTCTTATTTACATTTCAAGAGAAAATGATGTTTCTACTTTTGTAGCATATAATAGCGAATGCATGCAAGCATCCCTTAGCGAGTACGAAAAACTTCAAGATCTCTGAAGTAAAAGGCGAAAAAGCAAAAGATATAGACGTAATCTCGATAATAATGAGATTACAGATATATCTTCTTTCACGGATTGGCTATATAGTCGTTTGCAATGCGCCAATGCAAATATTGAAGAAATCTCAGATGAGCAAAGAGAGTTAATGATAGGTTGCGAACGAAAGGTAATTTGATTAAAATAATATTTTATTTCTTTCATATATGTATATTAGTTTCTATTTACTGATTGAATTTATTTTGAAGGCTCGAATGTTCACTAATATGTGGGCTTTTGGACAGCATATTAGAATCAAAGCCATTGATTCTTTACGTAAAACAGAGGATTCTAGTATTGTTGCTTCTTTCAAGCAACTATCACGTGCTAGCTCGAAAGACACGAACCTTATAGCTAGCGAACTTGGTTACATAGGAACTATTGTTGGTATCTAGGATATCTCATTTCGTACATTCAAACAAGCAGAAAAAAGTTTATATTTTTTATGATACTGTTAGTTATTTTCTTAAGCAGCTAATAATGGGTTTTTGTTGTTATATATTTTGATAGGTCATTTTGAAGGTTGAGTGGTTTCGAGCCGAGTATAAAGGTAGTAATTCCACATTCAGAAAGAAATTATCTAGGTTTTGGGCAATTCATTCTTCCAAGGTAATGCAATCTACTGAAGAACCATATATTCTTCCTAGGCATATTGAACAAGCATTTTTTTATAAAAACCCATATGATCATCCTTGGTGGCAAGTCATTCATGTGCAACCTAGAGGTAGGTCATTGTTTGAACAGTTTATTGTTAGAGAGATCGAAGAAAGTCCTCTTGATGATTCAGCATCAGATACTGATACATCAACATCTGAAAGAGAAATTAGAATCATTATACGTGATAATGATACTAATCTTTTTGATGAAGAGGATAATTCTCTACATGCTGATTCTACTGATGAGGAAGAGGAATTACCAGAAATAGATATTAATCCATCAATAGATGATATGATTCATGAGAACATAGATTTAACAATAGAAGAAATAAATGAAATTAGTAAGGATAATGAAGATGAGACTATATTGATGTCTTACTAAAATGATGGCAATAATGAAAACATATGAGCATATTAGATAGTAAATTCTACTCTAGTTATCGATCAATAACTTGAAGCTTCTGAATGGATATCAGATAATAGATTCTTTTATGAACTTGAATAACGATGAATCCTACTAGAGAGATGAAATCATGTTCTTTTAAGTTAGAACATGAAGCTCGGGGGTATGCCTAATTATTTTATATATAGCTTTATCTTCGAGGAGCAAATTTTTATCATGTATGTATGCATATGTGTGTGTATTCATGTGTATTATATGTATACATATGTTAGTATGCATATATATGTATTTCATGTATATGTATGTGTTTGCATGTGTGTGATATATGTATACATGTGTTAGTATGCATATGTGTATATATGCATATGCATTTATGTAAAATATTAATCTATTCATGTATTATATGCAAGTGTTTATAATTGTGTACCTGTATATATATATATATATATATATATATATATATATATATATATATATATATATATATATATATATATATATATATATATATATATATATATATATATATATATATATATATATATATGTGTGTGTGTGTGTGTGTGTGTGTGTGTCTATGTGTAAATATGTACATGTAAATATGTATGCATGTATATATATGTTTATGTGTGCATGTAGGCATGTATATGTGATGTGTACATGTATATATGTATATATTTCTATGTGTAAATGCGTACATGTAAATATGTATGCATGTATATATATATTTATGTGTGCATTTAGGCATGTATGTGTGAGGCATAATATATCTACTCCATTTTATATTTATGTATGTGTATGTACATGATGTGTATATATCTTTATATATATTATGATCCTCGTTGATTCGAGTAGCTATATATAGAGGCATAAGGTTGGGAGGAGAGACATCTCTCTAGTAGGACATCAGAGGAATAGATGCAATGTGTACATATACTTCAAACATATGGCTAAAAGATTGAATTAGAGTTTTTAAATTAGGGTTTTTAAAACCCTAATATCGAAATTAGTGTTTTCAATTTAGGATTTTTGAAATAGGATTTATTTATTTATTTATTTATGTGTATGCATGTGTTGTGTATATATGTGTATCTATATGTGCATATGCATGTGTTGTGTGTGTATATATATGCATGTAAATATGATTATATGAGTCTATGTGTGTGTACATATGATTATTCATGTGTATGTGTATGTGAGTATGTGTACGTGTATGTGAGTATGTGTATGTGTCTATTTGTATTCATTATATGTGTGTAATTGCATGCATGTGTAGGTGTGTGTAAAAATATGCATGTATGTGTGTGTATGTATAAATGTGCATGTATGTGTATATGTGTGTAAATGTGCATGTATGATGTATATATGTGTGTATGCGTGTATTTGTACCTCTAGTCTCACTCTTCTCTCTCTCTTTCTCTCTCTCTCTCTATCTCTTTTTCTCTCTCTCTCTCTCTCATATACATACATACATACATACATAAACACACATACTCATATCCACATATATATACATAAAAGCAGTGCATACTGTGCATTATCGCGAAAATGAGCCATAAGTGTCCCCATCTCTTTTAGACACCACTTAAGCAACCCTCCTGTCCCAAACTCTGTCTCAAGTGAACTAAGTATGTATTTTTTATCCCTCTCATCATATTCACTACAAAAATAAAAAAATTAATGTAAATAAAACATAAGATATTTATTTCAATTTATATGTAAAATTTATACTTACTTCCACCGTAAGTGGACAAGGCACAAGTAAAAGTTGCATAATGCCCACATTCTTCTCTTGAACTCCAATCCATTCCCTATGTACAGAATGTTCCCCTCTAGCTCTATATCGCACTCTAGTCCTAAGGTGCCTATGCACGTCCTCATAGGCAACTCTGCTCTGCTATCACGATCTGGAGGTGGTATAGGTGTCGTGAAAATAGATAGATAAAAGTAAATAAAAATATGTGTTACAATATCATTCAAAAAGCTTATGAAAAAAAAAACATACCTATGAGCAGATAGTTGGCCTCCTGCATGTGGAGCCGGAGAAGAGTCCTCCTCTGATCGTTAGGTAAGTATTTGGATTGTATAGTCCAGCTCATTATCAAACATCTCTGAGTAATCACGCATGATGACCCCTAGAGTATCAGACAGAACTCTTGCTCTCATAAGACTTTTTATGAGAGTGAGTTTCACCTTTCTCTCTCTACTAGGATCCATAATACCTAACATATAAAACAAAATGGGTTAGAAATCAATATATATATGTGTACATATGTATGTGTGTATGCATTAAGTATGTGTATGTATGCATGTGTGTGTATGTATGTGTGTGTACGTGTGTATGCATGTGTATGTGTGTGTATGCATCATTATGTGTGTATGTGTCTATGTGTGTATGTGTGTGTATATGTGTGTGTGTATGTGTGTGTGTATGTGTGTGTGTCTGTCTGTGTATGTGTGTGCGTCTATGAGTGTATGTGTTTATGTGTGTGTGTATGTGTCTATGTGTGTGTATGTGTCTATGTGTGTATGTGTATGCATGTATGCATGCATATGTGTGTGTATGTGTGTGTATGCATTGTGTATGTGTATGTATGCATGTAAGTATGTATGTATGCATATGCATATGCATTATGTATGCATATGCATATGCATTATGTATGCATATGCATATGCATATGCATTATGTATGCATATGCATATGCATTATGTATGCATATGTATGCATGTATGTGTATGTGTGTGTATGTCTCTCTATGTGTGTGTGTTTGCATATATGTGTGTGTATGTGTGTATATGTGTCTGTATGTGTGTATGCATGTGTATGTGTGTGTATGCATCATTATGTGTGTATGTGTCTATGTGTGTATGTGTCTGTGTATATGTGTGTTTATGTGTGTGTCTATGTGTATGTGTGTGTGTCTATGAGTGTGTATGTGTTTATGTGTGTGTATGTGTCTATCTGTGTTTATGTGTCTATGTGTGTATGTGTCTATGTGTGTATGTGTCTATGTGTGTATGTGTCTATGTGTGTATGTGTATGCATGTATGTATGCATATGTGTACGTATGCATGTATGTATGCATATGTGTGCGTATGCATGTGTATGTGTGTGTATGCATCATTATGTGTGTATGTGCCTATGTGTGTATGTTTCTATGTGTGTATATGTGTGTGTGTATGTGCCTATGTGTATGTGTCGCTACGCGTCTATGAGTGTGTATGTGTTTATCTGTGTTTATATGTGTGTATGTGTCTATGTGTGTGTATGTGTCTATGTGTGTATGTGTATGCATGCATGTATGCATATGTGTGTATCTGTGTGTATGCATTATGTATGCATATGTGTGTGTATGCATTATGTATGTGTATGTATGCATGTGCATTAGCTATGCATGTAAGTATGTATGTATGCATATGCATATGCATTATGTATGCATATATGTCTATGTGTGTGTATGTCTCTCTATGTGTGTGTGTATGTCTCTATGTGTGTGTATGTGTGTATATGTGTGTATAGGTGTGTATGAATGTGTATGTGTGTGTATGCATCATTATGTGTGTATGTGTGTATATGTGTGTGTGTGTCTATGTGTATGTGTGTGTATCTATGAGTGTGTATGTGTTTATGTGTGTGTATGTGTCTATGTGTGTGTATGTGTCTATGTGTGTATGTGTATGCATGTATGTATGCATATGTATGTGTATGCATGTGTATGTGTGTGTATGCATCATTATGTGTGTATGTGTCTATGTGTGTATGTGTGTGTGTATGTATGTGTGTATATGCGTGTGTGTATGTGTCCATGTGTATGTGTCACTACGCATCTTTGAGTGTGTATGTGTTTATGTGTGTGTATGTGTCTATGTATGTGTATGTGTCTATGTGTGTATGTGTATGCATGTATGTATGCATATGTGTGTATGTGTGTGTATGCATTATGTATGCATATGTGTGTGTATGCATAATGTATGTGTATGTATGCATGTGCATTATGTATGCATGTAAGTATGTATGTATGCATATGCAATATGCATGTATGTGTATGTGTTTGTATGTCTCTCTATGTGTGTGTATGCATATATGTGTGTGTATGTGTGTGTATATGTGTCTGTATGTGTGTATGCATGTGTATGTGTGTGTATGCATCATTATGTGTGTATGTGTCTATGTGTGTGTATGTGTTTGTGTGTGTCTATGTGTATGTGTGTATCTATGAGTGTGTATGTGTTTATGTGTGTGTATGTGTCTATGTGTGTGTATGTGTCTATTTGTATGCATGTATGTATGCATATGTATGTGTATGCATGTGTATGTGTGTATATGCATCATTATGTGTGTATGTGTCTATGTGTGTATGTGTGTGTGTATATGTGTGTGTGTCTATGTGTATGTGTCGCTACGCGTCTATGAGTGTGTATGTGTTTATGTGTGTGTATGTGTCTATGTGTGTGTATGTGTCTATGTGTGTATGTGTATGCATGTATGTATGCATATGTGTGTGTATGTGTGTGTATGCATTATGTATGCATATGTGTGTGTATGCATTATGTATGTGTATGTATGCATGTGCATTATGTATGCATGTAAGTATGTACGTATGCATATGCATATGCATTATGTATGCATATGTATGCATGTATGTGTATGTGTGTGTATATCTCTCTATGTGTGTGTGTATGCATATATGTGTGTGTATGTGTGTGTATATGTGTGTATGTGTGTATGCATGTATATGTGTGTGAATGCATCATTATGTGTGTGTGTGTATGTGTGTGCGCATCTATGTGTATGTGTGTGTGTCTATGAGTCTGTATCTGTTTATGTGTGTGTATGTGTCTATGTGTGTGTATGTGTCTATGTGTGTATGTGTATGCATGTATGTATGCATATGTGTGTGTATGTGTGTATGCATTATGTATGCATATGTGTGTGTATGCATTATGTATGTGTATGTATGCATGTGCATTATGTATGCATATGCATTATGTATGTGTATGTATGCATTTGCATTATGTATGCATATGCGTGTATGCATGTATGTATGTATGTATGTATGTATGCACATGCATATGCATTATGTATGCATATGTATGCATGCATGTGTATGTGTGTGCATGTCCCTTTGTGTGTGTGTATGCATATATGTGTGTGTGTGTATGTGTGCATGTGTATGTGTGTGTATGTGTGTGTATATGTGTGTGCATGTGTATGCATTATGTGTGCATGTGTGTATGCAACATTATGTGTATGTGTGTATGTGTGTGTGTATTTGTGTGTCTATGTGTGTGTGTGTCTATGTGTATATGTGTGTGTGTGTGTGTCTATGTGTGTATATGTGTGTGTGTATGCATATGTATGTGTGTGTAAGTATGTGTGTGTGCGCATACCTGGCTTCAATGAGATGCATCTCTTTCTCTCTCTCTCTCTCTCTCTCCCTTTCTCTCTCTCTCTCTCTCTCTCTCTCTCTCTCTCTTTCTCTCTCTCTCTCTCTCTCTCTCTCTCTCTCTCTCTCTCTCTCTCTCTCTCTCTCTCTCCCTCTCTCTCTCTCTCTCGTTCTCTTCTTGCTATCGCGTGTTAATCCCGACACAAATGTGCCGGGAGAAATCAATTTTTTTTTTAACATTCTAGAGCGTCGCATATGTGATGCTATCCAGTTTTCCAACGTCGCAAATAGCATCGCTAATTAGCGATGCACTCATTTAGCGTTGCATAAGAAATGCAGACATCACTTATGCGATGAATGCCCATAAAAAGAAATATACAAAAATAGGATCGTCGCTTATGCGATGCTCGCGTCGCATAAGCGATGGTCCTCATTTTTTTTTCAATTCGGGGGTGTTGCTACGCCCCACTATTTCTTGTAGTGTTTGTATTTGATTCTTATATAGAAATGTTTCGTCACATTTTGTAAGAACCTAATATATGAGGGTGGTTTTTCATACTCTTGTACATGCTTCATTTATGAAATATACAACTTTTTTTGTACATGGTTTATGGTTCATGATTCATTCTGATTATCTCTTTTATGTCCAATAATATTTTATTTTATGAAATCATATTTCACCTTCCATTAGAGTACACATCATATATACTCGATTTTTTTTTGACAGAGTATTCCATATAAGCGACAATACTCCCAATAGGATCATCGAAATAAACATCGGTACACCCAACGGGTGCTGATATTCGCGATGGTACGCCTAGCACAAGCGTCAATATAATTGTCGGTATTATCGATGCTCATATCGACAATCATACCAATGCATATGTTGGCCCATATACCCGCACTATGGTTCCGACATGCATACCAACATTTACACCGACGTTAGGGAAAAAATATGCCCGTTCAATTTCCTAGGTGAAAACCTCGATATACGACCGATCTGTTGTAGTGAAAAAAATAAAATCTAGCATACTCATCGTTCCTCAGATTGATTTCTAAGATTCTGAGTATGAAAATGCTCTAGAATATTCTTTTTAACATTTCTTCTATGCTTGGCATTAGTATGTGTAGTCATCTATGTATTGAGTCCAAGGAGGAGTGCATAGTCAGTAGCCCCTTAGAAAATAATTGCTTGCCTTGTTGCCCTTGGCAAGCTAAAAGAACGCGTATATCTTAAAGTATGCGAGTTTAGGAAAATAAAGTAGAGAATGAAGATTGTCAACCGACCTACCAAGAAGCCCAAAATCGCCAGATTTTTAGGTAAGGATTCTCATCTTTTATGCATTTCAAGTTGATGAAATAGCAAGTACATGATCCCATGGGTCATGCATGCGCAAACCCCTTGAGAAGCTCGAAAATGAGTGAAGTTTGAACATCAGAATTGATAGGTTGATAGAGGTGACAATAACTTAAGGTTTAGGGCAAACATGGTGGCGAGCTCACAGGCATAATAGGCTATCAAGGTCAATGTAAATATCGGGCATGTGACACAACTGTTTACCTGTTGGTGTGTATGTGAGAGGCTGTTGTTGGCCAACATCTCAATTATGGATATCATTGAATGATAAAGGAAAAACCGTTGCCACTGTATGCCACCACCCGAGGATGTGTAGCTAGAAGGGGACGACGGTGGTGTGTGTGTGTGTGAGAGAGAGAGAGAGAGAGAGAGAGAGAGAGAGAGAGAGAGAGATGGAGATGTATCAACCGTTTGCTTTGCTATTGAGTGAGACAAACTTCTCGACACATCTGGTGTCACTCAAAATGCACAAGGAAGGATTCATCCTTCAACGCAGGACACTTCCCAGAAAGAAGCTCAAGTACATCTACATGCGATTACACTAGATAATCTTGGGGGTACTTTATTCACAAGTTCCTGTCTATCACCTTTATGTACCCTGAAAGTATGTACATTAAAGGCAGTGAACGCCTTCGTACTCATCTTCTCAAAGATGCATATGTCACCACATTTGAGCTTGTGATCCAAAACAAAGTACTTCCATCCGCCGCAAAATGAAAGATGATCGTTCTTGTGCCCCAGAAAGATCACACTCCATGCCTTATTCCTGGCATCAATCAACGCAACGTGCTCTGGGTCTGCTTTCATATGCTTAACCGCAAAAGATTTTGGAATTCCCTATGTACAGAAGAGGTTAGTCGTTATTCAATAAGTTAATAGAAATAAAAAGTCAAACTTCTTGAACTAGGTACATAGCAGGTAACCAGTGAATATCTGTACCAGGCATTTCAATGAATCATCATTACTATAGTGAATGAATTATTGCCAGAGTAAGAGAATTTTCAAGTGCTTGCTTACTCTGCCCAGGGATCCGATAAACTTGTTTCAAGTCATTTAGTGTAAATCGTGGCTTAGTAAAGCCCTGAAGCTTTGATGGAAGATTATAAGTTGTGATTTCCAAGCAATAATTCCTTACAATATGCACTGCCTTGCTCTTTTCAAACCCCTTGCTCTCTTCCTTTTCGCCTTTTTTCACATTGGAATATATTGATGATTTAGAGAAGTGATTTTTGCTTGAGCTTGACAGGACATCTTAATTGAAGAGCATAATTTTCTCATCTTGTGCACTCATACAAATAACGCGTGTCCGTGCCCTCTCTTTTTCAGTAACTGAAACATCGAAATTCATATTATTGTCACTTGGCTCCCCATTAACGACCCTCTTGTATTTCTTCAGAATCGATGACATAAAGGTTTTTCTTAACATGTCATGCAAATCCTTGAAAGTTTTGAGGGAAAGCATGAGAAAATAGTGCTCTACCCTCAAGGAGTAAAACATTCTTTGAATCCTAGATGCCAGAACATGCAGTATGTAAACTCATCTTTACTCCAGATAATTCAATTCCAGTGTGTGAGTAAGTGTGAAATGTAACATTAAAATACTAATTCTGGGCACCCACGTGTAAGGAGACAAACAAAGGTCGTGTCATAAGCCCTTGAGGAATCAACAATTCCAAATGGTGCGAATTATGTTCTCATTTCGATACTTGCAATGAGGGCACGAAAAAATAATATGTGCTGAGTTGTGACGCTTCATCTGTGTAAGAAGAATAACCACGTATTCTGTCCTAGCACACTCATATACATATTTTCTGGGAAAAACATTTTCGTTATTACTTACAGAAAGGAGAACAGAGTTCCCCAAGAAATAATTTACAACCGGAGCTTAGGAGGCTCGAGAATGCACTTAGCAAGAAAGATAGATGCTTTCTAATCAGTAGCCAGAGTTTCAGCAGCAGTAAACATATGTAGTTTTAGAAGACTCTGCGGCAGACAAAAAGATTTCACAGTTCAAATAATCATGTGTTCTTTAAGTCGTAGATACGCAAAATCCACATGCAAAGCTGGTCCAGCATTCAGATGAGCCCTTTATCTAAATGAGAATAAGTTCCATATGCCATATTGAAGCAGTTGACCCTTATAACCGATGGGGTCGGTGAAAGGGAGAGATCCTCCCACAAACCTTTTATTATGTCTCATTTGTTCATGACTGTTTCCACATCGAGAGCATGGAAACGAGACATTAAGGCTACCATAAGCCTATTTATTTTCGCAAATTCCATAAGCACCTCCATAAGAGAAAACGATACTATAGTGCACAGGTGCGGGTACTGGTTTATGAATATTGTAATGTCCATCAACCTCCATTACCAGGTATGCCGGGGTGGACTTCTGAGACACATTTATGGAGGGTGTTACCTGATGGTGACGCACTGTTTGGTACTCTTGATTCTATGAGGTGCACTCTCTTTGGTTCCATAGAGATAGATCTCGACTATGCGCATCTTTCTCTTGGAGGGAACTTCCATATGATATCCCTCTTTTGGGATGACAGTTAGTCCAAGAAAGTTGTTGTGCCACAAATAGTCATGGGACCGGGGTACCTGTATGACTAGTCACTGCGAGAGGAAGATGGTAGGAGTATATCTTAGTTTACTAGATTGCTTTTCAAAGAGGGCAAGCAAGGCAGGTACTGGGATGAGGATATGCCAACAGCTTTGCCTCACCACTACATGGTGCAGCTTCACCTAGTAGGTCAGTATTTCTGCATCAGTATAGGATGGGGGGTTCTTTCTATATGAAGTGCCCATTCATATGCATGCATTACTGGGGTAAGATAGGCTAGGCACTCGGTACGTGTGTATATTGGGGACCCTCTGTATGAGATATGGAAAAATCTGCCAGAAGCGAAATGCTATTTCCCTGGCCAGCAAAACGAATCTTGGTTTTCCCCTTCCTAAAACTTATAGATGGGAGAGCACTCATTCAGTGGACATGTGATTGCCGCATGGAAGTAGGGGGTCCAATGGGTGGCAGTTATTTTCAAAGAACTACAATCATGCATTCATGTGCATGAAAGGATGACCATGAAAAATATATGCAGGTGAGACTCAGAGGAAGACGAGCAGATTTCTCTATATTGCCGTATGCTACTTTGCTTCGCGCACATTGACTAATGCATCACCTAATGGAGAGTTTCATATTTCTCTATGCTCAATGATGATATATGGGAGTTTTCTTGCGATGGAGACTTTAATGCCCCAACAGGCAACTAGCAGACTAGCTTCAATGATACTTATGCAGAGATGATGATAGGGCTAGATACGATTGAAATGGGATAGATCGGATGCTCCCAAGACTAGCATATGGTGGATGGGGCTCGGGAGACACCCACTAGTGGGAAGCTTCTCATGTTCCCAACATTGACACGAGGCTAGCACGGGCAGCAGTGGATCATGCCCTATTGAAATTGGACATCTCTTTTTGGTTCACCATAGCTTAGGGGTTAAATCTAGTGGGTCCTACCAGATATACTCTTACTATGCAAGCAGGCTCAGTTTAGAAAGATGGGATTCATAGACAACTTTGCAAATAGGAGCCCGGTCCGCGTCTGCTAGAGCTCACACAAATTTTGACACAAACTCTGTTGGATGCAGCCAAGGCATACCCACATACTTAGCCAAGGCTTATATGTCGTTCTCAGACTATGCACCAGAATACTTAATATTATAATGAGTGCAAAGAAGAGGGAGGTCGAGTTACCACGATCAAACAATCACATATAACTTTTGTCACCTTCTTTGGAGTTTCCTTGCTCACCTCAAGAAAGATTTATAACAATTACTTTTGAGTCAAGATTCCATTGAGGCATGGAGGATTTTTTATGAGCTCTCCCTTGCTATAGCTATCATTTGTTCAAAGTTTTAGGGTCGATAAGCAGCATGTCTATACATGGTACTTATACAGCAGCCTCTTCCAAATCCCCACCCACAAGCTTATACTTTCTTTCTTGCAGAGATGGTAAAGAAAGCCCTTAACAAGTTGAGGATTGGGAGAGCTGAAGAACATGAGGATTTGGTAACTAAGCATTTAATCCATCCCATAGACATGTTTGCACAACTACTAGCTATGATGGTTAACCTTGCTATGTGCAAGGGCCTGCCTAAGACTTGGAGCTTGTCCACCATCATACCTATCCTCAAGGCAAACGATTCTATGGAGCCTAGGAACTACCACAGCAGTATGGTTGGTTACACTTTAGCATTGTTATATGCATCCATTCTTAAGCATTATTTGAGTAGAAGGTTAGAGAGCGTTACATCTTTGTTCCCTATTGAGTACATTCAATTGACCATTTGGCTTGTCCTCTGGCTGCTGCGATTTCTCCTTTTCAAGCAACACGTACATGTTCTTTTTATTCCAGAACATCATCCCAACGTACATTCAAACTCTGGTGATTGTTTACATCCATACAGATTAGGTGCAGTCAAGTCGAATTTCATAAAGAGAAATAGTTCCAATGTTTTGCATTTATATATCAAAAAATTTTAAACCTTCATAATTGGTTGGATTTATGCTCTGTTTGCTCATCTCCACTTATTTAACAACACACAAATTCTATTCTCCCTCAACACCTGTAAAGAAATAATTGCACATATGAATCTTTTGAATAATCCTCCTAAGATCTGTACAATTCTCTTTGTATCATCTCCATCTGCTGAATTCCTCATGAAATTGTGCAAAGTATATGGAAGGTAATTAAGCTTACATGGGTGATGCTATGAACCAAAAAGTTATCAATGCTAAACAAAGTATCTATAGTACAGGTAAAGGTCCAGTAGGAGGTGGGAAGTCACCCTAAACAGGCCTGTGGTTATCTCTGCATGAACATCTGGTCGCCCACATTTACTTACCAGGACAAATAGTCACCCTTGAGCCTATCAAGTGCACCTGCCTATGACTTGGGGATGCCAGGAATATCTCACTAAATGGGTATGAAATGACCACCTAGTACTTATCCAAGAATGTGGAGTCGCCAATGCAGTTGGAAGTCTCTAGGGCTAGCTCAATTGAGGGATGCCCAAGCATCCATGAGGACTAGCCCAGTTGGTGGTCCCCCAAGTATCCATGAGGACAGCCTAATTGGTAGTCACCCAAGTATCTGTGAGGACTAGTCCAAGTACATATTGTAGTTTTCTTGTAACAAAGGCTTGAATAATGTGTGTGCAATTCGATTCTATGGTCTATGTTCTTGCAAGGAGGCAAACCTGAAGGTAATTCTTTCAAGAATAACTCTTGGAATTCTCCTCTCACTTTCTTTGAAAGTGCTAGAGCATTCCAACTCAAGTCTCCATGACTGGATGAATCCATCATAATATATGATGAATACACAAAATAAAGAAAATAAATATACTTACGATCAATCTTGAGCAACTTGGTAATGGTCACTAATCGTGTCACTTGGAGATCTGGCTCTCAATGCATCAATAGTCACCTCCCCTCATGCTCAAATTGGTATACATGAGAAGCAAAATCCATGATTGGTCTCTTCCTCGCATGCCACTTCTTACTAAGGACTACATCGAAATGTGCTAGTCTCGCTATCTCGAAATCCAATATGTCCTCATAGAACTGAATCTGAATGGGCAAATCAACAACTCGTCGATCCCATGTCTCAATTCCCTTCCCGTCGGGTAACTCTACTGTGTAGGCATACTCTGATTGCATAGTTTTTAAATGTAACCTCTTGACTAGTCGGAAACTAATGACATTATGTCGACCCAGTGCCAAAGAGTACCTTGATAGGCTGTCCTACCACGACTCCCCTCATGACGATGAGTTCGGTATCTAGGAACTGATATTCTTTCTATTCCGCTCATGAAAGCACAACATCCGGCACAGTAGTGACCTTCTTCGTGACCATCATGGCCTCTGTAGGAGATGATATCCGAGATGGGGAATCTCCAAATTCCTCATTTCCATCACTCCCTGCTTGAGTGGGATTAATAACTATGGTGGCAGCTATTTTCTTTTTCTTAAGATAGTCCTTGAACAGGTGCTGCCCTAGACACCCATAGCATAATCCCTCTTTCATTGCCTTCTCTTTCTGTTGAGGGGTGAGAATAGACTTATTATAAGCCCTCTCAGCCACAACACACACTTTCCTTTTACCTCTTGCAATTGTCTTGATTATGTGCATCTGCTTAGCCTCTCTAGAAGGCTGTACACTAATCAAGCCAAGAGTAGGTGTGTGGAAGGATCGGCTTACCTTAGGCCATGAGGAGTTCTCTGATTCTAGGAGCCTATGCCCCTATGGCCATCCTCATAGACTAAAGCCATCTCCGTGGCATGTGCCAAGGACTCACATCTCTCCTTCCTCTCCAAAGCTCTAATGGTTTCTCTCAGTCCCAAGATGAGCTTGTGGACTTGAAGAAACTCAAAGATATTATTAGGTACTTTAAAAAGTACCTCTCTATACTTATCCGAGTACTCCTAAAGAGTCATATTCGTCTGATTGATGAAGAACCATGTGTCTAGTGCTCTAGACCTCTCATAGGTGGTACGAAATTGTTATAGAAAAAGACCTTGAACTCATCCAAGTCTCGAGCTCTTTTTTATCTTGTTCTATATTGCACCATCACCTATGGGCGATGTCCATGAGGTTGTATGTGGCTTGCTGAATCTTATGCTTATTGTCCACGATATGACATAAGCGAAAGCACTGCTCCAACTTGTTGAGCTACTACTCAACAACATCAGTAGTCCTAGCACTAGTCGAGCCATGGTATCTAGGCGGCATGAAGGTTGAAAGTCGATAAACTTATGCGGCATGAATAAAAAAGAAAGCAATACTGCATAATAATGAACCAAAAGGTTTATTTGAGGATCCAAAAGTTGATATGAAGGTGGATGCAGGTGTTGAAGATGGTCCACACCTTCCTTTTGGCTTTCCAAGAATCATCCGATAGTTATTGCATCAAGAAGGTGCTCAAACGGGGGTTGAGGATGACAAATGGCCACAATCAAAGCTTTGAAGAAGATTGGAACTGAATCCAAAAGATGACACTGCTGAAATCAAAACAGGCACTTCAAATAGAGCTTTCCATGTAGCTTCCTTTAACACAAGAGGTGAAAAGCATGAAAAGAGCAAGCTCTCTCTCCTTCCTCTATTACGATTAGCATGTAAGCATGTGTGGATAGGGCCTGCAGGATCGACAACTGCGGGCAGCAGAACTCCTTGGATGCCATGCGTGGGAGAGAGGGGGGAGGGGGTAGCTTAGGGGGGAGTCCCATGGGCTCATCTCTCTCAATACCTTTCGCTCCACCTTCTACACAGAACTGGATGACCGCGGTTCTCTCCAAATCACGATGAAGACAATGAAGATCTCATGCACAAAAAGAAAAAAAAGCGAAAACCAACAATCCCCAAGAACCCTTTCTAATTTTACGATGAAGACAATGAAGACACGATGAACTTTTTCTAATTTTCTCTCCAAATCACAATGAAGACAATGAAGATCTCATGCACAAAAAAAAAAAGAAAAGCAAAAACCAACAATCCTCAAGAACTTTTTCTAATTTTAGCTCTGAGGCTCTCATACCAAGTGTAAGAAAGACTTGAATGATGTGTGTGCAACTCTCCTCCCATCCATTTATACCCTCTTGTATTCTAAAAATAGCAATGATCAGGAATGTTCTAGTGCCACCATGTGACCATCATGCAACACTGATCCCCATTACTATTGAATAACTTAGGATATCCCTCGACCTTGGGACCTTGGCTATGGGTGGCCCTTGTCCCACACACACATGGAATGGTCCCTGCGGACCAATGTCTGACATGTCCTGATATAGAACTCGCCCATTTGAAGTATATGACATGAATTCTCCTAGGCATGCCAAATATGATGGCCCATGTTCCCTCAAGAGGTCACCTAGGTCCCTTTCAGAAGAGTTGAAGTTGTCTCTCACTCAAGGAGGCCCGTGACTTATCTCATGTGGGAAGTTGGTTTAGTGTCCAGTCAGATATAAAAGGCAAAGATCAGCATGCCAAGGAAGGTAAAAAGGGCAAGGTCCAAAATCTGGTAAGTGGAAGGGGGTGCCCAGGAGGGTGTCCCACCTGCAACTGCCTGGTAGTGGGCAGTTACTCTGTTGAAACCTTCTGTGCTGGAGTAGTCCCTCTGTTCAAACCTTGTCTTATGATTGTCCCTTTGTTCAAGCCTTGTGCACTAGACTCGTCCCTCTGTTGTAAGGTGTGTTGGACAAATTCCTCTATTGTAAACTTCTGCGTTGGACTGTTGTAATCGCTCTCTTATACACTGTTGTATGTCATACCCGTTCTTGCCTATGACGAAGTGTTTAGTGAGCTGAGAGTTGTGTGCGGCAGGCTTAGGTTTGTGTTGCTATCATTTGCAACACTTTGTGAAAAGAGGTGCAGCCCTGTTAGAGGAAGTGTTTGTGTAGGCAGCCTCTGTTAAACTGAACAAATGTGGAGTGTAACCTTACTGGCCCTTAAGCTTATTCTATGCCTTGCTTGACTCTGTGAGGACTAGCATTTGTAAGTCATTCTGTATATACGCAAAGTGCATTAGCCAAGTCTGTTTGAGCAACAAAGTTCAGCTGATTGTCATCCTCATCATCATCCTGTCTGCAGAATCGTAATTTTTGTTGATTCTTGTTAAGTTGAGTTTCTAAATTTGTCTACAATCTAGAATATTATCTCTTAAAGTGACTATAGTGTCTTGTCCATGAAATGGACTGGCTGCTCTTTCTCAAACACTACGTGAACTCTGTAGCAATCTCTGTTGGCTTAACACTTACTAAGCTGAGCTATGTGGAAGTCTCTATAGACTTCTTCGCAATGCTCCTGAATGAGTAGATCAATTGCCTCAAACATGAAATGAGATGCTCCACAAATGATATCTGATGAAAGATGGTAGATGATCTGTCATGACTTCCTCCACTTCTTATCTTCAATGAGTACCTTTCAAACATTTAACATAGATACCACACTCTTCCACAAATGCATCACCTCTCCACTCAAACACATTGGGGATAGCATGGCTACTCCACTAAGACTCAAGACACTGTGAGAGTTCATATCTCCAAATTCCTATGAAGAAATCCCCAAATCAACTCAGAAATCACCAAAATCAAATGCCCTTAGCTCAAGTTATGGTCCTTAAGTTTTCTTGATTTTCCACAATCATCCATGAACATGGAAGGCATGAAAGGAAAGGGGGAGAGAGAGAGAGAGAGAGAGAGAGAGAGAAGAGAGAGTTATATTAACGTCTTCCAAAGGTCATACTTGGCCAATGAGACAAAACCATGTACAACCGTAGACTTAATCTCTATGCAGAAATCAAAAGGAAAAGTACTAGCTACACAAAACTATGTACACTAAAAAAAGCTGAAAACAACAAAGGATGGCATACCTAGTAATGGGGGGGAGGGGGGGTGGGGTATTGGGGATAATGTAGTGGTGCATGGGGGGAGTGTGGCTCTGACTCTGCAGATAATGGCCACGTAATATAGGGGGAACCCATGGAGGAGTGAATGTGTCTACCCTAACTGCATATGATGGGTGGAGGTGGGTGGAGTATGTGGTACATTGACGGCGGTTTGAGTACTTCTTGAAGGAAGGCTGTCCAAGTGGTGGTGGTGCATCTCTGTTGCATCATGTGATCATGCACTACCCTGATGCATGAAATATCCTCCTCATGCAGTTGTAGTCATCGATACCCAACCATACATGGTCAAAGTCGCACTCTCTCTCCCTCTGCGTGCTGGAGCGTGAACCCTATGCCGCTGGGAGGCCAGTCTATCTAATATGGCCTGACTCGCTAAAAGAACTGAGTACTAGTCTGCTTGGTACTCACCCATGTATGATGTGTGGGCTGTAGAATCTGCTCTACACTCTCATATCCTCATGCCACCGTGAGGAAGCATTCCATCCTTCTATGGTCTTTAGTGGTCATGCAAAGCCACTCAAGTGACCTCTCTATCTCAAGTGACCCCTCTATCTGGAATTGTGCTCGTAGGTCTTAGTATGTTGGGCATCTGGTAACCAAGTGCTCCTCACTCTCTATCTTTGTATGGCACACTGAGCACCACCTCTCCTCTCGAGGGACTCCCCTGGCTCGACCCCTCTCGATCTCGAGCTGATGTGATGAAACTTGAAGCTTGCCAATCACGACTCGAAGGTGGTGTGGTAGGTATGTCTGCATATATCACGGAGTATCAATGAAGCCCTCGCTTGAGATCTATAGAAAATGCTCACGATAGTGGAGCATTTTCTATGGCAATGTATCCCTCAGCCTGATCCATGTCCTTTGTATGTATGTATGCCATATCTCTTGGCAAATGGTCCTATTCCTCTCTTGGTGGGAGAGTGAATAGGTGGGGGCCTTGGATTTCTACTCTATTGGTGGGAGCCATGATGGGCTAGCCAATCTCGTGTCTATGCATAGCATGAGGAGTCGCCTCCTCCTAGCGCCATGTTGAGTGATGCCTAGAAAGCTCTATAAGTGATGCGCTTTGTGTCCATTCTTCGGATCGTGTTTAATAGGCCTACGGTCTCGAAGAATGCCTCTACTAGCATTAGTGGTGCAGCAAGCTCTACCTTGATGATATCATGGGGTATCGAGCATTTGGTGGGAATGAGTCTGGCAATTATGAGAATATGCGGTCTCTCCAATGCTGTCCATGCTGATGCAGTTAACCCCGGTCCCCATACAGCTGCTCTATACATGAGTGCTAGGGTAACCAAAGTGTCGAAGAGCCACCCCTTCATGGAGATCTTCTAAAAATATGCCTGGTAGCAGGTCTCTCCATCAAAGCTAGTGTTGCGTATCCTCGTATGATGCAATCACGGGCTGCATGAGACATGGAGAAATTCCGAGAGGCTGCTGTGAATGTCACTCCCAAGTAGACATATGATCTTACTACCTCGATGGGTCAGCCTATTGGTATGAAAGAACTCTTCCTCCTCCTGCTACTATATGGAAGATCAGAACCTTGGTTTTACCAAGATTCATTGATAGCCTTCTTTGTGTGCAAAAATTGTCTAGCCATATGGGTGACGCTCTAGACCCTCTCCAGACTCTGAAACCAGCACAATATCATCAGCATATAAAAGAAAGTGGACAGTGGTCCCTCGTACCTCAATGCCCTCCCCTCCCTACCATTGAATTAGTTGTGGGGGGGGGAGAGAGAGAGAGAGAGAGAGAGAGAGAGAGAGAGAGAGAGAGAGAGAGAGAAAGAAAGAAAGAAAGAAAGGTATATTAACATGTTCGAAAGGCCAAACTTGGCCTATGAGACAAAATCATACAACTCTGGGAATCTGTGTGTAGCAATGGAAAAAAAAAATACTCGCTACATAAAACTGTGTAGGTGGAAAACAACAAAGGATGGTGTACCTGGTAATGAGGAAGTAGTGGGAATAAAGTAGTGGTGCCTAGGGGGAGCGTGGCTCTGACTGCGCAGATAATGGCCACCTAATACAAGGGGGACCCATGAGGGAGTGAATGTGTATACCCTAACTACAGTCTGTTGATGATGGGTGGAGGTGGGTGGAGTATGTGGTACATCAGTGGTAGTATGAGTACTTCCTCGAGGAGGGATGTCCAAGTGGTGGCGATGCGCTTGTGCTCCATAATGTAGTCGTGGGCTATCCTAATGCGTTAGATATCCTCCCGGTGCAGTCGTGGTCATCGGTACCTAACCAAATGTGGTCGATGTCGCACTCTCTGTGCTGATGCCGCACTCTCTGTGCCGATGCCTGCTGAAGTGTGAGCCCTATGCCTCTCCGAGGCAAGTCCGCTTAATGTGGCCCAAATTCGTCAAAAAACTGAGTAATAGGCTGCTGGGTACTCACCCATGCCTGGTGTGTAGGATGTAGCATCTGATCTCGTCTCTCATATGCAGCCATGAGCAAACGCCCCATCCTCTCCTCGTCTCTAGTGGTCATGCACAACTAGAGTGACTCCTCTATCTGGAACTGTGCTCATAGGTCCAAGTATGCTGGGCATCTGAAAACTAGGTGCCCCTCACTCTCTATCTCTATGTGGCATACTGGGTACCACCTCTCCTCTCAAGGGACTCCTCTAGCCCGACACCTCTCGATCTCGAGCTTATGTGATGAAACTCAGAGCTGCTCAATGACAACTCGAAGGTGGTGTGGTAGGCATGTCTGCATGTAGCGTGGAGTCTCAATGAAGCCCTGGTCTGAGATCCGTAGAAAATGCTCACAGTAGTGAAGCATTTTCGGTGTCAATGTCCCCCTCGGGCTGATCCATGTCCTCTGTATATATGTATGCCATATGTCCTGATGGATGATCCTATTTTTCTCTTGGTAGAAGAGTGAATAGGTGGGAGCCTAAGAGTCGTACTGTACTGGTGGTAGTTTGTCTATGTCAAAACCATGGAGAGAAAGCCAATCCAGTGTTTGTGCATACCATGAGGAGGTGTCTCCCGCTGGTGCCATGCATGATGCCTGGAAAGCTCTATAAGTGATGCACTCTGTGTCCATGCTCTGAATCCTGTGTAATAGGCATATTGTTTGGAAGAGTGCCTCTACTAGCATCGAAGAGAGTGAGAGAGAGAGACAGAGAGACAAAGAGAAAGAAAGAAAGAAAGAATTTTTAACGTCTATTGGAGGCCAAAATCGGCCTATGAGACAAAACATATACATCAGTATGATCCAATCCACTATGATCCCAAAAGGAAAATAAAGTGTGAGTACCGCAAACGGGTATAAAAGGAGTGGATAGTAACTGGCATTAAGGGTGTGGGGTGCTATGGGTATGCACTCTATATGCTCAATAGGTGAGATCCAAATATAATATGCATAGGGAGGGGAGGCTCCATGGTATCACAACCCACTAAATGCCTGGAGGTGTAGGATATAATTCATCAGTGGGTAAGGCATCATGGTAATCCTCAAAATGCTCTCAACGTCCAAATCAACAGGGGTGCATTGGTGACGTCTCTGTATCTCCATGTCATGGTGTGTGTGAATCGCCTGAATCTCTTTCTGATGTGGATGGGCTCTCCGGAGTGGGGGTCTCGGTCGTCGACGCTGTCGTCTAAGCTACTCTGCTCTGTGTAATGTGACACCCCACATCGAGCTGGGTCCTCGAGTGGCTGTGGGTCTGAAAAAATCCGTAATATAAGTCTGAGGGGGGGGGGGGGCGCAGGTGTATCTCCATCTACTGTTGGAGAAGTGATGCACTGCGGTGTTGGAGCTCTACTAGGAAACGACCTACAGGGCGCTAGTCCTCTGTCCCCAATAAAGACCTGATCTCTCTAGGCCCCTTGACGAGTTGTGGGTAGCGGTCTCTGATGTCCTCATATGCCTGGCATCTACATGTGTAGTGCTCCTAGTCCTCTACCTCCTCTCGACATATCCTGCATAATCTCTCGCCCCTTGGGGTATGTGTCGCTCGCCCAACCTTAGTCTCGAGCTGGTGTGATGATACTCTCAACTGCCCAATGGCCACTCTCTCGGCTTGTGCCATGTATGTATCCATGTATCGTGGTCTCTGAATGAAACCATCCACTGTCACCATCAGGAAGTGCTCTCTGTAGTGTTTCCTCTTTGTGGGAAGAGGCTCCCGTGGTGCTATCCATGTCTCCCTGACGTGTATCTATAGTAGGTCCTGACGGATGATCCTATTCCTCTCCGAATGAGAGAGGGTAATGTGGGGGTAAGAGAGGTCATACTGAAAAGGGGGGAGATCCGTAATGCTCATGCCATGGTCTGCTAACCATCGGTAAGTCTGTGCATACCATACTCTCTCATGCCTTGTCTCTGCCAAATGTCTAGAGCTCTCAAAATCAAGCCTGGTGATTCGGCTAGTGGGGAGCTTTCTGACTCTCAGAATAAAGGTCACCAACTAGAAGAGGGCCTCCACTAGCATTGGTGGTGTGCCAAGCTCAGCTCATATAATTTCATGTGGAACAGAGGGCTTGCTGCACAGCAAGCGTGAGATCATGGTGACCTGGGGCCTCTCAATCCACATCCACATCGCCTCCATGATCCTTGGTGCCCATACTGCAGCTACCTACATCAATGCGGGTGTCACTAGAGTGTCAAAGAGCCACCCCTTAGTGTGGGGCTCCTGAAAACGTGTCTGAAAGCAACGTCTCTCGAATCCTGCAAGTGCCACATAGCCTCGCGTCAATCTATCTCTCGTGGCCTATTCCATGGAGAATGCTGCCCGAGAAGGTGACACCTAGGTAGATGTAGGAGTCCACTACCTCTATCTGTCCTTCAGTTGCCGTGAAAGAGGCCCGATGGCGTACTGTCCTGGAGGTATGGAAGAGAGAGAGAGAGAGAGAGAGAGAGAGAGAGAGAGAGAGAGAGAGTTCTCTCAACTTTGCAAAAGTTTTCCCTAAACTTTCCTTCTTCTCCTTGCTGTCCAAACTTTTAGGAAACTTTTTGGGTGAGGTCTCCAATAACTTTTCTTTTGATTCATTTGCTGGTCGTTCTTCTTCAAGTCCTATGGAGGAGAGAGGATAGTGCAAAACAAGCCTTGAGATGTGTGCACTTCTCTCTTTTGTGTTTAGGTAGCCCACATGGTGGAGACATCCTATAAGCAAAATTTCACAAGGAAATTCTTATGATACAAGTCAGAATCTTGAGAATAGTAGGATTTTAAGGAATAGATGGATCAAAATGAGTAGAAGAGCATGTGAACTCGCTTCTAGAGCAAAAATTCCTTGGGCTAAGGATGGGAGGGGTAAGATGATGTGATGTCTAAATCATAAAATGGAAAACACGGGTAGAAAATTGAATGATTTCATATTAAGCTACCCAAAACTTGAACTCACCATTTCAAAAGGGGCATTTCAAACTATTCTTGAACTCAACATTATGCACTGATAATTAGGACCAATTAAGAACATATCGTCAACATATACAGCAATGATTAGAAGTACAACATTGGCATGCTTGTCATATAGGGCGTTTTTATTTGGTTTGCTATGAAATTCATGTGCTAAGAAGTAGGCATACATTTTTTGATACCAAGGACTGTGATGCATGCTTCAATCCATACAATGATGTCTTTAACTTGCACACTTTGTTTTCATTTTCTGTTTGCACAAAACCACAAACCTGAAAAATTTACTTCTTCATGCAACTCCCCATTCAAAAAAACAATTTTGATGTCCAACGAATGAACATTCCAACTATTGAGAGTTTTAAGAGCAGATATGCTATGAATGATTGTCATACAACCCATAGGAGTAAAGTTCTTATCAAAATCAATGCGGTTTCTTTACCATAATCTTTGGCCTCAAGTCTAACCTTATAACAATCAAAACTATAACCATTTTTATGTTTTGATTTATCAACCCATTAGCATCAAAGTATAAGTGCATAGCAAGCATCCATTTGCTCTATTTTCATGGGTATTCGGCATACAATTGAGCCATATTTTATTGAGGAGGGGTAGAGACTAGCAATTCTCATCAATATTATGATGTTTTATAAGGTTCATCAATTCTAAGGCATTGCAGTGAAGGGGGACACTATGGACACTATTATTGTCAAAAAAGGCAAAACTTAGAAGCCATGCTACTGTGAGGAAGTCCTCGGCTTCACTAGGGAGGGTCTATGGCAAGGTAACACTAATGTCCAAATAGATCACCATTTTTGCAATAGTGCAAAAAGTGGTGTGAGCAAAGAAAAGGGGTAAAAGGTAAACCTAAATCATTTTGAAGTGCTATTTTTAATAGATGAGATGCGCAAGCAAAAATTATTGTGGAAATAATGAGATGAAAAACACTTAGTGAACAAGATAAAAATGCATGGGAAAGGATAGGGATGAGGCAGTACAGAACAATCATTAAAACACATAAGTTGAGAGAGGTAGTGATGTCATATCACATGCAGAAAGGATGCAACTTGGACCCCTTGATTGAAATCAGCATAGTGAGCCCAGTTAGTGTGCGCAATCTAAATGTCACAGTACCAATTTGGCATCTAAACTTCAAGTCAAACAAGATAACTAATAATAAGTCATCTCATTTTTGTTGGTCCATTAGTATCTCCTAAGAGTTCCTTAAGCTAAATGTTCAAGGGGGCTACAATATGAGCCAAAAACCTGAGGTGGTGTCATGCCATCCGATTTGTCCCAAAAAGCATTGTATTTCTTTTGGAAACAAAGGTTTTGATGCTTCGAGTACTAGCTTGAGTTTTTCCACATCCATTACAATTCACAGTTTTGAAATGATATGCCCTAATAATTTACAAGATTGGAGTAGAAACAACAATTTAATAAGATTCACGTAGATATGTACATCTCTACATCCCTCAAAATAGTCATAAATAGCCTAAATGATCTTGGGTTAATCAAACACCCAAATATCATCAAGAACACTTATTAGAAGTCGGTAAGATATGGAGAAAAAATATGTTGCCTACATCTCTGGAAGGTGCTCATAGCATTATGAAGGTTGAACCCCATGACCTTGCAAGCTAAAATTCCCAATTCATGAAAAAGGCATTCTTTAGTACATCCAACTTAGCCATCCTTACTCGTTTTTACGTCATGAATCCATCCACGAAGGAATACATTTCATGTCTAGGTACTTCATTGAGCATATTATCGAGGGATGGAAGAGGGAAGGGGTCTCAGATGATAGAAGCATTCAATTTTCTACGATTCCCAATGTCTATTCACTTGTTATTTTTTGGAATTTTTCTATATGGGAGATCCATTCTAGGTTTCCAATTAATACCATGAAACCTAATTTGAGTTGTCAGTCCATTTCCCATTTAACTAGCTTTGCATAATTTGGATTCATCCTATAACATTGTTGCAAAATTGCCATAGCCGTAGGTCTTATCAATAGTCAACGTTGGTAAAACCATGGACCTAATCCATGCGTATTCATATAATCCCAAGCAAATAGACTCTTGAACTCTATTAACACATTAAATAGACTCATCCTAAAAGTCTCTAAGAAGTTAGTGCAAATTTTTATGGTTTGGGGATGCTCCAAATTTCCAAGATCACAAGTCTCTACTTGATATTTAGCTATTTTAATCATGTAAAGCAATTCCCTCTCGTGTTCTACAAACTCTAGAGTTTGGAAATGTAAACACTTACTGGTTTCATCAACTTAGACTACATAAATATTCTTCCCTTGGATGAAACTAATGTGATTACTAACCAGTCGTGCAATCACATTTTCTTGCTTGAGCCAAGAATGTCCGGTCAACAAGTGCTAATCTTCTTTATACCATTGAAATCTAGAAGCACAATCTGTACATTTCTTATTATTCTAGTAGCTTGGGCTCTAGATTGATCTACCACTTGTATGAAGAAAGGTGTTGTCTTCACATTCTTCCATCCTGCCTACTTGAAAATATGCAAGGTTGCGATATTGACTCCTCAATCTCTATCTATTAGTACCTTTTTAATAGAGCAATTTATGCAGCAAACAATGATGAGTGGTACCTCAAGATCCCCAAAACTAGTTTTAAATATGACACATTACTCATCGGAATAGAAATTATTAAAGTATTCTTTATCTTCCAAATATTATGATAGGTCCCTACTAAATAAAGGGGAATATTGAAAGTAGCTCACTAAGTGGGATTCGAATTGGTGCTTTGGTTAATGATTGCTAAGGCTCTAAGGGGTTCCTTTGGTGTACTTCACACCCATTTAGTAATTGTTCATTTTTTGCAAGAGGAATGGTCGACTTTGATAGCAAGATATTTTGAATTGTTACTATCTTCTGAAGATTCTTCAATTATCTCAATGGTTGATGCTTGCACAATTTAACAAATTAGGGATAAAGAATTATAGAGGTTTATTCTGCATCCACCCTTCAACCTTCATTCTCATCTTATCCTTCTCTCCTATAATTGAGCATAACTATCTTTCCGATTTGGGAAAGAATCTCTAAGACTTGGGTCTTGACTAACAAAATTTTGAGTTCAAGGTAAGCCAATTTGTCCATGTGGGCTTTTGGAATGCCTTATTGTCACATCCTTTGCTCGAACTCCTATGCATATTTGCAATTAGCCCTAAAATCCCCTTCTTCTAGACACAAATGGCACTATGATGTTCTTTAGTGTTGTGATTTTTGATTATTATACTCTTAGTTCCTGAACTCGAGATTATGATTTTCATTATTGAAATGATTATTATGATTGTAATCGTTTCTTTTTATCTTGGTAATTATGTTATTGGACTCCCCATTAGTTCTGCCACCTTCCGCGATGGTTTGTGTTGTTGATTCTACCTACATAGTGGTTGGTGCTGAAAATTCTTGTTATCAACCAATTGTGGATATGGAAGGTTGCTCGATGGAGGTGTATTTTTCTGTTCATGCATTGGTGATGGATGACATGAATTTGGTGGTGTATACTAAGGTTGAGGTAGATAATAGTTTGGCTTCTAATGCTTGTGGTACTAGTTTTGTTGGTAGTTAGATTGATTTGGAGGACACATAGCTTGCTAATAGCTATTGTGGTAGAAAATGCAAGAAATTTGATCGACTATAATAATTTGTGCTTACCTAGTGATTGTTTTTTAAGTGATTACTTATTATTTACACAATTTGCCATTGAGTGATTATACATATCAAAAGTAGCATAGTAAAATTGATTCAATGTACAAGAAGCTATCATGTGATCAAAGTTTATGCATTTGGTGTAGTAAACTTGTCATAGATGCTCCTTAGTGTCTAACCTAGCATTCCCAAGTGCCTTTCCAATGGATCTAGATATTTAATTACTCCACCATTATCTCCCATTGCTATGAATAATCCTACGTTACTTTCCAATTTCAATGCAATACGCATGTATTCATTTAAAGAGACTTCACCCACGTTAAGTCCTTGGGTCTAGGTGCAAGGCCATTGATAAACCATCCTACTACCACATCTATTAGAGGTGTACTATTGATATGAAACTATCATTAAGCGCTATTGAATTCAGCGGCAGTTCTCTGCACCAATTGATGAGGTTGTTGTCATAAGGCTTGCAATATGTTATACAATTGTGGAGTGGATTTGGTATGTCTAGACCTATTTAGAAATTCCTTCTTATGAACCTCATCATTTTGAAAGTGCTTTGAGTCAAAAACTTGGTCAGCCATTTGACTCCTTCATGTGTTGTTCTGTCTTGAAAGACTCTACATTCATGCACCGAATCAAGGTTGCCATCCATTCTATTGTAATAATTTTGGAGTATCTAAACATGCACATTTGGATTGTTGTTGTAATACCCTCCAAATTTAGTATAATGTAGGCCTACTATGTGGCTTTCGATCTTGATCTTCAAGTCCTTGTCCTTCAAGTGACTTGCACCTCTTGATGTGGCCATGTGGAAATTACCGTAGACCAAGTCCTACGAGGTTTAAACATCCTTTTTCTTCGAATCAAATCACTAGTAAACCTCATTGGTAAAAGTATACTTCCAAGTTTTTCATACAAGGGTAGTTATTACTAGAACTAGATTTTAAATTTTGAAATGCTTCAGAATGAGTCCTTGTAATTGAAGAGAGGGGTCCCACGAAAGTCAAAATCCAGTCTACTTCAATGTTCCTTTTGTGAGCTCTTGGGGTAGCCCTTAATAATGTAGGTACTTTTATAGAAAATCCTTTTTTTCTAAATTATCGATTTTAAATCTCTCTTTTCAAAAGTTTCATGAGGCAATCATGTTAGTTCTCCCAGCTTTTTGTTTGGTAAGTTACGGTCTTCTTTGTTTAACTTAATACTTTAGTACCAATAATTTATTGCTTAAGAAGAAGAGTATCATTTTGAACTTTATCTCATTCATAGTCAAGAAATCTTTAGAAAAAGATAAGTTTTCCATTGTTAAAACCTAATCTTGTAAGGCTCTCACATTCGAGTTACACAATGATCTTTCCTTTAACATAATGGTCAATGGACAAGGTAATAAACTTAACTTTTATTTGTCTTTGGTGTTGACGATAGGGGAATAATCAACCCAAACTGCCTCACATGGAAGTGAGAGGTTCTTCCAAGTGGAGTTGCAAGAAGTGCAAGCAATGCACACACACCCACACCCATGAAAAATGGCACCATGGCCAATGTCACATGGAGCAAGGAAGGGCTATGCTCACACACAAGCCAATCCCATACACCAAACCCAACTCATGGACCAACGACTTGCACACAAGGAGAATTGTGAAAGCCAAAGAACCTTCTTTCCATTAGCATGGTAGCCACAAGGCCATGACCAATGGACCATGATTTACAAAATGAGCTCCTCCTAGGAGAGGAGAAGGAATCTATTGAATACATGTTCAAAGGCCACATGTGCTAGAAATCAACTAAAAGATATCCTATAGTGATGAATGGTTAGAAAAATAAAAAATGGAATCTTTAAGAGATATTGAGCTCCTTGCACGTATCCAAAAAGAGCGCTAATATCTATAAAGGAGCTAAAATTTAAAAAGGAAGTCTTTTACAAAAAAAAAGGTAAGGATGGGTTTTTATGGGTCTTCTCACAAAATAGGTTTGACAGAGTTCCTATGTAGGAACTTATATACAAGGGGAAAAATAGAAAAACATGAGAGACCACAAGTCAAGTCCATACGCCTTCAAGTATCCATAGCTCCAAGGGAGCCCTCCCCCTCCTGAGCTTTGTCGTCCTCGAGAAAGGTAAGAAAGAGGATCACAAACGTCACGTAGAAGCACCAAAGAAAACTCTATTTTGGAGAAGATCTTATGTAGGTCCCGACCAATCCTATGAGTGGGAAGTCATTGAACCCACAAAAGAGTTGCATATATGGTGAAAAACCTGCAAAACAAAGAAATAACAGTCCCAAACAAATTCTAAAATGGAAGAGATGATTCCCCTCTTCCAAACGAACTTCATTATCTGAAAAATAAGTCATAAAATCATGATAGACTTGTTTGAGGAGTAAAAGATGCGCATAGATGCGCATCTCCTCAAATTAGTATGACAAAATAAAGTGTAGATACAAGGAGAATATAGAAACCCATAAGAGTATTTCTTGCATCCAAGGTGCTACTCATATTATCAAAAGGGATCATAAAAGCATGATTTTCTCCCTACTCCCCATGAGTCAATGAGTCCTTTAAATGTAAGGGCCATCCTCTAATCTTGGAAAAAAACCTTGATTCTTGGTTTGGACACAATCCCAAAAGTTTGGGCAGTCACGAGACCAAGAACCATGAGATGCCCAAAAATATGACTACAAGAATCCCAAAATATCCCCAAGAAAGTGAAGGAAAAAGAATCCTTTTAGCACAAATGAGAAAGTGAATCATCAAGTATTTTTTTATAGAAGGTACTTGCATAAAGGACATGCTTCGAATGAACTTTTGAGTGCATGGAGATATTTAAGATAGGGTCAAATCCTAAAGTTCGTCCAACATAACTCGCAATCATCTCGTGCCATGAAATCATAATATCCCTCCCCATGAAGTGAGCTCAAGTAAGATTCTATAGGCCTTTTTACAAGTAAAACATCCATGCCGAAGTCCTATGAAGGTCCAAGAGGCATGAGTAGCAAGCCAAATAACGATTAAAACCCTCAAAGGATGCACAAACATTAATGCTCAAACATGAAGCAACAAGTGGTCATCCTACTAGTATGGCCAATGAACATAGGTGCACATCTAGAAGGTACTAAAACCATAGTAGCAATTCTCCTTGCATGATGTGCATACAAAAAAACTTGAGATGCATCAAGCAAGAGAGTGAGAAGCAAACAATGAGCATGCATCCCAATGAATCCTCAGTAGCTCCGGTTGCGGAATTGAGAGTGGCACCAACCCTTCAAGACACATCATGCACTGCGATGGATGTCCGAATAGAGATGAAAATCTTTAGCTTCCTAAGTATAGGCATTGGATTTTGGACACACTCCCACTAGAGGCATTGGATTTTACATCAAGTAGATGCCCCTCCTTACATAAACAACTTCAATTCCTAAAAAATATTTCAGCTCTCCAAGATCTGAAATTTCAAACTCCTTACCAAGCTTCCTTTTGATATCATTAATCCCTCTAACATCATTTCTTGTTATGATGAGTTCATCGACATATATGCGAATATATACCTCTCTATTTTCTTCCTTCTTCATGTATAATGAAGGATCTGAACTACTTGGGTTGTATCTTAGTTAGATATTCTACCAATCTCTCATTCCATGCTCTTGGTGCTTGCTTCAAGCCATAAAGTGCCCTCTTCAACCTGCAAACAAAATCTGGATGGTTTTCATCTTCAAATCCAACCGGTTGACTCATGTATACCTCTTCTTGTAGTTCTCCATTAAGAAAAGCATTTTTGATGTCAAGTTGATATAATGGCCATCTCCTTGAAGCACCAATTGCGATTAACATTTTGATAGTTCCCATCTTTGCAACATGGCTGAAAACTACATCATAATCTATGCCTTCTGTTTGTTTAAATCCTTTGGCAACTTTTTTAGCTTTATATCTAGCTAGTGAACCATCAACATTCCTCTTTACTTTAAACACCCATTTGTTTGGAACAATCTTCATACCTTCTTTCTTTGGCATTAGCTCCCATGTGTGATTATCTTTGAGAGCTTTGATCTCCTCTTTCATAGCTTGCTTCCATTCTTTTTGTGTGCAAGCTTCTTCATATGTCTAAGGCTCTTTGTCTTTGATAACCTGCATCATGTATGCAAAACGTGTTTCCATAAAACTATCATAACTCAACCTTTGAGTTGGATACCTTTTCCTTGAAGATCTTCTTTCATTTCCTCTAGAAAGTTGCTTCTTTAACCTATTTAGCTTTAGCATTAGAGTGATTACCTCTTCATATTCTTCTTCACTTGCATCTACCTCACTGTTTGGAGTAGCACTTGCTTCTTTAATTCTACTATGAGCTGAATTTGGAGACTCTGAATGACTCCCCCTCCATGTTGAACATTCTTCATTTGATGTAGATGCCTCTAGACCTGAAACCTTTGTGCTTGACTGTTGAACTTCTTCAAGAATCTTTTCCTTTCCTTTATCTTCATACCATGGTCTTAGTTCATCAAAGACCACATCTCGTGAGACTCTTAATTTCTTTGTTCTAGGGTTGTAACACTTGTATCCTTTTTGCTCTATCGAGTAGCCGATGAAAATGCATTTTTCTGATCTTGGATCCATCTTTTTTCTAATTTCTTGTGGAATGTGAACAAAGCAAACACATCCAAACACTTTGAGGTGTGTAAGATCAGGTTTCTTACTGGAATATACCTCTTCTGGAGTCAAGTGATGTACTCTCGATGTTGTGCACCTGTTCATCAAGTAAATAGCAGTTGTGGTAGCTTCAGCCCAATAGTACAATGGTACCTTCATCTCGTTGAGCATGCATCTTGCAATTTCAACAATTTGCCTATTTTCCTCTCAGCTACTCCATTTTGTTGTGGTGTATACCTACAAGTGAACTGCCTTTTGATCCCATTCTCTTGTAGAAAATCTGAAAATTCTTTGGAGAAGTATTCTCCACCATCAGACCTTAATAAGGTTTCGATAGAACTTCCTATTTCTTTTTCAGCTTCAACTTTGAATCTTTTGAATATAGAAAACACCTCTGATTTTTGCTTCATACAAAACAACCATACCTTTCTTGAGTGATCATCAATGGAGGTGACAAAAAATCTATTACCAGCCATTGATGCCTCTTGGGTTGGTCCCCATACATTTGTATGTATCAAGTCACAATCCCCATGAGGGGAAGTCACAAAAATTCACCAAGAAGAAGGCCAACGCTTATATCTTCTGACCCTGAAATGCTCATAAGAATAAAGGAGCAAGAAGTTTTAAATATTTCAAAGCAAAGGGCTATTCAAGAAACTCAAATATCAAAAGGTAAGGGGCATCCGCTCATCTATTTGGTAGATTCACAAAGTCATTGCAAGCTCCATGTCATTTGTTAGCCTATTGAATATGGAAAAAAGTCATCAAGCATAAGTGATAGCAAGGAATGTGAACACAATCCCCATTAGGGAAGTCACACACTCCACACCGCAAGAAGAGATGAACACCAAGCGTTCCAGGTTGTATTACATCAAGAAATAGTAAATCAGACACTTCACAACCAGTGAGAATCAGGGTTAGATCAAAACGCATACCATACAGGTTTCGATACATATGGTTCTTACGGTATGTACGGAACCGTAAATTTTCTTGAGTCTTCCTCGAACTTCGAAGTTCGAACGTACTTATTACTTGTAGTACTTGCAGTTCGAACGTACTTATTACTTGTACTGCTTGCAGTTCGAACGTACTTAGTACTTGGAGTACTGTCGCAAGCACGTGATAAGTTTTGATTGCCTTGGATTTGAGCACATCAATTTTCTTGAGTCTTCCTCGAACTTCGAAGTTGGAACGTACTTATTACTTGTAGTACTTGCCGTTCGAACGTACTTAGTACTTGGAGTATTGTCGCCAGCACGAGATATGAGAGAGAGAGACTATCAAAGGCCTTCTTGATTAGAAGTTTTGAGGTTGCGTTTTGAGGTCATATAAATGGATCGATGGCTCACATGTGACAAACTGTGCAATTATGTGGACAATGGACATCTAAGAAATCTTTATATGCAAGATACACTGTGCACACATCTCCTTGCATCACATTCTTGCTATCTGAGCAAGGGCGTGTGTCTCGAATCTAATTTGTCCTCTTTTTTAAGCATTGTGACAGCCGTTTTCTGGGCATCTAGTTTATGGCAGATCATATGTTCCTGATATTATTATTCATGTCATTTTGTAATGTGGTAATATACAATGTAGACCAAGTAGTAAGTACTAAGTTAGTAACTAGTAAATTATATATACATTATAATATATATATATATATATATATATATATATATATATATATATATATATATATATATATATATATATATATATATATATATATATATATATATATATATATATATATATATATAGATATATATATGTATATATATATATATATATATATATATATATATATATATATATATATATATATATATATATATATATATATATATATATATATATATAGAGAGAGAGAGAGAGAGAGAGAGAGAGAGAGAGAGAGAGAACAACATATCGAATGTACCAAACCTCAAGATTCCGTTCGGATCTGGAACTGTATGTGAACACTAAGTACCAAACCTAACGTACTATTCCACCTTGATGAGAATATTACATAACATCAAGAGATCCAACTGGGCTTGGAGCAACAAATAGACAGAATACTAATATGACAATAACCAAAATCCTTATCTTTCCATCATCTTGTACACATGGGCCATGGTATCGCCATCCTTAGAAGCTTTCAAGGAAGCCTGAATATATGATCAAGACTTCAAAAGGTACAAGGAGGATGCAATGGTTACATTCAACATACTTCCCCTAGTAGTTGGAGTGTGGACACAATCCCCCAATGTGGGGCATTCACATAACCCCCGAACACCAAGTTAGAGTACATCAACACTATGGTCTCATGGATGGTACTTTTGGATCGCATGAATTGATAAAAATAGGTCTACTTTTGATAGTGGGGTGATGGTGATTTTTTCGCAAAAAAGGTAGAGCGAGTGCAAGAGATGATAATGCTCAAGAAGGCCAGCTAGATTATTGTGGAGTGATTCAAGATATCTTGAAACTATCCTTTAGAAAGTTTGATTACTTTGTTTTTGATGTGAAATGGTTCAAAATAGTCACCTCTGGAAGAAACGCAACAGTGAGGTACAATAAAAGCGGTTTGCTTCAAGTCGACTTTGCAAAATTATGGACGGATGAAAAAGATACATTTGTACTTACCGAACACCGTGAGCAAGTTGGTTTATACTAGATTCGAAAGAATGAGAGTGGCTATTCGTTTTACAAGTTACCCCACGTAGTAGACAAAATTGTGAGAACATAGATGTAGAAGAAATTCAATTTGTAGTGGACTCAGAGATTCATTCGATAGTTGAGGAGGAAGAGATCATTGTTCAAGAAGAAGACGTCATTGAAGAAGATGAAATATAAGATGAAGCAATAGATGATGATCAGGAAGAAACTAGCATACCAAGTGATTTAGAAGTCCTCAATATGGAGATAGATATTCTCTGTGCATTGGATCTCCAAGAGGATGCTAGAATAGAGGAGTTTTGAATCAAACACTTGTACGTACTAATTTTTGTTTCTTTTTTTTTTTGCTAGGTTCTTTTGTACACTACCATTTCTCTATATTACCTTTATTATCATATGCTAATTATTTGAGTTCTTTTGTTACAGAGCACGATGGGAGACAGTCCTCCAGCCACTCCACATTCAATGATAGAGGAGCAGTTCTTAGAGTTCATCTCTTAGGTACCTACCGCGTATATGACCGTTGCATCATAGTATTAGATCGCTCTTGGTAGCACTCCTGGTGGCCTCACTCGTGCCGGTCTTACTCCTGTCGGCCTCACTCTCGCCAGTGTCACTCCTGCTGGCGTCACTCTTGTGGGTGGTGCTACTCTCGCCTAAAGTTTATTCCCTAGCTTTATGACTCCACCACGACCATCTTTTCAGCCATACCCTACTGGCTCTAGTAGTAGACATGTGCACTGGACACCTCGGTGCGATATAGGTGCTTGCCCATCTCATAGGTCGAGGTCACGCTCTGGAGCAGGAGGTTTTAGGAGTGGATCTACAAGTAGGTCTAAAGGAGGTGGATCTTCTGGAGGCAATGTGATAGATGTTGTGTCGCCCACTTCTACTCCTAGAATGAGTACCTCAGATGTAGGTATGCCACGTAGTGCACCACGTGGAATAGCACGTACACCTTGCAGTGCTCATGGGCATTATGACCCAAAGGTGTATAGTATCCAAGATGGAGCTCCGGTGATGGATGCGGCCGAAAAAGCAATGCATGCATGTATATGAAAGCTTTGCTTCATACAGTTTGGACACTCTATCATCTTGAAATGGAGTGAACAAGATAAAGATCCGAAGAACTATATCACAAAGATGATTTATCAGGAGATCCGGCTAGCCGATGGGCAGCCTCTTGTCAGCTCATAGTGGATTCTGCACACCGCACGTGAAGTTATGCCCCGTGGATGATCCGAGGCTTGTGATGCTTTCAGAGCAGGCCTACCAAAGCCTATATGGTTAGATGCTGAGGAGTGGGATATGATTCGCGACAAGTAGCAGCAGACTCCTTACCGATATTACCAACAGCGAGATGCCACAGCCACACATTTAGATATGGTTGGACCGTCACATTTGGGCAGTGTCGAATATGACATGATGTGTCACGAGTTTGTAAGTACCATATGGTTTGTTGAATTTGTTTGTGTTAAGCTTCTCATGTATGTTCCCCTAATGTTTTGTATATTTGTTGTAGGAGCTAGCAATGGGTCGTCCTCCAACACAAACGGAGGAGGCTTATGGATATCATCATGGATTGAATGCACTATTGGAGGACTTGGAGGAACGCACTGCGGTCGTTTCATGGGAGCGTTTGCGATGAGGTGATGAATTTATAAACTTGGTTTTTACTTGTTGTTTGTAAATCTCATGTGAATTTAACTCATTTCATGAATGTTCTTTGTTGAAGGACTGTTGATATGGAACATTCTTTGCATGTGTATGGGAGTGGGACACCAAAATTTTGTATTTGATTCTTATATGGCAGTGTTTTGCCACATTTTGTAAAAGCCTCATATATGAGAATGGTTTGCCACACTCTTGTACATGCTTCATTTACGAAAACTCTTTTGTTACATGGCTCATGGTTCATGGTTCATTCTGACTATCTCTTTTGTGTCCAATAATATTTTGTTTTATGAAATCATATTTTAGTTGCCATTAGAGTACACATCACATGTACTCGGTTTTTTTGGGCAAAGTGTATGGTCTTTTGCTAAGCAACATCTTGGTAATGTTGTTGTAGCAAAAGACAACATACTCTACCCAAAAACAATTTTGCAGATATGGTCGTCGGTATAAGCGATGGTAGTCCCAGTAATCCATCGGAATAAGCCTCAGGACATTGAGCGGGCACCGGTATATGCGAGGGTGCACCTAACACAGGCATCGGTATAACCATCGGTATGGGCATCAGTATTGCTGATGCTCATACCGATGCCTATACCGATGGCTATATTGATGGCTATACCGGCGCTTAAATTCCGATGCGCATATCAACACCTACACAAACATTGGGGCAAATATGCGCGCGTTCAATTTCATTGGTAAAAGCCTTGGTATACGGCCGACCTGTTGTAGTGAAAATTTCATTCTTTGAGACTATATGTTCCAAGTTCTTTCCTTGGCTTAACAAAAAGACACATTGTTTTGGATTTAATGAGACTCTATTGTCTACATTTATCAAAGAGTTTTTCCATCATATGGATATGCTTGGATTAAGTGTAGAATATGCACATTAGGAGAAAAAGTGAACCTTGCATGGGCCTTGTAAGGATTCCTAATTTTTAGGGATTAAAATGCTAAATCCAAGGGATTAAGGGGTCATACTAAACCACTAGTGGTTTTGTTAATAAAATGATATTTATATTCTCTTTTATTCCAATCCTCAAATGTGAGAACTCATGGCCCTTGGATCCTTGAAATCAATGGATAATATTTAAATCGATGAGATAATGTCTCACAATTCATGGGAGCCGAGAGAATCTCACACATATGTGCAACACTCTCTGTAGTGTTTTGCACCATTAGATGGTCTCCAATCTAACGGTGCTCCAAAAATGGGGCTGATCGCCATTTCATAGTCAATATAGGCCCTTGGATGCACTCCAATCCAATGCCAAACCACCTTTTGGGCTGATCTCAAATTCAGATTTCAATCTAAGCCATCGGATTAGATCTAGATCCAATGGAGGATGTATAAAGGTGCTTTGCTCTTTTTAGGGATCATTCACAACCATCGGATCTTGGATAGATCCAAAGGACAGGATTTGAAGCACCCAAGATCATGCTAGATTCAAACATATATAGCCATAAGATCAAGTTCCCAATCCAAGGGTGGAGACTGTTTTTCCCTTTTTTCATCCATGTTTTCATCTTGGCCATTGAATATGACTCAAATCTAAGGGTCCCATTGCAAATCCGCCTTGAGTTTTGTCAGTTAATCTGATCCATTGGATCTTCAAGGAAATCCAAGGGCTATAATTGATTTGTGACCCTTTCAAAACCATTTACAATCTTAAACCCACGATTTCTATGTGGTTTTGGTATCTTTGACTAGAAAAAACCAAGGGAACCCTATGCCTAGCCTATGTGATTAAGGTGCTAGACTGTGTCCACCACCCTCTTCTCATTGGTCCATCACTAATCACTCCTTAATCTAAAAGGCCCATATAGGGTTCATTTTTTTCCGTAATGACATAAGTCATCCACATATAATCCCAAAGATTTTCAAAAAACAGTTAAAGAAATGAAACATCAATCTTTGCAAATTTGGAGGATTGTTTGTTACACAAAACTAAATAATCTTGAGTGCAATTGTCCACCACTCCATAGTGAAATCAGTTACGTACTTTGAGAACTAGGATATAGTTAAATCCCATAATGCTCTTGTGTGTGCTCTCAATGACCAATTAATGCTCTATTTCTTCCACACAACTATGTAATATTCCTTGGTTGTCCCTATGATATAGGAGACTTACATTGATATGCAATTAATGTGTTATCTGAATCTTTTTGGAGATCTTTCACATCTAGATGATTTGATCTAAAAGTTAACATAATCACTGTCACGGAAGCACTAGACTGTGCTCTCTGACTACAATAGACAAGAGTTTGGAAATACACTTCTGATTACAAGAATACCCATGTCGAGAAATTGATACAATAATATGTAACTGATACAAGGTGCCCCACAATGCGTGACCCATAGGTATGAATAACTAGACAAAGATGATACAAGATGTCCCATAAGCCGAGAATGATAGGTTTGAAGCAAGATCTCTCAATTACAAGAACTCCCTTCAGGGAGATGATCTAGATACAAGAAATAACTAGAAAACGTCTCGTACTAGGAGATTACAAGAGGATAAGGCTAGATGTTCAAGAACTAGACTAGACATGACTAGAAAAAGGAACATGACAAGAACTCGAACTGGAACTTGGAGAGTACTTACTTGGAGGTCATGACTCCTTGAGCTCCCAAGACTTGTATTGGCAAGACTGAGTATGTATGTGGCCAAGGCCTCCTTATATAGGATTTTGAGGGCAGTTCCGAAGGGTGGTTGTGAGCTCATGATGTCATCAATGATGTCAAGAATCTGAAGAGGACCTCTAGATGCCAAAATTTAGCAAGTAGATAGTGGATCTTAGGGTTTTGGCACGTTTCGGATGCAATGGAAGCAATGGCTTCTTCTAATTTTGAAGCAATCATGAGATATGGAAGTCACATGGAATCTGAGGTTTAGGATGGTTTCCTTTGTCCATGACATCACCTCCCCTTCAAGTGAGGAGTTCCATGAGGAGCGTTCATGATCTCTATTCTTGGCTTCATTGGATTTTTCTTATGAACTTTGTGAACCTTGATTCGTGCTCTCTAAAGGTTCTCTACAGGTACCCAAGTACAATCACTAATGTCATACCCTTTCCAATGAAGAAGATACTCCAATCTTCCTAGAGATATTCTCGAATCTAGGACGTGCTCGACTTCTTGTATCTAGATCATCTTCCTTTAGAGATATGATCTAGATAGAAGAAATAACTAGACAAGATCTCATACTACGAGATTACAAGAGGACAAGGCTAGATGTCCAAGAACTAGACTAGACAATACTAGAACAATGAACAAGACAAGAACTCGAACTCGAACTTCGAGAGTAATTACTTGGCAATCACGACTCCTTGAGCTCCGAAGACTGGTATTGGCAAGACTGAGTATGTATGTGGCCAAGGCCACCTTATATAGGATTTCAAGGGCAGTTTCCAAAGGCGGCTACAAGTTGATGATGTCATCAATGATGTCCACAATCTGAATATGCCCTCTAGATGTCAGAATTTATCAAGTAGACAATCGATCTTAGGGTTTTGGCATGTTCCAGATGCAATGGAAGCATTGGTTTCTCATAATTCTTAACCAATCATGAGATATGGAAGTCACATGGAATCTAAGGTTTAGGATGGTTTCCTTTGTCCATGACATCACCTCTCCCTCAAGCGAGGAGTTCCACAAGGAGCGGTCATGATCTTTGGTCTTGACTTCATTGGATTTTTCTTATTCAATTCTCGAACCTTGATTCCTGCACTCTGAAGGTTCTCTGTAGGTTCCCAATTATGATCACTAATGTCATTCCCTTTCCAATGAACAATATACTCGAATCTTCCTGAGAATATTCTCTAATCTAGGACATGCTCAACTTCTTGTATCTAGATCATCTCCCTTTAGGGAGATGATCCAGATACAATAAATATCTAGATAAGATCTCATACTACGAGATTACAAGAGGACTTGGCGAGATGTCCAAGAACTATACTAGAGAGGACCAGGGCAAGGAACAAGACAAGAACTAGAACTGGAATTTGGAGAGTATTTAATTGGCAGTCATGACTCCTTGAGCTCCAAAGATTGGTATTGGCAAGACTGAGTATGTATGTGACCAAGGCCTCCTTATATAGGATTTCAAGGGCATTTCCCAAGGGTGGTTGTGAGTAGACGATGTCATCAATGATGTAAGAAATTCAAACATGACCTCTCGATGATAGAATTTAGTGGGTAGATAGTCAATCGTAGGGTTTTGGCATGTTCAAGATGCAATGGAAGCATTGCTTTCTCCTAATTCTGAACCAATCATGAGATATGGAAGACACATGGAATTTGAACTCTATTGCATATGTTTTTTTTTACTAAATAGAGAAGAGCTTGGTGCTCCATGAAAATCTTGAAGTTTTTAGATATCAATTAGTGTCTTAAATTTTTGACATCATAGACCATACCCATCCCTTCTCTCTCGCTCGTGGTAAAATATCTTTCAACATTGTTTGATTGTCAACTTGCACATGTTATAGGCAAGTCTAACTTTCTATGATGCCTATGTGTGTGTGTGTGCCTGAGTTCAGGTTCCTCTCTAGGCCAATTGATCCGATGGCAATCAACCACAATGGACTATCCGTTTTGATCCAATCGTACCTTGTCTACCTCTTTTCCAAAGTAACTAGTCAAGTGTTGATCCATGGAGAGCCTGATGATGTCCTCAAAGTATTCCATAGGGGATAATGAGAAAGTCAAGGTACCCAAACCATTGACCCAAGTAAATTGGTACCCCTTTGGCATGGCAAAAATGGATGTTTTGACTTTGAACAAACATGAAAGACATTCTTAGTGGTTTGATGTGTTCTAACTCACGGCATCTAGCACAATCAAGGGTCATGAAGTTATGTGTTGCTCGGATGTCTAGCATCATGGGAACATCTAAGCCTTTAATATTTCTTATGATGACCACTTGGTACACAATCGACAGTGCAATTGAGTTGCACTTTGGCCTTGCCTCATGGGGATGCTCAGTGATCGTCTATGTTATTGCTATCGATCCATGCAATCCTTAGGCCTAGATGATGATGCCTCCTCATGGGAAGGGCGAAAAGGCTTTTTCCAAGGCAAGTATCTTTAGTATTGGTATTGATATTAGTGTGCTCTTCAATTATTGAAAGGACCTCTCATGATCTTTTTTCCATTCAAAGCAATTGATGAGTGCATGAATAGGTTTAACAATAATTGTGTATATGTGAATGACATGTTGGGAAAAGCCACAATGGAAAATGCCTAGATACCTTTAGAATTCTTGAGTCTAGTTAAATACAAAATTAATCCAATATTCTCCCAATCTATTGAAATCTATGTTTTGAAATGATGTATCAAAGGATCTTGCCTTGGTGCACCATAAATACAAACTAGTTTGGATTCATACATACTTTATAGATTGTTTGTTTGTCAAAAATGTGTCTGATCTCAACAATACATTGGTCCTATAGCTTTGAATATGCACATTGGTCATTGTTATATACTTCCAAGCATTCTCAAAAGAATTTATATAAGATATGGCACATTAAACATTGAATGGTCGAGAGCACTCATCAATCTAAATGGCATGGCTCTAAATGCAAAAATAGCCCATTCTATGGTAAAACATGTGTTTATTGGTCCTTAGGGGCGATCGATACTTGGTTGTATCCAAAACATCCATCTAAGAAACTATATACTTCCTTTCCCTTGACTCACTCCAGTACATGATTGGCTATCAAGATGGCATAACTATCTATGATCATGCCCTCATTAAATTCCTTTAAATTATATAGGTAACTTTCCATTGTTCTTAGGTACAACCACTATTTGTGAGAACCATTCTTTGTGTTCAATCCCATATTTGAATCAAGCTTCCAATTGCTTATTGATTTCCTCTTAAATCTTCTTGGAGTATTACATGGGAAACAACTAGATTCCTTATTATAAAATGTTTTCCTAGGTATTACCTCTCTCTCTAGCATCTCAATATGGATTTTCATTTCTTTCAATGTTTACTTCTTAAGATGATCTAGAACTTCAAAGACTCAATCCTTGTCTTCCTTGCCACCATCCACTTATTTGGACCTAGCCTCATGTAGCCGAAATACCTCCTCATGAAAAGCGCTTGGCTTTGATGCACTTGTAAAATCGAGAGGTCCAACCTTAATTAAATAATCTTGGATAGACTCAAAACCAGTATCAACCACATGTGTAAGTTCTTGTGTGCCTTTCTTCTTAATTTTGATTAGGATTTTTCTCTTGACTATATTGTATTCTTCTTTCATGTCCTCATAAATGCACACCTTTGGCAATCTTGGTTCTATGACCTCTTTCTCTTCATTCATCACAATTTTGACCATGAAAGGATCATATCCCTCTTCATCTTGACATATATTCAAGGTTTGTTCATTAAATTCCATGTTCAAGGTAGCTAAGGTTTGAGACCAATCATTAGTCCCACATTCTTTGATTGGAAACGTCAAGAGAAGATAAGTGGGATCCTTAATTGATCTATCAAAGTTAAAATCTTCCCACCTTAGGTTTTTGCTTTGTCTTCTACGTGCACCGGCTCATTGAGCAAATTTTCATATCCGCATGTAAGTTTCCTCATGCATCCAAACTTCTTCTTCTTTCTTTGATTCACTAGAGGACTCACTCCAATCTTTTAACATGGCTCAAGGAGAAGATATACCTTATGTTTTAAACAAATTAAAGAGTATTTGTACTTAATTATCTTATGTGCGATGTCTCATAAAAAATAATGATCAAGTAGCACTTCTACTTGAATTTGTTCGCATTGAAAAGTTTGGACATTTTGGAAGACCATTAGAAACTCAATAGCTTGGCGTGGGGAAAAATGAAGCAATCAATGGTATGGATATAGAAACAAAAGTAGTAAGTTCCCACATGGAATTGAAAAATTTTTATGTTGGATTTTAATTTTATAAACCTGCAGCTTGGAATGCACAAGAATTAGAGCAAAAATACAACTCGATGATGCTTTTGAAATCGGCATGCATCCCCATGATAGAGGTACCTGCATAAAAGATGATTGCTAGCAGAGGAATATAAGACATTGAGGAGAAAAATGTGCAGTTTTCACTTACCCTTTCCATTATTAAGGAGGGATTTCGAAATTTCATCCTAACAAATAATTTAATGAGTAGAAGTTATGGATTTCACCATTTGCTAAGCAAAGAAAAAGGAACTTACTTATCAACGTGAAACATAATCATAACCAATATCTTTGTAACATGTTCGATTTTCTAAGAATAGATATGTATGATTGCATGTGGTTTTTCTCATCTGCTTTCCAAGTCATAAAACACATTTCAAGTGCTTCTGTTGTCATTTCTTTTCTCTTTTCTTAGATTTGTAGTTTGTATGTCACAATGTTACTTTCTAATTGTTTTCCATTAAATTTTCATTTCTTTTCTCTTTTCTTAGATTTGAAGTTACTTTCTAACTGTTTTCCATTAAAGTATCCATTCATGCAAGGAAGCGATTATATTGACAGAGAGAAGCTGCTTTGAATACATCAAAATGTTCAAGGGAGGACTTATGCTTCAGCAACGCAGGTCAGCTTCCCAAAAATGAAAGCTCAAGTAAATCCGCGTGCAATCACTCTAGATAACATTGCAGGTACTTTACTTAGAAGTTCAGTTTTATTTACCCTAAAATGTGTAGATTGAAGTTCAGTTCCTGTCTATCAGTTTTATTTACCCTAAAATGTCTAGATTGAAGGCGGTGAGTGCCTTTGTACTGATCTTCTCAAAGATGCATATGTCACTACACTTGAGCTTGTGATCCAAAACAAAGTGTCTCCATCGACTGCTAAGTGAAGGACTATCATTTTTGTGCCCAAGAAGGTCACAGTCCATGTCCTTTTGCTGGCATCAATCAACGCAACGCACCCTGGGTCTGCATTCATGCGTTGAACAGCAAAAGATTTCGGAATTGCCTATGCACAGAAGACGGTAGTCTTTATTCAGTAAGTTTACTAAAATCAAAGCGACAAGCCTTTTAAAGAATACACAGCAACTCACCAATTTATATCCATGGCAGACATTTGAAGAAATCATCATTCGTATAGTGAATGGGTTGCTGCTAGAGTAAGAAAGAGCATTCTCAAATGCTTGTTGAGTCTGTGCATGGAGGCTTTGATAAACTTGTTGCAAATCTTTTTGTGTAAAATGTGTCTTGATGTCGCGTTTGGAAGATGACAACTTGCTATCTTCATGCATTCATTCTTTACGGTATGTGTTGCCTTGTTTTTTTTCACATTGGAGTATGTTGATGCCTTAGAAATTAAATGGATATCTTGATTTAAGAGCATGATTCTCCCATTTTCTGCATTTGGACAAAGAACGCATGCATGTGCCTTCTCTCTTTCAGTAATGATGGTACCAATATTCATACTATTGTCACTTGTGACCCTCGTGTATGATTCTTCACAATTCTCCGTCATAAGCATACACTCGAAAATGGGCTTTGTAGGCAAGCTCAAAAATAACTAAGCTACCACTTCGGATGCCAAGATGTTTTGCTAATTCTTTCCACCCGAATGTAATACGGAAATGTTTTTTCTCATCAACCTCTATGTGTGCTTTAAACATTACCCGACTTGGTGCCTCCAGAGTTATCATATGACTCAAGTATGATCGAAACTTTTTCATGAAGGCTTTTGGAATTACCTACATTGGCAGCAACATCTTCTATCACAAACAATAACTAGCTGTCATTCCAAACCAAAGGACACAGTTTAGTTATGCGAATGGAAACACATACCAAGAAAGGTTCCATGTGTGTGGCCTCCATGCTAGGATCGATAACCTCATAGAAGCTTGCACATTGTGGCACGCATCCATTCATGTTTGTTCCAATTTCTGTACAACTTCTCAACGCCCTAAGTAATATTAAATACCTGTATTTTGTTCCTACTGTTAAAAACATCAATTACAATACAAACATTAGACAGATTAATAAGAATAATTTGCAATTGTAAAATAACCCTCTAAAGACTCAGGCATTTGAGGTGTTTCTCAAGTACTAAAACGCTTTGCTATAGGTAGGCTTTGCCTTGAACGGACTGAACGTCGATTTTTCTTACAAGCTTTCTATCGGATTTAAACAACCTACATGTATTTCGTATAGTAAGACCGGCTGAAATGTAGGTTGAAGATGTTGGAGCAAACAATCTCCAAATTTATCGACTCCCATTCATAGAGTCCGTTTATTTTGCATATGACCCTAGTCTTAAGAATATTTTCATAGGTCTCTACCCTTAGAGGCTTACATGTAATATTTACGTGATCCATCGCATACAAAACATAAAGTAAAAAGTAGTTTTCTATGTAGTAGGCAATTTGCATAACTACCCCTTAAATCAAGGAAACCATTTCTATAATGAAATGGATGCGCATGACAAATGGAGAACTCCTTGAATCAATGAAATCAAATCCATACATCTTTTTAGAAAGAACCATGCATGCGGTGAACTCTGCCGCTTAATCTCACTTGTATATATACATGATGTGTAGCTAATGAAAAATCCGGGCGACACTATCCTTTCATGATATATCTATTGTGTGTCTGCTCCGTTGCATCTCTATTTTTCTCTCTCTATCCTTTCATGGCATATCTACTGCTTGTCTGTCCTGTCGTATCTCTATTTGTCTATCATTGAGTACATATAATCTCTTGGCGCATGCTACACTGTTCTATAGTGTAGTACTTACGCATAGAGTACTATTGTAGAGCTCACGATAACCAACTCAGGAAGTTCTATGCACACCGTGCGTGGTTATGTGATAACAAACATGCTGGTTGTATATTCATTGTCTTGCATATGTACCAAGAAAATTTTTATGTAGTGTTCACTCTGTAGTACATAACCTCCTTGCGAAATCATGATTGATGTACTCAGAGTTCTCACTGTATCATGTCTGCTCATATCTCACTACATAGAACATCTCTTACTGTTCTACATCATAGATGATATGGAATCGGTGTATATACACATATGCTCTACAATTGTATGCATGCTTTACCTATGTGCATTCAAATAGCCGTGTATTCCATGGTATTACTATATATACATGGCATCATATGCATATTGTTAAATGATGACAACGTTCAACTACTGTAGATCGTTTGATACATGTGCAAAATGTAACTCATTCAAAATACATATACTATGATTATGTACTTGAGCATTATACGTTGTAAATGAAGTCACATATATCCACAAATTGATTGAAATCATGTAATGAGTAAGGCGTAGGTTCACACACGCAAATATTTTGAAGAATCCTGCTAAAGTCCGAAGCCTAGTTCACACAAACAAATATTATGAAGAATGCTGCTGAAGTCCGAATCCACATTAAAGAGTACTACAGGGTTCAAAGGAAGTCAAACTTCAACTTTGACATATACACTTATGTGTATAAATAGATCATCGAAGCAGTTCAAGTGTACAAATATTATTGAAGAATGCTGTTGAAACCGAAAGGAGCTACTTTTGAACTTCAACACATATGATTATGCGTATTAAGTCATGGATGCTTATGTATTCATTAATCGGTTTATATATACTATTTACAGTGTTCTCTTCTATACTCAAACATCTAACAACATATTGTCACTTCAGCATTCATCTTATGCAAGCTGCATAAATCATTCCATTTATGGTTGTAAGCAGAAAACATATGCTTTGCCTCACAGTTTTGTTTATGAAGAAAGTCTACACATAACTCTTCGTGTCACTCACATGTACATTGATCAACTACAAGTGGCTTATGAAGATTCACACGCTCTATTGTATTCTTGAATACATCCAAATGAAGATCTTATGATCCAATTTGTAATAACTAGGTTTCCGCATTTTAATTACTTTCATTCACCTACAGTGTATCAGAGCCATCTAGAGGCTTCGAGAGCTACTCCAAATCTTGAACAACCCTTGTCGACACCTCATTATTTGGCACTTGTTTATGAAGCAAGTGGATCAACACTCATTGAAGGTATTTCAGATTGGCTTATGAAGAGCAGGAATTGTAGAAACGACTCAAAGTTGATTTAACTCAAAGTGGACATACAAGTGGATGCAACTTGGTGGCTTTTATTCGAAGAAACTTATGTGAGAGATTATATGATCATGCTTATGATCCTCCTCTAAAGTCAAGCCTCTTGATTTATTCATACTTATGCGTCATTTGATTTCATGATTACTCAATGTAATCTTGTTATGTTATAGCTACATGATATGTAACTTGGAGGGTACTTTAGGCCTCAGCGAAGCACTTCATTACATACTACACTTGTTGTATTTGAGGCATGTGAAAGCCTATGTTCATGAAGATTGTAGCAAACACATTTGATTACGAAACTCACCCATATTAGAAATCAAGGGGAGTGTGAAGCAATTGGTTTTGTTCCATGATATTAGAAGCAATACAATTTTTAGGATGTAAGATAATACAAGATGCAGATTTACTTTCTTGCAACATCAGCTATGCAAGAGGATGAAGGAAGTTTCAAGTCTCGAGCTATACTTGCAGTTCAAATTGCTATATGGAAGCATCAAGGAGAATGAAGACCATTCTTCCAGCAAGTGACCTTCAAGCATGTGTGCAAACTTATTTAGGTTGGAATGTTTATGAAACCTCGTTCTTGGAAAGCTTTTCATTGTATCTCTTGCATCAAGCAATTGAGATATCATATGTATGATATTCTCAATTCAACAACTCAAGGAAGAGCAAGGATTAAGCTATCCCTCATATACAATATGTTGTTAGAATGTATTTCTATGATTACTATTTTAGGGGATGATTGAAGCTTGGAAGATGATTCAAGCAAAGTCAAAGAATTGACATCAATGAAGATAGCGTCATCAAACGATGAAGAAAACATAGAATGGAGATGAAAGCTCAAAGAACTCAACACTACAAGATCATTTTCAAGAAGACAAAGAAGGGTTGGAAATCAAAGCTCAAGGCAAGGATCGTCATCAACTACAAATGATTTCAAAATGAAGGTATCAAGAAGGTCTACACAAGCTACACAACCAAAGGATCAAATTGATGGCAAAATCAAAAGCTCCTATTCACAAGCTCCTAGTGATTGAACATCAATTAGTCCTCCGAGAATCATGCCAAGAGTATGTTCGTCGTGAGGAGCTTGGGGATGCTGTCGATCTCTGAGGCAACGACGTCGACGTGGAGAGAAGAAGACTTCCGTTGGAGGAGTTGATCGCGACGGAGGGTGGGCGCAGAGGACCGGTTTGGGCATCGAGCAGGTCTGAAGCGCTGGAGCAGAAGCAGAAGAACAGGAACAGAGCGCAGAAAGTGTTTCTTCCGGAGAGTGAAGCCTTCGGAGTCAACATGGCTATGGTTGAAGCGGTTGCCGGCGTTGATCCTACCGTCGGGCTCTGACGATTGCTCGGCTCCGGCGATGACGGGTTCCGGCGACAGCTCGGCTCGGCTCCGGCGACAGTTCGCCTCCGGCGACACTTCGGCTCCGACAGCTCTGCGGCGCCTGCGGCGACACCTCGGCTCCGACAGGGTTCCGGCGACGGCTCGACAGGGTTCCGGCGACACCTCGGCTCCGACAGGGTTCCGGCGACACTTCAGCTCCGACAGCTCTGCGGCGCCTCCGGCGACACCTCGGCTTCGACGGGGTCCCGGCGACGGCGACATCTCGGATCCGGCCTCCGGCTCCGGCAGCTCTGCGGCTGGGTCTGAGGGCCCTGCGCCGCTCGTGGTCAGAGCCGCCCGCGCCGTCTCCACGTGGCGCCAAGGAGGGCCTTTAAGGGAGTCTGGAGCGATTCTTGTTTGTAGTGCCTATCGTACGGTTGCTTGGTGAAAGAAAAACGAAAAGAAAAAAGATTCGAAGAAAAGAAAAAGAAAAAGGGAATTTAAAATAGAAGAGAAAAAAAAGAGTGCCTCCATTTATTGCGGGATGTTCGTGGACTTTTCGAGATGGGCTTGTTCTTTATAGGATTTTAAGTCCTGCTTTAATTAAGCTTTGGAGCTCTTTTTAAAAAAAAAAAGAAGAGGAGAATTATTTTGGGGGTGGAATTTTGGAAAAGTGCCCTCGTGACCGCCGTGACCTTTTTTCGTTTTAGTCCATAAAAGAAAAAAAAAAAAGAAGAGAAGAGAAAAAAGAAAAAGAGAAAAAAAAAAGAAAAAGAAAAAGAAAAAGAAAAAAAAAACGAAAAAAGAAAAAAAGAAAAGAGAAAAAGAAAAAAAAGAGAGAAAAGAAAAGAAAATAAAAAAGAAGAAAAAGAAAAGGAAATTTGGAAAGATCAAAAAGGGGAATTGGGCGTCCCTTCTTGGTTTTTGGGGGTGGTTGGCTTCGGTGTCTTCCTGGTCTGTGGTCAGCTTCTCCTCCATGTTGGAGGGGCCTGCCCTTGGGTTTTGAAAAGTAAAAGTGGTGAAGTTCCTTTTGGCCATGGATGTGGCTGCTGCCTCTCTCGTGAAAAGTAATCGGGCCCCTCCCCCTAGGGAGACCGATTTCCTGGCCGCTCTGCTGGAGGGGGGGTCGTGTGCCGCCCCTGAGGCATCCGAAAGTGTTGTATCCCCCGTCGTGTCCCTCAGTAGACCCGCAGTTCTATCTGCTCAGGAGGAGCTCAAGAAAGTTTGCCTGGTCGGCCAAGTTTTTGGCCCTAGGCCCCCGCTCGAAATTGTGCGACAATGGCTTCGAAAAGAGTGGTTCCCTCGAGGACTAATTGTCAGCAAATGTCAGTTCTTACCAGCAAATCACATGCTGCTAGTCCTTGAGAATGAAGAGATGGCGTTCCAAGCCCTAAGCGTTGGCACCTGGCAGTTTGGTCGGGCGACCCTGTGCCTATTCAGATGGTCCCCGGACTTTACTCCTGAAAAATCGAAATCACTGCGGTACCCGCTGTGGGTTGAGCTCCCTAACCTCCCTTACTTCTTGTACAACTTCGTGTGGGACATTGTCTCTCCTATCGGCAAGCCGTTGGCTTCACGCGAAGACATTGGTGGTCTCATCTATGAAGGTGCAAGACACTCGTTCAATGCTAGGTGGCACCCACAAATCTGCGTCGAGGCCGACCTCTCTTTGCCGCTTCCATCAATGATCAAAGTGGACATGGGCGAAGGTGATGTTTGGGAGCAGGTTATCACCTACAAAAACCTCCCCAACGTGTGCTTTCGCTGTGGCCAACAAGGTCACAGGATTAAAGACTGCCCTATCAGGCAAAAAAACAAGCGTTCGCAAGAAGCCTCCAAAACTGCTCAAGACAACAACGGCGATTTGACCCACTCGACCAAAGAAGGGGAAGGCAAGGGCTTCCTCAATCCTCAAGCTGATGCTGATGGCTTTACTGAAGTTAGAAGAAGAAGGAAAAGAAGTCCGAGGGCCGACGGTGAGAGAAACAACCTGCCACTTACCCCCAACAACAATTTGTACTGCAATCTAGGAAAGGAGATCAACGAGCTTGACTATCCAAGCGGGAAGCCACTCGAGGTAGATACCTACGACAATGCCCTAGAGATCCCTGACAACAAAGAAACCCCCCAGGAGGGCTATACCACAAGCAAAGAAGATGGATTCACCACTAGTAATGAAGACAACATGGATAGTGAAAGTTCCATCATTGGATCGACGATCCCGGAAACGGTGCCGAGCACGGGGCCCTACTCTCCCCAGCATGGTGTTTCCCGCAAAGGAAAACAGCCTATGGAGCTACCCTGGAAAAGCCCCTACAAGAACCGATTTCTAAGTCGGGAACAGATCCCAGCGAAAAAGAAAGATGAAGCCAAGAGAAGAAAGGACAAGGCTCCCTCCCGCAAAGAGGGATCAATACAAAAATGATTGTCATCTCGCTTAATGCTAGGGGGCTAACCGACCCCTCAAGAGCGGCCATCATTGGCCAATGGCTCCGTGACACCAGCTTAAAACCAGACATTATATGCATTCAAGAGATTAAAATTGACGGAGAAGACCTTCTGAAATGGCTCAGACAGGTTTCCTCGGCCCATGTGTGGATCCCAACAAAGCACCAGCGGGGGTCCGGTGGAACGGCCATCGGTGTTAAACAACCCTGGCTTGAAAAGCTCGAGAACTCCATTGAAGATGTAAATCACCGCTGGATTGCGGTTTCTTTTGGTGCTCCCCTCTGTGTTACTATGGTTTCTTTATACGCCCCTAACGGGGATTTGGAGAGGCTGAACACTTGGACTTCTCTTGACTCGCTTCCTCACAACGTGATTATATGTGGAGACTTCAACATGGTGGAGGACCCTATGGACAGATGGATGGGCAAGGGCAGGGTCATTGACAGTCGGGAGAAAGAAACGTGGGACATGACCAAACTCCACCTGGATCTGGTCGAATTCAAAGACTCGAATGGCTTTTCCTGGTCGAATCTCCAAGCGGGCGAGGATCTGAGGAAAGCTAGACTTGATAGATGCTACATCTCTCAGAGCTTTACTCATCAGTGGGGCCACCCTTCAATCACGCAACGTACTGACCTCACCATCTCCGATCACTACCCGATCGTTATCACTTTTCAACCCTCCAACAGGACCCACAAGGCTCCGTGGTTCCATGCCAACGCTTCCGCCTTCTCTCTCCCCTCTGTCCATCAAGAGATAGCCGATGTGTGGAAGGTGGCGTTCGCCTCTGGCTTGGCCCCAGCCAAGTGCTGGAGAAGTGCGGTCGACAAGTCTCGCAAGATCATGATCAAAACCAAGAAGATGCTCGAGACAGTGCGGCGGGCTCGTAGGGAAGCGCTTTACCACAGACTATGGCGACTCGAGGAGGAAGTGAACAAAGGAAAACACCAAGCCCAGAAAGGTCTCCGAAGAATCAGAGCAGCGTTGAGATACGAGGAAGAAATACAAAGGAAAAACTTGCAAATATTCTTCAAGGAGTGGTGGGCTGGAAAGGCCGACAAACCCACCAAAGAGATGTGCAGTATACTTAAAAGGAAACACAACAGAGAAACGATCCCCCTACTGCTAGACCCACATGGCAATGTTTGCAACTCGGAAGAAGATAATGTTGGCATCATCGAAGGGCACTTCACGAGCCTCCTGGGAACCTCGAACCCCCTCTCCCACCATAGAAGGGATTGCATGGCTGCCATTTCTAGGGTTTCCCCCCGGAGAATTCCACCCAACCTCCACTCCCTGCTCCATGCCCCGATCTCTGAATCAGAAATCATTGAGGTCATTGATGCCCTCCCTCTCGGCAAAAGCCCAGGACCCGACGGACTCACTAATGAGTTCTTTAAATCCTTCAAACACGTGGTCGCCACCCCTCTTCGGATGGTTTGGCAAGAAGCGCTAAAATTTGGTGCTCTTCCTTCTTGTATAAATAATGGAATTATCAAGCTGATTCACAAGAAGGGGGAAAAAAACAGAATCGAGAACTGGCGGCCTATTACGATGCTCCAAACAGGGTACAAGATTGTCGCCAAAGTCATTGCCAACAGACTTGCGTGCCACCTGAGATCTTGGCTTAGCGAGGACCAAAAAGGTTTCATCAAAGGCAGGTCCATCCTGGAAACCATTATGGATATTTGGGAAGGTATTCAATTTGCAAATGAGTCTAATCAAGATGTGGTCTTCCTCAAGATCGACTTTGACAAAGCCTACGATAGGCTAGAATGGGACTATATTTTGCAGTCGCTCCAAGACCTCGGATGTAGTCAGAAATTCACCAAGATGATCGCGACCCTTCTCGGCAACGCAACGACCCGAATTAACGTTAACGGCAAACTGTCGAAGGCGATCCATCTTAAAAGATCTATTAGACAAGGGTGCCCTCTTGCCCCCCTTCTCTTTGCCATCGCCACTGAGGGGCTGAGCAGACTCGTGGCTCATCATGTGGAGGCTGGCAATATCAAAGGCCTCCAACTCCCTCACGACCACAATCAAATCATCATGAAACTTTTTGCTGACGACATGAACGCGTTCGTTCACAATGATAATACCAGCCTGGAGACTTTCTGGAGGTGCCTTGATACCTTTTGTGTGGCCTCTGGATCCAAGATCAACCACAATAAGACCGCCTTTAGGGCCATCGTGGGGCACCAACCTGGCCTTCTCATTGTTCATGGCTGCCAAATCATTCCGCAGGGCCAAATCTTTCGGCTTCTTGGAATCCCCTTGGGATTTGGCGTCTCTATGGAGCAGCGTTGGAACTGGGTGCTGGCCAAACTTGAAAACAAGCTCAACTACTGGAGAGGCATGCAAATCAATCTCGCTGGACGGGCGATGGTTATCAACACGTTCCTCCTCTCGTCTACCATCTATTTCCTCTCTTGCTGGAGACCGAATGAACAAGGCCTGTCCAAACTGAATAGCATCTGCAGAAACTTTCTTTGGACGGGTGATCATAACAGAAGGGGGGTGCCTAAAATCAAATGGGCCATCTGCACCAGCCCTAGAGATAGCGGGGGGCTAGGCATCCTGGACATTGGGTGCATGGCTAACAAACTGGCAGCCAAATGGATGATTAAGGCTTGGTGCAATAGGGAGGCCTCATGGGCCAAGCTGATCTTCAGAAACAAAAATGAGTTGGCCCTCACGGGGTCCCCGAACTGGAAGAACCTTGACATCATGACCCTGCTATTCTCCCCGATACCTGTCTTCCCGAAAGGCTCCAGTCTCGTATGCTCTCTTTGGAAGGGCTGGAATAAAGTCAAAAGCCTCACAAGAATTAGTGAGGACTGGAAGTGGGCGGCCGGAATCAGACAAAACGACTCTATCTGGTTCCCGATACATGGCATCCGGAGTGTGGAGTCGTGGAACATTCAAAATGCCAAGAAGTTATGGAACAAAGGATTCAAAAAATGGAAATACCTCTGGAAACATGACACCAACAGTTGGATCAACTTCGAGGATATCGACCCTCGCATAAACATCTCCTACGAAGAATGGAACATCTTGCAAAGCAGATGCCTCGCTTGGGAGCGCCACAAAACTCGCCTTCTCATGGGACATGATGCTCCGAACGCGCGTGGTCTCAAATGGCACAATGGAAATAGCATACTCAAAATCCCGAACATCAAAGAAACGACTGACCTCCAGATCAGCCTCAACAAGAAGTGGTGCCTGTCTTGGACGCGGCTTCGGTGGGACATGAAATTCATGGGTATCTGGCACCCACTTATAGAGATTAAGAAGTCTGCCCTCCTATGGCAAATTCTCCATCGAGGAATTTGGACTAACCAAAAGGCTAGCAAAATTTGTGGGATCCCCCCGTGGTGCAAACGCTGCCACCGTGCAATCGAAGATGTCCCACACATCTTCCTTACTTGCCCCAACTCCTACAGAATCTGGCAGACGGTTGGACTGAAAATCAGAGTTCAGAAACAACTTAGCTGGAAACAAGTCCTTTTGGGAGAAGCGATTGGATGCTCTGCGGCTCTCTGGAACGCAATCAGAGGGGAAGTCCTGTGGAAAATTTGGCGGGAGCGGTGTGCTCTCAACTTCGGCGACCCTCCCAAGGAGTGGACGATTGAGAAATCTCTTTTCCTCCTTGGCAAGAGGATTGTCAACAGTAAGAAATCCCCCCCCTTCAGGCACCATCAAGTCCTCCTTTTGACCAACAACAAGCTCAAACCCAAGTGGGTCCCGCATGAGGGCGACGAGAGGGTGATCAACCTTCTTTGTAATGCAACCTAGGAATCAACCAAGCCTCCCCTGCTTTGTGGGATTTGGGGGGTCCCATGGGCACTAGTCCCCTTCTTTTGTACCCTTGTTTCTTAATTTAATTCAAGTCCGGGAGAGTAGGCTATTGCCGAACTTCCTTTATATAAAAAAATTAGTTCAGGCGTTTTTCATTAAAGCACTCATTTGGTATTGTTCATCAAGTTGGTATCTCTCTTGATAGTATTTCATTTCTCATGATCCTTGTGCACTTAAAACCATGGTTAGGATCAATGCTCTTATAGTTCTATCTTGAGTAACACCCATTCTTTAGCATCAAAATCACTCTTATGCCTTCTCTTATTACATGAAAAATTATCACCATCGTAAAGTAAATCTCTATCATTCTCTTCTATCCCAAAGAAGATCTCATAGATCTTATGTCCATTGATATGTACCTCTTAAAGCGATATGTACTTCTTAAAGCTCCACATTATCTTTATTGAGTCATGAACACAAAGCAAGAAATCTGTATTTGTAATTGAGTGCTACTCAAGCACATCAAAAAGTTGTATTTGCAGCCAAATTATATCTAAGCACTCTTTCATCATTGAAGAAGATTAAAGAAGACAAAATTCAAGTGACTGAGTTAAAGACCATGGACGTCACTACTCAAAATTCAAGTGACCGAGGCAAAGACCATGGACATCACTACTCAAAATTCAAGTGACCGAGGCAAAGACCGTGGACATCACTACTCAAAATTCAAGTGACCGAGGCAAAGACCGTAGACGTAACTACTCAAGATCCAAGTGACCGAGGCAAAGACCGTGGACGTCACCACTCAAGGAAGCTCAGTGTGAATCTTACCTATCTACATCAATTAGAAGAAGAAGAAAGTGCATTCAACGCACTCAAATGAAGACTTCCTCATCAATAGGAAGAAGAAGAAAGTACATCCAACAGAGTCAAAGATGACGATGAAGACTTCCTCACAAAAAGGGAAGAAAAGAAAAGTGTATTCAACACAATAAAGGTAAAACATTACTTCAATCTACTTGCAAGAATATAAGCACCCTAGATGTGCTATCATAAGTCATTATGACTTACATTCATGGCAAAGTTGTATAGACTCTCACTTATAAAGAGTCGTTCAAAGGCTGTGTATTATCATACACATTGAATTATATGTAAAAGCAAGTAAGGCACTCAAATTCCCTTCATTACCAACCATTGTAAATAAAAAAGGTGATCACATATACAAGTGGTGTGAGCACTTGTCTCTATACATAGAAGGTGAAGACAAAGTGAAGTTTAATCAAGGAGTTGGGATCTTGATTAGCTTCATTTCATTATGTAAAAGAAGTCATCAAACAAGCTTCAAACAAATCACTCTAGAGTTAGAGCAATGCTCGCTCCAAGATGAGTGAGGGAAAACCACAACCTCTGAACTTTGCATTTGGACAAAGTTAAGTTGTTGTTGGGTGTGTGTAGAAGTGCGAGAGATACACGAGAAGCACACACAAGGAGCACAAACGCAGCAAGACACACGGAGAAGACGATGGCTGGAATAGCTCTCTCTATAGATCGATTAACTGAACTGAAGTAAGAGCTGAATAATATCCCTAAGTACAAAGTACCACCACATATGAGAGTATCAAGTATGTGGTAACATGGGGAAAAAACCTCTACCCAGCACTAGAGTAAAAAGTGCCCATGTATAGGGAAAAGGTTCACATCAAAGCTACTCGAGGAACACATAAGTGTAACAAACCCCCCTGGAGCGAATGATGTGAACACATACAGGGAGTGACAGATCAGCCCCCACAAGGTAACAAGCCTAAAGCTTTGCGAAAAGCTTCAAACTTTTCCCGTGGAAGAGCTTTGGTGAATATGTCTGCCACATTATCTTGTGTAGGCACATATACCAAATCAATATCTCCTGCATGAAGGCGCTCTCTCACATAGTGATAATGCACCTCAATATGTTTGGTCCGTGCATGAAACACTGGGTTTCGTGCAACAGCCAAAGCACTCTGACTATCTGTGAGAATATGCGTAGCAGCATCAATCTCCATGCAAAGATCCATCAATAGGCGTCTCAACCATATACACTCCACTGTAGCTGTGAAAACTGCCCTGTACTCAGCTTCACAACTCGATGTCGCCACTGTAGGTTGCTTCTTACTCAACCAAGATATGCATGAGTCACCAAGGAAAAAACCAAGATATGCTCTGATACCACTGTTGGGTGTGTGTAGAAGTGCGAGAGATACACGAGAAGCACACACAAGGAGCACAAACGCAGCAAGACACACGGAGAAGACGATGGCTGGAATAGCTCTCTCTATAGATCGATTAACTGAACTGAAGTAAGAGCTGAATAATATCCCTAAGTACAAAGTACCACCACATATGAGAGTATCAAGTATGTGGTAACATGGGGAAAAAACCTCTACCCAGCACTAGAGTAAAAAGTGCCCATGTATAGGGAAAAGGTTCACATCAAAGCTACTCGAGGAACACATAAGTGTAACAGTTGTTATAGACAAATGGCAAAAGCCATAGATAAAGCACCTTTGTACCTTTGTAATTTGTTTGGAATTTCCATTATGTATTAAGATGAAAAGGAGCTCATGTATTTAAGCTCTTGTACTTCCTTATTTGAAGTACTATGTAAAAGATTATATCCTTCAAGATCACATAAAAGGGTTCTCAAATTGAAGGGGAGATATTATTGAAGGAAGGTTCTACATCAACATGAAGCATTCAAAGGAAGAAGACGTTATCAACCAAAATGGAGCTATTTTTGAAGCAAAGGACAAAGTGAAGATCAACTACATGGAGCAAAGGACTACATCAATGGACTACATCAACTCATGAAGAAAAGACATCAACAAGAGGAGAAAAAACCAGTCTACTACAAGAAAGCTTGAAGACATCAACATATGGGAATCAAAGATACTTCAAAAGGAAGCAGAACCAAAGGCAAATGAGATCAAGGGAGATAGATGAAGGAAAGGCAAAACCAAGAGAGAGAAGAGATAGCATCAAATATGATCGATAAGATTTGAAGATTGAAGGGGAGCTATTGGAGCAAACAATCTCCAAATTTATCGATTCGAGTATCTTGCATGAGACTCCATTCATAGAGTCCTTTCATTTTGCATATGACCCTAGTCTTAAGAATATTTTCAAAGGACTCTACCCTTAGAGGCTTACATGTAATATTTACATGATCCATCACATACAAAACATAAAGTAAAAAGTAGTTTTCTATGTAGTAGGCAATTTGCGTAACTACTCCTTAAATCAAGGAAACCATTTCTATAACGAAATGGATGCGCATGACAAATGGAGAACTCCTTGAATCAAGGAAATTAAATCCATACATCTTTTTAGAAAGAACCATGCATGCCGTGAACTCTGCCGCTTAATCTCACTTGTATATACTCCGAGCGACACTATCATTTCATGACATATCTATTGCGTGTCTACTCCATTGCATCTCTATTTCTCTCTCTCTATCCTTTCATGGCATATCTACTGTTGGTTTGTCCTGTCGTATCTCTATTTCTCTCTCGTTGAGTACATATAATATCTTGGCGCATGCTACACTATTCTATAGTGTAGTACTTACTCATAGAGTACTGTTGTATAGCTCACGATAACCAACTCAGGAAGTTATATGCACACCGTGCATGGTTATGTGATCAACAAACATGCTGGTTGTATATTCATTGTGTTGCATATGTACCAAGGAAATTTTTATGTACTGTTCACTCTGTAGTACATAACCTCCTTGCAAAATCATGATTGACGTACTCAGAGTACTCACTGTATCATGTCTGCTCATATCTCACTACATAGAACATCTCTTACTGTTCTACATCATAGATGATATGGAATCGGTGTATATACACATACGCTTTACAACTGTATGCATGCTTTACCTATGCGCATTCAAATAACCATGTATGCCATGGTATTACTATACATACATGGCATCATATGCATATTGTCAAATGATGACAACGTTCAACTACTGTAGATCGTTTGATACATGCGCAGAATGTAACTCATTCAAATTACATATATTGTGATTATGTACTTGAGCATTATACGTTGTAAATAAAGTCATATATATGCAAAAATTGATTGACATCATGTAATGAGTAAGGTGCAGGTTCACACAAGCAAATATTATGAAGAATGCTGCTAAAGTCTGAAGCCAAGTTCACACAAGCAAATATTATGAAGAATGTTGCTGAAGTCTGAATCCACATTGAAGAGTACTACGGGGTTCAAAGGAAGTCAACCTTCAACTTTGACATATACACTTATGTGTATAAACAGATCATTGAAGCAGTTCAAGTGTACGAATATTATTGAAGAATGCTATTGGAACCGAAAGGAGCTACTTTTGAACTTCAACACATATGATTATGCGTATTAAGTCATGGATGCTGATGTATTCATTAATTGGTTTATATATACTCTTTATAGTGTGCTCTTCTATACTCGAACATCTGATAGTATATTGTCACTTCAGCATTCATCTTCAACAAGCTGCATAAATCATTCCATTTATGGTTATAAGCAGAAAACATATGCTTTGCCTCACAGTTTTGTTTATGAAGAAAGTCTACACATAACTCTTTGTGTCACTCACATGTACATCGATCAACTACAAAAGGCTTATGAAGATTCACACGCTCTATTATGTATTCTTGAATACATCCAAATGAAGATCTTATGATCCAATTTGTAATAACCATGTTTTGCATTTTAATTACTTTCATTCACGTACAGATGAGATACCAATCGTGCTTTCCACTTTGGCAGTAGCAAGAATCTCATCATTCATTACACTTGTGAAAAGGTTGAGGAAATCTTATCATTCATTACATTGGAAACCGTAGTTCCGTCTTACACTAATCAAACACCAAATGCAAAGCAGTCTAGAAACTATGAAACAAGTCTAATTTGGTTCGTGAGAGTGCATCAAACATGAGGACATGCTATGAAATCAAGACATATTGTTGAAAATGTGTTATATTTTAGCGTTCAGTTTGCATTCAAGGCTGAAAACGAGTCTGTCGCTTCTACTCTACCAACTCATTTGTGCTCGAGTCTTCTTCTAGGAACACCCCTCCCCATTGGCATAGGGATGTCTCTACATGAAGCTTTGATGAACGTCTATACAATGCTTCTGCATCAGTTGCAAGCCCATAGAGAAATATTATGTTGCCCCTTGAGCATAGGATACACAACTGTTGGGAGTAAGGAAGGATTTCGCATCATCATTGAGCCTAGCCTAATGAAGAAAAGTACTGCTTTGATGAAAGGCTACTCCATTTGGCTCGAATTACATGTTCACATCAATAACAAGAGGATTGGGACCATGAGTCACAATGTTTTCAAGGTAAGGGATAAAAGCTGGCAGAGGATTAGGATCATCAGTCACAAAGTTTTCAAGGTAAGTTCTAAAAGCTCAAAAGATGTTTATATTAATGTTGATTGGTTCTCTATATTGCGGACCGACAACATCAATATTTCTAGAGGGTGCAGGAAGCTCCTCTACTCAAGAATTCAGCCCATGAAAGATGAAGCTCAACATTATCAAGGAAGCTAGGCTCTCAAGTTAATGGACTATGCTCAATGCACATGCAAGAAATGCAAGCTGCGCTCAACTCTCTGTCCTTCTTTGAAATCAAGGCTAAACAAAAGGTGTAAAGTTGATTGGAGCAATCCACAGTGGGTCTACTAATTCTAGTGCTTATGGAGTTTCCTGTAGGCATGAAGCAATGTCTTTCTGAATGGTTCATTCTTCACCAGGTATCTAGACTATTCAGACGGCTTCGAAGGCTCAAATGAGTGATGGCCTTGGCAAAAGGTGCTATAGGACGGAAGACATTCCTCGTATTTTCGTAGGTTCCAAAAGTTACAGGCATCTGCTAGATATTCTTCACAAAAGCTACATGTCTACGCACCCCAAAAGTTTTGGTTACAAAGAAATCCTCCTTGGGCAATGTAAGAAGTTGGATCTGCCTCTATGGAACCTATGGCGAGCAGACCATTTATGGTTTTGCTGGCAACATAGGAATGAAATCATTTTAAGAGAAATCAGTTGCAAATATAAAGAGGAGCTTGCCTTTAGACTTAGAAATAATGGAGCAATATTCTTGTAGGAAATTATTTATTTCTAGATTTATCATGCCTCATGATTGTACCCGGTAACTTGTGTATGTTGATCCATTTCTCCCAAGGTATTATTTGTATCATCCTAATCAGTTGATGTTGTACATTGAGAGCTCTGACTCCCATGAGAGGTTGTACTTTGATCTCCTTTAGTTTGTACTTGGATCTCCCTTAGTTTCCCAGTTCAGCTGGTGGGAAACCTATTTCGTAGTCTCCAAGGCCTTGTATTCTTCCTTTCATTTTAATATTTTTCCTGTCTTGCCCCCCACCAAAAACTTGAGAAGAAAAGGAAGAAAAAAGAAAAGAGAGAGAGTATAGAATGTGATAGTAGATGCAATAATTTTGAAATCAAAGAACCTTCTTTTCGAAAAAATAACCGATCCTGGATAGCGAGGTGTAATGAGACAAACCATATCGTGCTACGAGCCCTTGACGAATGAGCAGTTGCATTATCTGTGTTTCATGTTATCATTTTGATTCTTGCAATTAGGGCATGGTAAAGTAACATGCGGTAGTCTATGATGCTTCGTCCGTTTACAAAATATTGGGAATTACCTAAATCGGAAGCAATGAGGGCTAACCCTTAGAAAAGCGAAATTACCTAGATCCGAAGCAATGACTTTTGTCACAGACCATAATTAGTTTTCGTTCCAAACCAAAGGACACACTCTAGTTATGCGAATGTCAACAACATACCAACGAAGGTTCCATGTGTGTGGCCTCCATTGTGGCACACATCCATCCATGTTTGTTCCATTTTTGTACAACTTATTTACGCCTTGAGTAATATCGAATACCTGTAGTTACATTACAAAACATTAAACAGATTGATAAGAAAGACTAATTGTCAACTATGTAGTTTGTATAGGATCTCAAACTGAGACTAACTTACGAAGGCTGACGATACTCCAGTGGGGCCTCAATAGGAATTCGGCCAACTACATGACCCTCGTTGGCACCTCATAGTCTCAAAATTCACTGGTTGAGGTACTAGACACTGAATTATATCTACATAAGTTATTACAATGCAAAGAGGCATCACTGTTCAGTGGATGAGGTATTGGATTGGAGGGACCAAACAGTGAAGACAATGAATATTAATGCAGAGGAAACCCAGTAGAACATGCAGCGAAAGCTATTCAGGTCATTAAATATGAAATAAAACCTTTTTCATTATGTACGTAAAGGTCTCTCTATGGTAGCCAAGTGTCCTACAAAACTTTCTGATAAGAGTGAAATCTTATCCTCCTTTCATTCTCCAAGTTGGATTTCTGAAAGATCCATCTTACGACCTCCAACACCACTGCTATAGGCTAGGTAGAGAACCTCAGTTCAATATCCATGATAGATTTGTTGCTTGCTAGAATGAACTTCTTATGCTCCTTCCATAACCTCCATTTAAGCCCTCCCTCTGCCTATACAATTAGCTAGATAGAGATCCCCCAGATCAATATTAATATCATATATAATGCTTTTGCAGGATCCCTCTGAAAATGTTGTTGCAAGATAAAAGAGAAGAGAACAGATCCATCTTAACTAAAGGTTAACAGCTTGCTCTTTCATTTTGCATAAAAGCTTTGTTGTATCATGTCTAGAATTGAAGTTCTCGCAAAATATAGATGCTCTCCAATGTACACAGAGCAGATAAAATCGACACACGAGATACAAGATAGCGCTGATGTAGGCTAAGGATGTGCTTTGGACTTGAAGAAGCCCAAAAAAAAAACAAAAAAAAAATTACATAGGATGTTGAACAGCCTATCTGATGGATAGAGTTGCTTACCACCATGTTCTCTGGATTCTATCTGGTTTTCAATCCATGGTATTCAGATCAACTTCACTTCTAGCCATGTGGGTAGAGTCGGACGGCCAGCCATGGGAATCGAACCATGACTCTTGACAGTGGCAGGCCGCTGGGCTAGCCATGCCATCATCGTGGTGCTTTTTGATGGCGCAGATCAAAACAAGATTGATCGAGTTCTCAATATACATTGCAGCTAATGGGTATAGAAACCATGACTATCTTCCAGCGAAGGTGTTTGCTTCAATAAAGAAGACCGTTGTGCTGTTTTATCAATTCAGTTGTGCTATTTTATTAAGCATTTGCATCCGTCTTGGCTTTGAAGCAGCACAAGCTATTTTATTAAGCACTTGCATCCGTCTTGGCTTTGAAGCAGCACAAAGAAAGGAGAACATTGAAGCGATGTGGAATCGAATTTTAGACATTCACTTGGCAGCAATTGTCTGAACCACTTTGACCAAGCTCATTCGATATTTTGGATTCGAGCCCTGACCGATTAAAAGGAAATTTTTTAACAGCCAATGGTCACGGGGCACCTTCACACGATGGTTAAAGCATCGTGTGAAGGTTAAAACAAATGGTGTTCTTCCAGACACAACGCTGATGGGGATCGATCATGATTTGGTTCAACTGGAGCAGATGCCTCAACAATTACAGTTGGAGGATTTTGGACAGCAAAAATATAAGTCCGGTATTGTTGCACTTCCAAAATTTGCAAGGAGGTGTGCAGATGCTTACTAAGGCCTTGAAGGATGGTGAATATCTCCTCGCAAGGATCAAAGGATGGATGAAGCTATGATCAAAGCTAAGTATTTTCTAGTTTATACTTGGCCTTAATGCTTGATTTATCTTGTTTGCATTATTCTATGCTTAATTCTAGATGCACATTGAAATAGCCAAGATTTCAATCGATTAAGTCTAGATTAGGATAATGAAAAAAATCCACTTCTCATTCCAAGCATTACTTTGCATTAAGGAAATACTTGTTAAAAAAAAAAAGAGGATCCTTGTGCATCAAAGAATGTATTTTGGTAGTGTAATTCCAGATTTCCTTTCCATTGAGTAAGCTTTTTATTGCACCACGAGGATATGTTTTTATATCATAGTGCGTTAGGACAAAGGAAGGGATATACATGAATCAAGATTGCATGATATACATTCTTATTACAAGGAAAAGTCATGCATCAAGCTCATGCATGATTGCTGCATTATTTTTTGGGCATGCAAAGAACCTGCATGCATACGCATGTGAGCATATGCACGTGCATGTAGGCACATGCATTTGCATGATAGAAGGGGATGTTGTTTGCAAGTAGATATGATAATGTACTCTCTTAGTATTTAGCTTACTCTACAAAGCTTGCAGCTTGACATTAGGGAAGACAGAGGGCTAGTTAGTTGCAAGCACATGCTAGTTCTAGTTTGCAGCTCAAGTAATTAGTCGATTCCTTCCCAAGTTGATAATCTGCTATCAAAAATAAATACTTAATGATAATTAAGTATGTTTGATGTCTTACTAGGTATAAGTAGGCACTAGGAGAAAGTTAAGTATTAAATTTTCTTGATGACGAAGAAAACTTAATTACTTGCAAAGCTTTTGCGATGTATGATGACTCTAAGTCCCGGATGTATTTAGGGAGTCATGAAGATAAGCTTATCATGATTACTCTAAGTATAGATGATATTTATAAAGTCATACGGATAAGCTTTAGTATCACTTGAACTTTAGCATCACTTGAACTTTAGTGTTCAATAGTTGGATGCTAAGTTCCATGACTATATCTCTAGTCAAGATGCAAAGCTTTCAAAAAGCATGGAAACTTTATTAAGCATTTTTCTAAGGATAAGAAAAGTATGCTTGGCTTTGTTTAAGTTAATTAGAGCTAAAAGAAGAAACCCAAGTAATCTTTAGGAATCAAGATATTTTCCTAAAAGATATATCAAAGTAATCTTTAGGAATTAAGCTACTTCCTAAAGATAAGCCAACAAAGAAAATAGTCTCGTTAACTATTTCCTTGGTTAAAAAGGAATATCTTTAGGATAAGCATTAAAGCCTTAAGTCTTCTTCTTGTTCAATACTCAAGATTTCTTTTAGAGAGATTATTCAAGTAAAGCAAAAGATTCCAAGACGAATCATTGGCTTAATCTTACTTGATTCTTTGATAGAAATATAAAGTTCCTGGAAGAAATATCTCCCTAGATGTGAGACAAGAATATTTCAAGTCAATTTAATAACAAGTAGTTCCTAGTAGTTTCCAAACTTTTGGTATGGTTATTAAGTCCAAATAGTGATATCAAAGGTTCTTAGCTGTGGAATCTGAGAGGCATTAGTACATGCTTGGACTTGAGTAGTGGAAAGATCTCTAAAAGCCCATGGGTAAGCAAAGAATCTTTTGATAGTTCAAAGAGATCTTAATGATAAAGAACAAGTCTTTATTCTATCGCATGATCAATAAGACTTGATCAAGCTTGGCCATGATTGTTCAAGAATGTGTGATTTGAACTACTTTGTAGATTGCCCAAGCATTGGCAATGAAATTCTTTTCGAAACTATTCACTCAAGTTCTATTTATCCAATGAAACATTGTGAAAAGAGTAAGCTCTTCCAAGCTTGAACAGAGAGAAGAAATTCCAAGAACGTAGTCTGCAACTATGAAGATGGTAGTTAAGTCTGTGGAAGGTAAAACATAAATGTTTGCCTATCCTTAAAGGGATTTTGGTACAAATTCAGAGAGCATGAACGGATGCTTAGACTTAAGCAGTAGAGAGATTCCTATAAAGTGGCCAGGGTAGGTACCCAAAGCATCACTAAAGAAAGGAATCTAAAGAAAAGAAGTCAAAAGCTTTTGTCACTACAAAATTGTTCAAGGACAAACCAATTGAACTTGAATTTGAGAAAATTCAAGTACTTAGAATTCTAATTAGTTTTTATTTTAAAACCCTAGCAAAGAAGGATGGATATTCCATCAAAAGGTTTTCAAGTTCCCAAAGGAAAGCACAAGATCATGAAACGATCATGTAAAGGGATCAAAACCTATAAAATCTAGTTAGAGATAATGCTTGAAACTTCAAAATTCTTGTCAAGAATTAAAGCAAAAAGGTTCTCAATTAAGATATGTTTTAACTTTAGGATAAATATCACCCACACATTAATGTGAATATAAAATAGGGTGGTATGGGATACCAGATTTTATACTCAGATTGATGTAGGAAAGATGGTATGGGACATCGGACCGTGGGATGATAATTATCTTTTACTCCCAGTTTGGATCTTGAAGTTAGGTTTAATCCTCAAGGGAATTAAGACTTCAAAGAAGGAGTTTTATTCAAGAAGGATGAAATTAGTATCTCAAGATACTTCAAGATAGTTTCAAGATCAAGGAAACAAAAGATATGAAGTAAGCTAACTTCCAAGGTCTTCTTGAAACACTTCAAGCTAAAGTGTTGATGATTCATAATTTTTTGATGAATTTCTGAAAGAGTAAGACTTTGACTTTGAACTTAACCTTTTATCAAAGGATAGATTGACTAAGTCAAGCATCAAATTCCTAGTGTTACTTGGTAAATTCACTCTTTTGACTCAAAGAAATGCACAAGAAATGCATTCCCAATAAGGAGTCAGAAAGATTGAATATGACCTAAACTTAGTCTCAACTGAAGCATTATTTGAATACAAAACTCATCAAGAGAACCTCAGTGGGTCGACACGCTCATGTTGGTTACCACACTAGTACTTTGTGGTTGCAGGATGTTTTTGATTTTCTTTGAATCTTTTTGAGAATCTGGAATATTTCTCTTAAAGATAGAAAAAATGCTTCAATATCCTGTTTAAATAAATCTTTGAGAAGTTAAAGTCCTGAGTCATCTAGACTTTGACTCATATCAAGTTTACGTATCTTTGAAGTTTGAATTGGTTGAACAGAGTTTTAGTTATTTCTTTCTGCTTTCTAAATCTTTTGGAATTCGCTTAGATATGGTATCTGATTCCTTTTGTAAAAGACTAGGGTTAGCCGGTTACAACTAGATAACTAAATTGAACATAGTATGGTTGAATCAATAGAAATGGTAAACTTTCTCCAACAGTTACAAAGGATTTTTAAACCCATTAGGATAAATTAGTCCTCTGGTCAGGTGAAAAAATCAAGTAACTGTTGGATCAAAGTAAACCATTGAACAAACATCCAAGATAGATGTTTGGGACAACCAAACTTTAAGTGCTCCAAATCAAATTCAAGTGAATCAAGAGTTCTCAAAGTCTTACAAGGGATAAGAATCTCGCCTTTGTTACTAAGTCCATGCACTTGGCATGCCCAGAAATAGACTAGTAATAAGAATCCACCCAGTTCACATGTTAGTGCCTAGATCGCACATCAAGAAACTATGAATTGGCTACGGATGTCTTTAGATCCACCCTTATTATTCATTCACTATTGTGTACTTTGTCCAGTTCATCAAAGTGCAAAATGGGACAATGTTTTGAATTTTGGGCAGGGATGCCACCATAGAGATGAGACATGTCCTAGTTCTAGAACATGACCATGTTCTTCCTAGTTTAGAACATGAGGCTCGAGGGTTTCCTGTAGTAGATATATAACTCTATTTTTTAGGACAAAAATATCTTTCCAAGGGGGGAAGAACGTAATAAAGTAAGTCTATGATCCAAGGATCCAGCCGATTCAGAGGAATCTCAAATCGGACACCGTTTGGTCATCCATGTGTATGACCAAGATCTCAAGTTTAGACTTACTAGGAGGTCTTGTGCTCTTGTGAACAAGTGATCCACTTAGCTTAGTGGTTAAGTCTCAAGGATGTGAACGAGGAGGTCTTGGGTTCAATCCCCGTGGGAGACATGGGGAGAGTTTTTGCCCAAAGAGATCTAGAGCCTTCTAGAAGCATCATCTTGAGCTAACTCGAGTTAACTCGGACACTTGGCGCACATGCAGTTACATGGCTGACACATGGATGGTTAGTATCCACCTTCCCAAGAAGGCATTCCCCTGGAGAGAGCTATATATAGAGGCATTTGGTTGGGAGGAGAGTCATCTCTCTAGCACGTGGTGGTCATAATCCTCGTTCTCTTATAGAGAAGCTTAAGTAAATACCTAAAACATATAGATAAAAAAAAGGATTTACAAAAATCACAAGGAGAAACAAAAATTTCCAATCGAAAGAACAACCAATGATACAGAATCATGCTCTCATTACCAAATTAAGCACTAAGACTTGAAGAAATCTAGATGGAAAAAACATTAAAGTCACATGAAAGGTTTTGAATGAAGTACACATACATGATATGGAGTTGCAATTTTCCCTCCTACCTCCCACTCTAGCTTTGGATGGAGATATACATATCATTAGTAGTAGGAACAAGAGAAAGAAAAAAGAATCCGAATGGAAACAAGATCATCACTAAATAGACTCAATAGAGGAAAAAGGATTATTAGGGCTCAAGCCTCATAACATTCAGTTGTGAAATGCTCCTCTCATTTCTTTCTTACAGCTATAAAGGTTTGGACTTGGCTAGGTTCATAACTCTAAAATAGGCTAAAGGTTTCATGGACTTGGCTAGGTTCATAACTCTAAAATAGGCTCTAAGAAGCAATAGACTTCACCTTGTGTCATCTATCTCGAAGAGGTCTAGGTTGAAGGATGGATAGCCTTATGAAACCTAGATGTTTTAAACTTAGGCTATGAGTGTTTTACCTTCAAACACTCTCCTAGTGCAAAAGGAACTTGCATTGGCTTCCATCCTCACTGCTAACCCTTTTCAATCTGGAAAACTAGTGAATATACATTAAGGAGTTGAATAACTTCAATGTCTATTTTGTATCAATTTATGCTACACATAAGCCACAATTAACGAAAACGTTATGGGCAGCTATCTCCAAAATTCCAAGGAAACATATTATTATTTTTGTTTTCAATACAGTCACCAAAGTAAGTGATATCTTAATGGAAAAGGAAGCATCATTTCTAGCTAAAGAAGACTTAGAGAGAGCTAATGGTCTCCCTTTACTCGGTTAAGGATACCAATGCCATAAGACATTTAGTTGGTTAAATAATTAAGTTTATCACACTAAATTGGATAGATTTCGTATTTCTAGACACATTCTTGCGGAATGGTGGATACAATTTGAAGATTTGGGTTTCATTCATCTTTTCTACCACATCCTTATCATTGGCAATCTCAAACTGATTAGATAAGGACATAGGGAAAAATGGACTCACATAAACCCTTGACTACTAAAACTCAAGTTAACTCAACTTTAAATTAGAGAGTATGTTCAGCATGCCTTGGGCGAACCTATTACTATTGAACCTAAATGGTTAGACATTTGAATATTTTCCACAGATCTTCTACATAAAACAAAAAATGTTAGTGATGTGCAAAGAAGAATTCACAAGTCAAAAAGGTATTTGATATTTCAACAAGATCTAGTCAAGTGTGTTCGATCATAATTCATGGTATTTTGGTGTCAAAATTGACTATCGTAACTTGGATATGAGTTGTTGAGATGAAGAGAAAGTGGTAGACCCAAACCCTAGAAAGGATTGGCAAGAAGAACCAAAGTCTCCAATTAGCATTAATTTGAGGTTTTGGGAAGCTTTGGCTTTGTTTTTGGAGCCAAGAACAACGTATTTATGCTTCTAAAAGTGTACTCAAGCCGATCACATATCTCAAGTTTGATTTGGTTATGGAAAGGAATTGAAATCAAAGCCTTAACATTTGAAAAATCACATAGATTTGGCTTTGGAAAGCTTGGATCACTCTAGAGAGGTCTTATTATGATATATTTTTATTGTATTTTTTAACAAGATTTACTTCCATTTTTTATTTCTAGCTCTCTAGTTCTAAATCTGGGAAACATGGCACAAGAAGTGAAAGAAATGGTTTGTCAGATACTTTCACATGATGAAAAAATGTATGTTGTAAATTTTTCCATCTCAACAAGCTAGAGTTTGGGGAACGCGGCTTTTCTGATATTCTAGCACCAAATGTTTCTATTGCCAACGTTGCAAGGTTGAAATTTTGAATACACACTTCCATACACATCCAACTTACTACCCTTACAATATACATATAACTTCAAAAATAAATGCACAATAAGATTGAATCGAATAGAATAGGCATCGTAAACAATAATGATTGTATTATCGAAGTTGCCTTACAAGAAGTATCAAAAACTTACAACCAAATGCTCGGCATCACTAAGACTCTAGAATTCGGAAAAGATCTCTATCTTCTTTGAGTAAGAAGGAAAAATAGTTATACAAGAAAAGAAGATAGAGCAGTTCTTCTCTAGAATTCCTAACTCTTGATATTTTGCTATATTACACTGAGTAAATAATTTAGTAAAGTTGAGTTCAAGGTCCACAATGATGGCATGCTAACACTGGCATGCATGGTGGACAAAACCCACTAAACTAAAAAATAGTTTACGTGTAACTCATCTGCTTTTAAAGGCAGGTGTAACCCTATCCAAGTCATAAAAAAATTCATCAAAGATAGATTTGAGCTAAGAGACATGCTCCTTGATCGCAAATTGGAAATGTTTTTCAAACCAGTTAGCACTTCCCCGTTATGCCTTCCAAGCTACTTCCACCACCTTGGCCTCCATATAATCTGATGATAAAACTTCAAGAAATTTTAAAAAATCTTTGGCTTTCGCTAAATGAGTTTTCAACAGTTGCGATTGCTCCGTTCACATCAAGTCTATGCCTTTGGGTTCAACCAGGTGTCTCAACTCAATCTGAATTTTTATTTGTTTCATAGTCTGAACCTTTTTATCTTCCAAAATTCTAATTCTTTTTAAACTAATTGCTTGGCATCTTGGGATTGACATCTTGACTCTGGAATTCTATTGGTTTTAAATACATTAACCTGTAAATTAGCAGATAACGAAAAAATTATGGAATTAAACTCTATTTCTTAGTCTATAACTTATTTATACTATTTTGAAAATTACAAATGTTTGCTTGAATCCCTCACATTTACTCTTTTGCATCCTATACGTGATCTCCAAATTGTTTTTTCTTCTTCACTCTCTTCTAGTCGAGCTTCCAAATTGACAATGGCTTCTTGCATTGCCTGTACTTGTTCAGTGTAAATGTATGATCGTCCAATGAGACTATCTTCAGGGTTTTGAGTTGTCCACAATGACATATGCAATAGTCTCGCATATTTGAATTATCTTGAACAAGCTTTTCCAAATACTTTCTCCATATCTGCTAAAGGTACTAGCATTTTCATAGTTCTTATGCCTTCATTTACTCAAGTTCACCATATATGCCACATCAAGAAAAAATTCTAGTGTTTGCATTGATGATAAACTCAAAATTCAGAATGTTCTCTCCCTCTTTCTCCATCAATTCATTCATTTGCAAGAGAAAGGAGAGATCCATTGGATGTCATGGAATGTGTTGCCAATCCAGCATTGCATACTCCAATAAACCCCTATTGATGAACCACTCAATGTACGTTTTGGTAGCTCGGGTTTGACAACGAGGTCGCCCTCATTGTTATTGAACTGACTATTGTAGGTGCATAAGCAAAGTGCAACAATACAAATTTCACTCTCTCAAAGGCAAATAAACTATATGTCAACAATTTCTAGGGTTTAAATATGAATACACTTGTCTTTGGATTGCATTTTACATGACATTCGAATATGCTTGGGCTAGGGGAGTAATGTCACAACTGCATGTAATTAATGGTCGTACAACCTCTCTATACAACATTGTGTCTTTGATATTTTTTAGCAATATCTTTTTCTTTTTTTTTTCCAAATAATATCTACAAAATACACAACCACATTGCATAGAAATATATTGACTTTGGTAAGGCTGGAGTTTGGACATGTTGACTATGGTCCATAGCACTTCTCCTAGAGTAGTTAATATGAATGTGGTGTGTCAAACTTCAAAATCGATTCAAAAAGGGCCAATCCACTAAATTTTGGATTTGTGTGCCTACCTTTTTGTTTTGGAATTAAAAAACAAGACCAAATCACCAATTGAAAAAACAGGATTCTAAAGATGGTGATCATGCCATTGTATTTGTTGTTGCTCTACTTCTTACATTAAAATGAAACTTTTCTATCTGTTTTCATCTGAATTTCACAAGATATCACTTCAGTAAGCAAAAAAGCTTTTGGTAACAATTGATCTTGCATTTCAATCCGTAAATTAGGAAGGAGAAATTCCATAGGTGTGATTCCTTCCATAACATAAACTAATTTAAAGGGAGTAAACCCAATAAAATCTTTAAGAAAGTTTTGTAGGCCCATAAAACCATTGGTAAACATTGTTCCCACTTAGTAGCATATTCTAACAATAACTTCTATAGCATCATCGACAAAACCTTATTATTACTTTCTGCCAAACCATTCACATGAGGATAATATAGAGAACTAAATTTATGCTCAATACAATATAATTGATGATCATTTTGATGAGCCATTTAGGAAATGAGTGCTGGGAAAGATGGATGGACACTCCAACAAATGAGTAGGTACTACCAAATCTTGCTTTGTACCAGCCCCTTGTAGCTTCACAGTTGAGTTGTATGCCCTATTAGCTTTCCACTGACACTATGGAAGTGCCTATGTACTTTGGAAATGATGTGAGAAATGATTGAATCAAAACAGACTACTTCCAAGTTGAAGACTCAATGAAAACCTTCTATTTTTATTCACACACCTACTCCTTGTTATGCTCAGTGCTACCAGTACAGTAGGAATTAGAAAAATTCCTTTTATAGGTATCAATTTAGCTTAGTAACCTAATGATTCCAAGTAGAATCACTTAAAATGATGCACTATACACAGAGCAATCAATTTAGCAATTGAATCATTCCCCTCGATTTTTTAAGACCTCTACAGAGTTTGACCTGTGAGTGCTTTGACATGCTTTTCCCTAAATTGGCTTAATAGATTTCCGTCAAACTTTGTGAGCATGTAGATGATTCCAACAAGCTAAAGATCATTGAAAATGATAAAGAAATGATTGAGATATGAGTAGTACAAGTTGAGTGTAATGAATGACTATGATAGAGGTACCATAGATGAGTAATGTAGATCTATTGTATTAATGAACAATGTTGTACAAGATCATAGGATTGACAATCATAGCATAATGATGATGAGAAGTGTAGGTTACAATGTGGACCTCACTCTCTTACAATGTGGCGATGGAGAACTTGGAATGATGGAGACACACACACAACTTTTTGCAAGTCACTTTTATAAGTGCTACATTCAAATTTGAATTTGAATTTAACTTTTGGCTCTCTCTAAAAGTAGTCCTCCAATATAGGAGATATTCCCTCAATTGAAGTCGTGACTTTTCAACTACTAAACTCCATGAGTTTAGAGGTGGTTACAATGATTCTCCAAGTCAAATTTTACAAATGGTAAAAATAAAAGATCTTCCTAGCATTGGTTTCCATGGAGCTTCAAAGTATTCATGAACTTCTAGCCAAATGTGAAGGCTTTTACTTTGCACCACCCCTCAAGCCAAACATTTTGGCTTGGTCTTCTTCCTCAATCTTCATGAATGTCCTGCAATCCAATTAGTGATTTCAACCTGCAAAGTTTTGTACCATCTAATGCTTTAGTTAATAAGTATGCACATTACATTTTAGTTGATAAATATGCTAACTGAATCTCCTTGCTCAATAACTTCTCTCTCACATAGTGATAGTGGACCTCTATATGCTTGGTCCTAGCATGATAAATAGGATTTGCTGCAAGATGTAATGAGCTTGTATTATCTCCAAGTATCATTGGAGATGTAGTATGCAAACTCAAATCAGTATACAACAATCTGATCCATATGGCCTCCTGAGTGGCATTAGCCAATCCTCTATACTCTACCTCTGGTAGTGCTTCTATCATCTTTGCAACCTGCCCAATCTGCATCTGAATATATCTTGATGTTGAAGTCTGAGGTATAAGGGAAAGAAAATCCTTGATTTTGAGTGCCCTTAACGTACTTCAAAAACCTTTTGGCAATTTCCAAATCAGGTGCTCTAGGCTTGTGCATAAGCTGACTTACAACACTTACTCCATAAGCAATATCAATCCTTGTCAATGTAGCATAGTTCAAGCTTCCTACTATGCTTTGGTAACCTGCAATATTCTCAAGCACATCACCTTCATGAGCACTTAGTTTTAGGTTTACCTCCATTGGAGTACTTGCAACTTTAGCATACTGCAAATGAAACTTCTTTTACATATCTTGTATGTACTTTCTCTGAGTATTATAAATTCGAGAGTTAGTATAGACTAACTCAGGTCCAAGAAAATATTTTCGTGCTCCAAGGTCACTAATTTTGAACTCCCACATCATCTAATTCTTAATATGTTTGATGCCATTAGCATCATTACCTGTGAGTATGATATCATCAATATATACACATGGGTATATTACCTCTGAATTAGTTTTTTTGACAAACAGAGATGTATCTACTTTGCTCATGACAAAACCTTGATCCTGAAGATATGTAGTCAACCTATGGTTCAATGCCCTAGGTGCATGCTTCAATCCATAAAGAGCTTTGTTCAATTTACATACATACGTTACCTTGTTTGGATCCTCATAGCCAAGAGGTTGAGACATGTACACCTCCTCTGATATCCAGCCATTCAGAAATGCATTTTCTATATCCAATTGATACATGTTCCAATTCTTTGATGTAGGCACACTTACCAATACCCTGATGGTTGGCAATTTTGGCCACAGGTGAGAAGGTTTCTTCATAATCAACTCCTTCGATTTGTGCAAAACCCTTAGCCAGAAGTCTAGCTTTGTACCTGCTTATTGATCCATCAGAATTCCTTTTGATCTTATAGATCCATCTAGAACTATTTACCTTCATAGACTCCTTCTTTGCTACTAGTTCCCAAGTATCATTCTCCTTGAGTGCTTCAATTTCCTCATCCATAGCTTTCTTCCATTCTGTCTTGGTCTTTGCTTCTTCATATGATGATGGCTCTTCAAATGATAAGTCTTTTGCAAGATAAACAGAGTGCTTAGTTACTAAAGAAGTGTCATACCCATATCTGATTGGCTTCTTGCTCTCCCTTTGTGATCTTCTGATTGCTTGGTTGGATGATTCAGCTATATCCTCTAATTTCTTCATCTTGACTTTGCCTTTGGACTTCCATGCCTTGAACTCTTCTAGGTTGATGATGTCATCATCTGTGTTGATATCTCCATTCTGAGTAGGCTCCTTCTTAGCGAGGCTTAGAAATTCCTCTTCCAAGTCATAAGGTAGCTTTACTTTCCTACATTCACTTTCAAACCAAGAGTCATTCTCATCAAAGACAACATCTCTACTAACCATGAAGCCTTTATTTGAAGGATTGTAAAACTTGTATCCTTTTAGATTTAATTCATACCGTATGAAGATGCACTTCTCTGCCTTAGGGTCTAGATTACCTCTGATTTGAGAGGGGATATGCACATAAGCAACACATCCAAAGATCTTGCAATGATCAAGTGAAGTTCTTCTACCATGCCATGGTTCATATGGGGTCATCCCATCATACGATTTGGATGGCAACCTGTTTACAAAATAGGTGTCAGTAGACACACTCTCTGCCCAGAAATAATTAGGTAATTTTTTCTCATTTAACATTGATCTAGCTGTTTCTACAATTAATCTATTTCTCCTCTCTACCACCCCATTCTGCTTAGGGGTATACATTGTTGTAATTTCTCTCTTGATTCCTTTGTCCTGCAAGAATGCATCGAACTCATTTGAGAAGTACTCACCTCCTCGATCTGACCTTAGTCTCTTTAGGTTTCTTCCTGTTTGATTCTCAACAAGTGCAAGATACTTTTTAAAGCAACTGAGTACTTCATCTTTGTGCTTCACAAAGCACAATACAATACACCTACTGTAATCATCAATGAAAGATACATAATACCTTGATCCAGAGACTTAGCGATCCTTACTTGGTCCCCATACATATGTATGGACAAGCTCTAGGTAATCCTCATGCATGTAGCCTTTCCTTGAGAAGGGTATCCTATGAGATTTTCCAAACTGACAAGCACCACATTTATAAACCATGTGTTGCTTGGATACATTAGGTATCCCAAGCACACATTGATCTCTACATATTTGTTTTAAAGTTCTTTCACCAACATGTCCTAATCTTTTATAACAGATTTCGAGCTCAGATAGTGTTTGATCTTTGTAGCTATAGAGTGCAATATTCCTTGTATCTTCAAGTTCAAAAGTGAATAATCTACCTATCTTTTCTCCTATGGCAATTCTTTTGAATATAACTTTGCAACCTCAAATGCTGCTGGCAGATCTAAGAGTTGTGTAATTGATGGGTACCGAATCACTCATTTCTCGACTATTGAGAGAAATCACTCTAGTAGGGTATGTACACTAGTGTATGTACACCACTTGGAATCCCGTGGCCAGAATTTTGTAGTTTTTGAAGTATGCAACCCACTATGGTGAACTTCTCTTGCTCCTCTTCAAATCTTGAAAACCATGTACCAAAAGAAGTTGGCATGGTCTGCATCTGTCATCTTGATAATGTGTGAAATTCCTTCTATAGTCTAGTCTAACCAACAACAACCCATCCCATCGTGGTTCCAAAATGTTTGTTATAAATACAGTTTTCTTAACTAGAGTTTGGGGAATGGGGTTTTTAGATATACCAATACTAGATGGTCTTATTCCCAACACTACAAGACTGGACTTTTGAATACAAACATCCATACAGAGCCTATTGATATATTTAGGTAGTGATGTGTGTGAACACTCTCAGACCATTGGGGAACTTTTTTCCCTCTTTAGGAGGTTTTTTTCCCCCGGCTTGTAAATACGCCTATTGACCTAATGGCCCGCTTATCTTTGCACATTCTAGTGGTAATACATTTAGTATTGTGTGTTGTGCTCCAAGCTTCTTCTTCTTCCTTGTGTTGTTCACGTGCTTCCATAGATGTCTAACTGCAACAATTGGTATCGGAGCAGGTCCTTGCTTCATCTAGGGCATCCTCAACACCTCTCTCGTTGCAATCTCAGAATCGCATGAAATTCGGTGAGCATACTTAGGGTGTTTCAGAGATCAAAACAGCTTTACTGTGTGGTGCTGAAATCACAATCTGCGCTCCTTTCAGACTCCGAACGCACTATCATAGTGCTTATCATATATATGGTCAAGATTTAAGGCTTTCCATATGTACCAAAACATAAGTGAGCATAGGAACATTGGGTTGCATCCATTTTGGTACTATCTCTAAGTTGAACAAGTACATGTCTGGCAATTCATATGATAATCCACTTGGTGGTTCACAATTTGTCAACCTAAAAAGCTAATTTGCATGCATGTGTGTATTCTCTTTCTTGATGATGATGACAAATTCAAATTCCATAAGGAAAAGGAACCATCTCACCAATCTTCGTGTATTCAAGGATTTATTCACAAGGTAAAGAAGGGTCTAATGATCGACAAAAAACTAAAGCTTAATTACAAGAGAATGATTTCTCTATTCTTGACCACATATATGATTCCTAAGAATTCTCTTTCTAAAAAGAACATCCAACAAGTACTTCATTTACATCAAGTAGATGCCACTCCTTACATAAACAACTTCAATTCCTAAAAAATATTTCAGCTCTCCAAGATCTGAAATTTTAAACTCCTTACCAAGCTTCCTTTTGATATCATTAATCCCTCTAACATCATTTCTTGTTATGATGAGTTCATCGACATATATGTGAATATATACCTCTCTATTTTCTTCCTTCTTCATGTATAATGAAGGATCTGAACTACTTGGGTTGTATCCACACTTAGTTAGATATTCTACCAATCTCTCATTCCATGCTCTTGGTGCTTGCTTCAAGCCATAAAGTGCCCTCTTCAACCTGCAAACAAAATCTGGATGGTTTTCATCTTCAAATCCAACCGGTTGACTCATGTATACCTCTTCTTGTAGTTCTCCATTAAGAAAAGCATTTTTGATGTCAAGTTGATATAATGGCCATCTCCTTGAAGCACCAATTGCGATTAACGTTTTGATAGTTCCCATCTTTGCAACATGGCTGAAAACTACATCATAATCTATGCCTTCTGTTTGTTTAAATCCTTTGGCAACTTTTTTAGCTTTATATCTAGCTAGTGAACCATCAGCATTCCTCTTTACTTTAAACACCCATTTGTTTGGAACAATCTTCATACCTTCTTTCTTTGGCATTAGCTCCCATGTGTGATGATCTTTGAGAGCTTTGATCTCCTCTTTCATAGCTTGCTTCCATTCCTTTTGTGTGCAAGCTTCTTCATATGTCTAAGGCTCTTTGTCTTTGATAACCTGCATCATGTATGCAAAACGTGTTGCCATAAAACTATCATAACTCAACCTTTGAGTTCGATACCTTTTCCTTGAAGATCTTCTTTCATTGCCTCTAGAAAGTTGCTTCTTTAACCTATTTAGCTTTAGCATCAGAGTGATTACCTCTTCATATTCTTCTTCACTTGCATCTACCTCACTGTTTGGAGTAGCACTTGCTTCTTTAATTCTACTATGAGCTGAATTTGGAGACTCTGAATGACTCCCCCTCCATGTTGAACATTCTTCATTTGATGTAGATGCCTCTGGACCTGAAACCTTTGTGCTTGACTGTTGAATTTCTCTTTGATTTGTCCATGCATAATCATCACGATCTTCTTCAAGAATCTTTTCCTTTCCTTTGTCTTCATACCATGGTCTTAGTTCATCAAAGACCACATCTCGTGAGACTCTTAATTTCTTTGTTCTAGGGTTGTAACACTTGTATCCTTTTTGCTCTATCGAGTAACCGATGAAAATGCATTTTTCTGATCTTGGTTCCATCTTTTTTCTAATTTCTTGTCGAATGTGAACAAAGCAAACACATCCAAACACTTTGAGGTGTGTAAGATTAGGTTTCTTACTGGAATATACCTCTTTTGGAGTCAAGTGATGTACTCTCGATGTTGTGCACCTGTTCATCAAGTAAATAGTAGTTGTGGTAGCTTCAGCCCAATAGTACAATGGTACCTTCATCTCGTTGAGCATGCATCTTGCAATTTCAACAATTTGCCTATTTTTCCTCTCAGCTACTCCATTTTGTTGTGGTGTATACCTACAAGTGAACTGCCTTTTGATCCCATTCTCTTGTAGAAAATCTAAAAATTCTTTGGAGAATTATTCTCCACCATCAGACCTTATTAAGGTTTTGATAGAACTTCCTATTTCTTTTTCAGCTTCAACTTTGAATCTTTTGAATATAGAAAACACCTCTGATTTTTGCTTCATACAAAACAACCATACCTTTCTTGAGTGATCATCAATGGAGGTGACAAAAAATCTATTACCAGCCATTGATGCCTCTTGGGTTGGTCCCCATACATTTGTATGTATCAAGCCCAAGACATTTGGGGCCACATATTTGCTCCTCTTGAATGGCTGCCTCGTTTGCTTCCCTAGTTCACAAGCTTCACATAACTCATGTAGTCCAATGCTTTTAAATTTTGGAAGACCTCTTACCACTTCATGTTTGCTCATGTCCTTCAGCTTTGGAATGTTGATGTGTCCTATTCTTTTGTGCTATAAGTCCAGCTCTGAAATCTTCTTGTTCCCACATTGAATGTACATGACCTTTCCATGTGGATGTTGGATGTCCAAAGTGAACATCCTTCCTTCTCTTCTCCCTTGAGCAATGACCTTGAAGCCTTCCTTTGTGTAGCTCAATGATGAGTAGCACCTCCTTTAATGTCAATCCGGGAAGACGTGAGTATGGTATGAAGACCTCGAGCAAGTGGCGGCACAAGTGCGTGAGTGAGAAGCACACTAGCATGCACACACATACACACACACGCGCACACAAGGCAAGACAAAGAGTGAGAATCAATGGAGCTTTTAGATTACTTTCAAAATGCTCTTACAAGTTCGTTTCAATTACAATCTAACCTCAAAAATGAGCTCTCTAGCTCTTTTTATAGTTTTTGACTAGCTTTTGGCCCTGTCCAGACCTAGTGTCCGGCCTAGTTAAAAATTAGGTTCCAGGGCTTATTTGGGGGATCAAACGAGGTCTAAAAAATACGAAAATTGGTACGCAACTACTTCTAAGGCTCCTCAAGCTCAAGGACTCCTTGGCTTGCACAAAATGGAGCTACAAAAATGTGAAATGATATTTACAATGATTGTTAGTGATAAAAATCACTGTTGTTGTAGGGGTTTCTTCTAGTGATCTGCCATACATATCTTCGAGCTCCCTACTTGCTCTTCCTCCCTGCATGTCCATCTCTTTGATTCGCCTTAATGTCTTGAAAAAATATTGGCCTACTTGCCAGATCTTCTTTGACTGCCCTGTTTGCTTGTACTGTCCCTTCGCTCTGACTCCCCTCTTTGGCTTTCACGTCTTGTACGTCCTGGTGTACCAAGGCTACTGCCAACACCCCCCCCCGCTCTCGCGTCTGTCGCCCCTGACAGACCCTTGTCTAGCTGCTTTTTGGACGTAGTATTGTACGACATCGGCGGCGAGGTGGTGTTCTTCTAACCTGAGTCCCCTTGCTAGATCTGTCAGCAATGCATCCCAGTTGACTGGCCCTGGGACATCTGGATGTGGCACCCGTAACTGCTCTGAGTGAATTGTTCGCTCCACAGCAAATAAATGGAGGAGATGTGAGGGTCTGGGTACAAATATTTCTGAGTGGTATTCCCAGAACCCTGTAATGAACATCTCTTCGAATGTTTGTTTAAAGCAGGTTGGGAGGTATTTTATTCTGGCGTGCCAAGCGTATATCACCTCTATAGAAGGAGTGGTGCTCATGTCATAAACTAGATCTTGGTTTCCTATAAGGAATCCGACGCCTGAGAAGTGTGGGTCCTTGATATTCTTGAATGTCCTGAATGTAATAAGCATTAACTCAAAAATTTTCATGCACATCTGGGCCATTACATCAGGGGTATTCCTTAATCGGACGCTCCAGTGCCGTATAGTGGAAATCATGTAATTGACGGTGGGAGGCCCTTGAGGGGGTGCTAGATAAACGTAGTTTAACCATTTGGCGCAGCCCTTGATATTCTTGACTGCAATGGTAAACTCTGGCCATGTGCGTCTGCGGAGTACAGGAACATAACAAGGGTTATATTTAATAAAAAGAGGCATATTCGTCCAGGTTCGAACCATCTCCGGGTAGGTTTCGAGGAGTCGGATCCTCCAAGTGGGTTGATGAATGGATCCTTTTTTAGCGCTCTCTGGGATGTCATCTGGCCCAAATTGTGTAGCAAACGTTGGAGGTTTGCCACATCTGTGTTGGATTTCTGCATTGTAGTCCGCTAGGAGTATACAATATGGCACGTATTGATCATCATTGGTTCCTATCCATCTATGGTGGGACATGCTGCGGAAGTATTCTGATTTAATAATAGTGTCCTCTATCTTTGCCATAGATTGGATTTGAACTGCCACTCGATCTTCATGAGTTGATGCCGTTTTCTCTAGTGTTTGAAGCCACTCAGGTACTTCAATTTCTAACGTATCCATTCCTTCTGCGGTTTGCTCACCACCTGGCATTGGCATAGGAACGTATGGTTCCTCATACGTCTCATCTACTTCGATGGGTACCAAATCTTCGGGTTCTGGTTCGACAACTGGAGAGGGCTGCCTTTCGTGTGTGAGTAATCTTGCCTGTAATTCGGCCACCTGCTCTTTCAATGCCTTGACTTCCTCTGAAGTCGTGGTCGTTTCTGTGACTTTGGGTGCTGTCTGTTGCTCTTGGAGTTGATTGCGCAGCGCATCACGCTCCCTTTCCAAGTCATCATGAGCTTCTAATAGATCTGCGTAGCTGTCCAAGATGGTCTTCATTGTCTCTGAGGGCACAGCTTTAAACTGTTCTGGATCAATTTCGTGTGGAGAGCCTTCCATTGCTGCTTCTAGATTTGCTTCATTTTGCTGCTGCAGTCTCTTGTTTTCTTCAAGGGCGGCCGCCATGTGTTTTCTGAGAAGTGCCAGGTTACGCCGGACTTTGAGATTATCGGCTTGGTATACCTCGAGCAAAGCTTCTAGTTGTTTGACACCTGATTCTGTCGCTGGTTGGGGTGCCTCCAATAATGTTTGGTGAGCCTGCTCAAGCGTCGTGTAGCGTTGATTCAATTCTGCATTTTCTGTTTGTAGAATGTGAAATTGTCTTTGTAAGTTCTGATGGTGCGTTTCCAGTTGCTGATACCGGTTGTCCAGAGCTTTGTACTCATTCTGGAGCTGGTATACACATTGGTTTAATGCTAAAAATATGTTATTTACATTAAATAATGCTGGGAGGGGTGAAGATGCAGGGGGAATGGGGGCGGGAATGGGAGATGTGAATGATGTGGATGTACGTGGAGAGGTGGGTGGAGGGGGTATGGGTGATGAAGGTGGCATGGGGGGAGGGAGTGGTGCTGTGGCAGGTGATGTTTCCATCGTGTCAATTGTTTGACTGACGGTGTAGATGGGAATCGTGGGTGGAGTGGATGTGACATCGGTGAACAGGGTGGTGAAGGTGGGCATGGTGACTCCCCCGAATTGGATTCCCGGAGAGAGTGGGATGCCCATGACAATGGTAGTGGTAGTGGATGTGGTAGTGCTAGTGTCCTGTGGTGGAGTGAATTGTGTAGTGTGAGGTGGGGATGGTGGTGACAACGGTGCTTCGTGATATTCTTCTGCTTGCGCTGACTCGCCTGGTGCTGATGTATTGATGTGAATTTGCTTCCCGGACCTCCTGGGGCGAACGGGAACCCTTTTCTCAAACCTGTGAATGTAGGCCACTGCCTCATGAATGGCCTCATCCAGTCCTACGGCGTCGGCATGAAGGTTCATGGACTCAATGAACAACTCGTCCACACCTTCCTCCGCTAGCAAGTCGTTCATGAGCCTTTTGCCCTGTTCTAGAGACATCTGATGCTGTTCCTGAACCAGTCGCATGGTTCGATATAGTCTCTTGATTTGTGCCGAATATGCTGGGGCACTTGCTAACTCGGAGAGTTCGTCATATTCTTGATGTTGTTCTTCGTCGGCTTCTTCTTCGTCTCCTCCTGCCTCTTGTTCAACTACATCGACTTCTACAACTTGTGGTTGGGTGGGGGCCGATGTTGTTTGGGGTTGTGGTTCCTGAGCTCGCGCTGCTTCAGCTTCGAGGTTAGAGTCATAGATTAATCTGGCAATTTCTTCATCCGTAAGGTCCTCAAGAGTAAATCCCTGTGGAAATTCCAAATCGGATGGAATGGGTGGAAACACCAGATTAGGTCCCTCTGTGCTTGGTCTTGGTAGCCGGATTGTGAATGGCCTAACTCGTCGTGTCTGTGGAGGGGTGATTTCTGGTGTAGTGGTAGCTCCCCTTGGTTGAGCACAGGGTAGTTGGACTCCCCCCCTCATCTTCTTTGATGGGGGACCTGCTGCTGATAGTCTTCTCTGGAATTCTTGGACTCGGGACCATACGAGTGCCCACTGAACAGGCACGTCATAAGCCAAGCATCTATAGATTATTCTGGTCAGGGCACAACACCCGTGGAGCACATTCTTCTGTTTTTTGTTCCACCTTTGATGCGCTAGGTGGATCTGATCTATGATCCAGTGTGGCACATTGATGGGCAGGCTTTCGGTTTCTGCTAGATATAAACTGAACCATATTTTTTTCGGGGGCATTGTGAATCGTTCTTGGGCGGGAAAAGCAAAATGTTGCATGATGGTTCGCAGGTGAAGCGCAATGGTAGGTGTCATCGCAACCATGTCCTTCAGCTTATTAAGATCTTTGTGCTTCATTCGACCTGGAACCATGGTTTCCTTTTCTGTTGGGATGTGCATGCCATACATACCCAACGCTTCTCTTACCAGATTGAGGGTCAACTTGAATCTTTTAAGCTCATTACCCGGCAGCAGTGATGGCAACACAAAGGTGCTGTCGCCGCCCTTGGCTCTGCTTGGCGTGATGGTACTGATCAGATAAGAACATCGTAAAAAATCTGGCTTTGGTAAGTGAGTCCTGAAATAACTTTCCACACCTGCTTTGATCCAAACTGATCTCATGACCTCGGCATTTTGATAGCTTTCAAACTCGCGTGCGAAAAAGTGGTATCGACCCCATTTGCCATTGAATTCCAATTCTGCTTCCCAGAAATACGTTCCATCGCCCAGTGGTCCAGCAACATCACTGAACCAATGCGCATGCTTACCTACTTGAGAAGTGTGTCCTTGAGGAGGATCCTGGATGGGGAGCACATGCACTGCTTGAAGCTCTTGCGGTCTTGCGGTGAGACGAGGCTCAAGGAGAAGTGTTTCTATGTCCACAATCTGGGCACCAGATCCGGCTTGAGAACTGGTTCCTGCTTCTGCCATGGCCCTGTTCGCTGGTTGGTTCTGTGAGAATATAGAACCAAGTGTTAACATCGTAATGGACAGAATAAATCCGTTGTTGTCCCCGTTACAACATTAACATGAGGTGGATGGTGAGTTAGTGGTTAGTAAGTGCATGAAGACAGTGTGTGTAGTTAGTGTTTGTGTTGTCCTAGGAGACTGCTGCAGTTAGTAAGTGGGTATGAATTTACAAATTGGGGTCGGGGGGTTTATTACAGGCCCTAGGCTGCCAAATGCAGTGAATGGGCTTTGCTTTCGGTTTCGGAGAGTCTCTACAGAGCTTTCTCGGTGTCGTGGTTTGAAAACGAGGCCTTTTTGGGACCCATTTGCAATTGATTACATGCACGCTCTTGGGTCTTGGTGTGTTCAGGAGTGGCGAGAACGAGTGAATACTGGCAGTATGCGTAGCTGCGTTATGCTGTTTAGGTTGTGGCCTCAGCGTAGCTACTTGTGCCATCAAGCAAGCCTTAGGCACCCAAATTTGTCTTGATTGTGGGCTTGCCTTCATCGACTTCTTGGGCACCCAAATAGGTTTCACATTAGTAGAAGAATTTCCGAAAGACTTCTTATTAGTGTCGTGTTGTTGGTTACTAATAAGAGGCTTTGCTCGTGTGGTTGGCTTGAGTGCAACCGGGTGTTCGCCTTTCCGCACCCACATTTGTTTCACTTGCTGGCACATTTTGTTGCGCAGGTACTTTGGATCCCCGACATAGGTAGTACTCTGCTTTTTCGGCCTGTGATCCACCTTGGGTTGTTGCCTTCTTCTGGCCTTTGGAAAAGAAGGGAGTTCCTTTGCATCCCAGACTCCTTTTTTGCGAATATCCTTCCTCTGCAACACATAGTTTTGGACAAGAACAGCATGGTCAACTTCATGTGCACCCCTGGAGGGACCAGGAGTCTGTGCCTTTCCTAGTTCCTTGAGTGCTCCATTGTCTAATTCTACTGTAACTCGACTATGATTGATCCAAACCTGGAGAAGTCCACTTCTTAGGTTTAAATTGACTGCTTGGTCATAAATCCAATCTTGACCCAAGACAAGAGGTTCAGTGAGATCCTCATCTTGACACACTAGCACTTTAACTGTCATTGCCTCATCATGAATGTAGAGGGGAAGTTCCACCTCGCCCATACAAGGGGTCTCCACGCCTCCCAATCCTATAAGATATGCTTCCACAGGATTGACAGTTAACTGTAACTCTTGACAGTAAGACATTCTAACAGCACTAGTGGCTGCACCTGAGTCAATCAAGGCTCTTACAGTCCTTGCACTTTTTCCTTGTCCTATATCTAGGGTTACGAAAGGACGTCGATCAGTTATCCTAGGTGAGCTGGTTCCTGCGACTTCACACATTGCCATAGGATATCCTTGATCTGTATAGTCATTTGTCCTAGGCTGCTCTCTACCTTGCCTTCGTAATTTCATCCTTCTGATGCGTTCTAAAGCTTCTGCTTGAGCTTCTTCTCTAACTCGCTTTTCTTCCTCTTTGCGTTTCTTAGTAGTGTTGAGTCGGCTGAGCATTTCCTCCGTGAGGGGTTCCTGGTACAACTTGACTCTGCAACCGCTAATATAATTTGGGAGAACATCACCCTCTAATGTGGCCAATTGTACTGCTCCGCTTGTGGAGATCCTATTGATGATCATAGGTCCATAGCCTCTTTTTTCTAACTTCCTCGCGTGTTGTTGAGTGTATAGACTAAGACTAGATCTCCTGCTTTCAAGCCTTTATCCTTCACATGGGCATCGAAATATGCCTTCTGTCTCTTCTTGGCTGCATATATTCCTGCAGCGGCTCTTAGTCTTGTTTCCCCTAATCGTTCAAGGTCAAAGATCCTAGAGGAGAGTTCGTGACCTGTCCATTCGTGCTCTTGTGCTACTCTCAATGTAGGGATCAGGAAGTCCAAGGGTAGCACAACATTTTGGCCAAATACCATCTGAAAGGGGGTGGCTTGGAGTACCGTTTTGTAGGCAACTCGGTATGCCCAAACAGCATGGTGTAGCTGTTTGTCCCAATCAGAGCGTTTAGTGTTCACTAACTTTGTCAGTACATTGCATAAGATTTTATTAGTGCTCTCACCTTGTCCATTAGCTTGAGGGTGATAAGGGGCAGACTTCTTGTGTATTACCAAGAATTCTTGGAGTAAATTTTCAATCACTTCGTTCAAGAAATGAGTGCCTCTATCACTTACAAGCTCTATAGGTAGCCCGTATCTCGTGAATACATTCTCAAACAAGAATTTGGCAGTTGTTTGAGCATCGTTCTTGGTTGTAGCCTTTACCTCTACCCACTTGGTGAGATAATCTGTTGCCACAATGATGTATTCCGCATGAGAACCCTTAGCTGGGGGATTAATAGGACCTACGAAGTCTATTCCCCACTTAGAGAATGCACGTCCACCCATCATAGGTTTCAGTGGCATCTCATCTTTGCGTATAGGATACTGAGTCCTTTGACAGACATCACACCGTTTCACATAGGTATGTGCATCCATGTGAAGGGTAGGCCACCAGAAGCCTGCGAATAGTATCGCTTTGATCACCCGGTCTGGTCCAAAGTGTCCTCCTGCTACACCTTGGTGAGCAGTTTCCAAGATCTTAAGATATTCACTCTCATGGACACACAATCTCAGGTAACCATCTTTACCGCGCTTATATAGATTATCACCTATGAGTGAGTAATCCTGGGCTTCTTGTTCTAAACTCCTTTTCCTAGCTAGAGTCATGTCTGGGGGGAATGTGTTTGTCCGCAAGAATGATACTAGAGGTTCACTCCAATTTGGCACAATGGATACTTGATAGAGAGTGGCATGTTCCACAGGTGGTTTAGTGCAACAGATTGGGCATTCCTTGCACAACTTTTGGACATCCGCTTCCATAGTTGGCCAATGCACTCCGAATCTTTTTAGAGTCTGCAACGTTCGTTGCTTTGAATGGTGTTGCTCTAACGCACCTACATGTGCTAATTGCAACCATTTAGCGTACTCATCCTCTTCTACGCAACAAGCCAAGATCCCTTGATCTGTGTGCTTGTACATGCTTCCTGCCATGATGTGGTACTTTTGGGCTTTTACAACCTCTCTATTCCGTGTGTTTACCACAGGATGGTTAGGCCCGTATGTCAATACTGGTACCAATGGCTTAGCCCACTGCGGTACAACTTCCAGATTAAACAAGTAAGCATCAGGAAGGTCATCTGATACTCCTTGTGGGGCTTCTCCCGATGTGAGCCTAGAGAGATGATCCGCTCTCAAATGAGTCCTACCTTTTCTTACCACAACCTCGAAGTCATATTCCATTAGCAAGAGAAACCATCTCACTAATCTTCCTGTATTGCATGGCTTGTTTACGAGATATAATAATGCCTGATGATCAGTAAAAAATTTAAACTTATTTGCAAGCAAATAGTGTCTAAATTTCTTGACTGCATATACCATGCCTAATCCTTCGCGCTCTGTAGTGGTGTAATTTCGTTCAGCCGCATTCAATTGTCTACTGGCATAGGCAATTGGAAGATCCATATTACCTTCACCAGTAGGTTGTGCAAGCACACATCCAATAGCATAATTGGATGCATCCACGTGAACATGGAATGGCTTATTCCAATCTGGTGTGGTCAAGATTGGTGCTGAACACAATCTTCGTTTAAGCTCCTGGAAGGAATTCTCGCATTCATCCGTCCACTCAAAGTTAGTCAGAAGTCCGTACATGGGCTTTGCAATGACAGCATACATGTGTATAAATCGTCGATAATAACCGCAATGCCCCATGAAAGCTTGTACTTCCTTGACATTCTTTGGCCTAGGTAACTCCGCTATGGCTCTCACTTTTTCTTCGTCAGTAGATATGCCATTCTTTGACACTATATGTCCTAGGATCTTGCCTTGCCTGACCATAAAAACACACTTTTCTGGGTTCAGGCAGACTTGATATTCTCTACATTTGTCAAAGATTTGTTTGAGTTCAGGAATATGGGTTTCTCTAACATTGGAATGAGCACAGAGATCATCAACATAGACTTCTAAACTCTTCCTCAGGAACTCCTTAAACACATGGCACATCAGCCTCTGGAAGGTGGCTGGTGCATTGGTAAGCCCAAATGGCATTACTCTAAAAGCAAAAATGCCCCATTCTGTGGCAAAGGCTGTCTTATGCTGATCCTCTGGAGCTATGGCTACTTGATTGTAGCCAGAAAATCCATCAAGGAAGCTGTACACTTCCTTGCCTGCCACTCTTTCTAAGAGATGTTCTGTGATGGGAAGCGGATAGTTATCTCGAATCGTGGCGGCATTAACCTTTTTCAAGTTAATGCACACACGCAGCTTGCCATTCTTCTTGGGCACCACTACGATGGGGGATACCCATTCAGTGTGCTCAATTTCATAGATAAATCCAGCTTCAACCAGCCTATCTATCTCTTCTTTGATCTTAGCAGCATAATTATCGTTATATGTATAAGGCTTTTGCTTCGAGGGTTTAGCATCTGAGGTCATGGGAATAGTGTGTGAGCATATGTCTGGGTCAACCCCTTTCAAATCCTTGTAACTCCAAGCGAATACATCTCTGTATTCTCTTAGCAAGGCAATCAATTCATGCTCTTCTTCTTCTGTCAGGTCATGGCCTATATACGTGCATCTCTCCTCTCCTTCTTCTATGGCCACTACTATTTTCTTGGTGGTTTCTTTGTTATCATAGGCCTCTCCTGATTGTGCCTCCCGTTTAGGCATTCTTATCATGACTCTCCTGTCATCTATCTCATACTTCTTAAAATTTTCTGGGACCTCAAACAAAGATTCTTCCTCTTCTGGTAAGGCTTCTCTCTTCTTTCGTTTCTTTCCTTCTTCCCTTGGGGTCATATGCGTTGCTAATCTTACATCATTTGTAACCTCTCCATACCTCTGGGGTTGAAATTCTACTCCATGGAAGTATTCTTCATCTGATGCAAAAGGTGGGTCCATAATGATTGACTCTAGATCGGAGTCACTTGCATCCTCAAATGCATCAGGGCTAGGTTCGCATTCTTCTAGAACTGCCTCTCCCATGATTGGCTCTATGGAGAAGACTGAAATATCATAGCCATCCTCATCACAGTGAGGTGTCCATTGTTCTTCGTTGATGGCTACGTCCATTGTTGCTAAGATTTCTGCCCAGCTATGGGGTTCAAATTCCTCGTCTGGAAAAACTACAGGTGCATAGGCTGGGTCTTGAGTGGGTCTATGGGTTTCGTTTGCACCTATTTCTCTGGACTTTTCTCTCTTCTCCTCCTCCACTGCTACTTTGCACATCCATAAGTGAGTGTCTTCGTGCATCCAGGAGGATCCTGATCCTATGGAATGCACAGATTCTGTATCATCTTTGGCTCTATGGATGGGACTCCATTGGATAGGAGGGACATCTCTATGAGAATAATCCTTGAGATTGACTTTGGTTGTAACACCTAAGTGCTGCAGGTACAAAGAATTGGTTCCCCAATCCTGTACCACTTGCAACTGTCGCATGAATGGTCTTCCCAAAATCATCTCATAGGCATGATTTTTGCTGAAGTCACATATGGCAAAGGTATGTTCAAACTCGACACCACAAGTGGTGAGAGTTATTCCTTCTAGCAATCCTAGGGGTCTCTCTATGTGACCATCGGCCATTTGCAATTTCATTCTCGTCAGCCTGAGTGCCGGCTTGCCCCAACGCTTCCATAAGGAGGTAGTGGCAATTGCAACTCCTGCACCTGAGTCCAAAATTGCCTTCGTGGTGTAGTCCTGGTAGGTGATGGGAAGGTAGGTGTTCCCTTCTTCACCTTCACACATATCTCCTATCTTATCCAAGGGAATTTCCGGTACTGTCCTATGGGATCCTACCCGGGAACGAGGTTTTGCAGTTTCAGTTACTTGACTAGCTACATATTTCCGCGCGTTTGGTCTATCCTCAGGCAGCTCTTCCAAAGTGAGATCGCGTTGCACCTTGGTGTTCGTTACTACCTCAGTGTTCCTCGGTATGACTGAGTCGTCGTTCCTTACCATGACTGTGGGTGCTCTCATACATGTGGACTTTGCTTCCCATGGGCCTGTGAAGTGGGGTAGCTCCTGTATGGAATTAGACTCAAAGTCCAATCTCTCATGAGATTGAACACTCTCATGTTCCCCGTAAATTGATGGGATGTCTTGTGGGAATTGGTCGTGTGCATCGTCCACAAGTTCAAAAGGAGGGGCGACCTCACTTTCGTTATCCCATTTGTCTTCTTGAATCTCTCGTAGGAAGTCTGGTGCAAACCGATTCATAGAAGAAGAAGTGTCTGGCTCCGTAGAATTAGGTACATATGCTACCTGGGAAGGAGGGCTTATTCTATCGTTGGCTCTTTCCTCGTTGTCATAGATAGCTGAAGCACAAGCTTCTTGGGGAGGATTACTTATGCTATTACTTTTCCGAACAGGCTCATACGCTCTTTGGGAAGGAATGTGGGTTACCTGTGGAGGTACATATGCTTTCGAGGGAGGCTCATCTGCCTTTTGGGGGGGAAGATAAGCTTCTTGAGGAGGCCCACGGGCTTCCTGAAGAGGTTGGCTTATCCGTTCTCTTCCCCTTTCCTTTCTTTGGGAGGTAGGTTCCTTTTCTGGCTGTGCTATTGGCCTTTCTATTCTTTCTAAGGAGGGAAAGTTGTCTGGTTTAGTGGAATTGGCTGCATAAACTTCCGATGGGGAATATCTCAGGTTTTTGCTTGCTTTTTCTTTCTCCTGATTTTTTTCTTCCTTGTCAGATCTTGCAATTATCCTCTCTAACTTTTCTAGGAATCCATCCAAGTGTAATTGCGTCTTGGCTGAGCCCGAGTAATTGAAAAGGCGACTGGCTTCAAACATAGTCTGAGCCAATGCGACCATTTTCGCGCACAGTTTGGTTCTTTCTATCTCTAGGTCAGCTCTAGGATAGCACTTGTTATGATCCGTGACGTTTGGCCCTTCTTGGATTCTGGCCTGATATGCTTTAAGCATCATGTTTAGGTCTTCAGGAGTGGGATCTGCTAGGACTGATCCTACTCTAGGGGGTGGGGAGATTTGATGAGGCGGTGGGGAAGGTGGTGAGTCGGATGGAGATGGGAGTGGTGGAGGCGGGGTGATGTGAGAGGGAGTTTGAGCTGTGAGTTCAGTTATCCTCGCTTTGGTTTCTCTTATGCTTTCCTCAAGCTCACTCATCTTTTTGGCCCATTGTCGTTTCATTCTTTCTCGACTATCTTTCCATGCTCTAGTCCTTTTCTTTGTTACGCTCTCGGTTTCACTAGCCTCTGGGCCCTTTTCCTGGCTTGTCTCTTGGTTTTGCTGCAATGCCTGAGCTCTAGTGACTACCTGCACTGGTGCAGTGGAACTGACTCTTCCTGAGGAATCTACAACCAAACCAATCACATTGATAGGAGTGATTTTTGGCATATTATTGGGGTTCTTAGGGCAATCTCGTAAGAGATGTTCTTTTCCACAATCTTGGCAGAAACCTTGGATAGTCACTGACTGGGGTTGTGTAGGTGAAGGTAAGGGACAATCACGAATGAAGTGATCCCCTTGACATCGGTAGCATGGTCCTCTAGGAAAGGGTGGTCGTACCTGCCTAGGTTGAGGCCTAGGGTTGGGGTTTGCATACATGACGTTCGTGTAATCTGACTCCCAACTAGGTTCACTTGGTTCCTCACTATAGTAGGACTCACCATGTTCTGGAGACTGCATGTAGTAAGCCTGGGGACTATCGACATGTGTAGAATCAAAGCTATGGTCACTTGGGTCACTTTCCGAGATCAATGGGGTTACTGGTACTATGGCCCTATTCAGGTTTTCTTCTGCAACAGCATACTTTACTGGAATCACGTTAGCGGGGTTTGGGGGCTGTTGAGCTAGCACCGGTTGGGGTCTCTGTTGGGCCTGATATTGTGGTTGGTAGGTTTGTTGGGGTCTAGCATATTGTGGTGGTGGAGGGTACTGGTTCTGGTATCTTCCTTGTTGGTAGGGCTGAGGGTAGGGTTGCCTAACAGTCTGCTTGTTGTATGGGCAATCTTGCGCAGTGTGGTTTGTGTACTTCCGTTCTATAGTGCAGTACTGGCTACTAGGGTTAACTTGGGGTTGAGCCATAATGGGACAGACATTCGCCATATGGTCACCACCGCATGTATAGCATCTTTTCACAGAGGCAAACCTTGGGATTTGTTTGCTCGATACACCTAATTTCTGAGCTACCTTTTCGGCAAGTTCCTCAATTGATGTGGACTGCGTGGAAGAGTGACTAGATGCACTATCTGAATCTTTGTAGATTTTGGAAAGCTCTAGTTCTTCCCCTAGGTTATCTTCAATGTCAATGCACATGCGTACACACTCTTCTATAGTCCTAGGGTCCTTCAGATACACATAGGATCTCAATTTCGTACTCAGCAATCCATCAAGGAATAAGGCTACTTGTTTAGCAGATGTGGGTAACTCCGAAATAGGGCACCTTTCCAGATATTGTCTAAATCTTCTTCCGGCCAATCTGACAGTCTCTTGGGGGGTCTGTTTGAAGCTGTGGATCAATGAGGAGGTATTGTGTCTTATGCCACTCTTAGAGAACTCTACGATGAAAGCCTCTAGGAGTTGGTCTATGCTCCTGAACTGGCGTTCATCTAATGGCTGAAACCACGTAAGTGCTGTGTTCCTAAGGGTTAGACCGAAGGCATTGTACTGCGTGAACAGATCCTCCACTTGTTCAGCTCTCAAGACTTGCTTGAACTCCGTCACATGATCATAGGGATCTCTTGTGCCGTCAAAGTAATTCTTCATGGACTTAACTAGCTGGGTGGGTCTCAAAGTTCTTGTATGCTCTCTAGGCCTCAGCAGAGGGAATCCATCCACATTTCTTTGGTTCCTGTGGGCTCTATGCATCTCAGGTTCTACCCTATTCGTCTCTGTTCTCGTTCTTTCTCTGCCCACTGGGTTGGCAAAGCTCACTTCCGGTCTATCTCTACTTCTGTCTCTTTGCGTACCATGAGCTTGGGAAGTTCCAGCTCCAGGGTGACCATAGGATACATTTGATCTTGGTTGGGGGAAAATGAATTCACCCTTCCAAGTGTAGGCATGCCTATCATTTTCTGTCACCACGAAGATCCGTTCTGAAGCATGATCTAAGTAGGTCACTCTGCCTGGGCTATCCGGATCCTTAAACTCATAGATCATGATATTTCCTATGTCTGTTGGCTGATTAGACTTATACCTCCAAAAGGCTTCATCAGTTTCTCGATTGAGGAGCAACTCTATGCTCTTGTTATCTTGGGGGACCCACTCAGGCGTGATAATCCTAGTGAGAACTGATTTACCTCGAGGGGTTCTAGGTTCCACTCCCATGTTTCCTTGTTCCAAGTCACCTAAGTCCGCTTCTGAAATTACATTTCCAAATTCATCTGTCCTATCTGGATGACTGGTGACTACGTATATGGTTCCTTCCTTGTCCAGGTATGCACCGTTTTCAAACTTGACCGCTGGGTGCTCTAGTCCTATGGATTGGTCAGGGTTTTTAATCTGGACCACAGATCTTCCTAGGCCGTCCTCATAGATGCTAGCACCTAGTCGGTTGGTCCTAAGATATTCCAGCTGTGTTTTGTAGGCGCCTTCTACCCTGTACAAATAAGGCACTCCTGAACTTCCCGTAGGTCTGTCCATGCCTTGAGACATTTCTTACTCACTGGTCTCAGAGCTCGGGTAGTATGAGTGGTGGCTCAACTGCTGGGCCCAAGACCTTGCAGTGTGATTGACACTAGCCTCTGAAGACCTAAGGCTTTGTCTCTCTCTTGCTAGGTGTCGTCCTGATCTAAGGTTCATATGCCTAACTGATTAGCCCAATTTTTTTTGCCCAGAGTACAACCTCGTTGCCGATCAATTGGTATTAGTTACTTGATTCTTTTTTAGTTAATTATTGTGTTTATGGTCTTGTCTGATATCACGTCGTCAGGAATACTTGAATGTTCTTCGTGCTTTCAGATTGATCGCTCCACGTTAGGTTCTTTTCCTTTATGTTATCGACAGTACAGTAACTCAGTTTTTAGCTTGAACTTGAGTTTTTTAGGTAGTCTTCAGCTTGATAACTGCCTATCGTCAACCTGACTTACTCCTACCTCTACTCGTTCTTAGCTTGAGCTAGGAAATGACAGAGGGAGTTGAGAATATTCCAACCTTACTTGTTGATCCCTTGCTTTATGGTGCTCAAGAACCCGGTTCTCAAGCTTGCAAAGAAACCTTGCTTTGTACGCTCTCAGTTGCTCTCAATGGACCTATAAAAGCCCCACGGTTAGCTCAATGCTTATATTCAAAGGACAAAACCAACCACTTTCATTCATGTGACACAAACACACATCTGCATTGTGACTTTTAGGAAAATAATTCTAAAGACCCTTGACTTTGAGCCCCCTGGGTATGGTCAACTTCAAAATACCCTCTCTGAAAATCAACGCATTATCTTTATAAAAAACAGTTGAGGGCGTGTAGTATATGCCACGAGCTTTCCAACAAGCCCAAGAGCTCAAAAATTGGATTTCATATGAAAAAGTTATGACTGTTCAGGGTTTAGGGGGTTAAATCAGGATTCAAAATGAGCTAACAGTCAAACAGGATTACTCGAGTAACTTGTGGCACGGCCTCGCGATGCAATACCACACCGTAATGTTTGTCCCACACTTAATCACAATTTAGACCAATAATTTTGCCTTAGAAATTTGACCTAATTTGCCCTTCTAACGCGTTCGCAAAGTCTGTCGGTCGCGATTGACAGGTCAGTCGCGATCGACATGTCGATCGCGATTGACAGGTCCGTCGTGGCTGTCAGTCGCGATTGACTGGTCAGTCGCGATTGACACGTGGCCGAAAAGTCAATCAATCGTGGTCAAAGCGTCGTTGACTCTGTCGGTCGCGATTGATGAGTCGATCGCGATTGACAGGTCGGTCGCGAGGGTCTGTCGATCGTGGTCAAACAGTCGTTGACCGTGTCGGTCGCGATTGACAGAGCCGTCGTGGTCTGTCCGTCGTGGTCAAAAAGTCGTTGACTGTGTCGGTCGCGATTGATGAGTCGATCGCGATTGATGACTCGATCGCGATTGACACGTGTCACGCGTATGGTCAGTCGGTCGTGGTCAATCGGTCGTTGACTCTGTCGGTCGCGATTGACAGAGTTGTCGTAGGCTGTCGGTCGCGATTGACGTGTCGATCGCGATTGACAGATCTGTCCGTCGTGGTTTGTCGATCGCGATTGACAGAGCGATCGCGATTGACAGAAATCTGTGGAATTTCAAAAAACTAAACACATTTTTGGGAAGCTCTAGGCCTGTAGGTCATGGATATGCACTTTGTTTAGCAATTAGAGCAATTTTTCAGTCGGTCGCGATTGACAGAGCTCGGCGACACACAGACAGTTACTCAGAATTTCGTACCTGCGCAGGGTGCTGGGGATGATGATGCGGCCTGTACCTGCAGAATGCTCACAAAACATGCAAAAAATAGCACATGCAAATTCGCTCTCTTGCTCTCTCTCACAAGTGAAATGAGGGAAATGAGGTGGAGAGGGGGATATAGTCAAAAACTGAAATTTTCGCGATGATGGAGATGGACGTGGGAGATGGTGATGATGATGATGGTGATGATGATAGTGAAGAAAGTAAAAGAAAATCGATGAGCGTGAAGAAAATACCTACAACTCCAACGCGTCAACTCTACGTCTTACCATCACACGCTCGTCCTCAAAGCTCGATCCCCGGCAACGGCGCCAAAATTTGGTGTAGCTCAATGATGAGTAGCACCTCCTTTAATGTCAATCCGGGAAGACGTGAGGATGGTATGAAGACCTCGAGCAAGTGGCGGCACAAGTGCGTGAGTGAGAAGCACACTAGCATGCACACACATACACACACACGCGCACACAAGGCAAGACAAAGAGTGAGAATCAATGGAGCTTTTAGATTACTTTCAAAATGCTCTTACAAGTTCGTTTCAATTACAATCTAACCTCAAAAATGAGCTCTCTAGCTCTTTTTATAGTTTTTGACTAGCTTTTGGCCCTGTCTAGACCTAGTGTCCGGCCTAGTTAAAAATTAGGTTCCAGGGCTTATTTGGGGGATCAAACGAGGTCTAAAAAATACGAAAATTGGTACGCAACTACTTCTAAGGCTCCTCAAGCTCAAGGACTCCTTGGCTTGCACAAAATGGAGCTACAAAAATGTGAAATGATATTTACAATGATTGTTAGTGATAAAAATCACTGTTGTTGTAGGGGTTTCTTCTAGTGATCTGCCATACATATCTTCGAGCTCCCTACTTGCTCTTCCTCCCTGCATGTCCATCTCTTTGATTCGCCTTAATGTCTTGAAAAAATATTGGCCTACTTGCCAGATCTTCTTTGACTGCCCTGTTTGCTTGTACTGTCCCTTCGCTCTGACTCCCCTCTTTGGCTTTCACGTCTTGTACGTCCTGGTGTACCAAGGCTACTGCCAACACTTTGGATTCTTTATGAAGCACCCATTCTCATTGAATATGACATAATAACTCTTCTCTACCATTTTTCCTAATGAAACATTAGATAGTACCTTTGCTCTACTTGTATCTCCCAGTCTTATATCTCCAATATGTTCAATCATTTGTTGAGTATCATCACCTATTTCAACACATCCTTTTCCACTTGGTACCTGTAGATTAATGAACAAACTTCCTTGGCATGACATATGGTTGTAGGAACATGAAGAGCACCTTTGCTCTACTTGTATCTCCCAGTCTTATATCTCCAATATGTTCAATCATTTGTTCAGTATAATCACCTATTTCAACACATCCTTTTCCACTTGGTACCTGTAGATTAATGAACAAACTTCCTTGGCATGACATATGGTTGCTACAACTTGAATCAATGTACCATTTTTTGTCATCTTCACAAGAGCTTCTATACTCATGTCTCATTGCAAGTAGTGTGTCCTTGCTTCCTTCACTTGAGGTGCTTGCATAGTTGCTTTGGTTTCTTTGATTGTCTCCATTTGGTCTTCCATTCTTCAGCCAACAATCACTAGCATAGTGTCCTACTTTACCACAATGATAGCATGTTATACCTTTATGAGAATTGTAGGAGCCTCAGCCTCTTCCTCTACTTCTACCTCGACCTCTTCCTTGTGTGTTGGCATTTGATGCATCCTTGTTGCCTTCCAAATTGTTTGGATTGTAGTTGGAGTTGTTGTGACCTCTTCCTTTTCCTCTTGAGCCTCCTCTTGAGTTAATTCCTTTACCTCGACCTGCATATAACATTTGGTTGTGGCTGTCCTTTCCTTTGGGACCACCAAAACTAAGCTCTTCTGTGACAAGATGAGGGATTAATTGTTCAAAACCTGGATATGCATCTCTCAAGTTAATGGAAGTTATAAAAGGCTTCCATCTTTCATCTTCTCTCAACCCATTGAGAGCATAACAGACAAGATCTTCGTCTTCAACTGTTGTGCATGTCTAGCACTTCGACATATAGCTGCACCTTATATAGCTTGCTACTCTCAATACAAAAGTCAAATGGACTTGTGCCTTTAGTCAATCAAAGTAGACAAAGAGAGCTTTCTAAAAAGCTATAAATAACTTAATTTGGACAAGTTTTGATTAGGAAACACAACTGGCAAAGATGAACTACCTGTCCACATAAGTATGTTGAAGAACCAAACTTCACTCTTGGACTGATAACTCGCTGAGTATATATCCTTTGAGAAATATATATATGGTAGATAAAAATTAGACACAAATTCCAAAAAGCTACAAAACAAGTAATTTGGATGAGTTTTGGTCAAGCAACTCAACTGACCAAGACAGACCACCTACACACATAAGTACACTGTAAAACTGGACTTCACTCTTGGATAGATTTCTCACAGAATTTAAATCTTCTGAATGAGATATTGAGATAGTAAAAGTAGATGCCAAGAGCTTTCCAAAAACACAAAAATCAAGCAAGTTGGATATGTTTTGGTTGGGCAGATGAACCGACCAAAATAGAATACTTGTCTACACAGGTATACTGAAAAACTAGACTTCACTCTTTCACTGATATCTCACAGAATATGTAAGCTTTGAAGGAGATATTTGTTATGCAAAAATTTATGCAAGATACGCTTTCCAATGAATGTTTAAACACAAGAAATGGTTACATATACACTAAGATATGAGCTCCACAAGAGATTTAAGTACAAACTGACATGCGGCTGGTCGAAGGAGTCTAAGGGAAGACAAAATGACAAAATGGATAGATCCAATTACTGGGAGCTCTTGCCTCTTTCTATCCTTGTTTTGAATGTGCTCCCACTTCAATTTTATAGCCAATGAGCATGTGAAGAAGTTTGTGCCTCCTTCTTAACTCACCACTTTCCCCACTACATGCCACTAACTACAAGGCAAGATATTGTATCTCTTACTCATCATGAATTTTGACTAGAATTTTTCTTTTATTATTTTTTCCTTTTTTTCTCTACTTCTCCTTTATTTTTATATTTGGTAAATTTATCCAAGCATGGCTCATATGAAAATGAGCTTGTACATTTATCTTTAACACTTACAATCTAGACTTTCCTTGCCAGGAACTACATAACCATCTAGTTGTTCCATACATATCTCATCCATAAGATCTCCATGCAAGAAAGCAGTTTTCACATCCATTTGGACTAGCTCTAAGTCCTCCATTGCAATGAATCCAAGCAACATGCACAGGGTAGTCATCTTGACCACTGGAGAGAAGATTTCCTCGAAATCAACACCATGTTGTTGCTTAAAACCCTTTGCAAGAAGTCGTGCTTTATACTTTGGAGAAGCACTATCTTATGCGAATTTCAGCTTATATACCCATTTACATGGTAAAGCTTTCTTGCCCTTTGGCAAAGGTAGTAAATCCCAAGTACCATTTTTGTGAATAGAATCCAACTCACTCTTCATGGCACGCTCCCACTTGACATCATCCTCTATCTGCTTAGCCTCTTTGTAGCAAGAAGGCATCTGTTAGCATGACAAAATCTAAACCTGGAACATATCTATCGGGTGGATGTGAGACACGTGTAGAACATCTCAATGATTACTGAATAGGAACATGTGCAGACTGATCTCACATGGAAAGAAGCACCAGAATCTAGCAGCCATGTGTGGGAAAGAGAATCAGCCATAAGAGCCTCGGTTGGCACAATACAATCAAGTGTCAACACATCAACATCATCAGAAATAGCATTAATTTCTTCAATCTTCACAGTCGAAGTAGATGGTGCATGTAACTTTTTAACATGCCCATCAACATTTTGTCCTTTATGTTTAGCATTCTTTAATGCATGAGAGTCTTTCTTCATGTGTCCTTTCTTATGACAATAATTGTTGGTGCAATTCACAAGCCTACACATTTGGCTTGAAGGATACCTTGAAGTCCATACACATATGGAGAAGCATAGGAACAAATGCTAGTGGTTAATTACCACTTTACTCTTTTGTAAAAGTCATTTCTTGACTTTGGAATCTTTGTAAACACCTACCAAGAAATCTCCTGAACTTTATTAGGTGTAAAGCATCAATCAAGTAGCTGGAATATCTCCTAGGATGTAGGAGCTTGATTAAAGAGAGCCAAAGTTTGAATTCAAATTCAAACTTTAAACTATAACACTATAAGAGGTCATCTCAAAAAGTTGCGGGTATGTAGACTCATTTCCCGAGCTCACCTCTGTCATTTCTGAGTGTGTGTGAGGCCTACACTCTATCGCACAGCTATCTATACCATTAGGCAATGATCTTCATGCCAATGGCATTGTATACAAGTGTTCATTAATACATATATCTACATTGTTCATTTGTGAGTTCTCTGGCATAGTACTTGAAAGACTGTCAACTAGTGGAGAGCATATCTCAATAACTTCACCACATTCAAAGATCTATAGCTTTTTGGAACAAGCTCAAAGTTGTTTACATGCTATCAAAATTTGAAGAGATTCTATTCAGCCATTTGAGAGAAAAGCTTGTCGAGGTGATCACTGGTCAAAGTCTGCAACAATCCTAAAAAATCGAGGGTAAAGGTTTAGTTACTAAATTAATTTCTCTGAGCATAGTTAATCTTATTATATCATTCCACTTGGAATAGTTAGCTTGCTAAGCTAATTAGATACCCCTAAAAGGAATTTTTCCAATTCCTACTATGCTCGTGATACTAAGTAAAAGATCTAGTAGGTGTGAAGTAAAAAATAGAAGGTTTTCTTGGAAGCTTGAGGTTCAAAGTTATTTGTTTTGATTCAAACTTTACATACATCATTTCCAAAGTACATAGGCCATTTTATGGTGTCATTGGAAAGCTTAAGAGGTCCACTCATGAACTCTGAAGCAGAAAAGGGCTGGTACAAAGCAAGATTTGGCATTACCTACTCAATGTCTTGGAGTGTCCATCCATCATTCCCAACAGTGGTATCAGAGCAAACTAAGGTAAAATGGGAGATTGTTTTCCTTCATTTATTGATAAATTGGATAGGAACAACTATCAGGCATGGTCTCTAAGGATGAAGACATACCTACAAGGAAGGAGTCTCTATGGATACATCTCAGGAGATGAGGAATTGCCCTCATTCAAAACAAGAGGATTGCCAACAAAGGCAGAACATGAAAAGCTCAACACATGGTGTGCTAAGGATGCATTAGCAAGGTCTTACTTACTCAACTCCATTTCTGAATTTCTTTTGCCACATATTAGGAACTGTAAGACAACACAAGAGACTTGGGAAACCTTGTCATCTTATTTCTCTTCCAACACAAGGGCTAGAAAAAATCATTTGTGGATTGAATTTACCACATTAAGGAAGCAACCTAAGCAAGTTATTTCAGAGTTTGTGACCAAGATTAAAGATGTAGCAGATCAGTTAGCAAGCATAGGAGAAGAGATTGAAGAAGAGCAGATTGCAAGGCAAGTGATCAATGGGATCAAAGCTGATGATAAATGGGAAAGCTTCACCACTCCCATGGATCTTTACATGGACATGCAAATTTCAGACCTTACCACTCTCATGGGACAATTATTCACTCATGAAGCAAAGCTCAACAAGAATGGAGAAACATCCAAAGGTAATAGATCTTCTGCCCTATGCACTAATAAAAAGTCTAAAGATAAAGGCAAGAACAAGAAGGTAGAAGATGAAAGCACTACCTCCCGAGCCAACTATGCAGGGAGAGGTAGATCATCAAGAGGAAGGGGCAGAGGAGGTAAGCAAGGTAGGGGGAGATCCTATAACTCCTCACCATGCAACATTTGTGGTTTATCAAATCATACTACAGATGACTGTTTCAGGAACTACAAGAATCAGAAAGGAAGTGGATATCAAAGAGGTGGATACTCACAGTCAAGAGGTAGATTCAACCATCACCAAGGCTACAACAACAATTACAACAACAACTACAATGGCAACTACCAAGGAGGATTCAAATCCAGAAAGGACTACAACAACTATAGAGAAGAGCAAGATGACTCTCTTCTGATCATGAACATGACTTCAAAACAAGGTACAAATGATGAACACCTATTCTACATGGACTCACGATGCTCAAATCATGTGGCTGGCAATGTAGCTTTACTCTCTGATCTTGAAGAACTAAAAGGTAAGCATCATATACAAACAGGTTATGACACCATGAACTCAGTAGTTGAAGTTGGAAATGTTAAGACTTGTAATGGAAATTAGAACTTGTTGAGTAGGGTACTATGTACCAACCATTACCAAAAATTTGATGAGTGTTGGACAGATTGTGGAGAAAGGTTTACAGGTTAGATTCAACCAATTTGGAGCATTTGTGGAGGATCCTAAGCAGGGATTCAAGAGAATTGCTAAAGGAGAAAGTTCAGGTAGACTTTTTACTTTTGAGCTAGAAGACACAAAGAACATTATACTATATAGTTATAAAGATCAAACACTTTCAGAACTTGAGATTTGGCACAAAAGATTAGGGCATGTAGGAGAAAGAACCTTGAAGCAGATATGCAGGGATCAATGTGTTATTGGAATACCCAATGTTTCCAAACAACACATGTTATATAAATGTAGTGCTTGTCAATTTGGAAAGTCTCACAGGTTACCCTTCCCAAGGAAAGGCTACATGCATGAGGACTACCTAGAACTTGTTCATACAGATGTATGGGGACCAAGCAAAGACCCCTCAATATCAGGATCAAAATAATATGTATCTTTTATTGATGATTATAACAGGTGGATTGTATTGTACTTCATGAAGCACCAGGATGAAGTGTTTAATTGCTTTAAAAAATATCTTGCACTTGTTGAAAATCAGAAAAGAAAGAATTTGAAGAGACTAAGGTGAGATGGAGGAGGTGAGTACTTCTCCAATGAGTTTGAAGACTTCTTGTAGGACAGATGTTGGATGTGATGGCTGGATGCACTCAGAAGTTGAGTTGGTGCTGCAAATCCTGCTTCACACCTGCCCTCCTTTCTCTTCAGATATGCTTAGAAGACTCCTTGAGCTTCCAAATAACACCAAAATATGCTATATGTACTTTGGAAAAGAGTTGAGTAATGATTAGATCAAAACAAACTACCTGTGATTTCAAGAATCCTGAAAAACTTGTTATATTGGTACTGACACCTGCTCAGAGTTATGCTCAGTGTGACCAGCACACTTAAAATTGATCTAATTGCTTTTGGACATATTCAATTAGCTTAACAAGCTTTCATTTGCAAGTGGAATGAGAGAAAATAACAAACCACACTCTGAGAAATCAATTTAGCAAACTAAGGTGTACCCCCGACTTTTTAGGAGACTTACAGTCACAGACGAGTGAGCACCCCGACTGCGATTTCTCTGTGATGGTAGCTCCAATGGCCTTGAAACTTTGTACGTGTATAGTAGACTTTGAGCTGAATCCAATGCACTTTGAATCATCCAATTTGGTTCAGTAGATCTTGAGATATGCCCTGTTGAAGTTGACAGAGTTGGAGGTAGTCACTCAGAGAAAACAGAGACTATGAATATATGTATATTGATTGAATCTAATGATTGTACATTCCCATTGGCATGTAATGTGATGCTCAATGGTACTCAGAGGTGTAGGCTATAGTGTAGCTCACACACACTCAGTGATTGACTCAGAATTGCCTCGGGAAGTGAGCATCCTCCACGCGACTTTTTTCATAGCCTTTTTATAGGAGTTTTGAAAGAGTTTGAATTTTGAATTCAAGTTTTGGCTCCCTTCAATCTCTCCACTAAACTTAGGGAGATATTCTCTCAATCATACCATTTGCTTTTCCACGACTCTAGTCTAGTAGGTGTGATTACATGATTGATAAGGTCATATAGACTTTTACATGAGATAAATGGTAAAAACAATAAGCCTATGTTCCTATGGTTCATTCTTCAAGTGATATCCTCATGAATTAATCCAAGCTAGGCTTCCAAGATCCAAGCTTTAAGTTGTGTCTTCAATATTGATATCCAAGCCAAGTGTTAAGGCTTGAATTGCACCAACAGCTCCCCCTCAAGCCAAACACTTTGGCTCAAGTCTTCATCTCTAGTCTTCAATTATTTCCTGCAATCCAATCATGGATTTAAACCTGCATAGCTTGCTTCCATCCAGAGCTTTAGTAAGCAAATCTGCACATTGTATATTAGTAGACACATATGATAATTGAATTTCTTTGCTAAGTAACTTTTCCCTCACATAGTGGTAGTGAACCTCTATGTGTTTTGTCCTAGCATGATAAATTGGATTAGCTGCTAGGTGAAGAGAACTTGTGTTATCACCAAATATGATTGGTGGCCTTGTGTATAGGCCCAATTCTGAATATAATAGCTTCAACCATATGGCTTCTTGAGTGGCATTGGCTAGCCCTCTGTACTCTGCCTCAGTAGATGATAGAGCTACTGTGGGTTGTTTCTTGGATGACCAAGAAATTGGTTTATCACCTGCAAAGCATATGTAACCAGATGTACTCCTCCTGTCATCCTTGCAACCTGCCCAATCTGCATCTGAGTATACCTTAATATCAATGTCTGATGAATATGGAAAGTACAAACCATGATTTTGTGTTCCCTTTAGGTACTTTACTATCTTCTTGGCTGCCTCCAAATGTGGTACTCTTGGTTTATGCATAAATTGGCTAAGTACACTAACACCATATGATATATCAATCCTGGTTAAGGTAGCATAATTAAGGCTACCTACCAAACTTTGGTAACTTGTAATATCTTTGAGTTCTTCTCCTTCATGTGCACTGAGTTTGTGGTTGACCTCCATAGGAATGTTTGAGACTTTAGCTTCCTGCAAATTAAACTTCTTGACCATGTCCTGAATGTACTTCTTTTGAGTAATAAAGATACCTGAATTTGTGTAGACCAATTCAAGTCCTAGGAAGTACTTCAATAATCCAAGATCATTGATCTTGAATTCCTTCATCATTTGTCCTTTGATGTGTCTTATTCCCTGAACATCATTTCCTGTAATAATGATGTCATCAACATAGACACACAAGTATATTACCTCTGAATTGTTCCTTTTTATAAACAATGAAGTATCTGCTTTACTCATCACAAATCCTTGATCTAGGAGATAGGTTGTCAACCTGTAATTCCATGCTCTAGGTGCCTGCTTCAATCCATACAGAGCCTTCTTCAATTTACAAACATGATTTACCTTATTTGGATCTTCATAGCCAGGTGGTTGTGACATGTAGACTTCTTCAGATATCCATCCATTCAAGAATGCATTCTTCACATCCAATTGGTACATATTCCAATTCTTGGATGCAGCTACACTCACCATAACTCTGATAGTTGGCATCTTGGCCACAGGAGAAAATGTCTCCTCATAATCAATGCCTTGGGTTTGTGCAAAACCCTTGGCTACCAACCTAGCTTTATACCTATTTATTGTACCATCTGAGTTCCTCTTGAGTTTGTAGATCCATCTGGATCCTATCACCTTCATGGAGTCCTTCTTGGGTACCAAGTCCCAAGTATCACTCTCCTTGAGAGCCTCCATTTCTTCATCCATTGCTTCCTTCCATTCTGGTTTAGTAATTGCTTCTTCAAATGTACCTGGTTCTTCATTCAAGATATCCTTTGCAAGATATACAGAGTGCTTGGTTACAAGTGAAGTATCATACCCATACCTAATAGGTTTCTTCTTTTCTCTTTGAGATCTCCTCATGGCTTGAGTTGAGGATTCTGGATTGTCTTCTAGTTGCTTCATCTTCATCTTCCCTTTGGATTTCCAAGCCTTGAACTCTTCAATGTTGATGGTGTCTTCATCATCTGAGCTTGTGTCCTCTTTCTGAGTTGGTTCTTGCATGATAAGCTTTGGAAAGTCTTCTTCCATATCATAAGGTAGGCTAACTTTCCTGCACTCATTTTCATACCATGAATCATTTTCATCAAAGATGACATCTCTGCTTACCTTGAAGCCTTTGTTTGAGGGGTTATAAAACCTGTATCCTTTTTGATTCAAATCATAACCAATGAAGATACACTTTTCAGCCTTAGGGTCTAGCTTTCCCCTTACCTGTGAGGGAATATGCACATATGCAACACACCCAAAGATTTTGCAATGATCCAGAGATGGTCTCTTACCATGCCAAGCCTCATAGGGTGTCATTCCATCAAGTGTCTTTGATGGCAACCTATTGATTAAGTATGTGGCAGTAGATACACTCTCTGCCCAAAGATAATTTGGTAATTTTTTCTCATTAAGCATAGACCTAGCTGTCTCTACAATGAGTCTATTCCTCCTTTCAGCTACCCCATTTTGTTCAGGTGATTACCTTGTAGTAATCTCCCTCTTGATGCCTCTTTCCTGCAAGAAATCTTCAAAGTCATTGGAGAAGTATTCTCCACCACCATCTGACCTTAGCCTCTTCAAATGTCTACCTATTTGATTTTCAACTAATGCAAGATACCTTTTGAAACAATTAAATACTTCATCTGTATGTTTCATGAAGTATAAGACAGTCCACCTGCTATAGTCATCAATAAAGGACACATAGTACCTTGATCCAGATATGGATGGCTCCTTGCTAGGTCCCCAAACATCTGTATGCACCAATTCCAAATAATCTTCATGCATAAAACCTTTCTTGGTATAGGGCAATCTGTGTGACTTACCAAATTGACAAGCCCCACACTTGTATATCATGTGTTGCTTGGATACATTAGGTATCCCAAGCACACATTGATCCCTGCTCATTTGTTTTATGGTCCTTTCTCCAATGTGACCTAATCTCTTGTGCCAAATCTCCAATTCTGATAGGGTTTGGTCCTTATAGTTGTACAAAGCAATATTCTTAGTGTCTTCAAGTTCAAAGGTAAACAATCTACCTGATTTCTCTCCTTTGGCTATCCTTCTGAATCCATGTCTTGGATCCTCCACATATGCACCATGTTGAGTGAACCTGACCTGTAGACCTTTTTCCACTATCTGACCTACACTCATCAGATTCTTGGTGATTGTTGGAACATACAACACTCTGCTTAGTAAATTCTGATTACCATCACTTGTTTTGACATTGCCTACTTTAACTTTTGAATGTTTAGTGTCATCACCTGTCTGCACTTGGTGCTTGCCTTTGGGTTCTTCCAAATCAGAGAGTAAGGCAACATTTCCAGCTACATGGTTAGAGCAACCTGAATCAATATAGAATAAGTGATCATCATTGATACCTTATTTAGATGTCATGTTCATGATCAACAAGGAATCATCTTGCTCCTCTGCATAATTGTTGTAATCCTTCCTATTCCTGTATCCACCTTGATAATTGCCATTGTGATTGTAGCTATTGTTGTAATTATTGTTCTAGCCATGGTAGCCTTGAGATTGATTGAATTTGCCTCTGCCTTGAGAGTATCCTCCTCTTTGGTGACCTCTTCCTCTTTGGTTCTTATAGTTTTTGTAGCATTCATCTGTAGTATGGTTAGACAAGCCACAAATATTGCATGGAGATTGGTTATAGGGTCTCCCCCTACCTGACTTACCTCCTCTGCCCCTACCTCTAGATGATTTACCTCTCCCTGCATAGTTTGCTTGGGAGGTAGAGCCTTCTTCATCAACCTTCTTGCTTTTACCCTTGTCTTTAGTCTTCTTATCAGTATATAGGGCAGAGGGATTGTTACCTTTTGATTGCTCTCCATTCTTTGTGATCTTTGCTTCATGTGTAAAGAGTTGTCCAATCAGAGTTGTTAGATCAGGTGCTTGGATGTCCATGTACAAGTCCATTGCAGTGGTAAAGCTCTCCCACTTGTCATCTGCCTTTAGTCCATTGATCACTTGTCTGACTATCTGCTCTTCCTCAATTTCTTCTCCAACACTTGCAAGTTGATCTGCAATGTCTTTGACTTTGGTGACAAAATCTGAGACACATTGTTTTGATTGCTTCCTAAGAGTTGTAAACTCAATCCATAGCTGATTCTTTCTGGCCCTTGTGCTTGATGAAAAATATGTTGACAAGGTTTCCCAAGTCTCTTGGGAAGTCTTACAATTCCTCACATGAGGTAGAAGGAAATCAGAAATAGAGTTTAGAAGATATGACCTTGCCAAAGCATCTTTTGCACACCATTGGTTGAGCCTCTCATGTTCATCCTTTGTTGGTAGGCCTCTAGTCTTGAATGAGGGCAACTCCTCATCTCCTGATATGTATCCATACAAGCTTCTCCCTTGTAGATAGGTCTCCATTCTCAATGACCAAGCCTGGTAATTATTTCTATCCAATTTGTCAATGAAGGAAGGGAAACCATCACCCATGATTACCTTATTTGCTCTGATACCACTGTTGGATGTGATGGCTGGATGCACTCAGAAGTTGAGCTGGTGCTGCAAATCCTCCTTCACACCTGCCCTCCTTTCTCTTCAGATATGCTTAGAAGACTCCTTGAGCTTCCAAATAACACCAAAATATGCTATATGTACTTTGGAAAAAAGTTGAGTAATGATTAGATCAAAACAGACTACCTGTGATTTCAAGAATCCTGAAAAACTTGCTATATTGGTACTGACACCTGCTCAGAGTTATGCTCAGTGTGACCAGCACACTTAAAATTGATCTAATTGCTTTTGGACATATTCGATTAGCTTAACAAGCTTTCATTTGCAAGTGGAATGAGAGAAAATAACAAACCACACTCTGAGAAATCAATTTAGCAAACTAAGGTGTACCCCCGACTTTTTAGGAGACTTACAGTCACAGACCAGTGAGCACCCCGACTGCGATTTCTCTGTGATGGTAGATCCAATGGCCTTGCAACTTTGTAGGTGTATAGTAGAATTTGAGCTGAATCCAATGCACTTTGAATCATCCAATTTGGTTCAGTAGATCTTGAGATATGCCCTGTTGAAGTTGACAGAGTTGGAGGTAGTCACTCAGAGAAAACAGAGACTATGAATATATGTATATTGATTGAATCTAATGATTGTACATTCCCATTGGCATGTAATGTGATGCTCAATGGTACTCAAAGGTGTAGGCTATAGTGTACTCACACACACTCAGTGATTGACTCAGAATTGCCTCGGGAAGTGAGCATCCTCCACGCGACTTTTTTCATAGCCTTTTTATAGGAGTTTTGAAAGAGTTTGAATTTTGAATTCAAGTTTTGGCTCCCTTCAATCTCTCCACTAAACTTAGGGAGATATTCTCTCAATCATACCATTTGCTTTTCCACGACTCTAGTCTAGTAGGTGTGATTACATGATTGATAAGGTCATATAGACTTTTACATGAGATAAATGGTAAAAACAATAAGCCTATGTTCCTATGGTTCATTCTTCAAGTGATATCCTCATGAATTAATCCAAGCTAGGCTTCCAAGATCCAAGCTTTAAGTTGTGTCTTCAATATTGATATCCAAGCCAAGTGTTAAGGCTTGAATTGCACCAACAAGAGAGGCATCAAAAGGGAAATCACCACAAGGTATACTCCTGGACAGAATGGGATAGCTGAGAGAAGAAATAGGTTTATTCTTGAAACAGCTAGGTCAATGTTGAATGAAAAAAGGTTACCTAACTATCTATGGGTAGAGAGTGTTTCTACTGCCACTTATCTCATAAACAGGTTAACATCTAAGTCCCTTGATGGGATGACTCCCTATGAAGCATGGCATGGTAAGAGACCCTCACTAGATCATTGCGGGATATTTGGATGTGTAGCATATGTACACATTCCTTCTCAGATAAGAGGTAAGCTAGACCCTAAGGCTGAGAAGTGCATCTTTATTGGATATGATCTAAATAAAAAAGGGTACAAGTTAGTAGAGATGTTGTCTTTGATGAAAATGATTCTTGGTATGAGAATGAATGCAGGAAGTCTAAACTACCCTATGACTTGGAAGAGGAGTTTCCAAGTCTTGCTAAGGAGGAACCTACTCAGAATGAAGACTCAAATTAAAATGATGAAGACATAATCAATCTTGAAGAGTTCAAGGCATGGAAGTCCAAGGGCAAAGTCAAAATGAAGAAGCTTGAAGACATACCTGAATCTTCAAATCAGTCAGTTAGAAGATCACAAAGAGAGAGCAGAAAACCTATCAGATATGGGTATGATACATCTCTTGTTACTAAACACTCTGTTTATCTTGCCAAAGATTTGTCAATTGAAGAACCAGGATCATATGAAGAAGACATAACCAAGACAGAATGGAAAGAAGCTATGGATGACGAGATTGAAGCACTCAAGGAAAGTGACACATGGGAGCTAGTACCAAAGAAGGAATCCATGAAGGTAATAGGATCCGAATGGATCTATAAACCTAAAAGAAATTCTAATGGGTCAATTAACATGTACAAAGCCAGATTGGTAGGCACAAACCCAAGGCATTAACTATGAAGAAACATTCTCTCCTGTGGCCAAGATGCCAACCATTAGATTGTTGGTAAGTGTGGCTGCATCAAAAAATTGGAACATGTATCAATTGGATGTCAAAAATGCTTTCTTGAATGGATGGATTTCAGAGGAGGTATATATGTCAAAACCTCCTAGCTATGAGGATCCAAACAATGTATCATATGTATGCAAATTGAATAAAGCTTTATATGGATTAAAGCAGGCACCTCGGGCACGAAATCACAGGTTAACCACATACTTCCAAGACCAAGGTTTTGTCTTGAGCAAGGTAGCACTTCTCTATTTATCAAGAGAAGTAATTCAGAGGTTATATACCTATGTGTTTAGGTTGATGACATCATACTTACAGGTAATGATGTCAATGGAATCAGACAAATCAAGAGCGAGATGATGAAGGAGTTCAAGATCAATGATCTTTGTCTACTAAAGTATTTTCTTGGGCTTGAGTTAGTCTATACTAACTCTGGAATATACATTACTCAGAAAAATACATACAGGATATGTTGAAGAAGTTTCATTTGCAGGATGCCAAATTTGCAAGTACTCTAATGGAGGTAAACCTAAAACTAAGTGCCCATGAAGGTGATGAAATTGATGATGTTACAGGTTATCAAAGCATGGTGAGTAGCTTGAACTATGCTACCTTAACAAGGATAGATATTGCATATGGAGTTAGTGTGCTAAGTTAGTTTATGCACAAGCCAAGAGCACCTCACTTAGAGGCTGCTAAGAGAATATTAAAGTATCTCAAGGGTACACAACATCATGGTTTGTATTTCCCTTACACTTCAGACATTGATATCAAGATCTATTCAGATGCAGATTGGGCAAGATGCAAGGATGATAGGAGGAGCACTTCTGGATACATTTCATTTGCAGGTGATAAACCAATATCATGGTCTTCAAAGAAGCAACCCACTGTTGCTTTATCTTCTATAGAGGCAGAGTATAGAGGATTGGCAAATGCCACACAAGAATCCATATGGATCAAGCTATTGTATATAGAATTGGGTTTATATACTAGGTCACCAATAGTCTTTGGAGATAATACAAGCTCACTTCAACTTGCAGCTAATCCTATCTATCATGCTAGGACCAAACATATAGAGGTCCATTACCATTATGTGAGAGAGAAGTTATTAAGAAAGGACATTCAACTAACCTATGTATCAACCAACATGCAGTGTGCAGATTTGTTGACTAAAGCTTTGGATGGAACCAAACTTTGCAGGTTCAAAGCAATGATTGGATTGCAGGATATACATGAAGACTGAAGATGAAGACCAAGCCAAAATGTTTGGCTTGAGGGGGAGCTGTTGGTGCAATTCACAAGCCTACACATTTGGCTTGAAGGATACCTTGAAGTCCATACACATATGGAGAAGCAAAGGAATAAATGCTAGTGGTCAATTACCACTTTACTCTTTTGTAAAAGTCATTTTTTGACTTTGGAATCTTTGTAAAAACCTACCATGAAATCTCGTGAAATTTATTAGGTGTAAAGCATCAATCATATAGATGGACTATCTCCTCGGATGTAGGAGCTTGATTAAAGAGAGCCAAAGTTTGAATTAAAATTCAACTTTGAACTAAAACACTATAAGAGGTCATCTCAAAAAGTCGCGGGCATGGAGACTCATATCCCGAGCTCATCTCTGTCATTTCTGAGTGGGTGTGAGGCCTACACTCTAGCCCACACCTATCTATACCATTAGGCAATGATCTTCATGCCAATGGCATTGTATACAAGTGTTCATTAATACATATATCTACATTGTTCATTTCTAAGTTCTCGGTTATAGTACTTGAAAGTCTGGCAACTTGTCGAGAGCATATCTCAATCATTTCTTCATCAAATTCAAAGATCTATAGCTTGTTGGAACCAGCTCAAAGTTATCTACATGCTACCGAAATTTGAAGAGATTCTATTCAGCCATTTCAGAGAAAAGTTTGTCGAGGTAATCACTGGTCAAAGTTTGCAAGAGTCCTAAAAAATCAGGGGTAAAGGTTTACTTACTAAATTGATTTCTCTGAGCATAGTTAATCTTTTCATATCATTCCACTTGGAATAGTTAGCTTGCTAAGTTAGTTAGATACCCCTAAAAGGAATTTTTCCAATTCCTACTGTTCTGGTCATACTGAGCAAAAGATCTAGTAGGTGTCAAGTCAAAAATAGAAGGTTTTCTTGGAAGCTTGAGGTTCAAAGTTATCTATTTTGATTCAATCTTTACATACATCATTTCCAAAGTACATAGGCCATTTTATGGTGTCATTGGAAAGCTAAACAGGTCCACTCATCAACTCTGAAGCACAAAAGGGCTGGTACAAAGCAGGATTTGGCAGTACCTACTCAATCTCTTGGAGTTTCCATCCATCATTCCCAACAATAATGGCATTCGATATCCCTCTTCCTTGATTTACTTCTACTCTTATTCCGTTGACCATTCTTTTCCTTGTTCTTGCTCCTGCCACGTTGTTGATTCTTTCCTTGGTAAGAATCATGAACATTATATGCATCTCCACTCTGAGTGCCAACCATATATGCAATGATTTTCTACGAATCTCCTCACTCAAGAGTGCTCCACACATGTCATCATAGACGAGTTTACCACTAGGTGTGCTATTGCTAATAGCGGTGCAAAACGTATACCATCATGATGGCAAGGTGCATAACAACAATACTCTTTTCATTTCATTATCCATATCCATTTTTTGAGCATGTAACTAGGAGAATATGTCATCAAACTCATTGAGATGAGCAACAACACTATCTCTGTCCTTCATACGACAGTCATATAATTTGGTCATCAGATACACTTTATTTGATGTCGTATCTTTTTCATATGTATTGCATAACTTCTTCCAAAGCTCCTTTGCACTTTCATAGTCTAATACTGTAAAGTAAATATTATCTGCCAGGTGCAAGTGAATGGTAGACTTGGTCATTTCATCTAACTCATCCCAATGATCTTCATCCATGTCAGTAGGCTTCTTTGAAATCCCATTTACTAGCTTCCATTGCCTTCTTTGAATCAACACATCTTTAATCTCATTCTCACATAGAGAAAAGTTTGTGCCATCAAATTTTTGGATCTCAAAATGGTCTTTGCCCTGCAAGTTATAGCTCCTCCTCGGAACACTGGCACTAGACCTTGATCCACCAGATATGCCTGAGACCTCTGATTCCATGATGGTAGAGAACTAGGTGATACTCTTTTCTTTCATCTCATTACTCCATAGAGGGAACATGACATGGACTTATTTCACTTTAGTGATGATATAGATCATAGGCATGATAGAAGGAAGATAAGTGTACATCGGAGATTGTAGGTGCCACAGATGGTTTCCCACCTTTGAGATGATCTCATATGAGGCTTGTCAAGGGGAATGATATGGGGTAACGACACACAAAAATGACCATGTACATAGATTACATGGGGTTCAAGGGAGTCCAAGCATTTTCTCTATGTATACAAATGTTTCACCCACATTTTCAAGGATGAAAGTGCTTTCATGGGTAAAGAAATGTCACATTACATGATGGGCATGAATCAAGTCGTGGTGAGGTGGTTTGGAAGGACAGATGGCATCATAGAGGAGCTAATGGCCTTTATGAGTAGAGGAGAGAGGCGACTCTAGAGAGAGACTCATGCAAGACATAATGATAAAATCTTAGTAGGTTGGGTGGTAGAATCATTTCTATTCTCTATGTGTCTTGAAGAAATGGATGATGGCTAATAATTTTCTATATCCAATTCCTATAGCATAGAGACCTTAAGATAAATTTAAGGTGATCTCATGTTCATACATCCAATCTTGACCTAGGATGATCTCTTCTAGTAGCTCTTAGTCATTGTCGACCAATAGTTTGTGTTGCTTGGTGTTGTTTCCTAAGTGTAGTGATAAGGTTACCTATCCTAAAAACTTTATGTGATTTTCTCATGTTCCAAACATATATGCTTGCATTGGAGTAATAGGCATCTTTAGTTTGTTCCTAAGGATGCACAAATAGTTCTTAGGGTTGCTCTCGTATCTATTAAATAATCAACCATAAAATACTCTTAATTTCTGATTCCTAGACTTAGTTATGTTTGTTTTGGCATATTTTCCTTTTTCATGATACTTTTTGTGTTGTAATTAGCAATAGGTATTTGTTATTCACCATTTAGGTATCTCTCATCTTGTTCTCGAATCCACTCTTTGCGCTTGCATATTCTTCTTATCCGGCTTCTTCATGAATTTGTTCTTCTTCCGTTTTATAGTTTGGTGCTCCTATGATTCTTTCTAGCATTCATTCCATGAGAGGTTGAGTATTTCTTTTTACTTGGCATCCAATTATGTAATTGGGTAGAACATCTCGATCTAGTGTTTCTAAGTCAATGGCACCACCTCAAGATATTCTATTAATAATCAATAGATCATAAAATCTTTGGTCTAGTTTGTTAGTGTCTCGTTTCAAAGTATATACAAGTACTAGATTGCCAACTTGAAGACCTTTTTCTTTTACATGAGCATCATAATATACCTTTTGTCCCCTTTTGGCAACATGGATATTTTTTATTGTAATCTAGTTTCTTGTATCTTTTCAATATGCTCCAATTGTTTGGACAATTCATGGTCTGTCAATTCATCAAGTGCCAAAAAATTCAATGGCAAGGATTCAATTTATTCCATATACAAGGTTTAATGGAGTAGTTCCTAAAGTTGTTCAGTACATTACTCCAAATGCCTAGATTGCATGATGCAATTGCTTTTCCCAATTGGATATGCCATGGTTGACTATCTTAGTGAAGTCCATGCATGAAATCTTATTTGAACTCTATGCTTGCCCATTGACTTATGTGTGATGGGTCACTAAGAACTCATTCATTAGTGATTTGATTATTTAATTTATAAAGTGTGTACCTCTATCACTAACTATCTAAATAGGTAGTCCAAACTAGGTAAAGGTATGATCAAATAAGAATTTTGTAGTGGTTTGAGCATCACCTTTCTTAGTGGCTTTTGCTTCTACCTACTTGATCAATGGTTAATTATTCTATTATCACAATGATATAATCAACATGAAATCCTCTAGATGGCACATTAGTGGATCCAATACAATCAATTCCCCATCTTGAGAATGCTCTTGCATAGACCATCGGTCCTAAAGGCATGTCGTCTCTTCTAATCCAGTACTTCGTTTGTTAACAACATCAGAATTTCTTACATAACTGTTAGCATCCATGTGAAGGGTTTCCTACCATAATCCTAAAAAAGAGAATCATCTTTATAATTTTCTCAAATGAGAAGTGAACTCTAGCCACTCATGCATGTGCCATCTCCAAGATTGGAAGATATTCTCCTTCATGGATACATGTCCATAGTTGATTACCTTTTCCTTGTTTAAAATACACTAGTCACTTTAGTCATGGGATATGAGCTGATCATCACACTCATTTTGAGTTATTAAAGTCTTTCCTCAAAATGTCCAATTATGACATAATCCTTACTCTACCCCTCTAAAGCTCATCTCCTTGCTAAGCTTGCTCTTATTGGGTATGTTCATGACTGAAAAAATTCAATCATGGGCTTACTCCATTCCGGTGCTATTGTGGAATAGCTCATGGATAAGTGTCCCTTTGGATAGGACGCTTGGCATATGTTACTGTTAGTTACATATTCATGTACTTCTCTCTCCATAGCTCGCCATCTCTCTCCATAGCTCGAAATTACACTCCTAAACGTTGTATTTTTTTAGGATTCTCATTTATACGTTTATGCATGTTCTAGTGGTTTACATCAGCTTCATGAATTAGGTTTGATTTTTCACCTCCTCCACACATCTCAAAAACACTCCATTTGAATCTTTGAAATACAATCTACATGCCAGAATGTGTTTCTTCTTTTCCAAAGTTCTTTCCTTGTTTTGGAATTATCCTTATGATTTGGTCCATGTTGTTGATATATTTAGGTAGTGATGTGTGTGAACACTCTAGGACCGCAGGGGCACTTTTTTCCCTCTTTAGGAGGTTTTTTTCCCCCGGCTTGTATATACTCCTATTGCCCTAATGGGCTACTTATCTTTGTACATTCTCTAGTAATACATTCAGTATTGTGTGTTTGTGCGCCAAGCTTCTTCTTCTTCCTTGTGCTGTTCGCGTGCTTCCGCAGACGTCTATCTCCAACAATTGGTATCAGAGCAGGTCGTCGCTTCTTCTAGGGCGCCGTCGACACTCCTCCGTTTGCAGTCTCAGATTCGCACGAAATTTGGTGAGCATACTCAGGGTGTTTACGAGATTAAAACAGCTTTGCTGTGTGGTGCCGAAATCGCGATCTAAGCTCGTTTCGGCCTCCGAACGCACTATCGCAGCGCTTGTGCAGGCTATTTCGTCCTTTTGTGCCAAAGGCATATACCAGTTTCTGTTCGCCAGTTTAAGCGTCTCGAAGTCTGCTACAGGTCTAGTAGAACTCGTCTAGGTAGTTCCGTTCAACATTTTGAGATACAGTCAATTTTTTGCATCAAGGTATTTTAGTCACCGACCATGGCTGAAAGCAGTGATGTATTTCGTATGTTGGTTGTTGAGGATAAGTTGGATGGTACCAACTACCCATTATGGGCTTATATGATGTGACATGTACTGGTTGCAAAAGGACTGTGGAACATTGTGCAGGGTGTTGAAAGACGTCCTGTTACACCTGCGACTACAGGTACTACAAATACAGGTGCTGGAGGTACTAGAGCTGATGAAGATGGTGTCGAAGATGATATTCCGAAGATTCCTGTTCGTGCTGCTATTTCTGTTGCACCTACTGCAGAGCAGATTTTTTGGGATGGCAGAGATGCCCAGGCACATGCATTGATAGCCTTGTCTGTCAAACGTGCCATTATTCCTCACATTCGCTCTTGCAGAATAGCAAAGGATGCTTGGGATACACTTACCACTTTGTACCAGGCTAGGAATGAGGCTCATGTTGCTTACCTCCGAAAACAGTTGGAGAGTGAGCACATGAATGAAGGTGATTCTATGGACAGTTTTCTTACAAAGATCAAAGACCTGAAGGAACAATTGATTTCTGCTGATGAGGTTGTACTAGATAGCTCACTTGTGCAGACCGTTCTGAATGGTCTTTCTGATTCATATCAGAGTTTTGCCTCTACTCTTCGGTTGATGATGAAAGGCAATCTGAATGCCTTGTCATTTGAGGAATTAGTCTATGTTCTGTTGCAAGAAGATCAGTCCAGGCAGAACAGGTCCATTATGCGTATTGTAGATCAAGCTTTCCTGGCTAGTTAGAAGGGCAAAGGAAAATGGAGCTCTTCTACTAGTAAGCAAAAATCTGCAAATGCTGCACAATCGAAGAACTAGGATAAAGATGAAAAGAAATCAGAAAAGCAGAAATTAAGTACTGTAAAGGAAATGATCATATTATAAAGAACTGTCCAAAACTGGCTGCTAAAGAGGCAAAGAAGAAAGCGGCTGGAATGGTTGTTGCAGAGGCCTCTACACCAAAAACAAAGTCTGCAAATCTTGTGCAGGAAGAAGAATGGGCGTTTACTACTGTCTGCAGTTTTGACCCATCTTCTCATCATCAGTGCATGTCTGCAGTAGACTCAGATGTTTGGTACTTTGACAGTGGGGCGACCAAACATATTACCTCGCAGCGCAGTTTCTTCTCTTCACTCGAGCCTGCCCCTACAGGGAATACTGTCACATGTGCCAATAACTCCTCTTATCCTGTTATGGGAGTTGGTAAGATCATTCTGACTACTGCTGATGGTAGTTCTTTCACTTTGTCAGATGCTTTATTTGTGCCAGGGATAAAAAAGAACCTGTTATCAGTTTCTGCATTAGCCAAGATTGGCTTGGTTGTGAAATTCGTTGATGACAGGTGTACAGTCCATGACCTCTCAAATGGTGATATGATTATTGCTTCTGGCATCTTATGTCGTGGGCTGTATAAGCTCATAGACTATGAAAGATCTATGAATGATTCGGCATGTGCAGTTCATGATTCTCAGGCTATGTCAGATGCAAAGCTTTGGCATGCACGCTTTGGTCATCTGAATTTTTCTAGTTTGTTACACCTGCAGAAATCTGAAATGGTGTCCTCTTTGCCCAAACTTGAGGCACCTGGAAAACATGTTTGTGAAGGCTGTATTTTGGGCAAAATGCAGCGTTCTTCCTTTCCAAAAGATGGTTCAGTTCGGGCTACGCAAAAATTGCAACTTGTACATAGTGATGTCTGTGGTCCTATGCAGACACCCTCTTTTGGAAATTACCTTTACTTCGTGACTTTCATTGATGATTTTTCCAGGCATGCATGGGTATATCCACTCAAAGCAAAGTCCGAAGTGTTCATGTGCTTCAAACAGTTTTTGGTTTTGGCTGAAAATTTGTCAGCATGTAAAATGGGCACCCTCCGTTCTAATCGAGGGGAGGAATATATGTCTTCAGATTTTAATGCATTTCTGGCTGAACGTGGGATAAAACACCAGTGTACAGTACCGTATACATCTCAACAGAACGGAGTTGCTGAATGAAAGAACAGGTCACTCATGGAGATGGCGAGGTGCATGGTCAAAAGTCAGGCTTTACTACATAGTTTCTGGCTTGAGGCTATCATGTGTGCAGCATATGTACTGAACAGATGTCCCACTAAAGCGTTGCAGTCTATCACTCCATATGAGGCTTGGCATGACCGCAAGCTATCTGTTGCTCATCTGCGTGTTTTTGGTTGTTTGGCATATGCATTAGTGCCTGAACAACATCGCAGAAAATTGGATGATAAGGCAGTAAAATGTATTTTTGTTGGGTACAGTTCTGAAAGTAAAGGCTATCGTCTGTATCATCCACAGACTAAACGCATTCTGGTTAGCCGTGATGTTGTCTTTGTGGAAGATGCTATTCAGCCATTGCTTTCATGTACTAAGGAGACATTTGTTAGCTCCAAAGACATGTATGATACTTTGATGCCTCTTTTTACAGGTGGACAGGCTAGTGCTGGTCCTAATGAGGCAACTTCTCAGCCTTTGCAGGTTTCATATGATGATGCAGATCATTCCATTTCTGATGCAGATTTACATGATGGACTTGCTGATGAGAGAGCTGATATTGAGCAGGCAAAAACTATGCCAAAATGGCTGGTGCAGACTTTGCGTGACAGCAAATTAGATGCACCTTTGTCATATCGTACTCGTTCAGGCTCTCATAGTGCCTCCTTTGCATCAGATTGCTATGCTATGGCTGCATCTAGTCTCTGTGATGAGAATGAGCCTGTTTCTTTTGATGAAGCACAGAATTCAGAAAATTGGATGGCCGCTATGCAATCTGAATATGATGCTATAATGAAGAATGGTACATGGTCCTTATGTGACTTGCCTCCTGGCAAGAAGGCCATTGGCACTAAGTGGGTATACAAGGTGAAGCGTAAACCTGATGGTACCGTTGACAGGTATAAGGCTAGGCTTGTTGCAAAGGGTTATGCGCAGGAAAGGGGCATTGATTTTGATGAGACCTTTGCACCTACATGCCGTATGACTACTGTTCGGAGCATTTGTGCACTTGCAGCCCATCATGGTTGGAATGTACATCAGTTGGACATTAAAACAGCATTTCTGAATGGTGACTTGCATGAAGAAGTGTATGTTTTTCAGCCCCATGGCTTTGTGCAAAAAGGGCATGAAAACCAGGTTTGCAGGTTAAAGAAGGCATTATATGGTTTAAAGCAAGCACCACGTGCTTGGTATGAGAAGATACATGCCTATCTGATTGCACATGGTTTTGAGAACAGTCCAACTGAAAGCACCTTATATGTTAAACGTGCTAATGATGTGCTTCTGATCATTGTTGTCTATGTTGATGACATGCTGCTCACTGGTCCTATTGAGACACATATTGCTGATTTTAAGGCTGATTTGCATGCCTCATTTGAGATGTCTGATTTGGGGCATTTGCATCACTATTTGGGCATTCAGTTTATGCACGTTGATGGTGGAATGGCTTTGTGTCAAACGAAATATATTGACACATTATTGCAGCGTTTTGGCCTTGAAGACTGTAAGCCTATTGCCACTCCTATGGAGACAGGTTTACGATTGAGTCATCATGATGCTGGAGATGCATTTGATGCTGTTCTCTATCAGCAGGCTGTTGGATGCTTGATTTACTTATGCATTACTCAGCCAGATATTCAGTTTGCTGTCTCACAGATGAGCAGGTTTATGCATTGCCCAGGAGTCACGCATTGGAAAGCAGTTAAGCGCATCTTTCGCTACTTGAGTGGTACTCGGCTACTTGGGTTGTTTTATCCCAAGGGGGGATCACTACCGCCAAATTTGCATGCTTTTTCTGACTCAGATTGGGCTGGTTGCTATGACACTCGTGTGTCCACCAGTGGTTTTTGCTTCATGCTTGGTAGCTCATGTATATCTTGGTTGAGCAAGAAGCAGCCTACTGTGGCCACTTCCAGTTGTGAGGTTGAGTATAGGGTAGCTTTCACAGAGACTGTTGAGTGTGTGTGGCTCAAACGCCTTATGGCTGATTTGGGTGTTGGCCAGTCTTCTGCCACCACCATCTTCACTAACAGTCAGAGTGCATTGGCAGTTGCGAGGAACCCTGTGTTCCATGCTCGCACTAAGCACATTGAGGTGCATTATCACTATGTCAGGGAGAGGTTCTCTGCTGGGGAGATCAGCTTGGCATATGTGCCCACGCAGGAGAACATTGCAGACCTTTTCACGAAGGCTCTGCCTAGGGAGAAGTTTGAAGCTTTTTGCAAAGCTTTGGGCTTACTTCCTTTTGTGGAGTGATTTCCACATAGCTTGGCACTTCCTTATACATGAGTGCCAGCTCCTTGTTCACCACATCACTCCCAGGGGGGATTTGTTGATATATTTAGGTAGTGATGTGTGTGAACACTCTAGGACCGCCGGGGCACTTTTTTCCCTCTTTAGGAGGTTTTTTTCCCCCGGCTTGTATATACGCCTATTGCCCTAATGGGCTACTTATCTTTGTACATTCTCTAGTAATACATTCAGTATTGTGTGTTTGTGCTCCAAGCTTCTTCTTCTTCCTTGTGCTGTTCGCGTGCTTCCGCAGACGTCTATCTCCAACACATGTGTAAGCATAGGTACCAACTTTTTATCCCAAGATGGATTACTCTCGTTGATGTTTCCTCTTGAGTCATTATCCATAAGTGGTTGGATGTAATGTGTCTATTACCTTTCTTGAACACTACCTCAAAATCAAATTCCATCAACAACAAGAACCATCTAACTAGCCTTCTTTTGTTGCAAGGCTTGTTGACCAAATACACCAAATCTTGATGATCAACAAAAAACTTGAATTTGTAATGTTGATTTTCTTTTCCTACATAGAACATCCTTAATCATTCTCTTTCAATGATTCCTTAATCCTTGGTTCAATTGTCTACTCATGTAGACAATAGGGTGGTCTAATTTTCCTTCATGTGCTAGTTGTTTCAAGATACATTTAATGGAAGTTTAGGGTGGTCTAATTTTCCTTCATGTGCTAGTTGTTTCAAGATACATTTAATGGAAAAACTTGAAGCATCCACATGAATGTGGAATGATTATTCCAATTAGGCACATTCAATAAAGGAGTTGAACTCAATCTTTTTCTCAATTCATTGAAAGCTTGATTGCACTTAATGGTCCATTTGAAGTGAGTTAGAAAACCATATAATGGTTTGGAAATGATGTTATACATGTGGATAAATCAATGATAATATCCACAAATGGCCCTGTTAGCCATACAAATGGTTGATTTTGTGGTTTCCATTTTGTAAATCATATATATGACTGTAGGTATTCTGCACGGAAAGAGGATTGATTGCAGGTATTTGGAAGAGAAAGTTGTAGCAGTTCTTGAAGCCAAGACCTATGAGGACACAACCTGAGACATGAGACCCAGATTTGCAAGAGGCTTTTGGATGTTTTGGGGGGGTTGGTGCTTTAGTTTCTCATTCACCTTTCAACGCTATCGAGGACTTCATTGAAAGGAGGGAGAAATAGAACAAATATAGAACTTAACCTTTACGGGGCATTGCAATACTCATGAAGAGAAGAAAATGAAACTCAGTGCTTCTATGAGCAACAAGGCTCTCAAACTCTCAAATACTCCGACGTCAATCGGACTCTCAAGATCTCGGGTTTTCTTTAAATAGAGTTCATGGAGAAAAAGCATAGCAATTAATACATAGTGTTATGAGCATTAACCTCAAGTAGAAAGGTGTAAGAAACATTCCAATACCAATTGCGAAATTAGCTTTTGGTTCGGAGAGTAGAATTCTAATAACGATAGAAGTCATTCAATCTATGATAAAGATAAGCAGTATGTTTTACATGTATTTTATGTAATCCCATATCTCCCGTTATATGGGTTTTCTGCACATTCAAAATGTACCATTATAGAAAGTAATGCGTTCATACTATGTCATTTCGATGAACATACGTGAACCTCATTTTTTTGTCAGAGATTACTTCAAGTGACTACACAAACATTCCACTGGTATTATGCGCCTTAATCTTCAAACTCAGATAACTTGCATGCGCTTATTCGAAACTTTCCTTAGTTGCGAGTCACCAAGCGTAGCAGATATTAATAAGCGAAGTCATCGGATATAAAAAATATGAGCAATTTTGAAAAACGTTGATTCTGAGCCAGTTTCTTTTCGCAAAATCAAATATAGTCGGTTTAAGAAAATGCACATAATAGATAACAACGCATGTGGAAAAGAGAAATATCTCACTATTAAATGATTACAGTTAAAACCATCGTTTCCATAAAACATCTCATTTCCTCTATGCATATATACAACAATTACCTCTCCATCTTTCTTCAGTTCGCTAAGCAAAACAGTTTCCTAGCTTTCACATTTATGGTGCATCAATTTAATATTTTTGGACATAAAACTTACTCGATCTGATTGTGAAGATGACCCATACAGATCCTATAGCTCTAAGATGTTAGCCAACAGTCCAGTCCCTCGCATCACAAAGGGTGACTCCTTGTAGCATTTTTCAGCTTTGCAGAATCGCCCAAAACAAACTGAGTCTGTAAAAAAATGACCATTTGAACATCGCTCTGTTATCTGTCATAGAATCACATCATTAACGCCATCACATCGCTTCTTTTATCGAACAGGTATGATTACCGGAGATTATCTTCTATCCAACAACAAAATCTTTTTCTTGATACAGTTTCCCATATGGTCTTCCATGAAGTTGCTCTGTTGTTTGGCTTATGCTTTCTCTATGGCCCTCATACAAAGCCTGTCTCCTGTGTGGCACTACTTCCCACTCGCTTTAGTTTTTCAGCCAAAGATTGGTTGTCGCCCCTTCTCGTTTCCCTCTAAACTTGAAGAGAAATAACTGATCATGAATCACCGAGTAGATTATGAAATAGCGCATGTCTCCTCTTCGCGCCAGTGTCTCTTTATAGCATCAAACTTTCACCTTTCATTAGTCAAAGTTTCAAAGATTTGATGGTGGAGTACTATAGCAGAACGTACAATCCGACATCTCAGAAAAACTTTCAGACTCTTGTGCATCATTAGAATGGCAGAGCACAACGTATTATTGTCGGATGGGCTTAGACCGCAAAGCATCAGAGATCAAGTATGGATCATAGTGAATATGAAATCGGATGTCTGTCGTGTTATTTCATGAAATTACAGAGCGATATCGGAAACAAGAATGTGGATCACCCCCTCAATATCATATGCATGCGCAGAAATAGTTTGCGTTTTTATCTGGCTTCCATATAAATATCAGCGCAGACCTCTGAAGCTCTTTTTTGATATCTTCTTCAGCACCACGATCAAGCACACCCTATTGTTAACCTTCTGATTTGCCTCCTACCCAAAACCCTTCTTCAGCGCCGAAGTACTGAGCATAATCCCTTTCTGATCAAGCTTGGTTATTTAAGCATCAGATTGAAAGTTGTAGCGTTAAAGGCCAGATTGCTCCAAGTCCAGCTCTATAGTGATAAATTTCTTCTGTATCTACCCACATCACTTCCATCATCAATTGAAATCCCAATCGAATTGGTTTGCTAATGCTAATTGAACTTCTGCGTCATCCTTCAGAAGCTCCGATCAGCCCTCATCCCTGTATATCGATCCGCTTTTCCTTTTTGTGCTTCTAACAAATTATATCTTTCCTCTTTTTGAAGCGCCGCCGGCAGCCAGGATTTTTCCTCTTTGTATCCCAGCTCTCCACCCTCTCTCCGAGAAAGAACTGCCTTCATAAAGAATTGAGAACGTCCTTGTGACACCTGTCCATCTTTCCTTGCAAAAGCATTTTCTGGATTAGGCCATCATGTGAATGCTTCCTTTGCCTAATATTTGTTGAACATCGCTAATGTACAAGCTTGCCCGAATTGCATTCACGGTTCTAGTCGTCTTGTTGTCTTCCTATTTAAATCGATTTGACTTCTCGAAAATGGTTCTCGAGCTTAAGCATCAAATCTCGACCACATCCACCCCCTCTGAACCTGTGCATCCTCCGGATGCACCATACCAATCTTCATATCTGCAAGAATTCATAAATTCGAAAACAAATCATGTGCATGGGCATACAAAATCATTGTGTCTATGCACGGCCATGTAGAAGGCCCTATCAAATGCATACTTTCAAAGTGCATCAGAAAACAGAATGGTGCATAGGAAAGGTATGAGGCATTCGATGTGGAGGTTTCTCACTCATTTTTTGGACTCATTTGATTACAATTCAATTAATGTGCAATGGATGTGCATCTATAGGATTCAAAACTCTGTGCACATATATTTCCAAGCATGCGTACTCTAGATGCAAACATTCACAATCATGGTGCAAGCATGGAAGTACTTGTCACATATTCTAAACAAGATCCTCACCGTGACTCATAATTTTTCTCACAAGGCTAGTTACTCTCTTCATTCAACTCCATTCATTATTCGATTCTACTCTTACTCATGATATTTACAAATAAGTTTCAAGTGCAAATGAACGTGCACCTACTGGAATCAAAAGCACATGCTCTTTTGAACTTAAAATATGCATACTTTATATGCATTGCAGCTTGAAATTGGTGCAAAGAAAAGATTAGGGTTAACGAGAGAACTAAGAAAAAAGACAAGGCTTTCTGATCTTCACTTCCCTTCCCATTTCTATCACCTTGCTTCGATCTTCTCCTGCATTCAAACACTCTATACATGATAAGAAATATCGGTATATCAAAATACTTATATGTACACATGCAATCCATGATTGAGCTTCAAAAACCCATTTGCAATAAAACATAAGAATGCAGCTTCAAAGTGGTTGCCTCCTATACAATCTTTCAAAACTCTAGATCTTCAATCAGCTCCATATCAACACCTGTTCTCAAAACCTCATAAGAGAAATTAGTAGCATCACATTCAACAATCACATATTGAAAAACTTCATTTATTTGAACATTAAAAACATCTATTTGAATTATATTGACTTCATACCTTTCATCCAACAAGCATTCATTACCATAAGCATTCCCAATTTAATTCCTTTTCTTTTAATTTTTATTTGATTCCTTGTATCTATCTTAACATTGAAGCAAAGAACACGAGATATATATACATTTCTATTTATAAATTTTGCTTTAGTATTGTCAATTCTCATTTATTAGGGTTTTTCCCTTCAAACCCATCTTCCTTGATATATGCTCACCAAAGAAACTGTGCTTGAATAGAAGCCACCTTTGGATCGCATCAATCAGTGAATCATTTTTAAGCAGATTAGATATGTGGACAAGCCATTTCATTTTCTTGTCCATCCCTTGGTGATTGGATTGGTAGGTATAGCTCTTGGCAAATTTGAAAATACATGATGCGATCATCTGAACATAGTTACCTTTGTTCATAATCCTCTCAAATGCATCATATGAGGTTACTCTTGATGAATCAAAAGCACATAAGTATAGAGTTTTGATTTTTGATGAGCTTAAACCATCTTCAAAAAGCCTCTTCAAGCATGCATTTTTATATATTTCATGCTTGGAAGCAGTTGAGGAGATATCTTCATTTGCATCATTTTGAATATGATTTTCATCTTCATTAGAGCATAAGTTTTGACTAGATTCATTTGATTCCTTTACCAAGTAAATGTGATCATCACTCTCAGATGATAATACACAATCACTTTTGTCTTCCAATCTATCATGATTCCTTTCTACTTGAGCCCCAGCAATTATGGTATCTGCTTCGTCCTCTAGTCTTTCCAAGAATTCTTCATCATTGTTATGATCCCAAATCATCTCTCCTCCAACATGAAGAGAATCCATATCCTCATAATCAAGAAAATCTTGATCTTCAATTTCTTTATCCAAAATACCATCATAGGTTTCTACATCTATCTCCATCGATTCTTTCTCGTTCTCTTCAGAGGATGTACTTAGTCCACCTTCTTCAATCATTGATTCTTGCTCAAGTATCTCATCATGTATGAGAATATCAACATATATACCCAAATCAACTTGAGCTTCATCAGTGCAATCATTTGAGTCAATAGTTTTACATTGAATATCCTTCAATGCTATACACACAGCAGATTTATCATATGTCACAATAAACATTTCATCTACCACTTTATGCTCAATTTCTTCAACATGTGGACTCAACTCAACATAATTATTTTTGACATACATATCAGTATTTAGAGGAATGATCACTGGTATTTTCTCATCCTCCTCATGTTCATTCATATTTCTCTCTTCATGGAGTGTGGCATCATTTATATACATATCATTATTTTGAACTCCATCCAACTTATCCTCTTTTTTATGTGTGGGATCTTTGTCCAATGTGGCATCGCTCAAAAGCATATCAGTATCTTGATCTTGATCTAGACTATCGGTAGGATTAGGATCATTCTTATCACCATCGACATACATATCACTATCTAGAGGACTTATCATTTGTACATCCTCTAGATTAGCATCATACTCATCTTCGTCATCACACATTTCAATCTCTAGAGGATTCATTATTTTCATGTCCTCCTTCATATAAGTAGGTTCATTTTCTTGCATCTCTGTATGCATGTATAATGAAGGATTCCTGCATATCCATTTTCTTACCCATCGGATCTTTTGTTGACAAGTCCTTAGATTCAACATCATGTTCCATGGGAGTTTCTTCATGTAATTGAATCATTAGATCAAAAGCTCTATCCGAATCTTGTGTTAGAAGGGGTTCATCACCATCAAGTGACATTGAATCATACTCCACATCTTGCCTGATGTCATCAAGTAAAGATGCATCTCGAGATCGATCTTCGAACATATTTATTAGGTTCTCTATTTGTATCTCATTTTTTATCTCCATTCGGTCACCTATCAGCCTTCTAGATATCTCTATCTCTTTGTTTATATCTTGAGATGTTTCTGGATTTGTTTGATTATCCTTTATTTGATGTGAGGAGTTTATTGGAGTAGGGGAAGCTTCATCTTGATTTCTTGTTGGGTTTTGTTGATTTTTGTTTTGTTTTATGTTTGTTGTTTGTTTGGTTTGATGTTGGTTTAGTTTGGTTTAATTTTGATTAACTTCCACTTGCTCCTTTAACCCTCCCGTCATCGGGCTTTGTCCACTTATGGCACCTAAAGATGTAATCGTTGTAAAGAAGTCTAGAGGCTCTTGGGACCTTGTAACCTCTTCTGTATCTACCCACATCACTTCCATCATCAATTGAAATCCCAATCGAATTGGTTTGCTAATGCTAATTGAACTTCTGTGTCATCCTTCAGAAGCTCCGATCAGTAGTCATCCTTGTATATCGATCCGCTTTTCCTTTTTGTGCTCCTAACGGATTATATCTTTCCTCTTTTTGAAGCACCGTCGGCAGCCAAGAGTTTTCCTCTTCGTATCCCAACTCTCCCCCCTCTCTCCGAGAAAGAACTGCCTTCATAAAGAATTGAGAACGTCCTTGTGACACCTGTCCATCTTTCCTTGCAAAAGCATTTTCTGGATTAGGCCATCATGTGAATGCTTCCTTTGCCCAATATTTGTTGAAGATCGCTAATGTACGAACTTGCTCGAATTGCATTCACGGTTCTAGTCGTCTTGTTGTCCTCCTTTTTAAATGGATTTCACTTCTCGAAAATGCTTCTCGAGCTTAAGCGTCAAATCTCGACCACAACGCTCTACCCAGAAAAAAGAGAAAAGAGGTTTGGCTTCTGGAACAGACGTGCATCTAGAGATATCGGCATGGCTTGGATCAATTTTCATTTTTTCATGGGGCATAATTTCAAGAGGATAAATTTTTGATGGTGATGGCTCTCAGACATGTCACAAGTATGTGGGGGGTTCTTTCTCAAGGGGCAAGCGCTGTCGGCCGCTCAGAAGGGAGGGAAATGCCCCTAAATATACACACGGGGGAGTTCATAAAGGATTTTTTTTTTTGGGGAAATCTCAGTAGCTACCAAAAAGGGGGGGAGGGTTGTCTACTCTGTCGAGCTTGGAGGAGAATAGGGGAGGAGGAGGAAGAGCAGAGCAGGGGCTTGATTGTTTGTTTCTGTTCATATAGAAAACAGGAAGGAGGGAGGTGTGCATGTTTGCAAGGGGACATCGGTTCTTTCCTTTTGTAACAGCGACAAGAGGGGAATTCTGCTCGGCGCCTTCTTAAGGGGGGGCATGATAGAGGAGAGCAACGCTCATTCTGGTATGTTGGATTAATCAAAAGAAGAGCATCCAAAAGCTAAAGAGGACGAACAGGGGTCATTGTTGGGAGAGACGAGGAGAAGAAGGACATTACGTTGGTACAGAAGCAACTTCTCTGAAAAATAGAAGCCAAAAGGGCTTGATCTCTAGAGAAAAAGCGAGCGAGGCTGATCGAGGACATATCTGGTGTGGTCCTGGAGGGAGCTCTCTCGGGAGGTCTGGGGGATTTTTCTTCTACTTAGCGCTTCAAAGATAGAAGGAGCTACGAGCTGTTTCCATTGGGGAGGTCGTTATCGAGAAAAGGGGGATTTTCCAAAATCAGGGGTTGGAGAGCCCAAGTTGGGAGCTATCGGTTAGTGCAGCCTGTTGGCTAAAGAACCTCGTCATCATCCTGGGGAAGATAACAGAAGGGGAGGGGCTCCGAGCTCTGGTGGAGGGCATACATGCACAAAGGCAAATGAGAGATCTCGCAGTTGTGTGTCTTCCATTTAGTTAGATGTTTATTCATTGGGAGAAGATGACAGAGCTCCGACCATGCAGCTCACAGAGCTCCAACCACACAGCTGATAGATATGGAGTCTCCATCCAAGGAAATCAAACTGTTGTGACAAGCGGATGTTCAGGGTGGCCACAATTGAGGAAGGATTCAGTGCAGACATGTCGGCTATGGGGTAAGTACTCTTAGCTTGTGGTTAAAGCATGGTTGGTGCTTGATTCATTGTCACATGATTATTATGGTTCATTGTTCTATCTGGATGTATAAACACCTGTCCATCAAGTGGTATGAAAACGTGTAGACCTCCTGACTTATACTTAATCAAAAGCGTGGTTTAATAATGGGAGTCTGGTTCCTCCAGCTACTAGGATGGTTTAACAGAAGAACATAATGTATATTGATTAAGTATACTCAACACTTGTCGATCGCTGGACTAAAGATAGAGCCTCCACGTAGTTCTTTTGGTGTTTAGCATGTAGAAATGCAAGGGAAATTTTCAGTGTTATGTAAAAAACATGAGGTTATAAAACAGAGCTTATATTGGATTGTTCGGAGTTGCAGGAAAACATTGATGACAGAGACATGTATGAACATTTAATATTGTGGATCATGGAGTGTGCTTAATGTAATTGTTTGCCTCAGTGTTGTTTTAAGTTTGTCCAACATTTTCTGGCAGTAATCGTTGCTGCGGTACTCCTTGTGATAAGTGGTTTAAGTGGTTTCTGTTCGGTTGTGCCACATATGAATATTGTTTGTATGAATTTCATAAACGCCCACTCATGTAGCCAGTCATTGCGTGGGATCCAAGTATGAAGATATAAAATGAAATCTGTTATAGAAAATGCTCATATGCCTTTATTCGTTTATTTGGAAGGATAGTATCTCTCATAAAGCATGTGGGAAGAGTAATCCATCACCCTCTCCTTTTGAGGAGCATTCGGGTCCACCAGCTGACTACATTGTGGGTACAGCTCTAACTGTGAATTGCACATGCACGATGACAAAATGCTATGAGGCTTGCCTTTATGGCAGTCGCCCCTGATAGTGGTTGGTCTCTATTCAGTCCTCCGGACTTCTCTAGGCTGAATACCCACTGACATGATTCAAGATACGGCGCACAACTAACCGTTGCAAATCTGGTCCTGAAGTTAAATAGTAGTGATTGTTCGCTGATGTTCCAATAATCAAGCATGGCTTATCTTAAAACTGGCATCGGAAACTTGACTCGTGATACCAAGAAATAGCCAAACTGAGTTCGGTGGATTCAAACCTCAACCAAAATGATTTTTTATTGTAGCATGTGAAATGCTAAGCGGTATTTGGTTAAGTCGTGCTGGAATATATATAGTACATGATTTGACTCCATCGACCACCTTTATGAGTGCACGTGTGGGTGAGTATATGTGTATGAGCGTGCATGTGAATGTGTGAGGAAGATCGTGCATGTGAATATGCGAGGAAGACTGTGCATGTGTAGGTGTGTATGTGTATGAGAATGGAGGAGAGCATGGTGGAATATACGTGTAGGAACACAGGTGTGGGAGTATGCGAGGTGTGTCGGGCTGCTAGGTGTGTATGAGCGCTTGAGTGTGTGTGTATGCAAGAGAGAGAGAAGGGGATTGAAGACCTAAGGATCTAAGGGCATTGCGAGCACAAAGCAAAGAGAAAGTGGGAGAACCTATGACTGCCTACGGGAGTGGGTATGAGACTGAGACTAATATCACATAAAGGAGTACATGTACTTGTGAGTGTGCGCGTATAAGAGAGTGCATGTGAGAAGGGTAAATCCGGAAGAGAAAAAGTGGATTCCCAAGAGAGCAAAAAAAAAATTGCGACCAGTTTCTAGGTCAGAGCAAGAAAATAGGACCAAGATTTAGGACCAAGATACCAACAAGCGCATTAATTTGCATAAAGATTAGTCTGTGGGGCCTTATCCAAAGTAGAAACGGGACAAGAAACAAGTGCTAAAACACTATTTGTAGTTCTCGTGTGCAAGAAATTGAGCTGGTAGACCTTATCCATAATTGGCGATCCTACTAGGGAGTTGGCTTGGCACTCCTCATAGAGTCCTGCCATGAGTACGCTCGGTGCCCCAATTGTGTGGCACATCCCATCGGCCTAGATTGAGTGCGTGCGCTTAGGTAAAAAATGGCCCAAAGTATGCAAGTTGTAAGTGTTCGAAAGGTAAGCCCAAGGACGATGACCCCCAAATGGACTAGAAGTCGAAGCGGGTTTGGACTCTCAATGAGAAGCCGTGCATATGAATGTCACCGGGTTCGTCCAATCTCGAATTATATTCGGTGTTGGTGTTGCGAGGAAGTCAGACACATTGCAAAGTATTGCCCTCGTGTGTGCACCCCATTGGATTTTGTCCCTAGATGAGTGGTTTGCGGAAACAAGAAGCTATGTGAGCATGTGCATCGTGCAAAGGATGTTTTGGTCGAGGAGGTCGTGGCAAAAGAGGTTAGTCCATCGGTTGCGACTTTTTATGTGAAAAGTGAAGACAACAAAAGCTCTTTGGCAAGCCTACAACGTGAGTTGGAATGTCTTCGTGAGGAATGCGACAAAGAGAGGGCCAAAGTAGAAAAGTTGGAGGAGAGTCAAGCAAGATTAGCGGAGGTTGTCGCAAACTATGTAGAGCAGTTGCAAGACGTGGAGAATAGAAATGAGGAGTTGAAAGCAAACAAGAGCTTGAGGGAAGGCTTGCGAGGTTTGAGCATGAAAACATGGTCTTAGACCTAAGAACTGGCTTGATGATAGCCGATTGCCATAACATTGCAATCAAGGAGGATTCCCCTAAATATGATGATGACTTGGCATAGAGAGTTGATTGAATGGAAAAGGAAATCAAGAAATTGCGAGAGATGATTGGTAGATATGATGATCAAGCGGGTAGAGTCGATGAGGAGTTCCACCTAGAGTTAGAAAGAATGAAAAGTACCCAAGCAGAGAGCGATGCGAAAGTGAGACGGGTAGAGAAAGAGAATGCAAGGCTGAGTCGCAAGCTTGGTAGGTGGATGAATAGGAAAGACGACGAGAGGCGAGGACATGTAGAGGACCCGAAAGTAGGAAAAATGGAAGCAGAGTTGAAAGCAAGTTGGATGCATTCAGAAGGGAGTTAGAAATGACAATGAATGAATTGTCGAAGAAGGTAGATGATCTAGATGTAGAAAATATGAGTAGGATTTGGGAGGAAAGATCGATTAGAGAGGAAGTCAAGAAGTTGATCGTTCGAAGGATGAGAGATTTAGACGAGGAGAAGGAGCAAATATAGAATCGGTTCCGAAGCATCGACTGTGACCTGTTCCAATACGAGAGCGATGTTGAGTACAACAAGCAAGGATTTAGAGACCTAGCGGCGAGGCTTGAGGCGCTAAGAGGTACAACAGCTAATGGTAGTTTTCCAAGTCATCTATCAAGTCAGGTGGAATCTCTGCGAGGCATAGCTTGGAGGTGAGCAGGGAATCAATGAAGCGATGGATATCGGTGAGGAGGGCTTGGGTCTGATTAGGGTTTGCTTTGTGGGATTGCGAATCAGAGACAAGAGGACGAATGGATCGAGTTGGTTGTACGCTTAGGACTGAGGTGGCAATTTTTGAGGTTTCAAGACGATGAGGTGGTTAGTGTGTGCGAATTTCGAGAGGAAAAGTTGACCATGGCATTAGTGGCCTGATTTCGGCTTGAGTAGCGGCAGAGAGGAGACGTGTCTCATCGGGATGTCCATGGGGGGATATATGTGTGTGTGTGTGTGTGTGTGTCGTGATTGCTTGGGTTGGAAAAAGGGCCTTTTTTTTGTCCCCTAATTCTCGAGACTTTGGAATTGAAGAAAAATAAAAAAAAAGGAAATGATTGTGTATATATGTGTGTGTGTGTTGTCGGTGTGCTACAGTGGGCTAGTAGGTGGGTGGAACAACCTTGATCAGGTGATCGAGGCCACGAGCTGATGCTAGTTTTGCTATAGGCTCGACCTATATGTGGCTATGTGCCTATGTGGGCCGATAGGCAAGTGGAGTCCCTTTGGCTGGGTGGTCAAAGCCACACGCTGACGTCGATTTTGCATAGGGCTAACGTTGTGCATCACGCATAAATAAATAAAGAAAAAGAGAAGGAAAAAGGGAAAAGGAAAATTTCTCTCTCGAGGGGGGGACAGAAGAGAGGCGAGAGAGCATGATGCTGAGATGGGAATGTGTGTATCTGTTGTGGGGATCTGGGAATGTGTGGACTCCTGATGAGGTATGTCAAATCGACGCTTAAGCTCGGCTAGGATTTTGGCTTCGACGTGTATGTGGAAGACTTGGACTTGAGAGATCTAAGCATGCTAGTTGCTCTGTTCATCTGCAAACTCTTGGGAGGTGCTCATTTCAACTCTTAGGTTGTGCAGCTACTTGCGATGTCCTGAAAGCATGTCGACGATGAGCGATCTTGTCGGAGTGAGCTCGTGTTAAGCTTGAGTGGTCTTTGCCGCGTGTTCATCAATTCGGGAGGTGTGGTGGTGACCTAGCATAGGATCTAGTCGACGAGCAAGAAAAAAAACGAGAGACAGATAGGAAGGAAAGCGGGTATTGGAAACCCTAGGTAGAAGGGAATGAAAAATCGGTGAAAGAACTCGATTAGAAATGAGAAAAGGGAATCAGGAAAGCAATCATGTGGCCAGGAAGAGTATCGAAAATGGAAGTGGGGAATGGTTTTTGGATTATATATGGTGTGTGTGGAAAGTGTGTTGAGTATGCATGTGGAATAGAGATTAGTGATGCGTTGAACGAATACTCGAGAATAATGATGAGAGAGAGAATGCGGACATGTCTTCTGCTTGCATGTATATTGTGTGTGACGAGCTTGCACGTGTGATGTGAGTGATGGGCGTGTGGTTGATGAAAAAAGTGGTCTAACATGTCTTGATGAGTTGTAGACAGGTGGACACGGCCGTGAAGATGCCAGAAAATGGGCAAAGTTGGTAAGTGAATTGATTATATTTTGATACTAATTGGATGATTGGATGAGTATGATTGCAAGTGATACATTGAGGAAGGAGAGAATAGGCATGCAATGTAAAGATTTGTATTTGATTAAGTGATGATCACATGTTGGATGACTTGAGTGTAGGTATAAATTGGCTCCTCGGGGATGACTTCACAAGCAGAAGGGGGGAGTATGTTAGCCATACAAATGGTAAATGGTTGATTTTGTGGTTTCCACTTTGTAAATCATATATATGACTGTAGGTATTTTGCACGGAAAGAGGATTGATTGCAGGTATTTGGAAGAGAAAGTTGTAGTAGTTCTTGAAGCCAAGACCTATGAGGATACAACCGGAGACATGAGACCCCGATTTGCAAGAGGCTTTTGGATGTTTTGGGGGGGGGGGGGGGGGGGGGTTGGTGCTTTAGTTTCTCATTCACCTTTCAACACTCGTGCCAAGAAAAAAGAGAGAAGAGGTTTGGCCGCTGGATCAGACGGGCATCCAGAGATATGGGCATGGCTTGGAGCAATTTTCATTTTTCCATCGGGCATAATTTCAAGAGGATAAATTTTTTATGATGACAGCTCTCAGACATGTCAGAAGTATGTGCGGGGTTCTTTCTCAAGGGGCAGGCACTGCCGGCCGCTCAGAAGGGAGGGAAATACCCCTAGATATACGCATGGGGGAGGTCGAAAAGGATTTTTTTTTTTTGGGAAATCCTAGTAGCTACCAAAAGGGGCTGGGGTTGTCTACTCTGTCGAGCGTGGAGGAGAATAGGGGAGGAGGACAAAGAGCGGAGCAAGGGCTTGATTGTTTGTTTCTGTTCATATAGAAAACAAGGAGGGAGGTGTGCAATTTTGCAAGGGGACATCGGTTCTTTCCTTTTGTAACAGCGATAGGAGGAGAATTCTGCTCGGCGCCTTCTTAAGGGGGGGGCATGATAGAGGAGAGCAGCACTCATTGTGGTATGTCCGATTAATGAATAGAAGAGCATCCAAAAGCTAAAGAGGACGAACAGAGGTCATTGCTGGGGGAGACGAGGAGAAGAAGTACATTACAGTTCGTAGAGAAGCAAGTTCTATGAAAAATAGAAGCGAAAGGGCTTGATCTCTGGGGGCAAAAGCGAGCGAGGCTGATCGAGGACATATCTGTTGTGGTCCTTGAGGGGGCTCTCTCGAGAGGTCTGGGGGAGTTTGCTTCTACTTAGCGCTTTGAAGATAGAAGGAGCTACGAGCTGTTTCCATTGGGGAGGTCGTTATCGAGAAAAGGGGGAGTTTCGAGAATCAGGGGTTGGAGAGCCCAAGTTGGAAGCTATTGGTTAGTGCAGCCTGTTGGTTAAAGAACCTCTTCATCATCTTGGGGTACATAACAGAAGGGGAGGGGCTCCGAGCTGTGGTGGAGGGCATACGTGCACAAAGGCAAATGAGAGATCTCGCAATTGTATGCCTTCCATTTGGTTAGATGTTTATTCATTGGGAGAAGATGATAGAGCTTCGACCACGCAGCCGACAGATATGAAGTCTCCATCCAAGGAACTCAAACTCTTGTGACAAGCGGATGTTTAGGGTGGCCACAATTGAGGAAGGATTTAGTGCAGACATGTCGGCTATGGGGTAAGTACTCTTAGCTTGTGGGTAAAGCATGGTCGCTGCTTGATTCATTGTCACATGATTATTATGGTTCATTGTTCTGTCTCGATGTATAAACACCTATCCATCAAGTGGTATGAAAATGTGCAGACTTCCTGACTTATACTTAATCAAAAGCATGGTTTAATAATGGGAGTCTGGTTCCTCCAGCTACTGGGATGGTTTAGCAGAAGAACATAATGTATATTGATAAAGTATACTCAACACCTGTCAATCGCTGGACTAAAGATAGAGACTTCACGCAGTTCTTTTGGTGTTTAGCATGTAGAAATGCAAGGGACTTTTTTTTGTGTTATGTAAAAAACATGAGGTTATAAAACAAAGATTATATTGGATTGTTCGGAGTTGGAGGAAAATGTTGATGACAGAGACATGTATGAGCATTCAATATTGTGGATCATGGAGTGTGCTTAATATAATTGTTTTCCTCAGTGTTGTTTTAAGTTTGTCGAACATTTTCTGGCACTAATCATTGCTGCGGTACTCCTTGTGATAAGTGGTTTCTGTTCGGTTGTGCCACATATGAATATTGTTTGTATGAATTTCATAAACGCCCACTCATGTAGCCAGTCATTGCGTGGGATCCAAATATGAAGATATAAAATGAAATCTGTTATAGAAAATGCTCATGTGCCTTTATTCGTTTATTTGGAAGATAGTATCTCTCATAAAGCATGTGGGAAGAGTAATCGATCACCCTCTCCTTTTCAAGAGCCTTCCGGTCCACCAGCTGACTACACTGTGGGCACAACTCTGACCGTGAATTGGTGTACACACATGATGACAAAATGCTATGAGGCTTGCCTTTACGGTAGTCGCCCCTGATAGTGGTTGGTCTCTATTCAGTCGTCCCGAGTTCTCTGGGCTGAATACCCAGTGACATGATTCAAGATCCGACACACAACTAACCGTTGCAAATCTGGTCCCGAAGGTAAATAGTAGTGATTGTTCGCTGATGTTCCAATAATCAAGCAGGGCTTATCTTAAAACTGGCATCGGAAACTTGACTTGTCATACCAAGAAATAGCCAAACCAAGGTCAATGGATTCAAACCTCAATCGAAATGATTTTTGAATGTAGCATGTGAAATGCTTAGCGGTATTTGGTTAAGTCGTGATGGAATATATATAGTACATGATTTGACTCCATCGACCACCTTTATGAGTGCACGTGTGGGTAAGTATATGTGTGAGCATGCATGTGAATGTGTGAGGAAGACCGTGCATGTATAGGTGTGTATGTGTGTGAGAATGGAGGAGAGCATGGTGGAATATACGTGTATGAACATAGGTGTGGGAGTATGCGAGGTGTGTCGAGCTGCTAGGTGTGTATGAGCGCTTGAGTGTGTGTGTATGCAAAAGAGAGAGAAGGGGATTGAAGACCTAAGGATCTAAGGGCATTGCGAGCACAAAGCAAAGAGAAAGTGGGAGAACCTATGACCACCTACGGGAGTGGGTATGAGACTGAGACTAATATCACACAAAAGAGTACATGTACTTGTGAGTGTGCACGTATAAGAGAGTGCATGTGAGAAGGGTAAATTCGGAAGCGAGAAAGGGGATTCCCAAGAGAGCAAAAAAGAAAATTGCGACCAGTTGGTAGATCTGGGCAAGAAGATAGGACCAAGATACCAACAAGCGCATTAATTTGCATAAACATTAGTCATTCGGGCCTTATCCAAAGTAGAAACGGGACAAGAAACAAGCGCTAAAACATTATTTGTAGTTCCCGTGTGCAAGAAATTGAGCTAGTAGACCTTATCTAGGCCCCTAAATGCTTGCACTTCCTTAACATTCTTGGGTCTTCATAAATCTAGGATCACTTTGTTTTTATCTTCATCTATAGAGATACCGATTTTAGAGATTGTATGTCATAGGATCCTTCCTTGTCGAACCATAAGCACACATTTCTCACGATTCATGCATACTTAGTATAGTTGACATCTGCCAAGTATACGTCTTAATTCGGGTATATAAGGGAATTTTTTAGAAGAGTAAATGCAAAGATCATGAACATAAACTTCCATACTCTTCGTTAAAACTTCCTTAAAGACATGACACATTAATCTTCAAAAAGTGGTAGGCACATTGGTTAGGCCAAATGGCATAACCTGAGAAGCATATACACACCATTCAATAGAAAAAGCAGTTTTGTGTCAATCTGTTGGGAATGATGGATGGACACTCCAAGAGAATGAGTAGGTACTGCCAAATGCTGCTTGGTACCAGCCCTTTGATGCTTCAGAGTTGATAAGTGGACCTCCTTAGCTTTCCAATGACACCATAAAAGGGCCTATGTGATTTGCAAATGATGTGTGTAAAGATTGAATCAAAATAGATAACTTTGTATTTCAAGATCTCAAGAAAACCTTCAATTTTTGTCTTGACACCTATTGGATCTTTTGCTTAGTATGACCAACACAGTAGGAATTGGAAAACTTCCCTTTAGGGGTATCTAATTAGCTTAGCAATCTAGCTATTCCAAGTGAAATGATATAAAAAGATTAACTATGCTCAGAGAAATCAATTTAACAAGTAAACCTTTACCCCCGATTTTTTAGGACTGTTGCAAACTTTGACAAGTGATCACCTCGACGAGCTTTTCTCTGAAATGGTTGAATAGAATCTCTTCAAAATTTGAGAGTATGTAGAAAAATTTAAGGTAGTTCCAATAAGCTATAGATCTTTGAATTTGGTAGAGAAATGACTGATAAATGCTCTCAATAAGTTGAAAGACTTTCAAGCACTATGACAGAGAACTCAGAAATGAACAAGGTAGATATATGTATTAATGAACACTTGTATACAATACCATTGGCATGCAAAATCATTGCATAATGGTGTAGATAGGTGTGGGCTAGAGTGTGGGCCTCACACACACTCAGAAACATAGATGAGCTCGGAATATGAGTCTTCTTCCCTACGACTTTTGAGTTGATCTTTTATAGTGATTTAGTTCAAAGTTTGAATTTGAATTCAAACTTTGGCTCTCTTTAATCAAGCTCCTACATCTTAGGAGATATTCCTTCTACTTGATTGATGCTTTATACCTAATAAAGTTCACGAGTTTTCTTGGTAGGTGTTTACAAAGATTCCAAAGTCTAAAATGACTTTTAAAAAGGGATAAAGTGGTAATTAACCACTAGCATTTGTTCCTATGATTTTCCATATGTGTATGGACTTCAAGGTATCCTTCAAGCCAAATGTGTAGGCTTGTGAATTACACCAACAGCTCCCCCTCAAGCCAAACATTTTGGCTTGGTCTTCATCTTCAGTCTTCATGTATATCCTGCAATCCAATCATTGCTTTGAACCTGCAAAGTTTTGTTCCATCCAAAGCTTTAGTCAACAAACACTACAAGGAATACGGGCATATAGCGACGGTTAAGGTGACACAATTTCATCGTTATAAAATTGCAACTTGCATCGTAATTAGCGTCACGTGCCAACCATCGAGTAAACGATGCATAAAACGATGGCATTTGTGACTTGTGTAGGGACGGGATTGCGACACTCCCTTACAACGTCGCTAAAAGGATGCCATTTATAAATGTCGCATAAGCGATGCTCTTCTGCGTTGCATAGGCGACGTTAAAAACCATCGCATAAGCGACGCCAAAGGATGTTGCTTATCCGGTGACGAATAGCATCGCTTACACGACGATCTGTTGACAAACAAAAATTAAAACGTTGGAGGCTTTTCGATCGGCATTTTCATGGATCCGATCGAAGAGCTCTCCAACGTTCGCAATTGTGTTGCGCTTACGAGCTGAAGCAAGTACATGCAAAATTGTTGTTTTGCGTAAGCTCTCTCGTATTGTCTCCCTTTGTCTTTGTTTCTCTCTTTCTACATCTTTCTCTCTTTGAATTCTCTCTCTCTCTCTAGATCTCTCTCTCTCTCTAGATCTCTCTCTCTCTAGATCTCTCTCTCTCTCTCTTTCTCTCTCTCTCTCTCTCTCGCTCTCTCTCTCTCTCTTCTCTTTCTCTCTTTATTGCAGGTTATTCAAGAAGCTAACCTAGCAAAAAGTATGGCTAACAATTGTAAGTACAATTTCTATTCTTTGTAGATCATTTGAATTGTGTTATTTTCATTACATAGCATACTCACACTTATTGATATGCACTCATACACTTATACATGATGAAGATGCACTTTCACACATATACATATATACACATGCACATATACACACATATATACACATAGATACATGTGCACATACACTTAGACATACATGCATATACATACACACACACATACATATACATGCATATACATATACACACACATACACAAGAACATGCACATACTCATACACACATATACACTTATACATACACATGCACATACATACATATACACACACATACACATGCACATACATACATATACACACACATACATATACTCTTAGGTACACACATATGAATGAATTATATAATTAAAGTATTAAAACACATATACACATGCACACACACATGCATATACCTACATATACACATATACATGCACATACACACACATACACATAGAGTTATACATATACATGCATATACATATACACACACATACACAAGAACATGCACATATTGATACACACATATACACTTATACATGCACATGCACATACATACATATACACACACATACACATGCACATACATACATATACACACACATACATATACACTTAGGTACACACATATGAATGAATTATATAATTAAAGTATAAAAACACATATACACATGCACACACACATGCACATACCTACATATACACATATACATGCACATACACACACATACACACACATACACATAGAGTTATACATATACATGCATATACATATACACACACATACACATGCACATGCACATACTCATACACACATATACACTTATACATGCACATGCACATACATACATATACACACACATACACAAGCACATACATACATATACACACACATACATATACACTTAGGTACACACATATGAATGAATTATATAATTAAAGTATTAAAACACATATACACATGCACACACACATGCATATACCTACATATACACATATACATGCACATACACACACATACACATAGAGTTATACATATACATGCATATACATATACACACATACACAAGAACATGCACATATTGATACACACATATAGACATATACATGCACATGCACATACATACATATACACACACATACACATGCACATACATACATATACACACACATACATATACACTTAGGTACACACATATGAATGAATTATATAATTAAAGTATTAAAACACATATACACATGCACACACACATGCACATACCTACATATACACATATGCATGCACATACACACATATACACATAGAGTTATACATATACATGCATATACATATATACATATGTACGTACACATGCATATGCACATACTCATACACACATATACACTTATACATGCACATGCACATACATATATATACACACACATACACATGCACATACATGCATATACACACACATACATCATTAAAGTATTAAAACACATGCCTAGTATAAACAAAACTCTTCATTACTTAATACCATACACAGAATTCAAAACATAACTGAAATTATATATATATATATATATATATATATATATATATATATATATATATATATATATATATATATATATATATATATATATATATATATATATATATATATATATATATATATATATATATATATATATATATATATCAATGTAAATACATATAATCCAATGTCATAATCAACTAAAATCCTAATCATCATCATCATGATCATGATCATCATCATCAGCAATATCATGATCATTCTGATCTTCCTCATCCTCATTGTCATGATCACCCTCTGACGATCGAGATCGTCCCTCCTGTGTCTGTCTCTCCACCTCATCCATATTTGTCTCTCCATAATACTCTTGTATTACATATAACAAACATAAATAAATAAAATAATTAAAGCATTCATAAAAACAAAATAATCATATAAAATTTAAAAATACTCACGAAGGCATCAGGATGATCTTGCATATACTTGCCCAAACGCCGATATCCAAAATGTTTAGCATTCTCGATCTCCTGTTTCGTAGGATATCGGCCATAATCTTTCCGCTACAATGAAACAAATAAAAAACATTAGTTGCTTGCATTTTAACTAAAATAAAAAATATACTCACAATAACACATATACTTACAAACGTAGCTACAAAACCATTATGGACCATTTGGCCTAGGTGCGATGTGTGGCCCAAATCCACTCTCTTCTTTGCAGTAGCCTGTTTATTCAAGAAAAAAAATAATAAATTAAATATAAAAAATTACTAAAATATATAAAAATTATAAATATAAACTATTAATTTGTGTACCTTTTGCTGAGGAAATGACTCCTAAAGACGTAGCTGTCTATGAAAAAACTGCCACGTCTCAGGTGGTATGTTAGCTTGCCTCTTACTTTTTTTTACCATACAATATCTCTTGTTAATTTAATCTCAAGCAGAAAAAAAAGTCAGAATACATACACATATATACACACACATACACATACACATACCCACATACACATATACATGCAAACATATACGCACTCATGTATGTACACATATACACATATACATACATATAACATAAACACACATATACATATCCACATATATACGTACACACATATATATGCATATACACTCATTCATACAAAATACATGCATTTATCCCACAATAATATGTAGTTGTGTATATGTGAATATGTGTGTATGTGTAAATGTGTATATGTGAATATGTGTGTATGTGTAAATATGTATATGTGAATTTTTTGTTTATGTAGATAATCAAATTATTAATATCAAATACCATTATTTGTAGATTCTGATCAATCAGAGGGAAGTCGACCACCGTCTTCTCATCATGCAATGACTTTATATTGTAAGTATATGAAATAATTAATTTTAAATATATTTGATGGATACATAACTTATATTTTTTTTTTATGTTTCTTATTATGTGCAGATTCTGATCAATCAGAGGGTACTCCACCACCTCATATCCATGCAACGACTTCACATGTGTCCTCTGATAGGAATAATGATGAATTTTACTATGAAGAGCATAACTCTTGTTATGCACGTATCAAAGACCACGATTGGAATGTATTGAACATGAGGCAGAGTATGGTACTTTTGAGCGTGCACCATCACCTAGTCAACGTGATAATGCTTGGGTATGTATTTTCTACATGTATTAATGTCATTATTTTATCTAAAAACCATATATAAAATGAAAATATTGTTGATATACAGGAATACTTGCTCCATGATGATGATGATGATTTTTCTCATAATGTTAATATACCTCATACACGTCATGGACTTGCTGTTCATCAATTAGAGGCTGAGGTTTCTAGAAATCCTCTACCTCCTAGTTTAGAGAATGAAACGGCTGGAGATTATCCATTGCCAGCTCGTGATCGTTCTTTAGTACAAACATATGATAGAAGAAGATATGGAGGATGGAATAGAGGACCACTTCCTTTAGATGGAGAGGTTTTCAACTTTTGGGGTAATCGCTATATGATTGCTCCATCCACTATTACTAATGCTGGTCATGGTCTCTTTATTGTAGAGGATTTGTATGTGACTCCGAACTCTGAAGTAATTCTTATGTCATTTTGTGGTCCTATATATGGATGGGGGGATTGGCATCGACTTTCACGTTATGTTCAAAGCATGAGTACTTATGGAATATGCTTGAACGCAACATCCCTGACTAATAGAAGGATTTTACATGCAGAAAACGGAAGATTATATATTGATGGAAGACCTTACACACATGGAAATATAGCACGTTTAATAAATAGTAGTCGAGGGTTACATAATAGTTCAAGGACTAATTGCACATTTGAGGAGCGTGAAAATAGTCATGAACCACCATACATGAGTAGAGATGTATCAAGATACATAGTTGTCAATGCTATTAGTACATTACATGCTGGTGATGAACTATTAGTGAATTATGGATGTCATAGAACTCCTAGAGCACCTTTTAGCTAGAGAGAATAAAAATTTTCTATCCATATTTAATAAGCTATATACTTAATTTTATATTTGAAGTTTACTTTTTATTCATTTATGGAATACTAATGAGTTCTATTTATATGTGTAGATTCCAACGTATGATGTTGATGATATTCATCCACAACATTCACAATTACCAATAAGACCACGATTATCAGAAGCTTCCATGAGGAGGCTACACAAAACCAATCCTGTGCAATATGCAAAGTTGAAAGATCTATATTCAAAAGACGATAAAGTACAAGATTTGTGTCACAATGATGAAGATGATGGCATGGCAGATTTTATTGAGGATTGGTATCAAAATGACAGTGAGAGCATTGATATTTCTAAAAATGAGAAATATCTTCGAGAGGAATGTCTAAAGCATGTATATGAAGGAAGTCGTTTGACACGACTAAGTGTGAGCTTACTTATTCTCAACCTTGAAAATCGTTTTGGATGGAATAATGTATCTATTTCGACACTATTAAGGTATACTTTTCAATTTTCTATCTATTTATATATATATGCATAAATAAATAAATAAATAAATAAATAAATATATATATATATATATATATATATATATATATATATATATATAAATACATGCAGGTTTTTATTCTTACTTTAGATAAGGTAAGAAGAAGAACTTGAATTGAATGGATACGATTTTTTGGATGGAACGATACGATTGTTTGGATGGCAGGATACGATTGTTTGTTTTGGAGGTACATACTTCAAATATTTTGAAAGATGCATTAATAGTTTTAAAAGATGCACGGACAAAAAGTGTGCATTCAATTCAAGTTCTTGTTCTTATCTTATCTAAAGTAAGAATAAACACCTACATGTATATATGTATATTTATTTATTTATCTTTTTTAATATATCTTTTTTTGATAAACTTACAGGTTATTATCTGAAAAGTTTTTACCAAGTCAAAATATTCTTCCTACCTCACATGATGAAATGAAGAAGATAATCAACAATCTTGGTATAGATTATCAATGTATACATGCATGACCTAACGATTGTATTTTATATAGAGGTGAATATGCAAACTCTTTGACATGTCCCAAATGTCAATCTCCTCGATATAAGGGTGAAGAAGGTAAAGTCCCAAAAAAGGTATTGAGACATTTTCCATTGGCTCCATGGATTAGACATATGTCAAAATAAGGGTGAAGAAGGTAAAATCCCAGAAAAGGTATTGAGACATTTTCCATTGGCTCCATGGATTAGACATTGGCTCCACTGAAAAGTTTTTACCAAGTCAAAATATTCTTCCTACCTCACATGATGAGATGAAGAAGATAATCAACAATCTTGGTATAGATTATCAATGTATCTTGTTCTTATCTTATCAAATTTTGCGTAAATATTTTGAAAGATGCATCAACAGTTTTAAAAGATGCACGGACAAAAAGTGTGCATTCAATTCAAGTTCTTGTTCTTATCTTATCTAAAGTAAGAATAAACACCTACATGTATATATGTATATTTATTTATGTATCTTTTTTAATATATCTTTTTTTGATAAACTTACAGGTTATTATCTGAAAAGTTTTTACCAAGTCAAAATATTCTTCCTACCTCACATGAAGAAATGAAGAAGATAATCAACAATCTTGGTATAGATTATCAATGTATACATGCATGTCCTAATGATTGTATTTTATATAGAGGTGAATATGCAAACTCTTTGACATGTCCCAAATGTCAATCTCCTCGATATAAGGGTGAAGAAGGTAAAATCCCAAAAAAGGTATTGAGAAATTTTCCATTGGCTCCATGGATTAGACATATGTTTCAAAGCCCCAAATTATCAAAGCTTTTGACTTGGGTACATGATCACAAAAGTACTGATGGAATAATTAGAATTCCTCATGATAGTGTTGCTTTTCAGCATATTGATTCTACATGGCCTGAGTTTGCACAAAATCCACAGAATCTAAAGTTAGGAGTTGCATTAGATGGGGTTGATCCATTCTCCATGAAATCTAGTAAATGGTCAACATGGCCAGTGGTAGTCATAAACTACAATCTTCCGCCATATCTTAGCATTAAAAAGGAACATTTAATGCTTTCACTTTTAATCCCAGATAAAAGACAAGTTAAAGATATGAATGTATATCTTGCTCCTCTCATTGACGATCTTCAAGAGTTATGGAGAGGTTTTAATGTCATTGATGTATCGAAAAGCATCAATGAAAGACATATTATGGTTCGTGGTATTGTGGCTTGGACTATTCATGATTTTCTTGGATATGGCGTTTGTTCAGGTATTGATGTAATTTTTTTATTCAATATGCATGTAAATAAATATGATTTAATCTAATTATATTTTTATCATTTTCCATGATGCAGGAATATCTACTAAGGGTTATAAAGCTTGTCCATATTGTGGTGATTGGTTCAGATCAATCTATAGTAAGAATCTCAACAAAAATATTTATCTTCGACATTGATGATTCTTGCCTGATGATCATCCATTAAGATCTAAAAGAGAAGCGATACATTTTAATGGAAAGCTTGAAATAGGCCAGTATCCAAAACCTATGACGCCTATGGATTGGTATAAAAAATGGACAGATGGACCTCTGATAGATCTAGAAGCAGAAATCTTCAGTGATGATTCAGATAATGAGTATAAGAATAGAGGTAAAGGAAAATTGGCACTCGTAGAGAACATATCAATATGGTATTCTTTGGAGTATTGGAAAGAGTTAAAAGTATGTCATCTTCTTGATCCTATGCATATATTCAAAAATATTGGTTATTCACTATGGTAGCATCTTCTTGGACTAAAAGATACCACAGCATCAAGGAATGATTTGAAAGATCAAAAATCCAAACCAAAGTTATGGCCAGTTTTTGATAGACATCGACAAGAAACGACTTATGCATCTGCTCCTTGGGTACTTACAACAAAAGAGATATAGACTATCAACAATAGAATTCAATTGATTAAGACTCCTACAGGATATGGAGCATCATTTCAAAACATGTTTACTATGGATGATAAGAGCTTATCTGGGTTAAAGACCCATGACTGGCATAACTTTTTGAAACATATTTTACCTTTGGTTATCGATGGATGTACAAGGAAAGGAGTACGAGATGTGATCTATCGTCTTGGATCACTTATAAGGTAATTATGATACTTTTATATTTGATATGTATGAATATTGGATATCTTTTATTTTTTAATTAACATCTTTATAATTGATTTTATGATTTGTATAGGTGGATTACATCCAAAGAGATGGATAAAAAATCGATCCCACAAAAAAAACGTGAATGAAAAGAGCTACTATGTTTGATGGAAAAAGAACTTCCTACTTCATTTTTTGATATTCAGGTTCATTTATCAGTCCATCTTGTAGATGAGATTGAGATTGCTGGTGTTTTCAACACTCGATGGATGTTTTGGATCAACCAATTTATGGGAATACTAAAAGGTTACGTGCGACCAAGAGCAAAACCAGAAGGATCCATGGCAAAGGGTTGGAAGCTTGCAGAGTGCATGTATTACATTAGTGAGTACCTTGAAAGAGTTCATGAAGAAGCTCCACGTGCATGGACCAACGAGTCTTCTTCAAAAATAACAGATGAGGTATTATCAGGTAAGGGGGTTCCATTCTTATTTACATTTCAAGAAAAAAATGATGTTTCTACTTTTGTAGCATATAATAGCAAATGCATGCAAGCATTCCTTAGCGAGTACGAGGAACTTCAAAGTCTCTGAAGTAAAAGGCAAAAAAACAAAAGATCTAGACGTAATCTCGATAATAATGAGATTACAGATATACCTTCTTTCACGGATTGGCTATATAGTCGTTTGCAATGCGCCAACGCAAATAATGAAGAAATCTCAAATGAGCAAAGAGAGTTAATGATAGGCTGTGAACGAAAGGTAATTTTATTAAAATAGTATTTTGTTTTTTTCATATATGTATGTTAGTTTCTATTTACTAATTAAATTTATTTTGCAGGCTCGAATGTTCACTAATATGTGGGCTTTTGGACAGTATATTAGAATCAAAGCCATTGATTCTTTACGTAAAACAGAGGATTCTAGTATTGTTGCTTGTTTCAAGCAACTATCACGTGCTAGCTCAAAAGAAACAAACCTTATATATAGCGAACTTGGTTATGTAGGAACTATTGTTGGTATCTACTAAATTTCATTTCGTACATTCAAACAGGTAGAAAAAAGTTTATATATTTTCTTTAGAGAGTTATTTTTTGAAGCACCTAATAATGGGACGTTTTTGTTGTTATATATTTTGATAGGTCATTTTGAAGGCTGACTGGTATCAAACGGAGTATAAAGGTAGTAATTCTACAATAAGAAAGGAATTATCTGGGTTTTGGGCAATTGATTCTTCCAAGGTAATGCGATCTACTAAAGAACCATATATTCTTCCTAGGCATATTGAACAAGCATTTTTTTATAAAAACCCAGATGCTCATCCTTGGTGGCAAGTCGTTCATGTGCAACCTAGAGGTAGGTCATTGTTTGAACAGTTTATTGTTAGAGAGATTGAAGAAAGTCCTCTTGATGATTCAGCATCAGATACTGATACATCAACATCTAGAATAGAAATTAGAATCATTATACGTGATAATGATACTAATCTTTTTGATGAAGAGGATAATTCTCTACATGCTGATTCTACTGATGAGGAAGAGGAATTATTAGAAATAGAATTTTAATCCATCAATAGATGATGGCATTCATGAGAACATAGATTTAACAATAGAAGAAATAAATGAAATCAATAAGGATAATGAAGATGAGACTATATTGATGTCTTACCAAAATGATGGCAATAATGAAAACATATGAGCAGATTAGATAGTAAATTCTACTCTAGTTATCGATCAATAACTTGAAGCTTCTGAATGGATAACAGATAATAGGTTTTTCTTATTAACTTGAATGTATATATATATTTATGTGTGCGTTTAGGCATGTATGTGTGATGCATAATATATCTACTCCATTTTATATTTATGTATCCTATCTACATGATGTGTATATATCTTTACATATATTATGATGCTCGATGATTCGAGTAGCTATATATAGAGGCATAAGGTTGGGAGGAGAGACATCTCTCTAGTAGGACGTCGGAGGTGTACATATACTTCAAACATATCTCTAAAAGGTTGAATTAGAGTTTTTAAATTAGGGATTTCAAAACCCTAATATCAAGATTAGTGTTCTCTCTCTCTCTATCTCTCTCTCTCTCTCTCTCTCTCTCTCTCTCTCTCTCTCTCTCTCTCTCTCTCTCTCTCTCTCTCTCCAATAGACTTTTTATGAGAGTGAGTTTCGCCTTTCTCTCTCTCTCTACTGGGATCCATAATACCTAACATATAAAACAAAATGGTTAGAAATCAATATATATACGTGTACATATGTAAGTGTGTATGCATTAAGTATGTGTATGTATGCATGTGTGTGTGTATGTATGTGTGTGTATATGTGTGTATGTGTGTATACATGTGTATGTGTGTTTATGCATCATTATGTGTATATGTGTCTATGTGTGTATGTGTGTGTATATGTGTGTGTGTATGTATGTGTATATGTGTGTGTGTATATATGCATGTATGTATGTATGTATGTATGTATGTATGTATGTATGCATATGCATATGCATTATGTATGTATATATATGCATGTATGTGTATGTGTGAGTATGTCTCTCTATGTGTGTGTATGCATATATGTGTGTATGTATGCATATATGTGTGTATGTATGCATATATCTGTGTATGTGTGTATGTGTGTGTGTATATGTGTTTGTATGTGTGTATGCATGTGTATGTGTGTGTATGCATCATCATGTGTATATGTGTCTATGTGTGTATGTGTGTGTATATGTGTGTGTGTATGTATGTGTATATGTGTGTGTGTATGTATGCATGTATGTATGTATGTATGTATGTATGTATGTATGCATATGCATATGCATTATGTATGTATATATATGCATGTATGTGTATGTGTGAGTATGTCTCTCTATGTGTGTGTATGCATATATGTGTGTATGTATGCATATATGTGTGTATGTGTGTATGTGTGTATGTGTGTGTGTGTATGTGTTTGTATGTGTGTATCCATGTGTATGTGCGTGTATGCATCATTATGTGTGTAAGTGTCTATGTGTGTTTGTGTGTGTGTGTGTGTGTCTATGTGTATGTGTGTGTGTCTATGAGTGTGTGTGTTTATGTGTATGTATGTATCTATGTGTGTGTATGTGTCTATGTGTCTATGTGTATGCATGTATGTATGCATATGTGTGTGTATGCATGTGTATGTGTGTGTATGCATCATTATGTGTGTATGTGTCTATGTGTGTATGTGTGTATGTATATGTGTGTTGTCTATGTGTATGTGTGTGTGTCTATGAGTGTGTATGTGTTTATGTATATGTATGTATCTATGTGTGTGTATGTGTCTATGTGTGTATGTGTATGCATGTATGTATGCATATGTGTGTGTATGCATATGTATGTGTGTGTATGCATATGTATGTGTGTGTATGCATCATTATGTGTGTCTATGCATGCATGTGTATGTGTGTATCCATATTACGTGTGTATGTGTCTATGTGTGTATGTGTGTGTGTATATGTGTTTGTATGTGTGTATGCATGTGTATGTGTGTGTATGCATCATTATGTGTGTAAGTTTCTATGTGTGTTTGTGTGTGTGTATATGTGTGTGTGTGTCTATGTGTATGCTTGTGTGTCTATGAGTGTGTATGTGTTTATGTGTATGCATGTATCCATGTGTGTGTATGTGTCTATGTGTGTATGTGTATGCATGTATGTATGCATATGTGTGTGTATGTGTGTGTATGCATCATCATGTGTGTATGTGTCTATATGTGTATGTGTGTATGTATATGTGTGTGTTGTCTATGTGTATGTGTGTGTGTCTATGAGTGTGTATGTGTTTATGTATATGTATGTATCTATGTGTGTGTATGTGTCTATGTGTGTATGTGTATGCATGTATGTATGCATATGTGTGTGTATGCATATGTATGTGTGTGTATGCATCATTATGTGTGTCTATGTATGCATGTGTATGTGTGTATGCATCATTACGTGTGTATGTGTCTATGTGTGTATGTGTGTGTGTGTGCGTATGTGTTTGTATGTGTGTATGTGTGTATGCATGTATATGTGTGTGTATGTGTGTAAGTGTCTATGTGTGTTTGTGTGTGTGTATATGTGTGTGTGTGTGTGTCTATGTGTATGTGTGTGTGTCTATGAGTGTGTATGTGTTTATGTGTATGTATGTCTCTATGTGTGTGTATGTGTCTATGTGGGTATGTGTATGCATGTATGTATGCATATGTGTGTGTATGCATGTGTATGTGTGTGTATGCATCATTATGTGTGTATGTGTCTATGTGTGTATGTGTCTATGTGTGTATGTGTGTATGTATATGTGTGTGTTGTCTATGTGTATGTGTGTGTGTCTATGAGTGTGTATGTGTTTATGTCTATGTATGTATCTATGTGTGTGTATGTGTCTATGTGTGTATGTGTATGCATGTATGTATGCATATGTGTGTGTATGCATGTGTGTGTGTATGCATCATTATGTGTGTCTATGTATGCATGTGTATGTGTGTATGCATCATTACGTGTGTATGTGTCTATGTGTGTATGTGTGTGTGTATATGTGTTTGTATGTGTGTGTATGAATCATTTTCTGTGTAAGTGTCTATGTGTGTTTGTGTGTGTGTATGTGTGTGTGTGTGTCTATGTGCATGTGTGTGTGTCTATGAGTGTGTATGTGTTTATGTGTATGTATGTATCTATGTGTGTGTGTGTGTGTCTATGTGTGTATGTGTATGCATGTATGTATGCATATGTGTGTGTATGCATGTGTATGTGTGTGTATGCATCATTATGTGTGTATGTGTGTTTGTGTGTGTGTGTATATATGTGTGTGTATGTGTCTATGTGTATGTGTGTGTGTCTATGAGTGTGTATGTTTTTATGTGTATGTATGTATCTATGTGTGTGTATGTGTCTATGTGTGTATGTGTATGCATGTATGTATGCATATGTGTGTGTATGCATATGTATGTGTGTGTATGCATCATTATGTGTGTCTATGTATGCATGTGTATGTGTGTTTGCATCATTACGTGTATGTGTCTATGTGTGTATGTGTGTGTGTATATGTGTGTGTCTATGTGTATGTGTGTGTGTGTCTATGAGTGTGTATGTGTTTAGTGTATATATGTATCTATGTGTGTGTATGTGTATGCATGTATGTATGCATATGTGTGTGTATGCATGTGTATGTGTGTGTATGCATCATTATGTGTGTATGTGTCTATGTGTGTATGTGTGTATGTGTGTATGTGTGTATGTGTGTGTATGCATTATGAATGTGTATGTAAGCATGTGCATTATGTATGCATATAAGCATGTATGTATGCATATAAGCATGTATGTCTGCATATAAGTATGTATGTATGCATATAAGTGTGTGTATGCATATAAGTGTGTGTATTATGTATGCATATAAGTGTGTGTATGTGTCTATGTGTGTGTATGTGTCTCTGTGTGTATGTGTCTATGTGTGTATGTATGCATATGTGTGTATGTGTGTATATGCATTATGTATGCATATGTGTGTGTATGCATTATGTATATGTATGTATGCATGTGCACTATGTATGCATATGCATTATGTATGCATATGCATTATGTATGTGTATGTATGCATGTGAATTATGCATTCATATGTGTGGTGTATGCATGTAAGTAAGTATGTATGTACGCATATGCATATGCATTATGTATGCATGTAAGTATGCATGGATGTACGCATATGCATATGCATTATGCATGCATGTATGTGTATGTGTGTGCATGTCTCTCTATGTGTGTGTATGCATATATGTGTGTGTATGTGTGTATGTGTGTGTGTATGTGTGTGTATGTGTGTGTGTATGTGTGTATGTATGTGTGTGTGTGTGTATGTGTCTATGTATGTGTGTATGTGTGTGTATATGTATGTGTATATGTGTGTGCATGTGTATGCATTATGTGTGCATGTGTATGCATTATGTGTGCATGTGTGTATGCAACCTTATTTGTGTATCTATGTATATGTGTGTGTATGTGTGTGTGTGTCTATGTGTACGTGTGTGTGTGTCTATGTGTGTATATGTGTGTATATGTGTGTGTGTACATATGTATGTGTGTGTGTGCGCATACCTCCTCGTTGTTCGTTTGTGCAGCCCTCTCCCTCTCTCTCTCTCTCTCTCTCTCTCTCTCTCTCTCTCTCTCTCTCTCTCTCTCTCTCTCTCTCTCTCTCTCTCTCTCTCTCTCTCTCTCTCTCTCTCTCTCTCTCTCTCTCTCTCGATCTCTTCTTGCTCGCGTTCAAGTCCCGACACAAATGTGCCGGGAGAAATCAATTTTTTGTTTTACATTCTAGAGCGTCGCATATGCGACGCTCTGCAGTTTGCCAACGTCGCTAGATGCGTCCCTAGGCAGAGACGGGATTAGCGACGCTGTTTGATTAGTGTCGCATAAGCAACGCTAGCATCGCTTATGCGACGGGAGTCGGGAAAAAAAATCGTAATTTCCACTGTCGCTTATGCGACGACCTCGTCGCATAAGCGATGAATCCCATTTTTTTTCTAATTCGGGGGGGTCGCTATGCCCCCCTTTTTCTTGTAGTGAAAACTGCACACTGCATGTTGGTTGATACATAGGTTTGTTGAATGTCCTTGCTTAATAACTTCTCTCTCACATAATGGTAATGGACCTCTATATGTTTGGTCCTAGCATGATAGATAGGATTAGCTGCAAGTTGAAGTGAGCTTGTACTATCTCCAAATATCATTGGTGATCTAGTATATAAACCCAATTCTGTATACAATAGCTTGATCCATATGGCTACTTGGGTGGCATTAGCCAATCCTCTATACTCTCCCTCTGTAGAGGATAAAGCAATAGTGGGTTGCTTCTTTGAAGACCATGATATTGGTTTATCACCTGCAAATGAAATGTATCCAGAAGTGCTCCTCCTATCATCCTTGCATCCTGCCCAATCTCCATCTGAATAGATTTTGATATCAATGTCTGAAGTGTAAGGGAAATGCAAACCATGGTGTTGTGTACCCTTGAGATACTTTAATATTCTCTTAGCAGCCTCTAAGTGAGGTATCCTTGGCTTGTGCATAAACTGACTTAGCACACTAACTCCATATGCAATATCTATCCTTGTTAAGGTAGCATAGTTCAAGCTTCCAACTATACTTTGGTAACTTGTAACATCATCAATTTCATCACCTTCATGTGCCCTTAATTTTAGGCTTACCTCCATTGGAGTACTTGCAACTTTAGCATCTTGCAAATGAAACTTCTTCAACATATCCTGTATGTACTTTTTCTGAGTGATATATATTCCAGAGTTAGTATAGACTAACTCAAGCCCAAGAAAATACTTTAGTAGAATGAGATCATTGATCTTGAACTCCTTCATCATCTAGCTCTTGATTTGTCTGATTCCATTGACATCATTACCTGTAAGTATGATGTCATCAATATAAACACATAGGTATATTACCTTTGAATTACTTCTCTTGATGAATAAACAAGTGTCTGCCTTGCTCATGACAAAACCTTGGTCTTGAAGGTAAGTGGTCAACCTGTGATTCCATGCCCTAGGTGCCTGCTTTAATCTGTATAGAGATTTATTCAATTTGCATACATATGGTATCTTATTAGGGTCCTCATAGCGTGGAGGTTATGACATATATACCTCCTCTGAAATCCATCCATTCAAGAAAGAATTTTTGACATCCAATTGATACATGTTCCAATTTTCTGATGCAGCCACACTTACCAACACTCTGATGGTTGGCATCTTGGCCACAGGAGAGAATGTCTCTTCATAGTCAATGCGTTGGGTATGTGCAAAGCCTTTGGCCACCAATCTGGCTTTGTACCTGTTAATTGACCCATCAGAATTTCTTTTAGGTTTATAGATCCATCTGGATCCTATTACCTTCATGGATTCCTTCTTTGGTACTAGCTCCCATGTGTCACTTTCCTTGAGTGCTTCAATCTCCTCATCCATAGCTTCTATCCATTCTGTTTTGGTTATGGCCTCTTCATATGATCCTGGTTCTAAACTTCCTGCATTCATTCTCATACCAAGAATCATTTTCATCAAAGACAACATCTCTACTAACCATGAATCCCTTATTTGAAGGGTTGTAAAATCTGTATCCTTTTTTATTCAGATCACATCCAATAAAGATACATTTCTCAGCCTTGGGGTCTAGCTTACCTCTTATCTGAGAAGGAATTTGTACATATGCTACACATTCAAATATCCTGCAATGGTCTAGTGAGGGTCTCTTACCATGCCATGCTTCATAGGGTGTCATCCCATCAAGGGACTTATATGGTAACCCGTTTATGAGGTAAGTGGCAGTAGAAACACTCTTTGCCCATAGATAGTTAGGTAACTTTTTTTCATTCAACATTGACCTAGCTGTTTCAAGAATCAACCTATTTCTTCTCTCTGCTACCCCATTCTGTTTAGGAGTATACCTTGTGGTTATTTCCCTTTTGATGCCTCTATCCTGCAAGAAGTTTTCAAACTCATTGGAGAAGTACTCACCTCCTCCATCTGACCTTATTCTCTTCAAATTTTTTCCTGTCTGATTCTCGACAAGTGCAAGATATTTCTTAAAGCAATTAAACACTTTGTCCTTGTGCTTCATGAAGTACAATACAGTCCACCTGTTATAATCATCAAAAAAGGATACATAGTACCTTGATCCTGAGATTGAGGGGTCTTTACTTGGTCCCCATACATCTATGTGGACAATTTCTAGGTAGTCCTCATGCAGGTAGCCTTTCCTTGAGAAGGGTAACCTGTGAGACTTCCCAAATTGACAAGCACTACAATTATATATCATGTGTTGTTTGGAAACATTGGGTATTCCAATTACACATTGATCCTTGCATATCCGTTTCAATGTTCTTTCTCCTACATGCCCTAATCTTTTATGCCAAATCTCAAGTTCTATAAGTGTTTGATCTTTATAACTGTATAGTGCAATGTTCTTTGTGTCTTCTAGCTCAAAAGTAAAAGTCTACCTGATTTTTCTCCTTTTGCTATTCTCTTGAACATGCCTTGGATCCTCCACAAATGCTCCAAATTGGTTGAATCTAACCTGCAAACCTTTCTCCACAATCTGTCCAACACTCATCAAATTTTTGGTAATGGTTGGTACATAGAGTACCCTACTCAAAAAGTTCTGATTTCCATCACAAGTCTTAACATTTCCAATTTTAACTACTGAGTGCTTGGTGTCATCACCTGTTTGTACTTGATGTTTACCTTTTGGTTCCTCAAGATCAGAGAGTAATGCTACATTGCGTGCCACATGCATCCTGAGTCAATGTAGAATAGGTGGTTATCATTTGTACCTAGTTTTGAAGTCATGTTCATGATCAGAAGAGATTCATCTTGCTCTTCTGTATAGTTGTTGTAGTCCTTTCTGGATTTAAATCCTCCTTGGTAGTTGCCATTGTAGTTGTTGTTGTAATTGTTTTTGTAGTTGTTGTTGTAGCTTTTGTGATGGTTGAATCTACCTCTTGACTGTGAGTATCCACCTCTTTGATATCCTCTTCCTCTCTTATTTGTGTAGTTCCTGAAACACTCATCTGTAGTATGATTTGATAAACCAAAAATGTTGCATGGTGAGGAGTTATAGGATCTCCCCCTACCTTGCTTACCTCCTCTGCCCCTTCCTCTTGATGATCTACCTCTCCCTGCATAATTTGCTTGGGAGGTAGTGCCTTCATCTTCTTCTTTCATGTTATTGCCTTTGTCTTTAGCTTTACCTTTATCAGTGCATAGGTCAGAAGAGCTATTACCTTTGGATGTATCTCCATTCAAGTTGAGCTTGGCTTCATGAGTGAATAACTGTCTCATGAGAGTGTTAAGCTCTGGAATCTGCATGTCCCAAGTTCCATGGCAGTGGTGAAGCTTTCCCATTTGTCATCAGATTTGATCCCATTGATCACTTGACTTACAATTTGCTCTTCTTCACTCTCTTCTCCTATGCTAGCTAATTGATCTGCTATATCTTTAATCTTGGTCACAAACTCTCAAACAACTTGCTTAGGTTGCTTCCTTAATGTGATGAATTCAATCCACAACTGATTTTTTCTAGCCCTTGTGTTGGAAGAGAAATAAGATGACAAGGTTTCCCAAGTCTCTTGGGATGTCTTACAGTTTCTAACATGTGGCAAAAGAAAATCAGAGATGGAGTTGAGTAAATAAGACCTTGCTAATGCATCCTTAGCACACCATGTGTTGAGCTTTTCATGTTCTTCCTTTGTTGGCAATCATCTTGTTTTGAATGAGGGCAATTCCTCATCTCCTGAGATGTATCCATAGAGACTCCTTCCTTGTAGGTATGTCTTCATCCTTATAGACCATGTCTGATAGTTGTTCCTGTCCAAGTTATCAATAAATAAAGGAAAACCATCTCCCATTTTATCTTAGTTTGCTCTGATACCACTGTTGGGAATGATGGATGGACACTCCAAGAGAATGAGTAGGTACGACCAAATCCTGCTTTGTACCAGCCGTTTGATGCTACAGAGTTGATAAGTAGACCTCTTAGCTTTCCAATGAGACCATAAAATGGCCTATGTGCTTTGCAAATGATGTGTGTAAAGATTGAATCAAAACAGATAACTTTGGATTTCAAGATCTCAAGAAAACCTTCTATCTTTGTCTTGACACCTCCTAGATCTTTTGCTCAGTATGACCAACACAATAGGAATTGGAAAAATTACTTTTAGGGGTATCTAATTAGCTTAGCAAGCTAACTATTCCAAGTGAAATGATATAAAAAGATTACCTCTGCTCAGAGAAATCAAATTAGCAAGTAAACCTTTACCCCCGATTTTTTAGGATTGTTCCAGGCTTTGCCCAATGATCACCTCGACGAGCTTTTCTCTGAAATGGATGAGTAGAATCTCTTACGCGTTTTACAATATGTAGACAACATTGAGCTGGTTCCAACAAGCTATAGATCTTTGAATTTGGTGGAGAAATGATTGAGATATGCTCTCCACAAGTTGACAGACTTTCAAGTAGGATGACAGAGAATTTAGAAATGAACAAGGTAGATAAATGTATTAATGAAAACTTGTATACAATACCATTGGCATGAAGATCATTGCTTAATGGTGTAGATAGGTGTGGGCTAGAGTGTAGGCCTCACATACACTCAGAATTGACATAGATGAGCTCGGAATATGAGTCTTCTTCCTCACGACTTTTGAGTTGATCTTTTATAGTGATTTAGTTCAGAGTTTGAATTTGAATTCAAACTTTGGCTCTCTTTAATCAAGCTCCTACATCCTAGGAGATATTCCTTCTGATGCTTTACACCTATAAAAGTTCACGAGTTTTCTTGGTAGGTGTTTACAAAGATTCCAAAGTAAAAAATGACTTTTACAAAGGGATAAAGTGGTAATTAACCACTAGCATTTGTTCCTATGCTTTTCCATATGTGTATGGGCTTCAAGGTATCCTTCAAGCCACATGTGTAGGCTTGTGAATTACACCAAAAAGTCTTCAACAGTAACAACTACCTACTTATAGCCTAAAAATCAACCAAAGAAGTTTTACATTTCATTTCATAGTACTCTTTCCAAAAGGTGGTTAGTGTTTGGCAATGGGTAACTATCTTGGATAGTGGAAACATTAACTTTCTTCAAGTTATAATAAACCCTAAGTTTCTCATTCTTTTTGGGTGCTACCACTAAGGGAGAAAACCACTATGCATGCTTGATTTCATAAATGAATCTTATAGCTAGAAATTTGTCTATTTACTCCTTGATCTTGCTGGAGTAGATATCATTGTACATGTATGGTCTTTGTTTAGAAGGTTTTGTCTTAGGAGTCATAAAAATTTGATGAGAGTAAATATTTCGGTCCACTCCTTTTAGATCTTTATATGTCCAAGCAAAGACATCCTACAGTTCATGTTCTTACTCTAATAAAACATCTTTTCCAATGAAGGTACGTAGGTCCTCCTCATTTTCCTTTGCTGCTTAAATTGTTCTTTATTATCATAAGCTATTCCTTCCTACACATCTCTCTTAGTCATTTGAACAACTATCTTTCGTTCTTCTATTTAATGATTCTCTAAGTTCTCTATAACTTCAAAATATTCTCTCAATGCATCCTCTCCTTCTATATCTTCATTCTCTCTTCTAGGGTTTTATGGGATAGTCTACTATTGAGAATATATTGAAATATTCCATTATAGTTATTGCCCCAACTTCCTTTAGGTACTTTTCTTCTGAGTCAAACTCAGGTTCTATTATCATGCTTTCACTATCACAATATTTATAGTAATTATCTTCATCTTCATCTTCTTCCTTGATCACTACCATAAACAAGCTTAGGTCATAACCCTCTTCATCCACACATTATACCATGGTAATGAATTCATCATTTACACATACATCTAGGGTAGAGAATACTTCCATCTAGCCATGAGGCTCAAAAGCTTCATTAGGAAATATGTGTGTCATGTATGGTAGATCCTTGATTGTTATTCCCTCCCTAGTCCATGATTTCCATTATTGGAGTCACTTTTCTTCTCGTAGGGCAGCTTTGCAAAGCCATGAGTGCATATCCTCATGCATCCATGATTGGTCACTAGATCCCACACTATGGATTGACATGTCTTTTTCCTCTTTATGGATGGGATTTTTCAAGATTTATTTTGGTTGTGGTGCGCCGGTCTTGAAGGTCTATTGCATCTCTTCCCCAATCTTGTAGCAACCTCAACATGTGAATAAAAGGTCTTCCTAATATCATCTTGTAATTACCCGTTTTGCCAAATCGACATATGGCTAAGGTATGCTCAAAATCCACTGCACAAGTTGTCAAAGTTACATTTTACAATAACCCAACTGGGCATTCTACATGGTCATCTGCCAACTTTGATCTCATTCTAGTTGGACTTAGTGCAAGTTTTCACCATTTTCCCACATCTCTTTCATGGTGAAACCAAATCCTGCATTTGTTTCTAGTATAGCTTTGGTCATGTAGCGCTTGTATATTATGGAAGACATGTGTCCCCTTCGTCACCCTCACTAAAATCTCCTACCTTATCTACTTGTATCTTTACCATAATGGATTCTTCCTTCACCTTATCCTTCTTCACAATGATATTTGGAAGGTTAAGCTGAGAGGTTAGCTTTTACCATAGTCGATGTTTAACCTTCAATAGTTCTTATAAGGTTAATGAGCAACACACTTTATCTTTCTTTTGCTCTTTCAATGCTCCAAAAACTTCTTGATATTTCATTGTCCTTACATCTTGGTGTGGGAGAATGAAAGAAATATGACTTCTGCTCATACTCGCCCATATAATTTGGAAGTGTGTTCAAGCTTATGGCTTCATCTCTTTCAAATTTTAGATCAAAAAACTTTTCCATTTATTCCTCCTTTTTATCATTGGTTGGTTCAAAGAAGCATCCAATTCAATAAAGAGAGGAGATTTCCCTTCATTCTTCTTCCAATGAGTTTCTTGCCCTTTGGCCCAAATATCTTGTGGCCAAGATGCTTCTGCCTTAGGGATTAAGGCATCCATTTCACTTAGCCCCAATTCAAGTTCCCCTTTTGTGAGTCTTGTTTCTACTTGTGCTTGCTATTCAAGGTGATATGTCTCTAAAAGTCCTTGAAATTTCTTTTCTGTAATTCTAGTTTCTTAAATGGATAGCGTTTGTTTCTCTAGCATAGTTTGAGAAACTTCAATTCATTTCTTGTAAAGTTCTAATCTCTTTTTCTCTATATCTCCTCTATAGTAGCATCCTAGGTTGCATTTATTTGACCAAATAATAGAAAACTATTGAATATGTTTGTTATATTTAGGTATTTTTGAATAAACACGAATAAAAAATTAGGTATACATAAATGTTTGATCGAAAGAACTTTCAATTAAAAGCGCTTTTGATTGGAAACCTATTTACAAGTAAGAAAATATGTATTTTTCCATTTGATCAAAAAGCTTATCCCACACATGATTCTTGACAAGTTCCTAGAGCTTTGCTACTACCATAACACTCATAGACCGCTTTCCTCACCATATCATTTAGGTATTGCACTATTTTTCATTTATGTTCTATTTTATTGTTATGTTCATTGTGTGTCATGCATATGTTCTGATTCACATGCATCTCTTACATATGTATGATTTGTATTTATGTGATTGCTTTTATGTATTTTAATCATCAATAGTGTACATGTTCGACTCGTGAAAGTGTTTCTTATTTAACTATATATTAATCTATTTATCCATGCACTTTGTCATCTATCTATGTATCCATCTATCTATCTATTCAATTATTTATCCATTTAATCTTTCATTTATCTATCACTTATTTATTTATATATAGACCTATCCATCTATATTTATCTATATGTTCAATTATCTATCCATTCAATTATTCATATATCTATCATTTATTTATCCATATATAGATCTATGTCTCTACATCTATCTATCTATCATTTATTTATCTATATATAAGGTATCTATCTATTAAGTTATCTATCCATGCAATTATTCATTTGTCTATCATTTATTTACTTATGTATTGATCTACCTATCCATACACTTACTTATTTATCTATTTATATGTGTACTTAAAATGTATTTAAGTATCTATCATTTTATTTATGAGTCTTATTTTTTATTATTGCTTTTATGAATTTGATTAGTGTTAAAAGATTTAATATCAATAAAAAATTTAAATTTAACTAATAGCCTATTTTTTATAGTTGCACAAATGGCAGGTAAGACAAATTTGCATGAGCGAAAGTTCCTGAAAGAGTTTTTGTGCTCGTGCATGTATGGAATGGGAGAAGACTGGATAACAATAGCAATGGATATATCAAATTACAACGATTTCATCAAACAACTATCTAGAACAATATACATCAATATTGAAGATAAATTTGGAAGTGTCTCAAGAGGAGCACAAGTACTAGATGAACGAATGTCCAAAGAGCTCACTCTGGTCTTTGAACAAATAGTCAAAGTAGCAAAATCATAATCATTAGATATCACAATAATGCCAAGATTTATCGACAAAATCAAATTTGTCGATTTAGATTACCAAACGATGAAGAGAGGAAAGAGGGTGAGACCTGACACTACTGAATAGGTAGAGATTCTAATGATAGCAACAATAGTAGATCCATATGCAAAAGATATACATGTGAATATGGGAGATCAAACATTTAATAACCTATGTTTGCTCCCATATTCATCTATTCATTTTGAAGATGTAGCTCTCATGGGGGAAGGAAAATATGGAATGGTCCATAAAGTCAGAATAACCCACTAGAGATTCATCAATGAAATTTTGCATAAAAATTAATCAAATTACATGGTGTTGACTTTCAAACATGATAGAATGAAACTATGAATGAGGCCATCATTTTAGGTGTTACACATAGTAGAATAATAAGTGCCCTTGCATTAGTTAGACATCATAGTAAAAGCCCATGCCTCATTCTCAGATTATGGAATGGTGGTACCTTGGACATCTAGCTCAAAGAAAATGAAAAAAGAGTATTTAAATGTACCATGAAGTAGAAGTATCAAAGACACACAAGGAGATATAACAAGAATGAAGACAAATGTTTGGAAGTTAATCAATGGATTGTCGCATGTAGTTTCATTCCTACACACTCTTAATATTTCACATAATGATCTTCATCTAGGCAACATATTGTTGCGTTTTGAAGACAAGCATTCTTATATCAGACTGTGACTTTGGAAGAGCAACACATTTGCCCACAAAAATGAAAGCTTTCCAAAGCTATATAATCTCAAAATATCAACTTGAAACGAGTGGAGTAGAAAGTATTGGTGAATTGCACCAAAATGCATATCCACTAGCCCTCCACCATTCAATAAAGGTCAGGAAACCTATATGATTTTAGTACTTCTTTTGTAACTTTTGAAATATATAGATTTAGATAGTCACCCCATTGATAAAATCAATGGGGTTTATAAGTTTTAAATATGTTTTAAAACTAGCTTGTGATAGAGATGTATCAAAAAGTGTAGACACACATGAATTACTTAGAGTATTCTCTAATCTTTTTTGGTATGGTTTGAAGATATCCATTAGTGATGGATTAAGACCACATTGAAAATGATGTTTGTCAAGAAACATGTTAATTAACCAAACATCTTTTTTATCATTCTGCCAGATTTAATTGTTTAATAATTGAATGTTATATAATAAGTTCTTTGAATTGAAGTATTTTTTTTATGCATGAAGTGATAATGTGAACTTAATATGAAGTGATTGTGATAGATTTGGGCATGAATTAATTATGAGGGATATTTATCTATAATCAATCTATCTATATTTCTATTCACATATCCATCATTCTAATTATTTATTTATCACCATATACATAGCTATCAATCTATTTATCTATTTATCACCATATGTATCCATCTATTTATCTATATATCTATTTAAATTATGTGGATTCATTTGAATTAACTGGATTAAATGATATGGATTCAAACGAATTAAGTGGATTAAATAATGTGGATCCATATGAATGATGTGAAGTAAATTATGTGGATTTCTTTGAATTAAGTGGATTAAATGATATGGATTCATTTGAATAAAGTGGATTTAATGATGTGGATTCATTTGAATTATGTGGATTGATTTGAATTATGTGGATTAAATGATATGGATTCATATGAATTATGTGAAATGATGTGGATTCATTTGAATTAAATGGATTAAATGATGTGGATTCATTTGAATTAAGAGGAGTAAATGATATGGATTCATTTGAATTAAGTGGAATAAATGATATGGATTCATTTGAATTAAATGGATTAAATGATGTGTATTCATTTGAATTATGTGGACTAATGTGGATTCATCTCAATTAAGTGTATTAAGTGATGTATTTCATTTTAATTAAGTGGATTAATGATGTGGATTCATTTGAATTATGTGGCATAAATTATGTGGATTCATTTGAGGCAAAAGTGTTTTTTTTTCGCATATTTGAAAGTAAAACATGATTGAATTATGTGGATTAAAATGATGTGAATTGAGGTAAAAGTAATGTTTTTGTTTTGCAAATTTGAAAGTAAACCAACCAATGGGATTAGAAGGAGAACCATTATCAATGAAATAAGTGAAAAAGCTATGTCCAAATCATTTTGTTCATGATGTTGTGTTTCGAGGTACAAGAAGGGTGAAAGAAACAACACCATTAGAGCTTTCTGACTTATAACATATTAGTAGGAACTTTACTTCGAGGCTTTGTTCAAGTTGAAATATCATTATCAAATAATAATCAAATAGCACTACATTTCATTCAGAATATTTTTGTACAAGATATTCTTCATCGATATGTAGATTGAAATGATCACCAGAAGAATGTAGGTATAAGTTTGGGTCATCCTCAAAAACATGCAAAATTTCAAAATCAAGGACATGAAAGCCCTCTTCCTCGAAAGCAACCCTATATTTTGCTAACTACTGAACATAACCTTATCCATTATTTATCATCAAAGATAATAGAGTTATACAATGAAGTATTACCAATTCCTGGATTATGAAGAATAATTGATGATCAACAAAAGAGAATTGATGATTTAGAAAATCAAGTGAAAATTTTACGAATATCTCTTGACACATATGAGAACAGAGGCATCATCATCTTTTCACTGGTTCACTATCGATGAATTATTCAATCAACAAAAGACTGAATAAACCAGCCAGTTTTTGTAATATTTAGAATCATCACTTTATAATAAAGACATCTTCTTTGCAATTGAATCTAACCAAAGTATTCATACTACATCATTTTCTTCATTTTGAATATCATAATCTATTACAAGTGCCATGTCATCTATTTCTCCATGTATGAACCATCCTTGTGGTCTACATCCATATCATGATCACTCCATGAATCATTTGTTACATTTTCATGAGTTTCAAATTCTCCAAAAGTTTGTTGTGCTTCTATAGAAGCTATCTTGCTTTGAGCATGTAACAAATGCATATTACAAAAAATGTATACCAAATCATTGGCACGTGATACACTTAAGTGATTTCTTCATTTTGAATGAAGAAAATCATATGCACTCCAAGTACATTCACAACTACCATTGAAATCTTGGATCCAATACAAATGTTGTTCCATGTAAATGATATGCATTTGCATCCATATATTCTTTGTTAACGATACAATCTATGTTTTTTCTCGTAACAAAAAATGATTAAAGTCTTTCACTTTTTGAATAGCTTCTCAAATAATCCAATAAACTTTTCATATTACAAACATATCAATATCAATAATTTGTAAAAGTTTCATAAAAGGTTTAGTGATACTAATAATGTTTTCAAGATTATGCCAAAAAGTTTATGACTATATTAGAGACATACACTTAGAAGTTGAAACTCTATAAGAAGGATACTTCTCTAGCCATGCTGGCCATTTTCAATATGCACTCATTTCTACAAGTGCTAGCTTGAATTCCAATAGTCCACTAAGCACAATATAGGCTATTGCGAATCGTGTAGTGGTTTATTGGGAGAGTTTGAATGAAAGAGCCCCAAATATGAAAATTGATGCTCTCAAAAGAAATTGACCACATGATGTGCATCCAATAAGCTTTGTTGAATGAAAGATGATCTACCTATATCTTTCAATAATAGATTTCGTGCATGAGTTGTGCATGGAACCCAAGTAATGCCTTCATACTTGTTTTGTATTACAATTCGAGCACTTCAAAGATTAGATGCATTATCACTCACTATCATACTCACATTCTTAGGCTACCCATGCAAGATACAACATGTTCATATATCTTTACAAGAAAATTTGGACTTTTCTCTTTAATAGAAGTATCAAACTGCTTCCAAAAACATAGTTCCCTTTGGACATATAACCATGACATTAACCAATGGCTTCTTTTGATAACTTGTCCATCCATCTAGTTCTATTTTGCATCCATACATGGGTACATAATCAAGCACTGTTCATTTTAAAAATAGCGTCAGTACTTTTCTTCACTTTATCTACATATTGATATGTTTGCATTTTATTGTAATTTCGCATGGTGAATCCTTTCCGTGCAATCGGCATCAAAGCATCTTTGAAAATAGGATTACAAATGACATTGAAAGGAATCCCAAATGCTAAAAATGCTTGAGTCCATTTAAGATGAAGCTCAAGTCAATCTTGCTTTTCAAAAGCTATAGGTATTCTATTCTATGATTTAGTACGAAGAAAGCATGGTGACACATTATTAAATCCATCATTTTTACTACATTCATCAGATCCAATATTTCTTGACATAGCTAGAGAAAATGGAGTACATATATCTTGATCATTGTGAAAAAGAGTTTCTGATACTTGAGTAGAAATATCATGAGGATCCTCTATTGTCATTGATACATCTACTCGTTCTTGCTCTACACCTAGAATACTTCAAAAGTACTATGAGCTAGGCATGATTTTAAATCTTTTTGATGTGATACCTTGAGATTTACATTTTTTTTTTCATAACTTGCAAAGTGTACACATATATCACTATCTAGATTAGAGCATCCTACCACATTATTACCTATACTAAAAAGATGCTCTTTTATTTGAGTTGCATTGCCTACATAACAATGTCCACAACATTTGCATTATATTGTGGAGACTATTTTACCTTCTTGATGAATAATCACATATGACCATTCTTTTCCCTTTCCCCTAATGCTTACTTTATGAAGACTTTATATCTACAAAAGGACAATATAAATCAATATCAAATAAAATATACATTCCACTAAATATATATCTTAAAATATAAACTATCTTAAAGTTTTTAAATCTATTAATTCATGTATTTATCTACCTATCTGTTTATATCTCTACCTCTTCATATAAACTCATAGATTTTAATTCATAATCATATGCACACCATACACTTACACATACTATTGTGAAGTAAGAATCAATGTTGAGTCAGAACATCACAATAGATTTCAATTTTGAATCATACACACATATACATTTGCACATACTATTGTGAAGTAAGAATCAATGTTGATTCAAACAATCACAATAGTTTTTAACTCACATTTATAAAAAAGAAAAAAAAAATATTTTTCTTCATTCTTTTAATACTAAAAGACTAAAAATTTTTAACAAGAGCTTATACCTTGTTCTTTTTACAGCACTGTACATTCAGAAAAAACAAACTAACTCTAATGAGGTATAATTTTGAGGGCATTCTTTTATAAAAAAAAAATTATTCTAATGAATATTTTTTGATCCAAAGACATTTCGATCGAAAGCTTTTCAATCAAAATGAAATTAATCGAAAGCTTTTTTATTGAAATAGTTTCGAATCGCCATGCAAAAACTATTCACTCATGTCTTAATAAGTTGATGTGGCACCGAATAATTTGGTTGAATAATAAGGGTTCAACATAAAATTTTGTAATTATTCATGAACAAATGAATTATCAAATAATGAATAATGCAACCTAGGTAGCATCTATAGTGTTGCCCTAGATTGGGTCCTTCTGCTATTCTTGATTAATAGGATTTCATCATCATTTATAAGTCTTCAAGCCTAGGCTCCACTAAAATTGATCTCACCCATTCTTGCATGTGTTCTTCGTTCACCACATGTTTTTCCTCCTTTTTTCTTTAATATTCCTCTAAAGGTTCCTTTGTTATTAATGACATTTTCTTTCCCTAAGCTAATTTATTCATCCATTTATTCTTTATCTTTTCTCTTTTATTTTTCCATTTTTGAGCCTTCCTCTTTTTTGAGCCCTCCATTTTTAAGCCTCCCTCCATTTATCTAAGTACTTGATGAATCTTTGGAAGGGTCCTTAGGACAATCTCAAAGGAGATGTTCTTTTTCGCATTCATTGCAATATCCTCCCCAAGGCCTTTATTATGGTGGATTAGGAATTGTGCATTCTCTCATGAAATGGTCTCCTCTACATCTATAACATGGTCCTCTTGGAGCTATGGTCTTTTTCCTTGGTATGCCTCAATTGTAGCTCTAAGTGCAGGGTACATTACATCGGCATATTCAGACCCATAAAAGTTCCATATCCATCATACTCAGAATATTACTACTCATAAGTTGCTTTGTACTCCATATGATTTTTTTTCCTAATTATAATACAAACCAAATTTTTTATCATATCCATGGATGATTTTTGTTATGGAATTTATTCCCTCCGATTTGCACACTAGAAGTGAAATGAACCCAATACCTAGGTAACTTCATACACCTTTTCTGCTACCCTACAACAAAAATATGTTTCACCTCGCTTACATTAATCCAAATCAGCCAAGATTTTAGCCACACTTAGTATCATTCATAAAGATTTCCAACAAGCTATAGAAAACCTCAAATGGATCTGTTTAGGTCAGTCAACCACTCTGTACAAAACAGATTTGCAAAGATGTAGGATATGCAAAAATTAGGGTTACATAGATACATCCATTTCACTATATATAAAATTTATTTCAAGAAGAAATCTTAGGAAAAGTAAGAACCATGTATAAGCTACATAATGCACTTTAAATCTCTTGAATTGGACATGTATACAAGAAATTACAATTATTATAAGCAAACATACCTACAAGCGACTAGAGGGGGTGTGGTCTTGATAACTCCTCCTTACTCCTCCTTTGTGCATGTAATGTCCTCATTTGCATTTTTACAACCTTGGAATACTTTGTTTCAGTCCCTTGAGCCTTGGATGAAGTTCTCCTTGAGCCTCCTTGAGTATATGTCTCTTGTTCTTCAATGACCTACAAGACTTCCATACATTTGGTGTCTCTTCACCTCCTTTTATAGCTTTTGGATGCCCCTCCTGACTTTTCCACTACCTTAGGACTCCCTTGCCCAACCTTGAGACTTCCCTAAGTGATATAAGGCGTGACTTTTGTCCTCATTAAGGTCTTTTGACCCCTTTGTCCACCTAAAGCTTGCATAGTTGACACTTTCAACACTCCCCCTCAAGCTTAAGGTGATATTTTCACTATCAAGCAAGCTCATATCCTTTGAGAACTTTTTTAATGGTCACATCCAAGATTTTGGTGAAGATATCTGCAATTTGGCCCTTTGTACTTACAAAATGAACATTAATGTCCCTCCTTGCAACCTTTTCCCTTACATAATGATAATGTACCTCAATGTGTTTGCTCCTTGCATTATACATGGGACTGCTAGCAAGATGTAGGCTTGACATGTTATCTCCATAACTGGAATTGGTCCAAGTTGTATACCAAGATCTTTAAAGAGCTTCTTAAGCCACATTGCTTCACATGTAGTGAGGGCTAACGCTCTATATTCAGCCTCTGTTGAACTCAATGCAATTGTGGGATGCTCTTTGCTCATCCACAAAATCGCATGAAAACATAGCTAGGAGTTGACCTTCTATCATCAACAGTCCTTGCCCAACATGCATCACACCATGCTCTAACTGGAATTTCTTCATCACACCTATATAGCAACCCATAATTAATTGTACTCTTTACATACCTTAACACTCTCTTTGCCTGATTGAGATGTGTATCAATGGCTGCATGTATGAACTCAGATATAAATCCAACTATGTAGCACAAGTGAGGTCTTGTGAGTGTAGCATAGTTCAATGACCCCACAATGATCCTGTATAGTGTAAGGTCTTCTCGCTTCTTACCATCTTCCTTGCTTAAATTGACATTTGAATCCATAGCTTGAGCTATTGGTTTGCAATCTGTCATGCCAAACCTAAACAACACATCTAGAAGATACTTCATTTGAGAGAGATAGATACCTTCTTGCCGATATATCACCTCAATGGCAAGAAAGTACTTTAGCACACCTAAATCTGAGATTTTGAGCTCTCTTCCAAGCTTCTCTTTGATGGTCCTTATCTGTACATCATCATCACTTGTCACAAGAAGATCATCTACATATATGCAAATCAAACATATCTTGTCATTTGTTTTCTTCACATACAAGGAAGTTGCATCCATAGTAGTGATGGGAATGTGAATGTTCTTTCCTAATCTTGTTTGTGTTTGTATCATGTGTGGGTCGTATTGTGCATGAGGAGCGTGTAGAGTGTATCTTTTAGCTTCCATAACACCACAGGTTTGTGAGAGGAGTTGTAGAGTTTCACTGAAGTGAGAATCTACACTAGCCTCTTCCAATAGTTGGGCCATGAGTACTCTAGATCTCTCTTCAGAAAGCAACTATTGTGCTTGAACTCTTTCCATTGTTTGATATAATTTGCAGAGTTGGGCAGTATAAGTTGGAGCTTCGAGATCTTCTTCTTCCTCTTCTTCTTCCTGGTCTGGTTGTTCTAATTATGGAGAGAGAGTCCTCTGTCGATCATCCTCCAAGTGCACGAGGCATCTTCCCTTGATTGTCCCATTCTTTGTGTTGAGGTGCCAAGACCATCTATGTCTAAAAAGAACGCAAGCACTACAACATATCAGGCGTATACCGAGGCTTCTACCGAGGAAAATTAATGGGCACGATTTTGCCCCGACATCGATGTAAGGGTCAGTGTAGGTATCAGAAAGAAAGCGCCAGTATAAGCGTGGGTATGAGCATCGGTATAAGCGTCGGTATAAGCCTTGATATAAGCGCCAGTATAAGGGCTGGTATAAGC
>CM035434.1:59420345-59837845 GCA_020310875.1 Ceratopteris richardii
ATGACGCTTCAATGGGCAAGTTTTCCATACTAAATCTAGCTTGACTTGTCCCTGCCTACGAACTTGTGCGTGCTATTTCAGCCATGATGCAAGTCGTAGTGTTTCTCTCTAAATATGCTAGAAGAGGAGATCATATTAGCATCCTAGTGAAAACATGATGATAATTTGTCCCCTTTACAATACTAACATGATACCCATAGTGATTAGTGAGTTGGTGAGTGAGACATGTCCGTGTTTGTCAATGTTGGTTAGGAGGTCAGTGATTTCTAGATGCATACTCTAGGTGCGCATTTTACTCACAATGCATCCACTCTAGTGTGAATGAATTTACAAGGTTGGTTTAAGGGGTTTATTACAAGTTTTAATTCCCTAAACTTTCATTATGGGATTATGACTTATGGTAGTGATGACTTGTGAATGTTTCTGGACTAGACCCACTTGGATTTGGGACTTTTTAGGTACCCCTTCCAAATAATCCTAGGTGTGGTTTCAGGTGTTGAGGTATTGTTTGCAGATGCTCATCGTGAAGTGTGTGATGTGAGTGTCTACAAGTAGTGATTCATGCTTGTGGGCCTATATGAAGCTACTTGAGCTTGTAAGCAGGTCTTAGGCACCCAATTATTTCTAACATTGGGGTCTGCCTTCATGATCGCTTTGGGGGACAAATAGAAATGGTCCAGCCTGGTAGATTCCAATAGTACTATTCCCTTGTAATCTTTGACTGAGTAGTTGTTTGGTGCATCATTAGGGTCTTGTATCCTGAGCAGAGGGTTGTTCACCCTTGTGTATCCAGATCTGCTTCATTCCATGAGGTACTTTATCTTTCACTGTTCATTGAGCATGCGTCTTGATTATCTATTGCATCTGCTTCTTGTTTTCTAGGCTCATCTTTGGAAAAGAAGGGAGATCCATATTGGCTTCTGCGACAATTTCATGAGTGATCGTCTTCTACATCATAGAACTTTGGACAAGAATAGCATTGTTATCATCATGTGTGTTCCTAGAAGGACTAGGAGTGAGTGCCTTTCTTATAAGTTGCATGAGTGCTTGATTTTCTAACTCCATTGGGGTGCGTTTTTTATTCACCCAGACATGAAGAAGTCCACTTCTTAGGTTTCTTAGGTTTAGATTGACTACATTATCATAGATCCAGTATTGACCCAAGACAAGAGGTTTGGTGAGATCCTCATCTTGACACACTAGCACTTTGATTGTCTCTCTCTCTCTATGTGTGTGTTTGTGAATACTTGCTCTTCTATGTACACATCCCTTTCATGTATTGCTTTTTGGCATCTAATAGCTGGAATATAACTCTCCATTAGTTTCCTGATAACTTTCCTATTGTTCTTAAGCCACAAAGCTTTTATCATCTCCTCGTGTTTTCACTTCACAATATTATCCTGCATCACTTACTTATACCATCATCCCCTTCTAATTCAACGCTTGTCTTACGTATTGTCCTTCATTGGTTGTAGTTACCGTGGGATGCATGTATTTACTCATGTGTACTAGCTATGCTAAAATATGTATTGAAGCTTGGGAACTTAAGCATACCAATGCACTCGTTGTGGCTCAAATCTTGACTACAAAATTATTCCAACTTTCGGGATTACCAGTAAAGCTTGTATCAGATAGGAGATTCCATCTCATGAAACAACTAATTAAAAATATCATTGATTCGAAATTTTACCCATTTTAAATTGGTGTTTGGTTTAGAAGTTGTCTTACCATTAGAATTATCAATCCCAAGTCTTAGGTTAGCAATACAACATGGATTATTTCTCGAAGAATCTCTAGAAGATCATATGGGTGCCCTACAAAATCTAGAAAGACATAGGCATGAAAGCTTTCTAGTACTATAGGTAATGCATGTCAGACAACAAAAATAGCACGACAGGATTTCAAAAACACCTATTTTCAAAGTTAGGGATACGGTTTTATTTTTTGATTGCAAATCAAAACGAAGGTAGGAAACTTAAAAGTCAAGTGGATTGGCCCCTTTCACATTGATATGAAGATCAGCCGTGCAACTTTTACATCACACAAAGTTACCACACAAACCATTAAAAAACTATTACCACCCATATCGATGGTGAAATCACCATTGTCATATCCTAAGCATGTTTTATAGGTGGCAAGCACTGTTGCCTCAAGCCATGTAGTTTCATAATCATTTTTTTCCTCCCCTCTCTCCCCCTCTCAAAATTTTGTATGCCCCTCTCCCTTTGACATTACGCCTTTTTTTTTTAATATAAAGGAAGTTCGGCATTAGCCTACTCTCCCGGACTTGAATTAAATAAAGAAAAGTACAAGAGAAGGGGACTAGTGCCCACGAGACCCCCCAAATCCCACAAAGCAGGGGAAGCTTTTACAGAGCTTAGATGACATTACAAAGAAGGTTAATTACCCTCTCATCCCCCTCATGTGGGGCCCACTTGGGTTTAAGCTTGTTATCGATCAGAAGGAGTACTTGATGATGCCTAAAGGGGGGGGGATTTTTTACAGTTGACAATCCTTTTGCCAAGGAGGAACAGCGATTTCTCAATTGAACACTCCTTGGGGGAGTCACCGAAGTTGAAAGCACATCTTTCCCGCCAGATTTTCCATAGAGCCTCCCCTCTGATGGCGTTCCAGAGAGTCGCGGAGCAGCCGATCGCTTCTCCCAGCAGGGCTTGCTGCCAACTGAGACGTTTTTGAAGTCCAATTCTCTTTCCAACCACCTGCCAGAGTCTGTTGGAGTTGGGGCAGGTAAAGAAGATGTGTGAAACATCTTCGATAGACCGGTAGCAGCGTTTGCACCAGGGAGGGCTCCCACAAATTTTGCTGGCCTTAAGGTTGGTCCAGATTCCATGATGAAGAATTTTCCATAGGAGGACAGACTTTTTGATTTCTATGAGGGGGTGCCAGATAGCCATGAACTTCATGTCCCACCGAAGCCGCGTCCATGACAGGCACCACTTTTTGTTGAGGTTAACCTGATAGTCGATCGTTTCTTTGATGTTCGGGATTTTTGATAGGCTATTCCCATTGTGCCATTTAAGACCAAGCGAGCTCGACATGTCGTGTCCCATGAGAAGGCGAACTTTGTGTCAGTCCCAGGCGAGACATCTGCTTTGCAAAGTGTTCCATTCTTCATGCGAAATGTTGATGCTAGGGTCAATATCCTCAAAGTTGATCCAGCGGTTGGTGTCTTGTTTCCAGAGATGTTTCCATTTTTTGAAGCCTTTGTTCCATAGCTTCTTGGCGTTTTGAATGTTCCAAGATTCCACACTCCGGATGCCATGGATCGGAAATGAGCGTCTTCTCCAGATATTGTCTTGTGTGCATATCTCCCTCATCATCGTTGCAATCCACAACCATGGTGAATTATCTCCCCTATGCATGTGTACCCAAAAATGCTCTCCCTGTAGTATTGAAAAACTACGTAGAGGAAAGAGGCTTGCTTCACTTTACCATTAAATAAAGGTTCCATGTACCACTCCACCCTTCACTACAAGAAAAAGGGGGGCGTAGCGACGCCCCCGAATCGGGAAAAAAATGAAAACCGTCGCTTATGCGATGAAATCGTCGCATAAGCGACGGTAAAAAAATCGGATTTTTTTTTTTGGCCGAGCATCGTCGCATAAGCGACGGTAGCGTCACTTATGCGACGCAACACCAAAGCGTCGCTAAGTGCGTCGCTAGTTAGCAACGCACTTAGCGACGTTGGCAAACTGCAGAGCGTCGCATATGCGACGCTCTGGAATGTAACAAAAAAAAATCAATTCTCCCGGCACATTTGTGCCGGGCCTTGAACGCAAGACCGAGAGAGAGAGAGAGAGAGAGAGAGAGAGAGAGAGAGAGAGAGAAAGAGCGCGTGCGAGAGGGAGAGAGAGAAGGGAGACGGTTGATAGGTATGCACACACACACACACTTACACACACACACATATACACGCATAGACACACACACACATACGCATAGACACACACACATACACACAAATACACACACATAGACACACATACACAAGACGCACACACACATACACACACATAGACGCTCACACACATACACACACATATACACACACAGACACATACACACATAATGATGCATCCACACACATACACATGCATACACACATAGACACACATAAACACACACACATATGCATACACACACACATAGAGAGACACACACACATACACATACATGCATACACATACACACATAAACACATACACACACATAGACACATACACACATAAACACATACACACTCATAGGTACACACACATACACATAGACACACACACATATAGTATATACACACACATGCACACATAGACACATACACACATACACATGCATAGACACACATACAGACACATATACACACACATACACACATATATGCATACACACACATAGAGAGACATACACACATAAACACATACATGCATACATTTGCATACATAATGCATATGCATATGCATATAATGTACATACGTACTTACATGCATACATAATGCACATGCATAGATACATACACACACACAGATACATACACACATAGACACATACACACACATGAACACATACATACTCATAGATACACACACATACACATAGACACACACACATACACACACAGACACACATACACATAGACGCGCACACACATACACACACATAGACGCTCACACACATACACACACATATACACACACAGACACATACACACATAATGATGCATCCACACACATACACATGCATACACACATAGACACACATATACACACACACACATATGCATACACACACACATAGAGAGACATACACACACATACACATACATGCATACACATACACACATAAACACATAGACACATACACACATAACCACATACACACTCATAGGTACACACACATACACATAGACACACACACATATAGTATATACACACACATGCACACATAGACACATACACACATACACATGCATACACACACATACACATGCATACACACATACAGACACATATACACACACATACACACACATATATGCATACACACACATACACACACATATATGCATACACACACATAGAGAGACATACACACATAAACACATACATGCATACATTTGCATACATAATGCATATGCATATGCATATAATGTACATACATACTTACATGCATACATAATGCACATGCATAGATACATACACACACAGATACATACACACATAGACACATACACACACATGAACACATACATACTCATAGATACACACACATACACATAGACACACACACATACACACACATACACACATAATCATGCATACACACACATACACATGCATACACAGATACAGACACATGTACACACACATACACACATAATGATGCATACACACACATACACATGCATACACACATACAGACACATGTACACACACATTCACACACACATTCACACACATTCACACACATATACATGCATGCATACATATTGCATATGCATATGCATACATACATACTTACATGCATATGCATACACACACACATATGCATACATACATACTTACATGCATATGCATACACATGCATATGCATATGCATACATAATGCATATGCATATGCATACATAATGCATATGCATATGCATACATAATGCATATGCATATGCATACATAATGCATATGCACATGCATACATACATACTTATATGCATTCATAATGCACATGCTTACATACACTGTCATAATGTATACACACACACATACAGACATAGACACATACACACATAATTATGCATACACACACATACATATGCATACACACACATATGCATACATACATGCATACACATACACACACATAGATACATACATACACATAAATACATATACACTCATAGACACACACACATACACATAGACACACACACATAGACACACACACATACACATAGACACACACACATATACACACACATACACACATAGACACATGCACACGTAATGATGCATACACACATACACATGCATACATAGACACACATAATAATGCATACACACATACATATGCATACACACACATGCATACAAACATATACACACACATGCATACACACATATACACACACATATACACATATACACATACACATGCATACACACACACATGCATACACACATACAAACACATATACACACACACATACACACATAGATACATACACACGTAATGATGCATACACACATACACATGCATACATAGACACACATAATAATGCATACACACACATACATATGCATACACATACATATGCATACATACATGCATACACATACACACTTAGACACATAGACACACATAGATACATACATACACATAAACACATACACACTCATAAACACACACACATACACATAGACACACACACATATATACACACATACACACATAGACACATGCACATGCAATGATGCATACACACGTACAAATGCATACATAGACACACATAATGATGCATACACACACATACATATGCATACACACACATATGCATACATACATGCATACACACACATATGCATACATACATGCATACACATACACACATAGATACATACACACACGTAGATACATACATATACATAAACACATACACACTCATAGACACACACACATACACATAGACCACACACACATATACCTACACACATACACACATAATGATGCATACACACACATACACATGCATGCACACACATACACATGCATGCACACACATACACATGCATACACACACATACACGTATATATATATTGATTTCTAACCATTTTGTTTTATATGTTAGGTATTATGAATCCCAGTAAAGAGAGAAAGGCGAAACTCACTCTCATAAAAAGTCTTATGAGAGTAAGAGTTCCGTCAGATACTCTAGGGGCCATAATGCGGGACTACGCAGAGATGTCCGATGAGGAGCTGGATTATACGATCCAGATGCTTACGCGATCAGACGAGGGCTCTTCTACAGATCCACATGCAGGAAGAGAGCTATCTGCTCATAGGTATGTTTTTTTTCATAAATTTTTTTAATGATATTATAGCACATATTTTTATTTATTTCTATCTATCTATTTTCAGGACACCTATACCACCTCCAGCACGTGATAGCAGAGCAGAGACGTTGCCTATGAGGACATGCATAGGCACGTTAGGACTAGAGTGCGACATAGAGCCAGAGGGGAATATTGTATACATAGGAAATGGATTGGAGTTCAAGAGGAGAATGCGTGCACTATGCGACTCTTACCTGCGCTTTATCCACTTACCGTGGAAGTAAGTAAAAGTTTTACATATAAATTGAAATATATATCTTATGTTTTATTTATATTATGTTTTTTATTTTTGTAGTGAGCATGATGAGAGGGATAAAAAGTACGTGCTCAGTTCACTTGAGACGGAGTTTGGGACAGGGTGGTCTCTTAAATGGTGTTTAAAAGAGATGCGGACACTTATGGCGCATCGTCGTGACAATGCACGGTATGTATGTATATGAGAGAGAGAGAGAGAGACAGAGAGCACTAATCTCGATATTAGGGTTTTGAAATCCCTAATTTAAAAACTCTAATTCAACCTTTTAGCCATATGTTTGAAGTATATGTACACCTCCGACGTCCTACTAGAGAGATGTCTCTCCTCCCAACCTTATGCCTCTATATATAGCTACTCGAATCAACGAGGATCATGATTCATAATATATGTAAAGATATATACACATCATGTAGATAGGATACATAAATATAAAATGCAGTAGATATATTATGCTTCACACATACATGCCTAAATGCACACATAAATATATATATACATACTAACATATTTACATGTACATATTTACACATACATGTACATGCCTACATGCATACATAAACATATATATACATGCATACATATTTACATGTACATATTTACACATAGACACATATACATATATACATGTACACAATTATAAACACTTGCATATATTACGTACATGAATACATGTATACATATATCACACACATGCAAACACATACATATACATGAAATACATATATATGCATACTAATATATGTATACATATAATACACATGAATACACACACATATGCATACATACATGATAAAAATTTACTCCTCGAAGATAAAGCTATATATAAAATAATTAGGCATACCCCCGAGCTTCATGTTCTAACTTAGAAGAACATGATTTCATCTCTCTAGTAGGATTCATCATTATTCAAGTTAATTAAAAAAACCTATTATCTGATATCCATTCAGAAGCTTCAAGCTACTATCTAATCTGCTCATATGTTTTCATTATTGCCATCATTTTGGTAAGACATCAATATAGTCTCATCTTCATTATCCTTATTGATTTCATTTATTTCTTCTATTGTTAAATCTATGTTCTCATGAATCACATCATCTATTGGTGGATTAATATCTATTTCTGGTAATTCCTCTTCCTCATCAGTAGAATCAGCATGTAGAGAATTATCCTCTTCATCAAAAAGATTAGTATCATTATCACGTATAATGAGTCTAATTTCTATTCCAGATGTTGATGTATCAGTATCTGATGCTGAATCATCAAGAGGACTTTCTTCAATCTCTCTAACAATAAACTGTTCAAACAATGACCTACCTCTAGGTTGCACATGAATGACTTGCCACTAAGGATGAGCATCTGGGTTTTTATAAAAAAATGCTTGTTCAATATGCCTAGGAAGAATATATGGTTCTTTAGTAGATCGCATTACCTTGGAAGAATCAATTGACCAAAACCCAGATAATTCCTTTCTTATTGTAGAATTACTACCTTTATACTCCGCTCGATACCAGTCAACCTTCAAAATGACCTATCAAAATATATAACAACAAAAACGTCCCATTATTAGGTGCTTAAAAAAATAACTAACTCTAAAAAAAATATATAAACTTTTTTCTACCTGTTTGAATGTACGAAATGAAATTTCGTAGATACCAACAATAGTTCCTACGTAACCAAGTTTGCTATCTATACGGTTCGTGTACCGTATAGATACCTCATCTATACGGTTCGTGTACCGTATTTATACGGTTCGTGTACCGTATAAATAAGAATGGAACCCCCTTACCTGATAATACCTCATCTATTATTTTTGAAGAAGACTCGTTGGTCCATGCACGTGGAGCTTCTTCATGAACTCTTTCAAGGTACTCACTAACGTAATTCATGCACTCTTCAAGCATCCAACCCTTTGCCATGGATCCTTTTGGTTTTGCTCTTTGTCGCACATAACCTTTTAGTATTCCCATAAATCGCTCGACCCAAAACATCCATCGAGTGTTGACAACACCGGCAATCTCTATCTCATTTACAAGATGGACTAGTAAATGAACTTGAATATCAAAAAATGAAGTAGGAAGTTCTTTTTCCATCAAACATAGTAGCTCTTTGCATTCACGTTTTTTTTGTGGGATCGAATTTTTATCGATCTCTTTGGATGTAATCCACCTATACAAATCATAAAAACAATTATAAAGAAGTTAATTAAAAAATAAAAGATATCCAATATTCATACATATTAAATATAAAAGTATCATAATTACCTTATAAGTGATCCAAGACGATAGATCACATCTCGTACTCCTTTCGTTGTACATCCATCGATAACCAAAGGTAAAATATGTTTCAAAAAGTTATGCCAGTCATGGTTCTTTAATCCAGAGAAGCTCTTATCATCCATAGGAAACATGTTTTGAAACGATGCTCCATATCCTGTAGGAGTCTTGATCAATTGAATTCTATTGTTGATAGTCTGTATCTCTTTTGTTGTAAGTACCCAAGGAGCAGATGCATAAGTTGTTTCTTGTCGATGTCTATCAAAAACTGGCCATAACTTTGGTTTGGATTTTTGATCTTTCAAATCATTCCTTGATGTTGTGGTATCTTTTAGTCCAAGAAGATGCTGCCATAGTGAATAACCAATATTTTTGAATATATGCATAGGATCAAGAAGATGACATACTTTTAACTCTTTCCAATACTCCAAAGAATACCATATTGATATGTTCTCTGCGAGTGCCAATTTCCCTTTACCTCTGTTCACATACTCATTATCTGAATCATCACTGAAGATTTCTGCTTCTGGATCTATCAGAGGTCCATCTGTCCATTTTTTATACCAATCCATAGGCGTCATAGGTTTTGGATACTGGCCTGTTTCAAGCTTTCCATTAAAATGTATCGCTTCTCTTTTAAATCTTAATGGATGATCATCAGGCAAGAATCGTCGATGTCGAAGATAAATATTTTTGTTGAGATTCTTACTATAGATTGATCTCAACCAATCACCACAATATGGACAAGCTTTATAACCCTTAGTAGATATTCCTGCATCATGGAAAAGGATAAAAATATAATTAGATTAAATCATATTTATTTACATGCATGTTGAATAAAAAAATTACATCAATACCTGAACAAACGCCATATCCAGGAAAATCGTGAATAGTCCAAGCCACAATACCACGAATCGTAATATGTCTTTCATTGATGCTTTTTGATATATCAATGACATTAATACCTCTCCATAACTCTTGAAGATCGTCAATGAGAGGAGCAAGATATACATTCATATCTTTAACTTGTCTTTTGCCTGGGCTTAAAAGTGAAAGCATTAAATGTTCCTTTTTAATGCTAAGATATGGCGGAAGATTGTAGTTTATGACTACCACTGGCCATGTTGACCATTTACTGGATTTCATGGAGAATGGATTAACCCCATCTAATGCAACTCCTAACTTTAGATTCTGTGGATTTTGTGCAAATTCAGGCCATGTAGAATCAATATGCTGAAAAGCAACACTATCATGAGGAATTCTGATTATTCCATCAGTACTTTTGTGATCATGTCCCCAAGTCAAAAGCTTTGATAATTCGGGGCTTTGAAACATATGTCTAATCCGTGGAGCCAATGGAAAATGTCTCAATACCTTATTCGGAATTTTACCTTCTTCACCCTTATATCGAGGAGATTGACATTTGGGACATGTCAAAGAGTCTGCATATTCACCTCTATATAAAATACAATCGTTAGGACATGCATGTATACATTGATAATCTATACCAAGATTGTTGATTATCTTCTTCATTTCATCATGTGAGGTAGGAAGAATATTTTGACTTGGTAAAAACTTTTCAGATAATAACCTGTAAGTTTATCAAAAAAAGATATATTAAAAAAGGTAAATAAATATACATACATATATACATGCAGGTTTTTATTCTTACTTTAGATAAGGTAAGAACAAGAACTTGAATTGAATGGATACTTTTTGTCCGCGCATCTTTTAAAACTATTAATGCATCTTTCAAAATATTTATGCAAAACAATCGTATCCTGTCAATTCACACATAAGTTCATATAATGGTGACCTGGATGAATCGCATGCACAGACGTTACTCAAGATAGAGCAGGATTTCTCGGGTATGCAGTAAACCTCTTGCATGTCAATGATGAGCATCTGAACTTTAGGATACAAAGTGGACTACTCCATTATAATCAGATTGCTGTCTCTTGAGTAACCTCTGTGCATGCGACTCATCCAGGTCACCATTGCGAATATTTGGAAAGATGCATTAATAGTTTTAAAAGATGCGCGGACAAAAAGTTTCCGTTCAATTCAAGTTCTTGTTCTTATAACCTTATCTAAAGTAAGAATAAAAACCTACATGTATTTATATATGTATATATATTTATGCATATATATATATATATAAATAGATAGAAAATTGAAATTTATACCTTAATAGTGTCGAAACAGATATATTACTCCATCCAAAACGATTTTGAAGGTTGAGAATAAGTAAGCTCGCATTTAGTCGTGTCAAATGACTTCCTTCATATACATGCTTTAGACATTCCTCTCGAAGATATTTCTCATTTTTAGAAATATCCATGCTCTCACTGTCATTTTGATACCAATCCTCAATAAAATCTGCCATGCCATCATCTTCATCATTGTCACACAAATCTTGTACTTTATCATCTTTTGAATATAGATCTTTCAACTTTGCATACTGCACAAGCTTAGTTTTGCGTAGCCTCCTCATGGAAGCTTCTCATAAATGAGGTCTTATTGGTAATTGTGAATGTTGTGGACGAATATCATCAACATCATACGTTGGAATCTACACATATAAATAAAACTCATTAGTATTCCATAAATGAATAAAAATTAAACTTCAAATATAAAATTAAGTATATAACTTATTAAATATGGATAGAAAATTTTTATTCTCTCAAGCTAAAAGGTGCTCTTGGAGGTCTACGCCATCCATAATTCACTAATAGTTCATCACCAGCATGTAATGTAGTAATAGCATTGACAACTATGTATCTTGATACATCTCTACTCATGTATGGTGATTCATGACTATTTTCCCGCTCCTCAAATGTGCAATTAGTCCTTGAACTATTATGTAACCCTCGACTACTATTTATTAAACCTGCTATATTTCCATGTGTGTAAGGTCTTCCATCAATATATAATCTTTCATTTTCTGCATGTAAAATCCTTCTACTAGTAAGAGATGCTGCGTTCAAGCATATTCCATAAGTACTCATGCTTTGAACATAACGTGAAAGTCGATGCCAATCTCCCCATCCATATATAGGACCACAAAATGACATAAGAGTGACTTCAGAGTTCGGAGGCACATACAAATCCTCTACAATAAAGAGACCACGACCAGCATTAGTAATAGTGGATGGAGCAATCATATAGCGATTACCCCAAAAGTTGAAAACCTCTCCATCTAAAGGAAGTGGTCCTCTATTCCATCCTCCATATCTTCTTCTATCATATGTTTGTACTAAAGAACGATCACGAGCTGGCAATGGATAATCTCCAGCCGTTTCATTCTCTAAACCAAGAGGTAGAGGATTTCTAGAAACCTCTGCTTGTAATTGATGAACAGCAAGTCCATGACGTGTATGAGGTATATTAACATTATGAGAAAAATCATCATCATCATCATCATCGAGCAAGTATTCCTATATATCAATAATAATTTGATTTTATACATGGTTTTTAAATAAAAAATGACATTAATATATATAGAAAATACATACCCAAGCATTATCACGTTGACTAGGTGATGGTGCATGCTCAAAAGTACCATACTCTGCCTCATGTTGAATACATTCCAATCGTGGTCTTCGATACGTGCCATAACAAGAGTTACACCAACATATAATATGCTCTTGATAGTAAAATTCATCATAATTCCTATCGGAGGACACATGTGAAGTCGTTGCATGGGTAGGAGGTGGTGGAGTACCCTCTGATTGATCAGAATCTGCACATCATAAGAAACATAAAAAATATATATAAGTTATGTATCCATCAAATATAGTTAAAATTAAATATTTCATATACTTACAGTATAAAGTCGTTGCACGATGAGGAGACGGTGGTGGAGTTCCATCTGATTGATCAGAATCTACAAATAATGGTATTTGATATTAATAATTTGATTATCTACATAAATAAAAAATTCACATATACATATTTACACATACACACATATTCACATATACACATTTATACATACACACATATTCACATATACACAACACATATTATTGTGGGATAAATGCATGTATTTTGTATGAATGAGTGTATATGCATGCATGTGTGTGTACGTATATATGTGGATATGTATATGTGTGTTTATGTTATATGTATGTATATGTGTATATATATACATATATGCATGCATATATGTTTGCATGTATATGTGTATGTGGGTATGTGTATGTGTATGTGTATGTGTATATGTGTGTATATATGTGTATGTATTCTGACTTTTTTTTCTGTTTGAGATTAAATTAACAGGAGATATTGTATGGTCGAAAAAAATAAGAGGCGAGCTAACATACCACCTGAGTCGTGGTAGTTTTTTCGTAGACAGCTACGTCTTCAAGAGTCATTTCCTCAGCAGAAGGTACACAAATTAATAGTTTATATTTATAATTTTTAGATATTTTAGTAAATTTTTAATTTAATTTATGTATTTTTTTCCTTGAATAAACAGGCTGCTGCAAAGAAGAGAGTGGAGTCGCGCCACACATCGCACTTAGGCCAAATGGGCCATAATGGTTTTGTAGCTACGTTTGTAAGTATATGTGTTATTGTGAGTATATTTTTTATTTTAGTTAAAATGCAAGCAACTAATGTTTTTTATTTGTTTCATTGCAGCGAAAGGATTATGGCCGATATCCTACGAAACACGAGATCGAGTATGCTACACATTTTGGATATCGGCGTTTGAGCGAGTATATACAAGATCATCCTGATGCCTTTGTGAGTATTTTTAAATTTTATATAATTATTTTGTTGTTATGAATGTTTTAATTATTTTATTGATTTATGTTTGTTATATGTAATACAGGAGTATTATGGGGAGACAAATATGGATGAGGTGGAGAGACAGACACAGGAGGCAAGATCTCGATCGTCACAGGGTGATCATGAGGATGAGGATGAGGAAGATCAGGACGATCATGATATTGCTGATGATGATGATGATTAGGATTTTAGACGTTGATTATGACATTGGATTATATGTATTTACATTGATATATATATATATATATTTATCTATATATTTTTCATTTCAGTCATGTTTTGAATTGTGTGTATGGTATTAAGTAATGAAGAGTTTCGTTCTATTGATTGTTATTATTGTTTATATTAAGCATGTGTTTTAATACTTTAATTATATAATTCATTCATATGTGTGTACCTAAGTGTATATGTATGTGTGTGTATATGTATGTATGTGCATGTGTATGTGTGTGTATATGTATGTATGTGCATGTGCATGTATAAGTGTATATGTGTGTATGAGTATGTGCATGTGCATGTGTATGTGTGTATATGTATATGCATGTATATGTATAACTCTATGTGTATGTGTGTGTATGTGCATGTATATGTGTATATGTGCATGTGTATGTGTGCGTATATGTATGTATATGCATGTGCATGTATAAGTGTATATGTATGTATCAATATGTGCATGTTCTTGTGTATGTGTGTGTATATGTATAACTCTATGTGTATGTGTGTGTATGTGCATGTATATGTGTATATGTAGGTATATGCATGTGTGTGTGTTTCTTCATCATGTATAAGTGTATGAGTGCATATCAATAAGTGTGAGTATGGTATGTAATGAAAATAACACAATTCAAATGATCTACAAATAATAGAAATTGTACTTACAATTGTGATCCATAGTTTTTGCTTGGTTAGCTTCTTGAATAACCTGCAATAAAGAGAGAGAAGAGAGAGAGAGAGAGAGAGAGAGAGATCTAGAGAGAGAGAGACAGAGATCTAGAGAGAGAGAGTGAGATCTAGAGAGAGAGAGCTCTAGAGAGAGAGAGATCTAGAGAGAGAGAGAGAGAAAATTCAAAGAGAGAAAGATGTAGAAAGAGAGAAACAAAGACAGAGGGAGACAATAACAGAGAGCTTAAGAAAAACAACAATTCTGCATATACTTGCTTCAGCTCGTAAGCGCAGCGCAATTGCGAACGTTGGAGAGCTCTTCGATCGGATGCGTGAAAATGCCGATTGCAGAGCCTCCAACGTTTTAATTTTTTTCTATCAATAGATCGTCGTATAAGCGATGCAACGCGTCGTCGTATAAGCGACATTTGCTTAGCGTCGCGTATACGACGGTCTGCACCGTCGCTTATACGACGGTGTGGACCGTCACTTATGCGACGCAAAAAAGTGTCGCTTAAGCGACGCCTTTGACAAGCGACGTTAGGCGGAAGCGTCGCAATAGAGGTCGCAAATACCGTCGTTTTTTGCGTCGTATAATCGACGGTCCGCGCTCGACGGTAATTCCGACGCAAGTTGCAATTTTATAGCGACGAAATTCTATCGCGTTAACCGTCGCTACACGCCCGTATTCCTTGTAGTGCTTATGCTCGAAAAATCAATAACTAAGTTTGCCAACACTCATTAGGGAAGTTGGCCTAGTTACTACACCTCATGGAAGCTTACTTCACATTATGATAGAAACAATAGCTTCCCGACTTCACGTATTGCCCTGTGTCTCTGTGAATACCATCATGCTCTTCTATGTACACAACCCTTTCATGTATTGCTTTCTTGCATCTAATACCTGGACTTATAACTCTCCATTAGTTTCCTCATACATTTCCTGTTGTTCTTAAGTTCATTAAATCCTTGCGTTTTGACTTAATAATAATATTCTGCATCACTTACTTATACCATCATCCCCTTCTTATTGACACTCATCTTACGTATTGTCTTTCGGCATCTCTTACCAACACATATGATCGCCATTAGATTTATAGTGGCTTCCTTGATGTATTGTTTTTGGTATCTATTACAAAGCCATATACACTATCCAATAGATTCCTAGTAGCTCTCCCTCTCTCTCTTTGTGTCTCTGTGAATACCATCATGCTCTTCTATGTACACACCCCTTTCATGTATTGCTTTTTTGCATCTAATACCTGGACTTATAACTCTCCATTAGTTTCTTGATACATTTCCTATTCTTCTTAAGTTTATTATCTCCTCGTGTTCTCACTTCATAATATTATCCTGCATCACTTATACCATCATCCCCTTCTTATTGAACACTCATCTTATGTATTGTCTTTCGGCATCTCTTACCAACGCACATGATCGCCATTAGATTTTTAGTGGCTTCCTTGATATATTGTTTTTCGTATCTATTACAAAGCCATTTACACTATCCAATACATTCCTAGTGGCTTTCTTGTTGTTCTGAAGTCACCATAGCTTTTCCTTATCTCCTTGCATTTCACTTCATAGGAGTCTCCTTAATATGTTTTTCCTCTCATATTCGCACACATTGCATTAGACTGATGTAATTTTTTGCCCACAAAGGACATTTGACTTTTTGAAGATGGCAATATATCTTCTCATTTACTTTCATTCATCTCTCTCTCTCTCTGTGCCGTGCGTTATTTCCTTGATAACATAAGATTAACTTTGGATCATATGCTTCAAATCAACCATGGCTAATATAGTAGGTGTTCACCCTTTATTGGTTCTGCATGGTGTTGGACTCTTGGAGCTATCATCTATGAAGTACTTGGATGCCTCACTTGGAGCTATGGATATTTGAAGGCTCAAGGACTTGAGAGTGGCGGTCTCTCATTTTTTCCTATTTTCCCTCTTCTATATAAGTTCTTACATAGGAACTCCCTCTTACCTATTTTGTGAGGAAACCCATAAAAACCCATCTTTATCCTTATTTTTGTAAAAGACTTGGTTTTTAGATTTTTGGATATGTGCAAGGAGTTCTATCTCTCTCTCTCTCTCTCTCTCTCTCTCTCTCTCTCTCTCTCTCTCTCTCTCTCTCTCTCTCTCTCTCTCTCTCTTAAAGATTCCCTTTTTTTTTCTAACTACCCATCACTATAGGATATCTTTTAGTTGATTTCTAGCACATTTGGCTTTTGGACACTTGTATTCAATAGAATCCTCCTCCTCTCCTATATAAGGAGTTCATTTTGTAAACTCTTGGTCCCTTGGCCATGGCCTTGTGGTTACCATGCTAATGGGAAGAAGGTTCATTTGGCTTTCACATTTCTCCTTGTGTGCATGGCATTGGTCTATGAGTGTGGGTTTGGCATTTGAGGTTGGCTTGTATATGTGTATTGCCCTTCCTTGCTCCATGTGACATTGGCCATGGTGGCATTGTTCATGGGTGTGGGTGTGTGTGGGTTGCTTTCCCTTCTTGCAACTACACTTGGAAGAGCCTCACTTGCTCCATGTGACATTGGCCATGGTGGCATTGTTCATGGGTGTGGGTTTGTGTGTTTTGCTTTCACTTCTTGCAAATCCACTTTGAAGAGCCTCTCACTTCCATGTGAGGCAGTTTGGTTTGATTACTCCCCTTATCTTCAACTAAATTTGGCACCGTTGTCTGGGATGGTCGACCATTAACCAACATGTTTTTTTCAAGCTTGCCTTGCCTACATTTTGTGGATGCACTTGATGTTTGGATTGAGTTCTGAATTTGTGTGGCCTTCTTGTGGCCTTGAGTACCCCATTTTTTTTCATTCTTGTAGTTTAATTTATGTTCATTTTTGTTGTTTGAATGAAAACCCTCCCTTAACCCTCCTTCTCTCTTACTCTCTCACACATACACCTCCGTACACACTCACATGGGCATCACTCTCCATCACTGTCACATCTTGTTTTGAGTGTCTTCCTTGAAAATGAGGATGGGTAGTAATCTCTAGGACCCCTCTCTCTCTTCATTTCTAAGAAAACTACAAAGAAATAGAATCTTTGGTTGAGGGCGAAGCAAATTTTTTTGTCAATATTACTTTCTCCTATAAAGCACAATACGTGTATGTTTGTTACAATATGGGTCATTGGATACTCACTCGTGGGTGCGAAGGCAAGTGTGTTAATCGTCTTCGCCATTTGTTGAAAGTGATGGTAACACTTCAAGTCTTCCCCTACAACATTTCTGAAAAATGAAGATGCATGCAAACTCGCCCTCCTTGTCAAATTCGGGCATGGCAAGTGGGGATAGAGGAGTTATTTTCCTCCTTTGTCTCTGGGCGCTTGTTTGGTGGGGAGGAAATACCACTCTCCTTCATTGTGGGTTTGACGAGGTCATTGGTGTGGCTGTCAAGGGAGGTTCTTCCTCCCACGCTCTACCTCACTCTCATTTGGGGTTGAGCTCCACACGAGCTCCCCCTCCTAGTTGATGGATGGATTGTTGGGGTAAGCTATCGTCTCTCAGTCCTACCTGACAGATTTTACCATGCAGGCCGGCGATAGACAATGCCTCCCCGAGGGAGAAATGGGCTAAACCAACTAATCGTGCGGTCCGTGATTTGTTGTGCAAATTTCGTCAAGCCCTCTCCGGCTCTCCCTTCCTATCGATCCTCTTGTACAAGAGCTGGGTGACTCTTGTGCGTCCTCACTACCTCCTTGCAGATGGGTTGAGCTATGCTCCCCATGTTTTGGTATTGTTCGCCTCCTTGATGCATTGAGGGAAGAGCGACAATGGAAGGTTTCCAAGTTCTTGATTTGTGGCTCCTTCCGTTGCTCTGGAGGTCGATGCATCCTTTTGAAACCCTTCTTCCAAGATGCCTTCGTATGGATGAGCTCTTTGCACCTACAAGATGAACTCTCTGCACCTACAAGAATGGTGTGATATAGAATAAAGTTTGGGAGAGTGATATTCTGGAGACATACTATCTCACTACCCTCTTCTCCATACTATGGAATTGGGAGAAATGCTCCTATTTCATGTTTTCAATGGATTTTAAGTTCTACCATTCTTCCAAAAGGCTCAAAAAGATTTGAGAGCGGGTGGGAATAGCTATTATGTGAGAAGCACAGTGTGAGGACATGGCTAGTGTAGGTGCTCTTTCCATAGCTGCTAGCCATCTCGCTAATATATCATGCTTGTAAGCTCACAGGATATGTTCTTTTATCTACATGTGTACTTCATGATTAAAGGTGACTTGATGCTTGAAGAGCATGTTTGAATGGGAATTTGTGTTGTTTCCATATTCTATTTGGAAGTTTTTATAGGAACATGCCCTTCTATCGACATTTCCACAATCTACACTCGGTGGAATAATGTGTGCTGGATCATGATACTCTTCAAAGTGCATGCATCTACGGACTGAAGTATTTGTGTGTACGTCCAAGATCTGTGAGCTTCTTAGAAGGACATGAATGGAACCATGGTCTCTCTTTCATCTCTATTGATGTTTGAATGAAACTTCACATTCTTGTGCCTTATTGACTAAAGATGAATTGCATGAGGTGTCTAAAGACTACTTTCACATGAAATGTCGATCTTGGAGGGCTCAAGTCTCATGATTGGCACAAGTTTTTATAGTTTGTGCTCCCTGTAGCCTTAAAAGATTGTCTTTTGAAGGATGTATGAAGAACCATTTATAAAATTAGCTCTTTGGTACGGTGGATCCCTCCTAAAGAGATAAATAGAGATAGCATAGAGAGTGTGAAACTCAAAGCTATCGAGGCTATTTGTATGGTCGAGAAATACCTTCCCACAAGTACTCTCACTATTCAGCATCATTTACTGGTTCATGTGGTAGATGAAGTTGCAATAGCAAACACTATCCATAGTAGATGGATGTTCTTCTTAGAGCGCTTTATGAAGACATTAAAAGGGTTTTTTTGACAGAGAGCACATCCACAGGGTAGCATGGCAGAGTGATTGCTCGTACAAGAGTCTCTTGTATTCATAACTGAGTTTGTACATATTTCGGATCCAGAAATGCCTCACTTATGGAGCGATGATGAAGATGTTTGTCTCGTAGGGGATGAACCACAAGGTAAAGGGTTGCAAAGAAAAATGGATGCAACTTTCAGAGAGAAGGCAATGAAGTTTTGGATAGTTAACCCTGAGCCTATGCAGAAGTGGTTACAAAAGTATGAGCTTGCCAAGGAGACCAATGCAAACGAAAGAGCTCAGTTTCAAAGGATTTTTCCAACTCGATTTTTGCCTCTTCGAGAAAGTCTTCGACCTCTTCCACCTTTTCCAACGAGCAAATGGCTAGATACAGTGGTTTCACAAGCAAAGGCAGTGGGTGAAGATATCTCTAAAAAAGAAGAAGAACTCGCAAAGGGATGTGCTTGGTAGCTCTTCCATAGCTTCAAAGCACAAGGTTGTGTGACACTTCTAGTGTCGTTGCTCCTTGTTGATACTTGCTTCTGAGGTGTGTTTCTTTTTTTTGTTCTTTTATTTTTCTTTTTTTTTTTCAAAAGGAAGTTTGGCAAAAGCCAACTCTCCCAAACTTCAATTAATAGAAAGAACAACTGTATCAACCTACTTGTAATGTTTTCTAGCAAATTTTGATACTTGTTTCTGAGTTGTGTTTGTCATTTTGCTCTGTCATAATGTTGTTACAATTGTCTCGTATTGGTGCTCGGTGTATTTGTCCATCTATTTTACTTCATCTGCTGTCTACTAATTCATACGCCTATTAGCCCAGATGCACCATTGTGCTCTACTACTATTTGTACTTGAATCAGCTAGGGATCGTACTCTAATGTAATAACTTGAATCAGGTGGGGATTGTAAACACGTTGTGAGAGCTTTTCCACTATCCATTAGATAGTGATCTCAAGAGGAGGAGGAGCACATTCAGCCCCTTTAACCACAGAACCTGCAACAAAATTTGGCTCACTCGATGGGGCTAGAATCCACAATCTCTTGATTAGCTCCAACAAGAAGAGTCAAACACAAACAAGTTTTTTAATCTTACACAGAACACATAGGGCAGAAGGGTAGATGAATGGCACGACAAATCTTTCCATAGAAACCCTAGGATCAGTGCAATCTAGAGCCAAATCCACTTGCAAACTGCTGACAAAAATACACGTGACATTTCATACTTATTAACATTCATATCCTGGACTTTTCTGAACCAAAGATCAACTCAGATATTGGATGCTGTGGCTCATCTAGGATCCAAGAAATGATACTCTTTGAGATTAGATCACGAGTTTCTCAGGCTTTCCCTCGAAAACTTTACTACTCTGATCGCCACTTTACTGACTTCAAAAACCATTAATTACTCTATCTTACCAGTTACATCACTCTTTCGCGCTCAAGGCTTTCGAATCTTTCCTTTGTTGGTAAACTTGCTCTCCTGAACATATTATTCAAAAGGATTTATGTTTTCCCCCGAAAAAGAAAAAGATGAAGAGGACTGATTGGTCAGTGTAGCTCTCAATTTTTAGTTTTTCGAGCTTTGAAGACTATAATTTAAATTTCTAGCACTCTAGATCTCAGTTTTTACTTTCAGCTTTGAAATCTACCAGGCTTCCTTCAATATGAAGTTATGAACTAAATGCTCGTAAACTTCTTTGCATTTGGTACACCATATTTTGTTGAAATATTTATCGTTTATTTACCTCCAAACCGAACTTCACGTTCCGCTGAAATATGACACTTTTTCAACACGTGTTATGGCTTCATGTTTGATTTATTCTCTGGAACCAAATTACACACGTTTCATTATTTTTCTACTCATTTGCATTCGGTATGTGATTGATGTATGAGGGAAGTAAGGTGTCCACTGTCAAGTTTAATGGATGATAACCTTTGCTCAACCTTTCCACAAGGACACCCACACATGCTTCTGATACTGGCATGGTGGAAAGCACTATTGTTATCTCTTCAACCTGCATTTAAGCCACTCTTATTTATGAAATAAATATTGGTTGCTTGTTTTAAAGAGAAAGCTTGGAGCAGAGATGAATGCTCAATCCATTGAAGGTTAAGCCTGCGTATGGCAAGCCGTTGTAATATTTTCGAAACACCCTAAATGCCTACTACAACTTTAGAGTGATTATTCACATGTTAAGAATTGATCTTTGCTATCGGTTTGCTTAATGTTTGTAGTGTAAGACATTTTAAAGAGTGACCGAACAACACGCATGGGATACTACATAAGGGGAAGAGATCAAGTTGTACAACTTTAGAGTGATTATTCACATGTTAAGAATTGATCTTTGCTATCGGTTTGCTTAATGTTTGTAGTGTAATAGACATTTTAAAGAGTGACCGAACAACACGCATGGGATACTACATAAGGGGAAGAGATCAAGTTGTACAAAAATGGGATCAAGCATTACAAAAATGCAAGCTTATTTACGGTGATTGATCCTAGCACAAATGGGTTCGTAGAGCAGAAGCGTATACTCATTACAACCATAAATCCAAACTTAACTTATCACTATGCTGAAATATAACACATTTTCAACGATATGTCTTGACTTCATAGCATGTCCTCATGTTTGATGCACTCTCATAGACTAAGTTAGACTCCTTTCACAAATTTTTGACCACTTTGCATTTGGTGTTTGATTAGTGTAAGCGGGAACTAGGGTTTTTGGTGTAGTGAATGATAAGCTTTCCTCAAACTTTTCACAAGGACGCCCACATAGGCTTCTTGCTACTGCCAAGGTGAAAAGCACATTGGTTATCTCTTCAATCTGCATTTCAGCCAGTCTTACTTTATAGAATACATGTAGGTTGTTTAAATCCGAGAGAAAGCTTGTAATAGAAATGGATGCCAAGTCCATTCAAGGTTAAGCCTACCCATTCAAAACCGTTTTAATACTTGTGAAACACCTCAAATGCCAAATACTTTAGTGTGATTATTTCACAGCTAAATGATTTGCACAGACTCAACAAGCATTTGAGAATGCTCTTTCTTACTCTAGCAGCAACCCATTCACTATATGCACTTTTTTCGTTCAACATATGAATGCAGACCCAAAGTGCATAGCGTTGATTGATGCCAGCAAAAGGACATAGGTTGTGACCTTTTTGGGGCACAAAAACAATAGTCCTTTACGTAGCGGTGGATGGAGACACTTTGTTTTGGATCACAAGCTCAAGTGTGGTGACATATTCATCTTTGAGAAGATCAGTACAAAGGCACTCACCGCCTTCAATGTAAATACTTTTAGGGTACATAGATCCGATAGAAAAGAACTTCTAAATAGAGTACCTGCAATGTTATCGAGAGTGATTGCACATGGATTTACTTGAGCTTTTATCTCTGGGAAACTCACCTGCGTTGCTGAAGCACGTCCTCTTCTCATAAAAAATCGGGGGTAAAGATTTGAGTGCTAAATTGATTGCTCTATGTATAGTGCATCATTTCAAGTCATTCCACTTGGAATCATTAGCTCATTAAGCTAATTTAATATCCCCAAAAGGAATTTTTCTAATTCGTACCCTAGTGGAAGCACTCAGCTTAACCAGCAGCAAGCGTGTGAACAAAAAATAGAAGGTTTTTATTGATTCTTGAACTTTTTATTTAAATAAAGGAAGTTCGGCCTTAGTTGATTCTTAAACTTGGAAGTAGTCTGTTTTGCATCAATCATTTCTCACATCATTTCCAAAGTACATAGGCACTTGTGTAGTTCATTGGAAAGCTAAGAGGGCTTGCAATGCAACTCTAAAGCAAAAGAGGGCTAGTACAAAGCAGGGATTAGCATTACCTACTCATTTCTTGGAGTGTCCATCCATCTTTCCCAAAACTTATACCAGGCAAGAAATGAGGTTTGTGTTCCTTACCTCTGAGAATAGTTGGAGATTTAGCATATGAATGAAGGAGATTATATGAACAGTTTTTTTGACAAAGATCAAAGATTTTAAGGAATAATTGATTTCTACTAATGAAGTCTTACTAGACCGTGCACTTGTGTAGACCACTCTGAATAGTCTTCCAAATTCATATCAAAGTTTTGCTTCTACTCTTTAACTGATGATAAAAGGCAATCCAAATGCAAACATTTGAGAAGTTAGTCTATTTTTTGTTGCAAGAAGATCAATCTAGGCAGAAGAGGTGCATTATGTGTGTAGGAGATCAAGCTTTCCTATCTCGTCAGAAGGGCAAAGGTAAATGGAGCTCATCTACTAGTAAGTAGAGATTTGTTAATTCTACATAGTCAAAAAAGGAAGAGAAAGACAAGAAGAAATCAGAAAAGCAGAAATTGTTTTGCAAGTGTTGTAAAGGAAATGCTCATGTCATAAAGAGATGACCAAAATTGATTGGAAAAGAGGCAAAGAGAAAAGAGGCTGCAATGGTTGTTGAAGAGGCCTGTACACCCAAAGCAGAGTTTGCTAATCTTGTGGAGAATAAAGAATGGGCATTTACTATTGTTTGCAATTATAAACCATCTTCACATGAACATTGTATATCTACAGTAGACTCAAATGTTTGGTACTTTGACAATGGGACAACCAAACATATTACATCGCAACACAGTTTCTTCAGTCCATTTGAGCCAGCCCCTACAGGGAACAATGTCACATGCACGAACAACTCCTCTTATCCCATCATAGGAGTTGGTAAGATCATCTCACTACTCGTGATGGTAGTTCCTTCACATTATCACATGCTTTGTTTGTGCCAAGGATCAAGAGAAATCTATCATCAGTTTTAGCATTAGCCATGATTGACTTGGTTGTGAAATTTATTGATGACAGATGTACAATTCATGGTCTATCTAATGGCCATTTCATTATTGCTTCTGGCATTTTTTATCGTGGGCCATAGAAGCTCATAGATTATGCAAAATCTGTGAATGATTTATCTTGTGTAGTTCAAGATTCTCAGGCTATGTCAAATACAAAGCTTTGACATGCATGCTTTGGTCATCTGAATTTTGCTAGTTTGCTATGCCTGTAGAAATTTGAAATGGTATCCTCTTTGCCCAAAATTGAGGCACCTTTTAAACATGTCTATGAAGGCTGTATTTTGGGCAAAATGCAAAAATCCTCCCTCATGAAAGATGGTTTAGTTTAAGCTACTAAAAAATTGAAGCTTGTTCATAGTGGTCTGTGGTCCTATGGAGGCACCTTCTTTTGGGAACTACCTTTACTTCATGACTTTCATTGATGATTTTCCCAAGCCTACATTGGTGTATTCATTCAAAGCAAAGATCAAAGTGTTTACGAGCTTCAAACAATTTTTGGTTTTGGCTAAAAATCTATCAGCATGTAAAATGGGCACCCTCCATTTTGATTGATGGGAGAAATACGTGTCTTTAGATTTTAATGCATTTTCAGGTAAGCGTAGGATAAAACATGAGTGTAGAGTGCCATATACACCTCAAAAAATTGTGCTGCTAAGAAAAAGAATAGGTCTCTCATGGAAATGGTGAGGTGTATGGTCAAAAGACTGGCTTGATGTTGTTATGTATGCAATATATATACTTAACAGCTGTCCCACCAAAGTGCTACATTCTATCAATCCATATGAGCCTTGGCATGATCAAAAGCCACCTGTTTCTCAATCGTGTACTTTTCTTCTTGGCATATGCATTAGTGTCTGAATAAAAACGCAAAAAAATGGATGATAAAATAGTAAAATGTATTCTTTTTGGGTACAGTTCTAAAATCAAAAGCTATCATCTATATCATCCACAGAATAAACACATTTTTGTTTGCCATGATGTTGTTTTTGTTGAAGATGCAATTCAGACATTACTTTTATGTACTTAGGAGACATCAGTTAGTGCCAAAGATGTGTATAAAACTTTTTGGCCTCTTTTTACAGGTGCACAGTTAAGTGCCGGTCCAAATTGTTGGAGAACTCCTCTCCTATTCGCTGTGGAAAGTGTAGAAAACCTCCTCAAAATCAAGAACTTTACTAATAGCTGAACCTTAAAATGAAAAATGGAATGAAGTAAAAAATGCAATGAACTTAAAACTTTTACCATTCAAATTACATACATATAGCTTTCAAATGAGATATCAACCACTCAACTTGAAGTAGTTTTGGTTTGGCAACTCTTTACCTCAAAACAGGCTGTCTCTTCACTTAGTTAGGCTGAAAACAGGACTTCACTAAAAACTGAATAACTCATAGAACACAATGAATTTGATAGAACTATTCTAGATAGAAGAGGCAGTCAAGATAAGATTTTTAATGAATATTTAAACTCTAAAAATGGATACATACATTGAGAGATATGACTCTCACAAGCAGGCTACCTAGAAATTGGTATGTAGGTGGACATAGTCTATGAGATTGAAGAGAACTAAATGACTCAAACCAAATGAACTACCTACAAGGGGACTTCAACGCCTTCTTCCTCTGTTCTTGAGTTTCCTCCCTTGCCCTTTTTGCAGCCAAATGACCACGAGCTCTCGTGATGAGTTTCAGAGCTCTTTTCCATAACTTCTCCACTACTTTGGACAACCACTCCTCTTCCGGTCCAGTTTTGGGACTTGATTCTCTTTTGATTGAGCCTCTTTTGGCCGCCAGTACTAGCTGAAGTAAATGCTTCCATTTTTCATTTTTGAATTTTACTTCTTTTTGAAAAACATCCTTTTTGCAAAATATATATGACCTTGCTTCTTTATTTTTAATACTCTCCCTCAAGCTTGCACCTTCCGCCATATTCTGCAAGTTGATTTCATCCTTGAACCTCTTTACGTTAGAAGCATCTAAGGACTTTGTAAACATGTCTACAACCTGGTCATTTGTTTTAGTGAACTTTATATCCATATTCTTGCTAAAAATATTTTCTCAACCATAAGGATAATGCAGTTCTATGTGCTTACTTTGTGCATGAAACATTGGATTGTTTGTCAAGTGAATGCTTGAAATGTTGTCACCATAAATTCAAATGGTCTCTACCTGCACATCAAGATCAACCAAGAGCCTCTTAATCCACATAGCTTCACAAGTTGCAAAGGCTAATCCTCTATATTGAGCTTCTATAGATGATAGTGCAATAGTAGGTTGCTTCTTTGAGCTCCATGTGATATGTTTGCTACCTATCATGAATACATAACCTGAAGTGGATCTTCTATCTTCCTTCCAACCAGCCCAATCAGCATCACTGAAGCCCTTTACCCCCAATTCTTCATCATATCTATAAAACAAGGCATGATTGATTGTGTGCTTGACATATCTTAGCCTACGTTTAGCTGAATTTAAATGTTCATGTGTTGGAGCTTGCATATATTGAGAAAGAACTCCAATGATATAACACAAATTTGGTCATGATCATAGCGTAGATCAATGAACCTATAATACTCCTGTATGTAGTTACATCATGTAACATCTCTCCATCATTTGAGCATATCTTCACATTTGTGTCCATAGGTTGAGTGAGTGGTTTGCATTCACTCATTCCAAATAAAAAAAAAGAACATCCAACAGGTACTTTCTTTGCATCAAGTAGATGCCATCTTTCCCATAGACTACTTCAATGCCTAAAAGGTATCTCAGCTCACCAAGATCTGAAATTTTCAACTCGTTATTAAATTTTCTTTTTATCTGTTGTATTCCTATAACATTACTTCCTGTTATGATGAGATCATCAACATATATGCAAATGTATACCTATTTGCCTTCTTCTTTCTTCATGTAGAGAGAAGGATCTGCACTACTTCGACTATATTCACACCTTGTGAGGTACTCAACCAATCTTTCGTTTCAAGCATGTGGTGCTTGCTTCAGCCCATACAAAGCTTTCTTCAATCTACAAACAATATCTGGATGCTTTTTATCTTCAAATCCAATCTGTTGACTCATGTATACCTCTTCTTCAAGTTAACCATTGAGAAAAGCATTTTTTATGTCAAGTTGGTACAATGGCCATCTCCTTGCTGCACTCACTACAATCAAGGTTCTATTTGTTCCCATCTTTGCAACCAGGATGAAAGTCTCTTCATAGTCGATGCCTTGAGTTTGCTTGAATCCTTTTGCTACTAGTCTAGCTTTATGCCTAACTAGAGAACAATCAACATTTCTCTTTATTTTAAAACCCCATTTATTTGGAACAATCTTCATACCTTCAACCTTTGGAGCTAGCGGCGCCGGTGGTGAGAGAGATACGAGACTTGGAGACGTGCGCAGGTGCGCCGGTGGTGAGAGGAAAGTTCAGAACCGGCTCTGCGATTCGACTTGTCGAGGAACGCGGGGGTGCAGCAATGGAGTCTTCGTCGTCGGCAGACTTGGAGGCGTGCGCAGGAGGAATGACGTTGCTGCGCCAGTGGTGACCGGCTTTGCGTTCTCGCGATTGTGTGACCGTTTGTTCGTCGCGATTCTCTGTTGCCTCGCTGGCTCTTAGGGAATCGTGACTTGGGCATCGTGGGCATCGCGATTCTATGTTCCCCTGTCACTTGTGCGCTTCGCGATTGTGTGCTTGATTGATCATCGCGATTGAGTGCCAACCTGTGCATCGCGATTCTCTATTGCCAACTTGAATGAACATCGCGATTGTGTGCCAACCTGTACATCGCGATTCTCTACTGCCAACTTGAGTGGACATCGCGATTCTCTATTGCCTCACTGGCCCTTAGGGAATCGTGACTTGTACATCGCAATTGTGTGCGTGATTGATCATCGCGATTGAGTGCCAACCTGTGCATCGCGATTCTCTGCTGACAACTTGAATGAACTTCGCGATTGTGTGCCAACCTGTACATCGCGATTCTCTATTGCCAACTTGAGTGAACATCGCGATTCTCTATTGCCTCACTGGCCCTTGGGGAATCGTGACTTGTGCATCGCGATTGTGTGCCCTCTGAACATCGCGATCGTGTGCCAATCTGTGCATCGCGATACTCTATTACCAACTTGATTGAAAATCACGATTGTGTGCCCGCGGAGCGTCGCGATTGTGTGCCGGCTTGAGCATCGCGTTTGGGCTCTAAGTCGTGTTCTGGGACTCGGCGCGGCGATCGCGAAATCGGCATCGAGGATCTCTTAGGAATCTTCATTTGCGCACATCGCGGTTGTGTGCCCTTGGAGCATCTCACGGGCTCTTTGGGAATCGTGACTTGGGCACCGCGACCGTGTGCCGCCTGAGCATCGCGCTTCTCTCCTGCCGGCTTGCTTTTCGCGATTCTCTGTCACTTGTGCACACCGTGCTTGTGTGCTTGAATGAACATCGCGATTGGGTGCCCACTGAACATCGCGATCGTGTGCCAACCTGTGCATCGCGACTCTCCACTGAACATCGCGATCGTGTGCCAGCGCTTCTCTGGACACTCAGCTCCCGAATTCTGCAAGTCACTCATTTAAACCCCAATTTTTCTTACGGGGTAGACTTTTTGAAAAAAAAAGAAGAAAGAAAAGGAAAAAAAAAGAAAGAATAGAGAGAAAAAAAAGAAGAAGAAAAAAGAGACGAAAAAAAGAAGAAAGAAAAGAGAGAAAAAGAAAAAAAAAGGGGAAGAAAAAAGAAAAAGGAAAATAGAAGAGATTCAAAAAAAGAAGTGGGCTGCCCTGTATTGTGGGTTTTTTGCCTTTTGGCTTTCCTTGAAAAGTGGAGTGTTTGGCATCGTTGTGGTCGGTGGGGGGAGTTTGCCTTGTCTGTGGCCAGTCTTCTCTCCATGGTGGAGGGCTTTGCCGTTGGGTGAAAAGTAAGAGTGGTGCAAGTTCCTTGTGACCATGGACGTGGCTTCAACCTCTCTCGTGAAAAGTAATCGGGCCCCTCCCCCTGGGGAGACCGATACACTGGCCGCTCTACTGGAGGGGGGGTCGTGTGCCGCCCCTGGGGCATCCGAAAGTGTTGAATCCCCCATCGTGTCTCTTAGTAGACCCGCAATTCTGTCTGCTCAGGAGGAGCTCAAGAAAGTTTGCCTCGTCGGCCAAGTGTTTGGCCCTAGGCCCCCGCTCGAAATCGTGCGACAATGGCTTCGAAAAGAGTGGTTCCCTCGGGGACTAATTGTCAGCAAATGTTAGTTCTTACCTGCAAACCACATGCTGCTAGTCTTTGAAAATGAAGAGATGGCATTCCAAGCCCTAAGCGTTGGCACCTGGCAGCTCGGTCGGGCGACCCTGTGCCTATTCAGATGGTCCCCGGACTTTACTCCCGACAAATCGAAATCACTTCGGTACCCTCTTTGGGTTGAGCTCCCCAACCTCCCGTACTTCCTGTACAACTTTGTGTGGGACATTGTCTCTCCTATCGGCAAGCCGTTGGCCTCACGCGAAGACATTGGTGGTCTCATCTATGAAGGAGCAAGACACTCGTTCAATGCTAGGTGGCACCCACAAATATGCGTCGAGGCCGACCTCAGTTCGCCACTTCCATCGACGATCAAAGTGGACATGGGCGAAGGTGAAGTCTGGGAGCAGGAAATCACCTATAAAAACCTTCCCAACGCGTGCTTTCGTTGTGGTCAGCAAGGTCACAGGATTAAAGACTGCCCTCTCAGGCAAAAAAACAAACGATCACAAGAAGCCTCCAAAACAGATCAAGGCAAATCTGGCGACTTGACCCACTCGACCACGGAAGGGGAAGGCAAGGGTCTCCCCAATCCACAAGCTGATGCTGATGGCTTTACTGAAGTCAGAAGAAGAAGGAAAAGAAGTCCGAGGGCCAACGGCGAGAGAAACACCCTGCTAATTAACCCCTACAACAACTTGTACTGCAATCTTGGCAAGGAGATCAACGAGCTCGACTACCCAGGTGGGAAGCCACCTGAGGTAGACAACTACGACGAAGCCCTAGAGATCCTTGACAACAAAGAAACCCCCCTGGAGGGTTACACTACAAGCAAAGAAGATGGCTTCACCACTAGTAATGAAGATAACATGGACAGTGAAAGTTCCATCATTGGATCGACGATCCCGGAAACGGTGCAGAGCACGGGGACCAATTCGCCCCAACAAGGAGCATCCCGCAAAGGAAAACAGCCTATGGAGATACCATGGAAAAGCCCTCACAAGAACCGATTGCTAAGTCGGGATCAGATCCCAGCGAAAAAGAAAGATGAAGCCAAGAGAAGAAAGGACAAGGCTCCCTCCCGTAAAGAGGGATCAACACAAAAATGATGGTTATCTCGCTAAACGCTAGAGGGCTAACCGACCCCTCAAGAGCGACCATCATTGGACAATGGCTCCACGACATTAGCTTAAACCCAGATATTATATGTATTCAAGAGATTAAAACTGACGGAGAAGACCTCCAGAAACGGCTCAGGCAGGTCTCCTCGACACATGTGTGGATCCCAACGAAGCACCAGCGGGGGTCCGGAGGAACGGTTATTGGGATTAAGCAACGCCGGATCGAAAAGCTTGAGAACTCCATTGAAGATGTAAGCCACCGTTGGATTGCGGTTTCCTTTGGTGCTCCTCTTTGTGCTACTATGGTTTCTCTATACGCCCCTAACGGGGATGTGGAGAGACTGAACACCTGGGCCTCATTTGACTCGCTCCCCCACAACGTGCTTATTTGCGGAGACTTCAACATGGTGGAGGACCCTATGGACAGATGGATGGGTAAGGGTAGGGTCATCGACGGTCGAGAGAAAGAAACGTGGGACAAGACCAAACTCCACTTGGATCTGGTTGAATTCAAAGACTCGAATGGCTTTTCTTGGTCGAATCTCCAAGCGGGTGAGGATCTGAGGAAAGCTAGGCTTGATAGATGCTACATCTCTCAGAGTCTTAATCATCAGTGGGGCCACCCTACCATCACGCAACGCACTGACCTCACCATCTCTGATCACTACCCGATAGTCATCACGTTCCAACCTTCCAACAAGATCCGCAAGGCTCCGTGGTTCCATGCCAACACTACCACCTTCTCTCTCCCCTCCGTCCATCAAGAGATTGTCGATGTGTGGACGGGGGCGTTTGCCTCGGGCTTGGCCCCTGCCAACTGCTGGAGAAGAGCGGTCGACAAGTCTCGTAAGATCATGATCAGAACTAAGAAGATGCTTGAGACTGTGCGGCGGGCTCGTAGGGAAGCTCTTTACCACAGACTCTGGCGGCTCGAGGAGGAAGTGAACAAAGAAAAACACCAAGCACAGAAAGGTCTCCGAAAAATCAGAGCAGTGCTGAGATTTGAGGAAGAAATACAAAGGAAAAATTTGCAAATCTTCTTCAAGGAGTGGTGGGCCGGCAAAGCCGACAAACCCACCAAAGAGATGTGCCGTATCCTTAAAAGGAAGCACAGCAGAGAGGAGATCCCTCTGCTACTAGACCCACATGGCAATGTATGCAATTCGGAAGAAGATAACCTTGGCCTCATCGAAGGGCACTTCACGAGACTCCTGGGAACCTCGAACCCCCTCTCCCACCATAGAAGGGACTGCATGGCTGCCATTTCTAGGGCTTCCCCCAGGAGAATACCACCCAACCTCCTCCCCCTGCTTCATGCCCCTATCTCTGAATCAGAAATCATTGAGGTCATTGATGCCCTCCCCCTCGGTAAAAGCCCGGGACCCGACGGACTCACTAACGAGTTCTTTAAATCCTTCAAGCTGGTGGTTGCCACCCCTATTCGGATGGTTTGGCAAGAAGCGCTAAAGTTTGGTGCTCTTCCTTCTTGTCTAAATAATGGAATTATCAAGCTGATACACAAGAAGGGGGAAAAGAACAGAATCGAGAACTGGCGACCTATCACGATGCTCCAAACAGGATACAAGATCATCGCTAAAGTCATTGCCAACAGACTCTCGTGCCACTTGAGATCTTGGCTTAGTGAGGACCAAAAAGGCTTCATCAAAGGCAGGTCTATCCTGGAAACCATTATGGATATTTGGGAAGGTATTCAATTTGCAAATGAGTCTAAACAAGATGTGGTTTTCCTTAAGATCGATTTCGACAAAGCCTACGACAGACTGGAATGGGACTATCTTCTGCAGTCGCTTCAAGATCTCGGATGTAGTCAGAAATTCACCAAGATGATCGCGACCCTTCTTGGAAACGCAACGACCCAAATTAACGTGAACGGCAAACTTTCGAAGGCGATCCATCTTAGAAGATCTATTAGACAAGGATGCCCTCTGGCCCCCCTTCTTTTTGCCATCGCCACTGAGGGGCTGAGTAGGCTGGTCGCGCATCATGTGGAGACTGGCAATATCAAAGGCCTCCGGCTGCCTCACGACCACAGTCAAATCACCATGAGACTATTTGCCGATGATATGAACGCGTTCGTTCACAATGATAATACGAGCCTGGAGACTTTCTGGAGGTGTCTTGCTACCTTTTGTGAGGCCTCTGGATCCAAAATCAACCACTCTAAAACCGCCTTTAGGGCCATTGTGGGACATCATCCTGGCCTTCTCACTGAGCATGGCTGCCAAATCATTCCGCAGGGCCAAATCTTTCGTCTTCTGGGAATTCCTTTGGGGTTCGACGTCTCTATGGAGCAACGTTGGAGTTGGGTGTTGGCCAAACTCGAAAGCAAGCTTAACTATTGGAAAGGTATGCAAATCAATCTTGCTGGGCGGGCGATGGTTATCAACACGTTCCTCCTCTCTTCTACCATTTATTTCCTTTCTTGCTGGAGACCGAACGAGCAAGGCTTGTCCAAATTGAGTAGTATCTGTAGAAAATTTCTTTGGACGGGCGATCACAACAGAAGGGGGGTGCCTAAAATCAAATGGGACATCTGCACTAGCCCCAGAGAACGCGGGGGGCTTGGTATCCTGGACATTGGGTGTATGGCCAACAAACTGGCTGCCAAATGGATGATTAAGGCTTGGTGCAACAGGGAGGCCTCATGGGCCAAGCTGATCTTCAGAAACAAGAATGAGATGGCTCTCATGGGGTTCCCAAACTGGAAGAATCTCGACATCATGACATTGCTATTCTCCCCGATCCCTGTCTTCCCGAAAGGCTCCAATCTCGTGTGCTCCCTTTGGAAGGGCTGGAACAAAGTCAAAAGCCTCACAAGAATTAGTGAGGACTGGAAGTGGGCTGCCGGAATCAGACAAAACGACTCTATTTGGTTCCCGATACATGGCATCCGGAGTGTGGAGTCGTGGAACATTCGAAATGCCAAGAGATTATGGCACAAAGGATTCAAAAAATGGAAACACCTCTGGAAACATGACTCCAACGGCTGGATCAATTTCGAGGATATTGATCCTTCCAAAAACATCTCCTACGAAGAATGGAACACATTGCAAAGCAGATGCCTCGCATGGGATCGGCACAAGACTCGCCTTCTCATGGGACACGATGCACCGAACTCGCTTGGCCTCAAATGGCACAACGGAAATAACCTACTCAAGATCCCGAACATCAAAGAGGCGACTGACCACCAGATCAGTCTCAACAAGAAGTGGTGCCTGTCTTGGACGCGGCTTCGATGGGACATGAAATTCATGGGCATCTGGCACCCTCTGATCGAGATTAAGAAGTCTGTCCTCCTTTGGCAAATCCTGCATCGTGGAATTTGGACTAACCACAAGGCTAGCAAAATTTGCGGGATCCCTCCTTGGTGCAAACGCTGTCACCGGGCTATTGAAGATGTCCCACACATCTTCCTTTCCTGCCCCAGCTCCGTCAGAATCTGGCAAACGGTTGGAAAGAAAATCAGACTTCAAAAACAGCTTTGTTGGAAACAAGTACTTTTGGGAGAAGCGATCGGCTGCTCCGCGACTCTCTGGAACGCCATCAGAGGGGAAGTCTTGTGGAAAATCTGGAGGGAGAGGTGTGCTCTCAACTTCGGCGATACCCCCAAGGAATGGTCGATTGAGAAATCACTATTCCTCCTTGGCAAAAGGATTGTTAACTGTAAGAAATCCCCCCCCTTCAGGCACCATAAAGTCCTCACTTTGATCAACAACAAGCTCAAACCCAAGTGGGCCCCGCACGAGGGTGATGAGAGGGTGATCAACCTTCTATGTAACGCAATCTAGTTTCCCCTGCTTTGTGGGATTCGGGGGGTCCCGTGGGCGCTAGTCCCCTTCTGTTGTGCCTTTGTTTCTTAATTTAATTCAAGTCCGGGAGAGTAGGCTATTGCCGAACTTCCTTTATATTAAAAACCTTTGGAGCTAGCTCCCATGTGTGATTGCCCTTGGGAGCTTTTATCTCTTCTTACATAGCTTCTTGCCATTCTTTTTGTGTACATGCTTCTTCATATGCATGCGGTTCTTTGTTTTTGACCAGCTGTGTCATATATGCAAAATTCTTTGCAATAGAACTATCATTGCTCAACCTTTGAATTGGATACCTTCCTCTTGAAGACCTCCTTTCATTTCCTTTTGAATATTGCTTCTTCAACCGGTTCAAATTTACCTTTAGTGTAATCACCTCTTCATACTCTGCTTCACTCGCATTTGAATCATTATTTTAGGCATCACGTTCAACTTCAAATCTTCCATAACCTGATGTTGGTGATGAGGAATGACTCCTTAGTCTCCACTCAAAAACCTCCAGCATCTTTGTAATGTTCTTCAAGAATCTTCTCTTTCCCTTTGTGTCCAAACCATGGTCTTAGCTCATCAAATACCACATCTCATGAGACTCATAGCTCCTTTGTCACCAAATTGTAGCACTTGTATCCCTTTTGCTCCAATGAATATCCAATGAAAATACATTTTTCTGACTTTGCCTCCACCTTTGTCCTTAGTTCTTGAGGGATGTGAACATAACACACACATCCAAAAACTTTGAGATGTGTAAGGTGAGGTTTCTTACTGGAATGAACCTCCGCATGAGTAACATTATGCACTCCAGCTATTGTGCACTTGTTCATCAAATAAAGAGCCATACTAGCTGCTTCAATCCAATAGTTTAGTGGCACCTTCATCTCGTTGAGCATGCACATAGCAACTTCTATGATATGTCTATTTTTCCTTTAAGCTATTCCATTTTGTCAAAGTGTGTACCTACATGTGAATTATCACTTGATGCCATTTTCATAAAGTAAATCTGAAAATTCTTTGGGGAAATATTATCCTCCTCCATTAGACCTCAAGGTCTTCATGTAGCATCCTGTTTCCTTTTCTACTTGTTCTTTAAATCTCTTCAACATGGAGAATACATCTGATTCTTGTTTTATGCAAGACATCCATATTTTTCTTGAATGATCATCAATAAAAGTGATAAAATATCTATTACCAGCTACCTATGGTTGTTGTGATGGTCACCATACATTTCTGTGTATCAAGTTGAGGATATTACTTGCCACATAGTTTCACTTCTTGAATGGTTGTCGAGTTTTCTTTCCTAGTTTGCATGCTTCACAAAATGCATGTAGTCGAGCATCATTGAATCTTGGAAGACCTCTTACCACTTCGTGGTTGCTCATGTCCTTGAGGTTGGGTTTGTTGATATGTCCAAAACTTTTGTGCCACAAACCAATTTCAGCAATCCTCTTGTTTTCAAACTAAGTATACATCACCTTTCTATGTGGTTGTGGAATGTCAAAAGTGAACATCCTATCTTCTTTCCTTCCTTGAGCAACGAGCTTGAATCCTTCTTTTTGATCCTTTATAAAGCAGCCTTTTTCATTGAAGATAACATGATATCCTTTCTCTATCATTTGTCCTTCTGAAATCAAATTCTTTGCAATAGTAGGAACATGAAGAACATCAGTCAATACCTTCTTGTCTCCACGCTTGATATCTTCAACATGCTCAATTGCATGTTAAGTTTCATCAACGATCTCCACACATCCTTTTCCACTTGGAGCTTGTAGCTTTGTGAATAAATCTGTAAACCACTTTTCATCATCACTTCTCGGGTTGTTATAATTATGCTTCATGGCAAGCATGGTTTGCTTGTCTCCTTCACTTGATGTACTTGCATAGTTATTTTGGCTCCTTTGGTTGCCTCCATTCAGCCTTCCATTCTTTTGCCAACAATCCTTTACATAATGCCCTAGTTTACCACACTGAATATAACATTTTATACCTTTATGAGGTGTTGATATATTTAGATGGTGATGTGTGTGAACACTCTAGGACCACCGGGGCACTTTTTTCCCTCTTTAGGATGTTTTTTTTCCCCGGCTTGTATATATGCCTATTGCCCTAATGGGCTACTTATCTTTCTACATTCTCTAGTAATTCATTCAGTATTGGGTGTTTTGCTCCAAGCTTCTTCTTCTTCCTTGTGATGTTTGTGTGCTTCCATAGACGTCCAACTCCAATAATTGCTATCAGAGTAGGTCGCCGCTTCATCTAGGTTGTCGTTGACACCTCTCTAGTTGTAGTCTCAGAATTGCACGAGTTTTAGCGACCATACTCAGTGTGTTTCGGATCTGAGCTCGTTTCGGCCTACTACCTAGTTCAATCCATTAGTGCATGTTAATGTTAGGGTGCTATTGGGGATCTAAATTATTTTCTTTTATTAAACAATCTTTACTACATTTCTTATCATTCTTTTTGTAAAAATATTTGATAAAAAAGCCTTGTAAACTAGCATCTTTTTGTTACTTACTCCCCTTTTCTTTACTTAGATAGTATCAAATATAACCCCTTCCCCCTGCACCAACGAATACTTTCTACGATAGAATGTCCATGTGTCTGACCACTACCCTAAATATCCTTGTAGTACAAGAATGGACACTTGCTATTTGAAGTTGCAGCACAAAACTGAAAGACCACACAGACAAGCACGTGTTAAGGAGCTGCTAATGCAAAAGTATAGATAAGAGAAGTAGAAATGTAGATAGGTTTGTCGATAATCATGAGAAGGTCTACAATGCTAGAAGGAGCATGCTTGTTTTGAATGGCAATAGTGTCCATCGTTGTATTGATGATAATTTTTAGCTGTATCGATTGTTTGTTTTGGGCACTAGCATGCTTCTTGTTTGCAGATTATATGATGACTACAAGTGTCTTACAAGGACACATGTTGCCAATTTTGATCAAACACAGTGACGCAGAGTAGGTATCCTTTTGGGGTTCATTGATGGGGACTTTGCGGGGTAGCAAGGAAAGGATCATCACCTATGTGGGCATGTTGAGAATTCTCTACATTGGCTCAATAGATACAATGGGAGTGCTGCCGATTAGCATGGAATGTTTCATTTTTTCTTTCCGATGTTTCTAATGATCGTTGGTACGAAAAAAAAATGATCCCAGAGATTCCTGGCACTCAGGGTGGTGGCCTATCAAAATTTTGATGTTTATTTTGGTCACGATCAGTTTAGTTTTGTTCCACCTACTTTCATTCATTATTATGGTGAGGTTGCATGATTTCAAGCAGGGGTTTTTCTACTGATTCACTTGCTTAGCATAATCAATTTCATGTATTGGTGGAATGAAGATTGGTTGTGAGGGGAGAAGTTTAGGTGCTCTTGTATACCTATGTTCATCACAACAGTAGGGTTCTTTGCAGCTGCATTAAGTGGAATTATTCTTATGTACATGTGTTCTGCCCCTCTGTCAGAGGATGGTAGATGAGGAGGGGGTTATGCCCCCTAAATGTACACACTTTGGGAGTTATATACAAGTACGGGGGCTTTGCTCATAACTAGACCGCTAGGTGAGAGTGAAAAAGTCTAGCAAGATGGCATGCACATAGGCCACTCTTTGGGTGTCGTGGTTGTCGTTGCACACCTCGTCGGTTCTATTGCTGCTTTCACATCCCTAGATAGCTTCGTCCATATCTTCGATGTTGATTCCGGTGCCACCATTGCTGTTCTTGAAACCTCCCCATCTGAAGCCTGGCTCATATAGTTTAATCCTAAGGGTTCAGTTTTTAGCTGTAGCTAGTGGAGGAAGCGCATCAGTCAAGCTTTGGAACACCTCTATATGGAGATCAAATGCAAGTTTGTCAGTACAAAAAGCTGAAAAGACACCTAGAAAGTTTGTGCTCACTATTGCTTGGAGCATTGATGACGAACTTCTTGCTTGCATCACAGTGGATGGGACAATAGGCATCTTTGATGTTTCTCGTGGGAAACTCATCCATTACTTGGAGGATCACAATATGCCAGTGAGCTCATTTATCTTTTCACCAGTGGATCCATGTATTTTTTTCGCAGCTTCAGATGACAACCATATTAGGATGTATGATGCAAAGAACACAGCTTCTATGTGCCATGTCCTTGGTAGTGCAATAGCGTGCTACTGTTTTTTGGATGCGAACGCTCAGTAAATGCTATAGGTGCTCATAGACATTTAGTTTCAAATGGAATGCACTGATTGCATGTCAAAAAGGAGAGATAGTCGATCTGGGCAACTCCTGGAATGCAATGTGCGATGTGACTCGTGACTGGAGATATTGAGAATCCTGCACAGGGCTCGTTGTCTAAAGGAGTATTTATTGTTCATACATAGTGCACTTGGGCGGGAGATAACACAAATAGACCGAAGCTTTGTGTGTATGCCGATAGACTACTATGAAGATCTTTACGATTATCAAAACATGTTCTACAAGGGTTGGAGATTATGTGAGCCCCTCTGGTGATGAAGCATGCGCAACTAAGATTGGCACTGGTGTTTGTTTCACAAAAGAACGTGTAGAAGCACTGGGTTTCATTTGAAACTTGAGTCCAAGTAGTTCTGAAGCATCTATGCTTTGTCATACACCACATGATCACTGTCCAGATGTGTCGAATATCATTGTATCAGGATTTACAAAGTGTGGTCAGAAGGAAGTGAACCAAGATGCTTTACGTTTCATAGAGAAAAATCACGAAAAGTGTTGGATCCTTATGCGAATAGATATAGAAGGCAGCATTTAGAAGGTGTGATTTCTTCAGTTTCTCCGGAATTCTTGAGGGAGGTTGAGGACCTCTTCTCATTTTTTATGCACTACAACAATGGGCTGATCTCCCGATGTTCCAGAGAAAGGGGAGGGCAATCCTTTTTTTGCTGGTGAAGGGAGAGCAGATCGAGAATTGGGGAAGGAGTGGAGTTTGCTTCTATATCACGCCTTGGTTGAGGGAGATGCTCGTTGCAGCCTCGTGATGGATGGAGACCTTCATACTGGTGCGATCTCACAGGTATGTGAGGAAGACAATGGAGGGAAGAGCTACAAAGGAGCTGTGAGAAGGCGAGCTGGTCAAAGCTTGATTGCAACAGAAAGGAAGGACTCTAACTTTTCCATCTTATTCTTCTTCTTCGTTTTTGGGTCCAATGGCGTAAGAGAAATAAGGTGGCTTTGTTGCTCTGATAGCTCCAGAAATTCTTCAAGCTGATTAGGAGGAGCTATCTCCAATGGCACGCAAGTTCTTTGTCGGAGACAACTGGAAATACAATAGTATTGTTGCTGAAGTTAACAAGTATTGTTGATCGACCTTATGATTTCAGGACCCCTATGTTTGAAGTCCAAAGAGTGTGAGTAGTTCAATGCCATGTTTTGCACCTCTTGGGACTTTGTATTCCTCTGTTATCGAGTTATCCTGGAAGGTGAGATGTCAACTAACTAATGCAATACTATAGGACAGTCAGTTCCTTTGCTGGTGCATGAGAGGGCGCCAATGTATGATGAATCATGGATGCAAGTTTTGTATGAAGAGTGTCGTTCACATAGATTTCCAACATATAGTTCGAGATTTGCAATGATTGCAAGTCAGCATTAATGGGGACGAGAAGAAATCTCAAGCATCTAATTATACTTGTAGCTCTATAATTGATAGCCATTAATGAATTTATGGCCACTACCCTTTTTGTTTATAGCATCATGTTCTGGCAATTACCTATGGTAATCCCAAGGGGATGCCTTGATGAAGGGGAAAGCATGAGAAGCCGTGGGAGTTTTTTGTTCTTCTAGGTTTTTATGGTGTGGACAGGTGAAGGAGAAGAAAGGGGGGAAGCATTCATTACAGTCGGGGTCACCAAAAAGGTCGGGTGTTTTCAATCGATCAGGGATCAGAGGAGGAAGTCAATGGGAATGAGATGCTTCTTAGAGAGGGGCATGGAGAAAGGGCAGGGGAATTTTGTTTTTTCTCTGTAAGGTGTTGCAGATGAGAACATATGAAGAGAGGCGTTCATATGAGAAGGGAAGCTATGTCAAGTGTTTGAGTATCGACATTGCCAGAGATTTTCCATACAGCAGGAAAGGAGGAACGTGCAAAAATCTGATAGTGCAGGAATCAGATATCCAGAGCTCGTACTTATCTCTCTGAGGTACTACAAACTCTACTTTTGCATGTCTGCAAAATGAGGTATAGATGTGATATTCGTTTTTGAAGCCGCATAAGGGAAATAGATGTGCATGTGGATTTAAAGAGAAGTTGTTGCAGAAGAGAAGATAGGGGAAGTAACTGTGCATCTAAAAAGTTTTAGCTACAACTACATGTTTGTGCTCTTAAGGGTGATTTGGGCAGCCACCCTAAGTCCTGAACGTCGAGATTGGGGAATGACATGCTTTTATAAGCTACAGAAAGCACCAATCCTATGGTCTACAAAAGAAGAGTCCCAAAGTGTGTAGGTATTAGATAGTCTATGGAGAAGTGAAGAAAGTAAAAGGGATATCTTCAGCGTGGATTATTTGTTTCTCTCTTGAGGTTGTTCATGTGTGTGTTTTATGCGTGAAAGAAAAGCAACCATGTATCTTGGGATTTCTTCGTCAATGCAGGGAGTAAGATCGAAATAACACACTCGGAAATGCATCAATTTCAGACAACTATCTCTATCAAGCCGCATAGAAGGAGGAGATGACCATGTTTTGCAAGGTTGTGAGATAGCACTGAGAACTACAAGGTCTGTCCAATGTATGCATATCAGCTCGCCATTTATATATACACAAAACCTGACGTTGGCTTCTCATATTTTGTGAACCAACTGATGCACGTGAAGTGGTTGCTGAAAGTTTTAACTTTGTATGCTATTGTGTGTAGTTTAACACTTTGAATGAGCTTTTCCTTTATGAATTGAACGAAATAAAGTGTCATATGCCATTATCGCTAAACAATGTTGTTGCTTAAGAATACATTTTCGTTGGCAGAATAAGGATCGGACGTATTGGATAATAAAGCTAAGGGTATGAGTACTACTGAGAAGAATGAATAGAAGAAGAAAAGAGTGTGAGTGCTGCTAATTCCATATGTGTGCATGATTAAGAAAAAAGGGGGTAGTGGTTGCTTCTCATGATTGCATGGATTTGTGTGTTTTTGGGCACATCTTCATGTTATATGGGTGTAAGGAAGAGTGAGTAAGAAAAAACAAAGAGACTGAGGGAGTGTATCTGAGTCACTACAAGGAATACGGGCGTATAGCGATGGTTAAGGCGACAGAATTTCGTCGCTATAAAATTGCAACTTGCGTCGGAATTAGCGTCGAGTGCGGACCGTCGATCAGACGACGCAAAAAACGACGGTATTTGCGATTTGGATTGCGACGCTCCCGTACAACGTCGCTTAAACGACGCTACTTAAAGGCGTCGCTTAAACAACGTTTTTTTGCGTCGCATAAGCGACGCTGCAAACCGTCGCATAAGCGACGTTAAAAAGAATCTCGCTTATACGACGATGAATACCATCGCTTACACGACGATCTATTGACGGACAAAAATTAAAACCTTGGAGGCTCTGCAATCGGCATTTTCACGCATCCTATCGAAGAGCTCTCCAACGTTCGCAATTGCGCTGTGCTTACGAGCAGAAGCAAGTATATGCAGAATTGTTGTTTTGCCTAAGCTCTCTGTTATTGTCTCCCTCTGTCTTTGTTTCTCTCTTTCTTCATCTTTCTCTATTTGAATTCTCTCTCTCTCTGTGTAGATCTCTCTCTCTCTCTAGATCTCTCTCTCTTTAGATCTCTCTCTCTCTCTCTCTCTCTCTCTCTCTCTCTCTCTCTCTCTCTCTCTCTCTCTCTCTCTCTCTCTCTCTCTCTCTCTCTCTCTCTCTCTCTCTTCTTTCTCTCTTTATTGCAAGTTATTCAAGAAGCTAACCAAGCAAAAACTATGGCTAACAATTGTAAGTACAATTTCTATTATTTGTAGATCATTTGAATTGTGTTATTTTCATTACATACCATACTCACACTTATTGATATGCACTCATACACTTATACATGATGAAGATGCACACACACATGCATATACCTACATATACACATATACATGCACATACACACACATACACATAGAGTTATACATATACACACACATACACAAGAACATGCACATATTGATACATACATATACACTTATACATGCACATGCATATACATACATATACACACACATACACATGCACATACATACATATACACACACATACATATACACTTAGGTACACACATATGAATGAATTATATAATTAAAGTATTAAAACACATATACACATGCACACACACATGCACATACCTACATATACACATATACATGCACATACACACACATACACATAGAGTTATACATATACATGCATATACATATACACACACATACACATGCACATGCACATACTCATACACACATATACATTTATACATGCACATACATACATATACATACACATACATATACACTTAGGTACACACATATGAATGAATTATATAATTAAAGTATTAAAACACATATACACATGCACACACACATGCACATACCTACATATACACATATACATGCACATACACACACATACACATAGAGTTATACATATACATGCATATACATATACACACACATACACATGGACATGCACATACTCATACACACATATATACTTATACATGCATGTGCACATACATACATATACACACACATACACATGCACATACATACATATACACACACATACATATACAATTAGGTACACACATATGAATGAATTATATAATTAAAGTATTAAAACACATATACACATGCACACACACACGCACATACCTACATATACACATATACATGCACATACACACACATACACATAGAGTTATACATATACATGCATATACATATACACACACATACACATGCACATGCACATACTCATACACACATATACACTTATACATGCACATGCACATACATACATATACACACACATACACATGCACATACATACATATACACACACATACATATACACTTAGGTACACACATTTGAATGAATTATATAATTAAAGTATTAAAACACATATACACATGCACACACACATGCACATACCTACATATACACATATACATGCACATACACACACATACACATAGAGTTATACATATACATGCATATACATATACACACACATACACATGCACATGCACATACTCATACACACATATACACTTATACATGCACATGCACATACATACATATACACACACATACACATGCACATACATACATATACACACACATACATATACACACAGATACATATACACACACATACATATACACTTAGGTACACACATATGAATGAATTATATAAATAAATTATTAAAACACATGCTTAATATAAACAATAATAACAATCAATAGAAAAAAACTCTTAACACTACAAGGAATACGAGCGTGTAGCGACGGTTAACGCGACAGAATTTCGTCGCTATAAAATTGCAACTTGCGTCGGAATTACCGTCGAGTGCGGACCGTCGATTATACGACGTAAAAATCGACGATATTTGCGACCTTTTTGCGACGCTTCCGCCTAACGTCGCTTAAACAACGCTTGTCAAAGGCGTCGCTTAAGCGACGCTTTTTTGCGTCGCATAAGCGACGGTCCACACCGTCGTATACGCGACGCTAAGCAAATGTCGCTTATACGACGACGCGTTGCATCGTTTATACGACGATCTGTTGACGGACAAAAATTAAAACGTTGGAGGCTCTGCAATCGGCATTTTCACGCATCCGATCGAAGAGCTCTCTAACGTTCGCAATTGCGCTGCGCTTACGAGCTGAAGCAAGTATATGCAGAATTGTTGTTTTGCTTAAGCTCTCTGTTATTGTCTCCCTCTGTCTTTGTTTCTCTCTTTCTACATCTTTCTCTCTTTGAATTTTCTCTCTCTCTTTAGATCTCTCTCTCTCTAGATCTCACTCTCTCTCTCTCTAGATCTCACTCTCTCTCTCTCTAGATCTCACTCTCTCTCTCTCTAGATCTCTCTCTCTCTCTAGATCTCTCTCTCTCTCTAGATATCTCTCTCTCTCTCTCTCTCTCTCTCTCTCTCTCTCTCTCTCTCTCTCTCTCTCTCTCTCTCTCTCTCTCTCTCTCTCTCTCTCTCTCTCTCTCTTTATTGCAGGTTATTTAAGAAGCTAACCAAGCAAAAACTATGGATCACAATTGTAAGTACAATTTCTATTATTTGTAGATCATTTGAATTGTGTTATTTTCATTACATACCATACTCACACTTATTGATATGCACTCATACACTTATACATGATGAAGAAGCACACACACATGCATATACCTACATATACACATATACATGCACATACACACACATACACATAGAGTTATACATATACACACACATACACAAGAACATGCACATATTGATACATACATATACACTTATACATGCACATGCATATACATACATATACGCACACATACACATGCACATATACACATATACATGCACATACACACACATACACATAGAGTTATACATATACATGCATATACATATACACACATACACATGCACATGCACATACTCATACACACATATACACTTATACATGCACATGCACATACATACATATACACACACATACACATGCACATACATACATATACACACACATACATATACACTTAGGTACACACATATGAATGAATTATATAATTAAAGTATTAAAACACATGCTTAATATAAACAATAATAACAATCAATAGAACAAAACTCTTCATTACTTAATACCATACACACAATTCAAAACATGACTGAAATGAAAAATATATAGATAAATATATATATATATATATATCAATGTAAATACATATAATCCAATGTCATAATCAACTAAAATCCTAATCATCATCATCATGATCATCATCATCATCGGCAATATCATGATCATCCTGATCTTCCTCATCCTCATCCTCATGATCACCCTATGACGATCGAGATTGTCCCTCCTGTGTCTGTCTCTCCACCTCATCCATATTTGTCTCCCCATAATACTCCTGTATTACATATACCAAACATAAATCAATAAAATAATTAAAACATTCATAACAACAAAATAATTATATAAAATTTAAAAATACTCACAAAGGCATCAGGATGATCTTGTATATACTCGCTCAAACGCCGATATCCAAAATGTGTAGCATACTCGATCTCGTGTTTGGTAGGATATCGGCCATAATCCTTTTGCTGCAATGAAACAAATAAAAAACATTAGTTGCTTGCATTTTAACTAAAATAAAAAATATACTCATAATAACACATATACTTACAAACCATTAGGAAAAAGGGTGAACCCTTCATGGGCCTTGTAAGGATCCCTAATTTTCAGGGATTAAGCCTCATTCTGCTGTTGTCTAAGGGGACAAAGTGCATTTAATAGGGCACTTTTTAGTAGGTTGGAGTATGCTTTTTTTAAGGCTTACTAGGCTCCTCTCTCTCTTCTTTTAGAGAGAGAGAAAGGGAATCTACTTTCCACATCATCAAACTCGAGCATGTATGGGAATAAAAAAATGATTTTTTTTTTTAAGTCTCAATTTCAGTATTTATTTACTTGAAAGGGCTCATTTTTTAATATATATGTCAGAAGTGACCTTTTTTGAGTTTAGTTTTTAATTTTCCTTTTGAAAAAGCAATATTTTTAAAATCCCTCCAAAAGTAGAGTGCCACATCATCAAATCCGTAACTACTCTTCACCCAAAAAATGACTTTTTCAAAATTTCAACATTTTTGGCTATTCTCAATGGAAAAACACACTGTGAACCATCCTCATCCAAGAAAACAAACTTTTCTTGAGAAAATCATGCTCTAGCATCTCTTCCAAACAAATTTCTGGTCTCTTTCTCAGTATTGTTTAATTGTTGGAAAAGATGGTGTTGACACCTATTACAAACCTCACATTAGGACGTCCTCATGCCCCAGCATCAACAGGTATCCATGTTCGTGTGCCCAGAGAGTTTGCTCCAAATACACAATGCAACAATGATGTGAACTCTCAAAATGAGCGTCGTGAAGCTGGAGAAAAGAATATTGATCTTTGGACTCATGGTTCATTATACCCTCCTGATCCAATGTCTTCTTACCATCCAACATTCCATAACCTCTCAACTTTACTTCAGTTCATCGGTGCCGGTAAAGCTGGGCTCTTAGGTTATTGTCAACGATTATCTACACATTCAACTGCCATTACTAAGTATTGGATTCAACAATATCAACTAAATCATACAAGGTTCGTCACTTTTGAAAGCACAATCATATCTTTACAAGAAAAGCTTGCAGAGCTTGAAAAGCATATGGAAGAAAAGGAGAGAACAATTGAGACATTTAAAAACACTGTCCAACACTTGAGAGAGACTCCACTTGGGATGCGACGTAGGAGACGATCATTAACATCCTTTGACTCTCTTTCAATTGGTGGTGGAGCACGCAAACGACGAGTTTTTGCAATAAGGTTTGGCTTGTATTTGTTTCTCTTTTTGGAAGACTTTTATATGTATATATATATATATATATTTTTCTTGTTATGTAGGTCATTCGTTGAAGATGTTAATGCATCATCAACAACAGAGGATCAATTCAAGTTATTAAATTCTTGTTTGACCAACAAGCAGGTGGTTAGTATTTTGGAGTCACGGATAGGAAACCTAATCAAGAAGAAAGTGATTAAAGATTTCACAAAAAAGTTACAAGATATTATCACTCCTAGAGACGTGCAGATGGTATGTGATGAAGCAGGAATTAGTACTAAAGGATACAGTGCATTGTACAACCTTTTGAAGCATTCATTAGAAAGAGAAGGTATTTTACAGAATATGTTTCCATCTCCTTACAAGGTATCGCTAAAGAAGTCAATGTCCAATGAAGATATAACTAGTATTCTTGGAAACTACTTATATATAGAGGATATTATGCCTATGTCTATTTATCATTTATCTACATCCAAAAAAGAGTTGAAAAGCGCAGTTGGAAATGGATTTCCTTACACAAAGTACAACAACATATTCGTGGATTTGGAGAGGCTTCAACAGGCAATGGTTCAATTTTACAAATCTACTATACCAGGTATGTGCACTATTGTTACCTTGATATACATTGTATTTTGATGTTATAAAGATTTTGCTAATTTATGCAGATTGTAATACCAAATTACAGTTTATATTGAAGTTAGATGAATGCCAGATTATAAAGGGACGACGAATGGAGAGATTGAGTTTGACACTCATGAATGAAGCTATGAGAAATGCCATATCTGATGAAAGTTGTAACTCTAGCTCTAAGTCTACATATAGTGTTCAATCCGAGAAAGAAATATGGTGGTTAGGTGCTATTGAAGTACCTAAAGAGTCCAATGATGTTCTTTCATGGATTTTTAGTAGGACCCCATGGATCACTAAAGTAATACTTTCTCAAATTCATGGTGCAAAGCTCCACATAGAAAACTTTGGTGATTTTGAGATAGATTGGCACTTGGGTGGGGATTTAAAAACTATCAAATGCATGTTAGGTTGCAAGCAAGGTGCATCTGCTCGTTATCCATGTCCATTTTGTACTCGAGGCTACAAAGTAACAAAGGGACAACAAAAAGTACTATCTAGCTTAGATGAATACATAGATGCACCTACTTCCACGGAATGGGATAGACCTTTGTTAAGGTGTCCAATGTTAGAAATACCTAACCGTGACACATTAGATAAAGATTGGAATCCCATTATTCCATTTCCATTAGTTAATGTTCACTTTTGCACATTGCATGCTTTCATGAGAATATTTGATAGATTATTGAAGCTCCACATAGAATATGCATTTTCCATGAAGGCAATTGATAAATCTGTACAAGCAATCAAAAAATTGGAAGAGTTGCTTAATTTGATTGGTTGTCATGGTGGTAATGTAACTCTAGTTGTCAAAAAACCTGGTGAATCGCAAAATAGTTTGCAACAAGTGTCAATGACAGGGAAGAAGGCAAGAAAATTTTTCAGAACAGGTGTAAGCCCTAAGGAAAATGAATGCAGGGAGCTATGGAAAGACTTGTGCATGATCACCACTGATAATGATTCTCAAATTGACCTTAGTAATAGGCGAAAGAAGGTTTGGTCATGCTTAGATAAGTTGGTAGGTTTAATGAGTCTTAATAGCTCCAACAAAAATGACCGTCAGTTGTTTCAAGATACATTAATGGAGTTTGCAAAGTGTTTCATCCTATCTTGGGGAGAGAGCAATATTACACATTACATTGTAAGTTTTCTTATTTTTTCAATTTTCTTGTTGATAAGATTGTGTTATATGTAGTTATATCATTTCAGCATATTTTATTTGCACATGGAGCATTTTTTATGCATCGATATGGTTCATTGGAGATTTTTAGTACACAAGGAATGGAGAAGTCACATTACAAGGCTAGAGGTGTTTACTTCAAGAACACACGACATGGTGGTGGTGCAATGCAATCAAACTATATGGAAGAGATGTTTAATTGGTTTTATCGTACTTCATTTTCAAGGACATATGCAATGGAACGAGCCAAGGAGTCGAAAGTTGCAAAACTTGCAAGATTTCATCAACACAACTTAGCTAGTGAAAAATGGAAGTCATCATTGGGACCTTTACGTCATGCTCAATGGCGGGCTACAAGAACACGAGAGGGTTCATCATGGAAGTGAAGTCATTTAATACATTCATGGCATTTTCTGAATAATTCATAAGGTTTGCTACACACTAATCTCTTGTTTGCAATTTTTTCAGGTAATTTTTAATTTTTAAACTATTTTTTGTCCATTCAGGTGTGAACAGAACCTTTTAAGTGAAACATTATAAAAGGAGACTCATTGTCTCATTTCATAATTCTAGCACTATAGAGGATGGCACGAACAAAGCAAACTGCAAGGAAGGATCCCATTAACTTTCCTACCTATGTGCAAGGCACTCAGAAGCCACCATGGATGAATCACCACAAAAGGCGACGTAGTGTCTCGCACTCTGCATCCCATCGCGAAACAGGTGGTGGCCATACCTCTGGGAGTGAACAGTTGCATGAACAAGTGGAACATGGGCAATCCAGGGAAAAGGCCGTAAATCAACCCCAATCACCACCATCATCATATGATGAGCCTCCATCACCAAAGAGACCAACAAAGACAAGGGTGAAGGAGCGTGCTCATAGACAGGTAGTTTCTGATGATGATTTTGATGAATCGCATGAGGATGTGTCTCAACAAGGTTCACAATCAAGTGATGAGAGTCAAAGATTGCCACCATGGGGTAACGAAGAAATACCTACAAATCATAGGGTTACTGTAGCGGGAAAGACACTACCATCAAATCAGGGGGCCATACCCAATGATCAAGAGAGAGAGCAAAGCCAGCAACAACATCCTGAACAAGGAGAAAGCTCAAGACGCGTGCAACGGAAGAAGAAATTCTTTCAACCTCGTCGTAGACCACCCCAACCAAGACCACAAGAAAATGTCCAACGAAGACCACCACCACCACAAGCTAGAGCACCACAACGAAGAAGAAGATATACGAAGGCATTTGCAGAGATAAGGCACTATCAAAAGACAGCTGAGCTTCTCATACCTAGAAGACCCTTTGCAAGGGTGGTCAAAGAAGAGTTACAAAGGTATTGTGCAGGGTTAAGGATCCAAGGTCTAGCTTTAGAAGCTTTACAAGAGGCAGCTGAAGCATTTTTGATATCAATGCTAGAGGATTCCAACCTGTGCGCCATCCATGCTAAGCGAGTCACTATACAACCGAAGGACATACAGTTAGCTAGGAGAATTAGGGGTGATCGTAGCTAAGTTTTGTAACTGATCTCTATGGACAAGAGATTTTTTGTAAATATTGCCATTTTCAATGAAACATTAGCACTTTTCCTCTATTCCATTTATAATCTCATTATTTAGAATGAAACATGAGTAGTCATTTTACATTTTGATGTGTTTTCTTGTGATAATCTCTCATATATGAATGATTGTTTTATTATCTTGTCATTTTGATCTAGTGATAATATCCCTGTACTGAATTTTTTTTTTTTATTTAAGGTCATGTAGGTCTTGTAGGGCATTAGGAGGCCAAATAAGGCCCTGCCACAGAAACGCGGGAGAAGGCCCTGCAAAATGTTTGCAGGGCCTTCTCCCGCGTTTCTGTGGCAGGGCCTTATTTGGCCTCCTAATGCCCTACAAAACCTTTGAAATATGAAAGAGGGATCATGACTAGTAAAGCTAGTTCAGGGGTAGTTAATATGAACAAATTTTGACCTCCCTATACCTTTGAAACATATGAGCAGAGCATTTTGAAACTTAGAACATTTGCATTCTTGAAAATATCCATCTAGTGAAGGTTGAGTCTCATGTAAGGTAACCTTGGGCATGTCAGGACCTTTAGTTTCATTCTTTTGGACTCTTGATCATTGGGTAAGCCTCCATTAAGGTCTTCTAGGGCATTGGGAGGCCAAATAAGGCACTGCCACAGAAACGCGGGAGAAGGCCCTGCAAACGTTTTGCAGGGCCTTCTCCCGCGTTTCTGTGGCAGTGCCTTATTTGGCCTCCCAATGCCCTAGAAGACCTTAATGGAGGCTTACCCAATGATCAAGAGTCCAAAAGAATGAAACTAAAGGTCCTCCCAATGCCCTACATGACATCCATACATCACATGCAGGTCCAAAAGAATTTTAGATAATATACTGAAAAAAAAATACTTGAGACAATTGTAAATAAAGCAAAGTGAAAATTTGATATTAATTCAATTGTTTACATCAATTGGCTTTGAGTTTCTCAATGACTTCCTTTCGACGCTCCAAAGCCATGGGTAGGGTGTAAGTCAAAATTGAGTTTGCTATTTGATCAACATTTCTAACACCTAGACCTAGAGATATACCTATTTGGCCTAAGACCTTTCCACGGAAGTTGGAACCTAAGGTTGTAGTTACAAGGGATTTCTTAACTAAAAAGATACAATTACTCCCCTGTGTAATGGTTGATAAACAAAGCAATTTACTTAAGGCCTTTAGACACCATGTCATGAAGTGGCCCTGAGGACTGAACTCTTTATGGATAATTACAAAATGGTCTTTGGGAAGTTTCCCAATGTAGTTTGCAAGGGATGAGCCACCTCCACGAGCCACTCGATCACCTCCGCTCCTTGCTGCAAACTTGTCGACTTCAATCACCTCCTGCACAAAGTTTTATGATTAGTAGCTGCATGTGTTTGTAAGAATGAATGACATGAATTGAAGATACTTACATCCTGAACTCTATCTTCTTCTTCTCCTCTCTCTTGAAGTTGTAAATTAATGCTGGAGTGGGACATCCCACTCTGCTCGATTACTGGTGAGGAGGGAATTTTTGATTCCAATATCCTTTCTTGTGCATTATTAAATTTTTCTTCTGTGATATGTTCATGTTCACTTGTGAGTATGTCATTGCAAACCAATTTTATTGTGTCGGCCACTGAGTCACCAAATGGCAAACACTTTTTCTCCAACAACTCAGAGGTACTATCCAAAGGACACTCTGACAAATTACAAAACAAACTTAGGCATTCATCAAGCCGTAGCCCAAATGCCTTCTCTACATCATGTAAAAACAAATATTCTTGTCCCTCGACAAGAACCACTGAAAAAGTTTCAATCTCCACCTCTGGAATAGTTGCTTCTGGCTCCGAAGAGGTGGATGGCTTAGGCACTTCTTTCAACTTATCATCCACACCAAGAGGATAAGTTTTCTCAATAGCTTCTCTCTCTAATAGGAGATTCAAGGGTTCTTGAGGTGGTTCCTTTTTATCCTCGACAAAACCACCTGTAAGAAGATGAGGGATCTCATGAGGAATTGGTTCTGGTTCCTCATTCACAAAGAAAATTGTGGCAGCAATGAATGAAAGATATTTTGGACCCATCTTGCGTTTCCTATTCAATTTCCTTATAAGTGGCACAGTTTCATCAAGAAGGTGCCCTGCTTCCTCTGCAATTGCCTGGAACCGTTTCAATCGTTTTGCAAAAGCCTCATCACCTTTGTGAATGTAGGTGAGAAGGTCACATGGAACCCAAGTTCCATCATATGGTGGTATTTCAATGGAGAAACGCAATATATGAACTTGCATATATTGAAGTAGCTCCTCCAAAGCATCGGCATTCATTTGCACGATTCCATGGAGGTCAGGAACCTTGGAGAGAAGATCATATAGGTCATGTTGACCTTTGTAATCTGAATCCTCCAAAAATTCTAGAAACTTGTGGCGTGCACTCTTAGTAGGTACAGAGGTGGAAGCCATAGCTTGCAAATGCAGACTGTTCTAACACTCAATGTGGTTGCAAAAGTGAGAAATGAGGAGAGAGGACTCCTATTTATAACTTTTCTAGAATTTTTAAGTGATGGGTCCCACTTTTTCATAGAAGTGACTTTTCCTTAAATTAAAACATAAGAGTCTTGAAAAGGAAAACTTTGACATTTGAGATCACATCAAAGGAAATAAACAATAAGAATGCTCTTTCAAGAAAAACCTTGAGAATTTACAGATACAAGTAGAATGTGGCCAAAATATCCTTGAAGCAAATGTGAAAAATTTTTCATTGCAAAAATAGGTTTGTTTACAGGTTTCACAGTATCTTTACAAAAAAGAGTTATGACAATGAAATGTCAGTTCCATCCATGCTCCAATCTGCAAGAACCTTGATTTTGTCTTCCAATCTCTTTCCAATCTGTGGACAATTCATAAAAGAGTAAAACATTTTCAAATCATGAACAATAGTGATAGAATAATATATATATATATATATATATATATATATATATATATATATATATATATATATATATATATATATATATATATATATGTGTGTGTGTATATATGGAATACAACTCTTACCTTGTTCCCTCGTATTCGAAATTTGAAATCATGAAGATCGTCATATCCCATGATAAGTAAGTGCTCTCTCAAGTTGGCCAAGTTCCAATGTTGATTAACTAAAACCACCTCCATATCATTGTTTGGTAACTTCACATTAATTTCAAATGAAGCTAAAGATCCCTCCGAGCTTTGCAAAGGTATCCACTCTCCTAGTTTACATATATACATGCAGGTTTTTATTCTTACTTTAGATAAGGTAAGAACAAGAACTTGAATTGAATGGAAACTTTTTTTCCGCGCATCTTTTAAAACTATTAATGCATCTTTCCAAATATTCGCAATGGTGACCTGGATGAGTCGCATGCACAGAGGTTTCTCAAGAGACAGCAATCTGATTATAATGGAGTAGTCCACTTTGTATCCTAAAGTTCAGATGCTCATCATTGACATGCAAGAGGTTTACTGCATACCCGAGAAATCCTGCTCTATCTTGAGTAACCTCTGTGCATGCGATTCATCCAGGTCACCATTATATGAACATATGTGTGAATTGACAGGATACGATTGTTTGGATGGCAAGATACGATTGTTTGGATGGCGGGATACGATTGTTTGTTTTGGAGGATATGAATGATTTGTCGATTCACACATATGTTCAGTTTGAAAGTGTGAATCGACAAATCATTCAATGAAGGTACATACTTCATATCATCCAAAACAAACAATCGTATCCTGCCATCCAAATTTTGCGTAAATATTTTGAAAGATGCATTAATAGTTTTAAAAGATGCGCAGACAAAAAGTATCTATTCAATGCAAGTTCTTGTTCTTACCTTATCTAAAGTAAGAATAAAAACCTGCATGTACATATGTATATATATTTATTTACCTTTTTTAATATATCTTTTTTTGATAAACTTACAGGTTATTATCTGAAAAGTTTTTACCAAGTCAGAATATTCTTCCTACCTCACATGATGAAGTAAAGAAGATAATCAACAATCTTGGTATAGATTATCAATGTATACATGCATGTCCTAACGATTGTATTTTATATAGAGGTGAATATGCAGACTCTTTGACATGTCCCAAATGTCAATCTCCTCGATATAAGGGTGAAGAAGGTAAAATCCTGAAAAAGGTATTGAGACATTTTCCATTGGCTCCACGGATTAGACATATGTTTCAAAGCCCCGAATTATCAAAGCTTTTGACTTGGGGACATGATCACAAAAGTACTGATGGAATAATCAGAATTCCTCATGATAGTGTTGCTTTGCAACATATTGATTCTACATGGCCTGAATTTGCACAAAATCCACAGAATCTAAAGTTAGGGGTTGCATTAGATGGGGTTAATCCATTCTCCATGAAATCCAGTAAATGGTCAACATGGCCAGTGGTAGTCATAAACTACAATCTTCCGCCATATCTTAGCATTAAAAAGGAACATTTAATGCTTTCACTTTTAATCCCAGGCAAAAGACAAGTTAAAGATATGAATGTATATCTTGCTCCTCTCATTGACGATCTTCAAGAGTTATGGAGAGGTATCAATGTCATTGATGTATCGAAAAGCATCAATGAAAGACATATTACGATTCGTGGTATTGTGGCTTGGACTATTCACAATTTTCCTGGATATGGCATTTCTTCAGGTATTGATGTAATTTTTTATTCAATATGCATGTAAATAAATATGATTTAATCTAATTATATTTTTATCATTTTCCATGATGCAGGAATATCTACTAAGGGTTATAAAGCTTGTCCATATTGTGGTGATTGGTTGAGATCAATCTATAGTAAGAATCTCAACAAAAATATCTATCTTCGACATCGACGATTCTTGCCTGATGATCATCCATTAAGATCTAAAAGAGAAGCGATACATTTTAATGGAAAGCTTGAAACAGGCTAGTATCCAAAACCTATGACGCCTATGGATTGGTATAAAAAATGGACAGATGGACCTCTGATAGATCCAGAAGCAGAAATCTTCAGTGATGATTCAGATAATGAGTATGTGAACAGAGGTAAACGGAAATTGGCACTCGCAGAGAACATATCAATATGGTATTCTTTGGAGTATTGGAAAGAGTTAAAAGTATGTCATCTTCTTGATCCTATGCATATATTCAAAAATATTGGTTATTCACTATGGCAGCATCTTCTTGGACTAAAAGATACCACAGCATCAAGGAATGATTTGAAAGATCAAAAATCCAAACCAAAGTTAATGGCCAGTTTTTGATAGACATCGACAAGAAACGACTTATGCATCTGCTCCTTGGGTACTTACAACAAAAGAGATACAGACTATCAACAATAGAATTCAATTGATCAAGACTCCTATAGGATATGGAGCATCGTTTCAAAACATGTTTACTATGGATGATAAGAGCTTATCTGGGTTAAAGACCCATGACTGGCATAACTTTTTGAAACATATTTTACCTTTGGTTATCGATGTATGTACAACGAAAGGAGTACGAGATGTGATCTATCGTCTTGGATCACTTATAAGGTAATTATGATACTTTTATATTTAATATATATGAATATTGGATATCTTTTATTTTTTAATTAACTTCTTTACAATTGTTTTTATGATTTGTATAGGTGGATTACATCCAAAGAGATCGATAAAAATTCGATCCCACAAAAAAAACGTGAATGCAAAGAGCTACTATGTTTGATGGAAAAAGAACTTCCTACTTCATTTTTTGATATTCAAGTTCATTTACTAGTCCATCTTGTAGATGAGATAGAGATTGCTTGTGTTGTCAACACTCGATGGATGTTTTGGGTCGAGCGATTTATGGGAATACTAAAAGGTTACGTGCGACAAAGAGCAAAACCAGAAGGATCCATGGCAAAGGGTTGGATGCTTGAAGAGTGCATGTATTACATTAGTGAGTACCTTGAAAGAGTTCATGAAGAAGCTCCACGTGCATGGACCAACGAGTCTTCTTCAAAAATAACAGATGAGGTATTATCAAGTAAGGGGGCTCCACTCTTATTTACATTTCAAGAAAAAAATGATGTTTCTACTTTTGTAGCATATAATAGCGAATGCATGCAAGCATTCCTTAGCGAGTACGAGGAACTTCAAAGTCTCCAAAGTAAAAGGCGAAAAAACAAAAGATCTAGACGTAACTCGATAATAATGAGATTATAGATATACCTTCTTTCACGGATTGGCTATATAGTCGTTATGCAAGCAAGTTATGCACTTAGCGACGTTGGCAAACTGCAAAGCATGGAAGCGCATCAAGGAAGTGAACACACGAGAAGAAGGAGCAAGTAGGGAGCTCCAAGATTCACATGTCAAATTTTCATAAGAAATCCCTATAAAAATAGTGATTTTTATCACTAAATATCATTGTAAATACCATTTTCTATTTTTACAGATCCATTTTGTTCAAGCCAAGGAGTCCTTGAGCTTGAGGAGTATTAGATGTATCATACTACCAATTTTCATAATTTTTAGATTCCGTTTGAGCCCCCAAATAAGCCCTAGAACCTAATTTTTAACTAGGCCGGACACTAGGTCTGGACAGGGCCCAAACCACTCAAAAACTATAAAAAGGGCTGGAGAGCTCATTTTTGGGGTTAGCTTATGGTAGATTTCAGCTTTGTAATAGAGTTCATTTGGTAATTGAAGCTTTCCATTGTTCCACTCTTTGCTCTTACCTTGTGCGCGTGTGTGTATGTGTGTGCATGCTTGTGTGCTTTCACTCACGCACTTGTGCACTTCACTTGCTCTTGCTCTTCATACCGGTCCTCACGTCTCCACGGATTGACATTTATGAGGTGTATCTCCTCACGTTGGTACTCACCATTGTGCTAGAGTGACACCAAATTTGGCGCCGTTGCCGGGGAGAGAGCTTGGAGGACGAGCGTGTGATGGTAAGACGTAGAGTAGCGACGTTGGAAGGTAAAAAAAAAATCATCATTTTCAGTTCAATTTTTGAGTTTTCCTTCTTCTTCATCTTCATCATCATCACCATCTCCATCCACCTTCATCTTCTCAGTTTTTTCCATTTTTTAGAGTACATTCACTTTGTTTTTACTTGTGGTTGTGAGCAAGAAGCTTAGAGAGGGTGCAGAATAGAGGCGCTGAAGAAGTAGCACCAAAATAGCTGAAAATCTGAGTGAACAGCCCCGGACATGTCGAAACTTGCACCAAGTATCGTGAGTGCAATATCGTGGGTTTGAAGGAAGATTTGGCACCTACAGACACATAGGAGTGACAAGGAGGACACAAGGTACTCATATTTGTAAAAATTTTTGAATTTGGACTCCAAAAAATCCAAGTATTGTGTTTCTCCCGCGGTTGAGGTATCGCGATACCTGACAAGTATCGTGAATCTCCTGTGGTTGAGTATCGCGATATTTCCCAGGTATCGTGTATCGTCTCAGGATGATCGCGATACTTGGCAAGTATCGTGTATCGTTTCGGCTAGAGATCGTTTTGATCAAAGATCGCGATATTCACCAGCGATCGTGTATCGTTTGGCTTAAGTATTGTGCATCGCTTCTCAGAGATCGCGATACTTACCAAAGATCACGTATCGTTTTGTTCAGGTATCGTCGATCGTTTGATTCAAAGATCGTGTATCGTTTGGCTTAAGTATCGTGTATCGCTTCTCAGAGATCGCGATACTTACCAAAGATCGCGTATCGTTTTGTTCAGGTATCATCGATCGTTTGATTCAAAGATCGTGTATCGTTTGGCTTAAGTATCGTGTATCGCTTCTCAGAGATCGCGATACTTACCAAAGATCGCGTATCGTTTTGTTCAGGTATCGTCGATCGTTTGGTCTTCACAAGGTCGTGTATGGTTTAGGGGAAGTATCGTGTATCGTTTTCTCCCGAGTATCAAGTATCGTTCCCCATCAAATATCGTTTTTCGTCAGGTATCGTGTATCGTTTGTAGACAGAGATCGAGTGTCGTCTGGGATCAAATATCGAGTATCGTTTGAGCCCAAAGATCGTGTATCGTCTGATTTGAAGCATTTCCTGAGAGGCCCTGTTTCCCTGTTTTAACCCCCAAAACCCTGAACTGGCATAACTTTCTCATACGAAATCCATTCAGAGTGATCTTGGGTTTGTTGGAAAGCTCGTGAGGGTATTTTTAAGTTGACCCTCAGGTTGGACTAGGAAGCAAGGGGTTCCACAAGATTTTGAGCAATTCAAAGGACAATTGTGGACTTGTAGACAAGACTTATGAACCTAGGCTCAAGATGATACCTAGGAAGAGATAGATAAAGTACCATATCACTTGAAACTAAGATCAACCACACAATCAAGTCAGGGACTCCCAACTCAGGGGTTCATACGTGCTGAGTTCATAGACAAGTGAGTCAAAAATGTCACTTAACTGGGAGAGGCTCTTGGTTTCTGAAGACATGCATAGTTCCGTACCTAGGGAAGGTTTTATGTCTAGAGTGGAAGGCGAATATCGAATGTCTCTTCAATATATATCCACTAACTTGCAAGGAATACCCATCTACCTTGATGGTCTACAGAGGACAGTAGCAAGGATGATAAACACCACAGAATCCGAAATAATTCAAAGACCAGCTGTCAAGTATGAAAGTGGAGTTTATAGGGACAAGATGGGCGAGATATATGTAGTAACTGAAAGTCCTAATCAGATTAATGAAAGAGGAGAGTTAGCTCGAGATCAGGAAACCACCTCGCAAAACCCATTCGAAACCCAACAAAGAATAGAAAATGTGACGTTAGGATAAATGAGCCAAGGTAGCATACCTGATGGACTACATGAACAATTCAACATGCCAAGAATCAACCCCCACAGCTACTCTAGTCAGAGGATGGGAAATATGTATAGACCTACCTTTAGGACAGAACCGCCCCAAGGTGTCCCCATCATAACTCGATCCCCAGAACCCGACAGAAGACTGAGACCAATCCAATTGGCCAAATGTATGAGAAATCGTTACGATGGCACAGGAGAACCCTATGACCACATTGCAGAATTCAAGCAGGTGTTGCGAGCAGAGCAAGTGGATGACTTTTTCATGCAATATGAATCCTTTGGGCTAACACTTACGGGAATAGCCTTAACTTGGTTTCAATCTCTGGATCCAAATTGCTTTGAACATATTGAACAATTCTTCCAAGAACTTATTTGGGAATTCACGAAGCGCGGGATCAAGCACAATTCGTCATCCTTACTACATAGTTTCAAACAAGCTCCCAATGAGACAGTAAAAAATGCAGCACGAAGGTTTAAGCAATACGTAACCCGATGCCCTGTGACAGAGAGACCTTCTCAGCAAAAAATGATATCCCTATTTCTAGAAGGTCTAACCAATGGAACATTGAGAGTCTTAGTATACGTAAAACGACTGCAAACCCTAAGTCAGTGTCTTCAAGAGTGCATAGATTTGGAAGACAACTTAGCTGAGGATCTCAAAATCACACAGGATCCTATCAAATCAGAGGAGACAAGGAGCAAGGAAACTTCTAGTTCGAGTTATGTGGAGGAAGTGACAGAGTTGGTGGCCAAGAAATTAGGAGTACAAGGACAAAGGAACTACCAGAACTCCCCCTTGAGAATGCCAATGTTAGGAAGTTGCACACTTTGCGGTGGGGATCATCCATCTCATGTCTGCAACCAAGAAGCATTAGGATTATCACAACCTTACCCGTACGATAGACGACCAACTCAAGCGCCTAACATGTACTCTTATAGTGAGCCAAAGTACCCCAACTACAACAATGAAAACTATCTAATGAATAGACATCCACGACCATTTGTACCACCCCACTATAGACCATACGGGTACCCTCCTATAGAACAAGGAAGAGAAGTTCCTAGGTATAGCCCATGTCCAGAACCACGAGGAGCAACTAGACCATATGAACATGAAGGAAATAGTCAACCTCAATCTATGCCAAGACAAAAACCACCCCACACACTAGCTCCGACACAAGGGCAGAACATCACGATACAAGTTGTCTGTCTAGAGTGTGGCAAAGAACAGCTTTTGAGAGATTGTCTCGGACATCCCGCTAGTGTACCAAAGGTTACACCCATTAATGTTGTCGGCCTAGCAAGGGATTCAAGTTCCAGTAGCGATAATGTGGCTCCTATACACGCAGTTACTAGGGCACAAGCCTTACAGCAAAATAAACCAGCTGAGCAATCAGAGCCAAGTGAATCAGGAGAGCCTAGTAAGAGAAGAACAAGAACATGGAAGGATACTAGAGAGAAGGCCAATCGTAAGTGGACCAAAAAGTTATCCGAACTAGAAGAAAGCTTGAAAGATGCAAAAACAAAAATAGAAGATATTGCCTCTCAAAGCCCCTCACAAGTCCAAACTCCATCCACATCACCTCACCCCCACTCACCAACCACGGTAAATGAACCACCACAACCGGGGTCTGTTCTTGCAGATCCAACCCCAGAACACTTGGACATGATGTTCAAAGCATACCAGGCTCGACTTCAAGAAGGGCCAACACCTGCAAACCTAGATAAGAGCTACCCTAGAGTAGATTTAGAGATTGAATGGACAAAAATGTGCATTAAAATGGTGGAACTAGCTCAAGCTATGTTCGAGGCCAATCAATCATTCAATCAGACGAATGCTATTACACCGGGTTTGCACTTCCAGGGCTTACTAGATAGATTAGAGCAGTTGGTAAACAAGCCACAAGTTTCGTTACCTCCAGAGGCTCAACTAACCATTGAAAGAGAAAGCTCATCACCAAAGAAAGTCTATGTTCCTGACTCCATAGATGAGGGAGAGCCTCTTTCAATTCAACAACACTCTCAAACGTTCTTGCGGGAAATACAAGAAGAGAAATGGGCCAAGGAGAAGGATAATCCTCCTCCTATCCTTGAGATTGATGACCTTCATGATCAGTTTCCACAAGACATTCCATCTACTTATGGAGAAGAAACAGAGCAACAAGAAGTTGAACGGTTAGATTTTGAATCTAATTGTTTACAAGAGTTGCCACAGTTCACAGACCCATGGGAAACTAAATCTGTCCAGATTAGAGCTCCCACAATAGTGGTAAGAAATGAAGACTCGGTGATTCCAAGAAACAGTGACGTCGTGAAGAACACTAAAGTTTAGTGTCATCTCACGGTAGAGGAGCTGCTCAAAGCAAAACCCGAGCTATGGAATCATGTGAAGGATCAAGTTCTCGAACTTGATTCCAAAATGCCAAAAGTAGGCTCTAAAGAGAAAGTTCCAGAGATACCTCTTGATAAAATAGGGGACATGTGTGAAGGTGAAGAAGGTAATACTTATCTTCCGATCACCTACCAAGGTTACACAACCAAAGCAATCATAGATTCAGGTGCTGGCGTTGCTATTGCGACCACATCCTTGTGGAAGCGATGGGGCAAACCCACATTAAGACCAACTAGAATGAAGCTTCAAATGGCAGATGGTCATTTTGAAAGACCTCTAGGATTGCTTGAGGGGATAACTCTAACCACTTGTGGTGTAGAGTTTGAACACACATTTGCTATATGTAACTTTGAGAAAAATAACATCTACGAGATGATCCTAGGAAGGCCCTTCCTACGACAACTGCAAGTGGTACAGGATTGGGGAACCAATTCCTTATACTTGCAAAGCTTAGGGGTCACGACTAAGGTAAATTTGAAGGATTACACCTTCAGAGATGTTCCACCCCTACAGTGGAATCCTATCCACAAGGAGCAAGAAGATTCAGTCTCTCTGCATTCTAAAAGTTCATTTGATACATCTTGGATGCATGAGGATACTCATTTGTGGATGTGCAAGGTCACAAAGGAAGAGGAAAAACGCTTAAAGGCTAGAGAAAAAGGAACTTCTCAAGGAGATAGACCAGTTAAAGACGCAGCCTATACACCAATGATATTTCCAGATGAGGAATTTGAGCCTCATGGCTGGGCAGAAATCTTAGCCACCATGGACATTGCTGTCAATGAAGAACAATGGACACCTCATTGTGATGAGGAGGGATATGATATTTCAGTGTTTATGTGTCAGCCCTTGCTAGAAGAATGTGACCCTAGTGAAGTCATAAAAGAAGAAGAGAACGATGAATATCTAGAGTCCATTGTGATGGATAGCTGCTTTATTTCAGAGGAGCACTATCTTGAAGACATAGGAGTATTTACGCAAGAAGAAGAAGAACCTCTCACAAGCATCAAAACGGTCAATTCAAAGGATGGGAGTGAAGGTAGTCAAAAGAAAAAGAAAAGAAAAGTAGCTAAACAAGGAGAGGAGGAGCAATTATTTGAAGTACCAAAAAATTTCAAGAAATATGAAGTGGAAGACCGAAAAATTTTGGTACGAATGCCTAAGAGAGAGGCCACGATAGGAGAAGCATATGATAATAAAGAAAAGACAAAAAAAATCATAGTCACCATCGAAAAGAATGAAGAGAGATGTACATACATAGGAGATGACCTAAGTAAAGAAGAGGAAGCAGAGTTGGTAGCCTTGTTAAGGGAATATAGGGATGTGTTTGCATGGCACTATAAAGACTTGAAAGGAGTAGATCCGGAAATTTGTTCTCATACAATCCCCATGATAGCAGATGCCAAGCCCACTAAACATAAGCCCTACACATATAATGACACTTATGCAGCCAAAATAAAAGAAGAAATTGATAGATTGATTGAAGCTGGATTTATCTATGAGATTGAGCATACAGAATGGGTGTCCCCCATTGTAGTGGTGCCCAAAAAGAATGGAAAATTGCGAGTGTGTATTAACCTTAAAAAAGTTAATGCTGCTACAATCAGAGATAGTTATCCACTTCCAATCACTGAACATTTATTGGAGCGTGTTGCAGGCAAGGAAGTTTATAGCTTCCTTGATGGATTTTCAGGTTACAACCAAGTAGCCATTGCCCCAGAAGATCAACACAAAACAGCTTTTGCCATAGAGTGGGGAATCTTTGCATTTCGTGTGATGCCATTTGGGCTCACCAATGCACCTGCAACATTCCAAAGACTCATGTGTCATGTCTTCAAAGAGTTCTTGCGAAAGAGCTTAGAAGTATATGTGGATGATTTATGTGCTCATTCCCAAGAGCGAAGATACCACATCCCTGAGCTTAGACAGATCTTCAACAAGTGTAGAGAATATCGAGTGTGTCTGAACCCAGAGAAGTGTGTGTTCATGGTACGTCAAGGTAAAATCTTAGGTCATATTGTTTCTAAGAATGGAATATCGACAGATGAGGACAAAGTAAAAGCCATAGCGGAGTTGCCGAGACCAAAAAATGTTAAAGAGGTACAAGCCTTCATGGGCCATTGTGGATATTATCGTAGGTCCATTCACATGTATGCAATCATAGCTAAACCTCTTTATGCCTTGTTGACAAATTTTGAGTGGAACGATGAATGCGAGAAGTCCTTCAATGAGCTGAAGAGACGCTTGTGCACAGCACCAATACTAACGACTCCTGATTGGAATAAGCCATTCCACGTACATGTGGATGCATCCAATTATGCAATAGGATGTGTGTTGTCACAACCAACTGGTGAAGGGAATTTAGATTTGCCTATAGCATATGCTAGCAGGCAATTGAATGTTGCTGAACGAAACTACACCACAACCGAAAGAGAAGGCTTAGGCATGGTATATGCTGTAAAGAAATTTAGACACTATTTATTGGCCAACAAGTTTAAGTTCTTCACCGATCATCAAGCCTTATTATACTTGGTCAATAAACCTTGCAATACTGGACGCTTAGTAAGATGGTTCCTCTTACTGATGGAATATGACTTTGAAGTGGTTGTTAGGCAAGGTAGGACCCACCTCAGAGCGGATCACCTTTCTCGCATCACTTCAGGAGAGCCACCGCAAGGAGTGTCGGATGAATTGCCCGATGCTTATCTGTTCAATCTAGAAGTTGTTCCTAAATGGGCAAATAAGTTGGTACCAGTCCTAACCTTTGGACCCGCAAATAAAAAGGTGAAGACGGACAGGGATGAAATTGTGCGGTCACAAAGCTATCAAATATTGGCAGGAAGCATGTATAAACAAGACACGGAAGGTGTTCTAGCTTGTTGTGTCGAGGATGATGAGCATAGTAGTTGGTTGCAACAAGCCCATGAAGGATTTCTAGGGAATCACTATTCTAAACAACGAACACTGCAAAATCTAAAACGTTTAGGAGTGTATTGGCCTAGTATGGATAAAGAAATTCATGAGTGGATGAAGAATTGTCCAATGTGCAAAGAGCGACCCCCAGTGGAGCATGCTACCCTTTATCACATGTCGTTAATTCCTGACTGGAGTGCTCCATTGGTAGAATTCATGAGATCGGGAACATCCCCCAAGGAGGCAAGTCTAGCAAGAAAACGAAGTATGGAGTAGGAGGCTAAAGACTATGCCTTAGTAGGTGATAACCTATACCGAAGAGGCAAAGATGGCTATTTAAGATTGTGCGTTCATGAATCAGATTATTTGAGAGTCTTAGAAACTGCACATAGCAGTGTGGCAGGCGGACATTTTGGTCCTGATCGGGTAATTAAGACTATTCTATTCTCAGGACTTTGGTGGCCCACTCTTCATATGGATGCACATACCTATGTGAAGAAATGTGACACATGCCAACGTACACAATATCCGATTCGAAAAGATGAGATGCCTTTGAGACCAATGATGGGAGGACGTGCATTTTCGAAGTGGGGCATAGACTTTGTAGGTCCTATTAACCCCCCAGCCAGAAACTCCCATGCCGAGTACATTATTGTAGCCACGGATTATCTCACAAAGTGGGTAGAAGTCAAAGACACAACAAAGAACGATGCTCAAACTACAGCTAAGTTCTTATTTGAGAATGTGTTCACTAGATACGGATTACCAATAGAGTTAGTAAGTGATAGAGGCACACACTTCTTGAATGATGTCATTGAAAATCTCCTCCAAGAGTTCTTGGTGATACATAAGAAGTCTGCCCCCTATCATCCACAAGCTAACGGACAAGCTGAGAGCACGAATAAGATCCTATGTAACGTATTGACAAAACTCGTAAATAACAAACGCTCTGATTGGGACAAACAACTTCATCATGCTGTTTGGGCCTACCGAGTTGCTTATAAAACGGTACTCAATGCCACCCCATTTCAGATCGTCTTCGGACAAAATGTTGTGCTACCATTGGATTTCCTAATCCCAACTTTAAAAGTAGCACAAGAGCATGATTGGAACGGACACGAGTTATCCTCGAGGATCTTTGATTTAGAACGCTTAGGTGAGACAAGGCTATGAGCAGCGGTAGGCATCTATGCAGCAAAGAAAAGGCAAAAGGCATACTTTGATGCACATATCAAGGATAAAGGCTTGAAAGAGGGAGACCTAGTGTTGGTTTATACACTAAAGCAACATGCCCGTAAATTGGAAAAAAGAGGATATGGACCCATGATCATTAATAGAATTTCCACTAGCGGTGCAGTTCAATTGGCCACACTAGAAGGCGATGTCTTACCAAACTATATCAGTGGTTGTCGAGTCAAGCTATATCAAGAACCTCTTACAGAGGAAATGCTAATGAGACTCAACACTGCTAAGAAGCGAAAAGAAGAGGAGTTAAGGGTTAGAGAAGAAGCACAAGCAGAGGCGAGAGAGCGCATCAGAAGAAATAAGTTACGACGATTAGGCCTAGAGATCAACACAAAAGCTCCAAAATATCACATGGACATGTGCCAAAAGTCGGACCTAACTGCTTCTCAAATAATTGATCGACGTCCATTTGTGACCATAGCGATAGGGCAAGGGAAGAATGCAAAGACTGTGAGAGCATTAATTGACTCAGGTGCAGCAACTAGTGCAGTTAGACTTTCATACTGCCAAGACCTGCAATTGGACATCAAGCCCATACAAGCCTATCTCATAGGATTGGGAGGTGTGGAAACCCCTTGTTTAGGCGAGGTGGAACTTCCCATCTACCTTCAAGATGTTCCAATAAAAGTCAAAATGCTAGTGTGTCATGATGCGGACCTTACAGAGCCACTTGTCCTAGGGCAAGATTGGATCTATGACCATGCCGTCAACTTGAACCTAAGAAGTCAACTTCTTCAAGTTTGGGTACATGAACAATGCATTACATTAGAATTAGGCAAGTGCATGCTCACAAATCCAAAGGTCACACATTCTCTTAGTTCTCCTGAAACTAATCTTCATAAAGAAAATTTTGTGTGTGTCACCAACCCTATGACGCACAAGGACTCAATCATGAAAGCCAAAGCTCAAAGGCCAGCACACCTCCCTTCTCCTTCACATACTAATGCAAGTGTAACCCAACCAAGGAGGCAAGCAAAAATGACATCTGCTATATCAACTCGACAGACAAAATTCAAGAAGAAAGAAGTTATGGGCATGAAGCAGATCTGGGTAAAGAAAGGAGTGCAACCATCGATGTTGCCTCAAAGATTCCCACCCAACCAGATCGACCATGAAAAAAGAAGGACCAAGCACCTACGACTGGCTCAAGCACGAAGAATCCAACAAATTTGGGTACCGAAGCTATCAAAGAAGGCCGACCACAATCATGTACAAATTTGGGTGCCTAAAAAATTAGCTACAGCTCAACACGGGCGATTACAGATGTGGGTACCCAAGAAGCTCTTACATACACAACGGCCTATGCTCCCCACCATGCAAAAGGTCTCAACAAAGAAGCCAAGGAAAGCAAAGGGGAAGAACAAAACACAAAGAACAAACGAAGATAAACTCAACCCTTCTGCAAAAGTAAGCAGGCAATCATCAAGGATATGGGTTTGGAAGCCAAAAGCATCAACAACATCCCCAGAACCAAAAGGCCAACCACACGGGATACCAAAGTTTGGAAAGCATCCAAAGATGAAGTGGCCTGAGGTGATCTCTACAGTACCAAACCCTATTCCAAAATGGGTTCCAATCCGGAGGATTACATCATTTCGAGATCCAATAGACACCTCCAATCAAAGAATTCATCAAGTATACAAGTAACATCAAAAGCCTCGACCAGCAGCAACCATGTGCCTTTGGCATAACCCAGTCGTTTGCACCATTGAGGTCATGCATTTCCAAAGTATCCATCAATATAGGGCCACCTTACATGGCCGTGCATAGACACAAATGAGAAATCCCAGGCACATGAGACACAATTTTCACATGCAAAATATGTTATAGATACTAACCTCTTTCTTCCTGTTTAATGCCATCGTGTGCAAAAAAATAATAATAATAATAAAAAAATAAATAAATAAATTAAAAAAAAAACAAAAAGGGGCAAAGAAGAGGACTGTGCTTGAAAATGCTCATCAGCGAACTTTCAGCAAGGGCATCCATCAACAAAAAGGACAAGCCGATGGTCAAACACCATGATGGAACTACAACACGAAGAGATGAAGATCAACGGACCCTTCACCATGGTAAAACGTGTATGCTTCAACAACACTATAACCATGATCGATTAGGAAACCTCTTCGTCAGCATACCCTTGAGCACTTAGCTCAAGACCCAATCTCTTGCACCATACTTCTTGCCATGCATTTTCCAAGTAGGCATACGTAGGGCCACATTACAAGGCCTTGCACAAGGCACATATTTTGTTCAACCCACGCACTAAAGCACTTACCCATCATCATTTCTGGGTTACAAGTACTGGGCATGAAAACACGGAACACCATCTTTGGACGAACAAGCGGACATCGCGGTGACAACAACAAGCGCAGAAGCAATGCACCATAGGAGTTACTCATAATCCACAGTGATAACCTCTTTTGAGTAGCTCACAATTTTTGAAAGCTCACAAAGACAATATCAAGCTGGAATATAAGGAAGAAATCCATGCAAAGGCAGCAATGACAAAGTGAAGAACCAGACAAATGACGAAGCTGCATTGGAAAGATGGATGGGTGCTGTTGACACATGAAGGGCACTACCTCTCAGTGTACTACATGGAACAACCACTACAACAAGGGTCTCTCAGGGACGACAGACTCAAGCGGGGGGGGGGAGTGTTGCAGCTCAAGATCAAGGACAAAGCATGGAAGCGCATCAAGGAAGTGAACACACGAGAAGAAGGAGCAAGTAGGGAGCTCCAAGATTCACATGTCAAATTTTCAAAAGAAATCCCTATAAAAATAGTGATTTTTATCACTAAATATCATTGTAAATACCATTTTCTATTTTTACAGATCCATTTTGTTCAAGCCAAGGAGTCCTTGAGCTTGAGGAGTATTAGATGTATCATACTACCAATTTTCATAATTTTTAGATTCCGTTTGAGCCCCCAAATAAGCCCTAGAACCTAATTTTTAACTAGGCCGGACACTAGGTCTGGACAGGGCCCAAACCACTCAAAAACTATAAAAAGGGCTGGAGAGCTCATTTTTGGGGTTAGCTTATGGTAGATTTCAGCTTTGTAATAGAGTTCATTTGGTAATTGAAGCTTTCCATTGTTCCACTCTTTGCTCTTACCTTGTGCGCGTGTGTGTGTATGTGTGTGCATGCTTGTGTGCTTTCACTCACGCACTTGTGCACTTCACTTGCTCTTGGTCTTCATACCGGTCCTCACGTCTCCACAGATTGACATTTATGAGGTGTATCTCCTCACATTGGTACTCACCATTGTGCTAGAGTGACACCAATCCTATCCCACAATCAGTAAGATGTAGAGTGATGCCATGTAACTCTATGAAGATGCACCTACATTCTCTCGTGGAGATGGGCTTTCCTAGCCCTAATGTTATCGATAAACTAGGAGTGAATCACTTCTTATGCTAGTTATAGACATGTGGTCATGGGAATGCATGGAGAGAGAGAGAGAGACTATACTTAGTTCTGAGGTTGGGAGGAAACGATAACAATATATCTCACGAGTGCTTCACTTTGAAGTTCATGCTCGTGCATAGTTTCATCTAGAGGCCAAAATCATGGGATTCATCAGGAGAGAAGGCCTTTGTTTGATTGATATCGGAGCCCGCCATATCCATAATCAACATGCATAGGGGTGGGGATGACGACGTGCATGCATCAGAGATACCCACACACCATGCCCAGCCTCAAGGCACATCCAGAGGCCAAAAGCATGGGATTCATCGGGTGTTCCTTTTCTTCCTCTCCTTTGATCATACACGAAAGAAATAACCCTCCCTCTATATTGAGGCACTTATTGCTTCTCTACACCTGTATGAAGATGCACTCACATTCTCTCGTGTAGATGGGCTTTCCTAGCTCTAGTGTTATCAATAAAGTAGTGTTATCAATAAAGTAGGAGTGAATCATATGGCACTCATGCAAGGAAGGCAGAGAGAGAGAGAGGGAGATGGGCTTTCCTAGCCCTAGTGTTATCAACCGGAAGGCACACGCATAGCGGAGGAGATTTCTCCTTCTCTCCCTCTTCTTTGGTGATGGAGAGGGGAGTGAGATTTCTTTCAATAACCCCCGCCCCCTGCCCCCCGCCTCCCATATGAAGGCAATTTCTTGCTTCTTTACACTCCTATGTGCGATAAAGCAAGGCGCTTGCGAGACTTCTCTGAGGGAGAAGAAATCTAATGCACCCACATGTAAGGTTGACGAATTAGAGAGGTAAGAAAAGCTTTTCTTGAATTTTTCCGAAACTATTTGGAAGAGGTTTCTTTTGCAAAACATCAAGAAGATTACATGTCCATGTTCTTTTGGTGTAGGGACTTTGGGAATCAACCATCAGTAGAAGATTTTTGCATCCAAGCCCTGGTTTTGCGATGGTAATTTTTTTGCTACAAACCTTACACGAAAGATTCTTGATGCTATCGTGATCGTGCGATTTGCTCGTATTCGTTTGTTACTATCTATCGAAGTCCCTGAATCAGGGTTAGAGGTTGCCACTCAATATGCAAATATCACCACCAGCCCTCCACGTGAGTCCTTCGATGCCTCCAATCGGATCACCATCGCTTAGTTTACCTTCCTGCATCTTCATGATTGGAATGCTGCATCTTCATGATTGGAATGCATTAAGCATGCACTGTTACTTCCATGAATAAATGGTCGTAATCCTTGTTCTCTTGCAATGTGCATCCAAAGTATCTTGACTATGTAAGCACATTTAAGAAAGCACTTTATGGATTGAAACAAGTTTCAAGAGTGTGGTGTGAACGATTCACTAAGAAGTTATTGGATCTGAAATTGATGCAATCAAAGGCTGGTTATTCACTATTTGTATGGACTCAAGATAGCAAAATGATTCTATTAGAGATCTATATTGATGATTTGATCATTACTAACAATGATGAAAAGAGAAGTGCTGATTTGAAAAAGGAATTGAAATCTAAATTTTTGATGTCAAATTTGGGAGAGAAAAAAATATTTTTGGGAATTGAAGTAATTTCAATGCAATAGGCAATTTGAAAGATGCAATGGAATTATATGCTAGAAATCTTGAGAAAAATAGATAATTGATCAAAAGGGAAAGCGATCAGGTCGCAACGTAAGTGATCAGCTCATTTGAGTGAGATCTCCAACCTTGATGGGCTCTCGGGTAAAGGCCCCAGAGAACACTCAGATGACGGAGGCAACGATGCTGTGGACAAGCATGCTAGTCCTACTCCCCATGTAATCAAGAAAACTATTAGACTCTTTGATCTCCGCGAACATAAAATTTTCCTATCCATAGCGTCCTACCAAATGACTATTTTGCATTTTAATGAGAAAGATCACCGTCAATCTGCTTTCATCCCTTCAATCGCAACAAGCTCGTTACCAAAGATGATCCTATCCCACAATCAGTAAGATGTAGAGTGATGCCATGTAACTCTATGAAGATGCACCCACATTCTCTCGTGGAGATGGGCTTTCCTAGCCCTAATGTTATCGATAAACTAGGAGTGAATCACTTCTTATGCTAGTTATAGACATGTGGTCATGGGAATGCATGGAGAGAGAGAGAGAGACTATACTTAGTTCTGAGGTTGGGAGGAAACGATAACAATATATCTCACGAGTGCTTCACTTTGAAGTTCGTGCTCGTGCATAGTTTCATCTAGAGGCCAAAAGCATGGGATTCATCAGGAGAGAAGGCCTTTGTTTGATTGATATCGGAGCCCGCCATATCCATAATCAACATGCATAGGGGTGGGGATGACGACGTGCATGCGTCAGAGATGCCCACACACCATGCCCAGCCTCAAGGCACATCCAGAGGCCAAAAGCATGGGATTCATCGGGTGTTCCTTTTCTTGCTCTCCTTTGATCATACACGAAAGAAATAACCCTCCCTCTATATTGAGGCACTTATTGCTTCTCTACACCTGTATGAAGATGCACTCACATTCTCTCGTGCAGATGGGCTTTCCTAGCTCTAGTGTTATCAATAAAGTAGTGTTATCAATAAAGTAGGAGTTAATCATGTGGCACTCATGCAAGGAAGGCAGAGAGAGAGAGAGAGAGAGGGAGATGGGCTTTCCTAGCCCTAGTGTTATAAACCAGAAGGCACACGCAGAGCGGAGGAGATTTCTCCTTCTCTCCCTCTTCTTTGGTGATGCAGAGGGGAGTGAGATTTCTTTCAATAACCCCCGCCCCCTCCCCCCCCCCTCCCATATGAAGGCAATTTCTTGTTTCTCTACACTCCTATGTGCGATAAAGCAAGGCGCTTGCGAGACTTCTCTGAGGGAGAAGAAATCTAATGCACCCACATGTAAGGTTGACGAATTAGAGAGGTAAGAAAAGTTTTTCTTGAATTTTTCCGAAACTATTTGGAAGAGGTTTCTTTTGCAAAACATCAAGAAGATTACATGTCCATGTTCTTTTGGTGTAGGGACTTTGGGAATCAACCATCAGTAGAATATTTTTGCATCCAAGCCCTGATTTTGCGATGGTAATTTTTTTGCTACAAACCTTACACGAAAGATTCTTGATGCTATCGTGATCGTGCGATTTGCTCGTATTCGTTTGTTACTATCTATCGAAGTCCCTGAATCAGGGTTAGAGGCTGCCGCTCAATATGCAAATATCACCACCAGCCCTCCACGTGAGTCCTTCGATGCCTCCAATCGGATCTTTATTTCTTTTTTTTTAATATAAAGGAAGTTCGGCAATAGCCTACTCTCCCGGACTTGAATTAAATTAAGAAACAAAGGTACAAAAGAAGAAGGGGACTAGTGCCCACGGGACCCCCCAAATCCCACAAAGCAGGGGAAGCTTGGTTGATTCCTAGGTTGCATTACAAAGAAGGTTGATCACCCTCTCGTCGCCCTCATGCGGGACCCACTTGGGTTTGAGCTTGTTGTTGATCAAAAGGAGGACTTGATGGTGTCTGAAGGGGGGGGATTTCTTACTGTTGACAATCCTTTTGCCAAGGAGGAATAGAGATTTTTCAATCGACCACTCCCTGGGGGGGTCGCCGAAGTTGAGAGCACACCGCTCCCGCCAAATTTTCCACAGGACTTCCCCTCTGATTGCATTCCAGAGAGCTGCAGAGCATCCAATCGCTTCACCCAAAAGGACTTGTTTCCAACTAAGCTGTTTCTGAACTCTGATTTTCAGTCCAACCATCTGCCAGATTCTGTAGGAGTTGGGGCAAGTAAGGAAGATGTGTGGGACATCTTCGATTGCACGGTGGCAGCGCTTGCACCACGGAGGGATCCCACAAATTTTGCTTGCCTTATGGTTAGTCCAAATTCCTCGATGAAGAATTTGCCATAAGAGGACAAACTTCTTGATCTCTATAAGTGGGTGCCAGATACCCATGAATTTCATGTCCCACCGAAGCCGCGTCCAAGACAGGCACCACTTCTTGTTGAGGCTGATCTGGAGGTCAGTCGTTTCTTTGATGTTCGGGATTTTGAGTAGGCTATTTCCATTGTGCCATTTGAGACCACGCGCGTTCGGGGCATCATGTCCCATGAGAAGGCGAGTTTTGTGACGATCCCAAGCGAGGCATCTGCTTTGCAAGGTGTTCCATTCTTTGTAGGAGATGTTTATGCGAGGGTCGATATCCTCGTAGTTGATCCAACTGTTGGTGTCATGTTTCCAGAGGTGTTTCCATTTTTTGAATCCTTTGTTCCATAACTTCTTGGCATTTTGAATGTTCCACGACTCCACACTCCGGATGCCATGTATCGGAAACCAGATAGAGTCGTTTTGTCTGATTCCGGCCGCCCACTTCGAGTCCTCACTAATTCTTGTGAAGCTTTTGACTTTATTCCAGCCCTTCCAAAGAGAGCATACGAGATTGGAGCCTTTCGGGAAGACAGGTATCGGGGAGAATAACAGGGTCATGATGTCAAGGTTCTTCCAGTTCGGGGACCCCGTGAGGGCCAACTCATTTTTGTTTCTGAAGATCAGCTTGGCCCACGAGGCCTCCCTATTGCACCAAGCTTTAATCATCCATTTGGCTGCCAGTTTATTAGCCATACACCCAATGTCCAGGATGCCAAGCCCCCCGCTATCTCTAGGGCTGGTGCAGATGGCCCATTTGATTTTAGGCACCCCCCTTCTGTTATGATCACCCGTCCAAAGAAAGTTTCTGCAGATGCTATTCAGTTTGGACAGGCCTTGCTCATTCGGTCTCCAGCAAGAAAGGAAATAGATGGTAGACGAGAGGAGGAACGTGTTGATAACCATCGCCCGTCCAGCGAGATTGATTTGCATGCCTCTCCAGTAATTGAGCTTGTTTTCAAGTTTGGCCAGCACCCAGTTCCATCGCTGCTCCATAGAGACGCCAAACCCCAAGGGGATACCAAGCAGCCGAAAGATTTGGCCCTGCGGAATGATTTGACAGCCATGATCAATGAGAAGGCCAGGTTGATGTCCCACAATGGCCCTAAAGGCGGTCTTATTGTGGTTGATTTTGGATCAAGAGGCCTCACAAAAGGTATCAAGACACCTCCAGAAAGTCTCCAGGCTGGTATTATCATTGTGAACGAACGCGTTCATGTCGTCGGCAAAAAGTCTCATGATGATTTGACTGTGGTCGTGAGGTAGCTGGAGGCCTTTGATATTGCCAGCCTCCACATGATGAGCCACAAGTCTGCTCAGCCCCTCAGTGGCGATGGCAAAGAGAAGGGGGGCCAGGGGGCACCCTTGTCTAATAGATCTTTTAAGATGGATCGCCTTCGAAAGTTTGCCGTTAACGTTAATTTGGGTCGTTGCGTTGCCGAGAAGGGTCGCGATCATCTTGGTGAATTTCTTACTACATCCGAGGTCTTGGAGCGACTGCAGAATATAGTCCCATTCTAGCCTATCGTAGGCTTTGTCAAAGTCGATCTTGAGGAAGACCACATCTTGATTAGACTCATTTGCAAATTGAATACCTTCCCAAATATCCATAATGGTTTCCAGGATGGACCTGCCTTTGATGAAACCTTTTTGGTCCTCACTAAGCCAAGATCTCAGGTGGCACGCAAGTCTGTTGGCAATGACTTTGGCGACGATCTTGTATCCTGTTTGGAGCATCGTAATTGGCCGCCAGTTCTCGATTCTGTTTTTTTCCCCCTTCTTGTGAATCAGCTTGATAATTCCATTGATTATACAAGAAGGAAGAGCACCAAATTTTAGCGCTTCTTGCCAAACCATCCGAAGAGGGGTGGCAACCACCAGCTTGAAGGATTTAAAAAGCTCGTTAGTGAGTCCGTCGGGTCTCGGGCTTTTACCGAGAGGGAGGGCATCAATGACCTCAATGATTTCTGATTCAGAGATCGGGGCATGAAGCAGGGAGTGGAGGTTGGGTGGTATTCTCCGGGGGGAAACCCTAGAAATGGCAGCCATGCAGTCCCTTCTATGGTGGGAGAGGGGGTTCGAGGTTCCCAGGAGTCTCGTGAAGTGCCCTTCGATGATGCCAAAATTATCTTCTTCCGAGTTGCATACATTGCCATGTGGGTCTAGCAGTAGGGGAATCGTCTCTCTGTTGTGTTTCCTTTTAAGGATACTGCACATCTCTTTGGTGGGTTTGTCGGCTTTTCCAGCCCACCACTCCTTGAAGAAGATTTGCAAGTTTTTCCTTTGTATTTCTTCCTCGTATCTCAACGCTGCTCTGATTTTTCGGAGACCTTTCTGGGCTTGGTGTTTTCCTTTGTTCACTTCCTCCTCGAGTCGCCAGAGTCTGTGGTAAAGCGCTTCCCTACGAGCCCACCGCACTGTCTCGAGCATCTTCTTAGTTCTGATCATTATCTTGCGAGACTTGTCGACCGCACTTCTCCAGCACTTGGCTGGGGCCAAGCCAGAGGCGAACGCCACCTTCCACACCTCGGCAATCTCTTGATGGACGGAGGGGAGAGAGAAGGTGGAAGCGTTGGCATGGAACCACGGAGCCTTGTGGGTCCTGTTGGAAGGTTGAAAAGTGATAACGATCGGGTAGTGATCAGAGATGGTGAGGTCAGTACGTTGCGTGATGGAAGGGTGGCCCCACATATGAGTAAAGCTCTGAGAGATGTAGCATCTATCAAGTCTAGCTTTCCTCAGATCCTCGCCCGCTTGGAGATTCGACCAGGAAAAGCCATTCGAGTCTTTGAATTCGACCAGATCCAAGTGGAGTTTGGTCATGTCCCACGTTTCTTTCTCCCGACTGTCGATGACCCTGCCCTTGCCCATCCATCTGTCCATAGGGTCCTCCACCATGTTGAAGTCTCCACATATAAGCACGTTGTGGGGAAGCGAGTCAAGAGAAGTCCAAGTGTTCAGCCTCTCCAAATCCTCGTTAGGGGCGTACAAAGAAACCATAGTAACACAGAGGGGAGCACCAAAAGAAACCGCAATCCAGCGGTGATTTACATCTTCAATGGAGTTCTCAAGCTTTTCAAGCCAGGGTTGTTTAACACCGATAGCCGTTCCACCGGACCCCCGCTGGTGCTTTGTTGGGATCCACACATGGGCCGAGGAAACCTGTCTGAGCCGTTTCAGAAGGTCTTCTCCGTCAATTTTAATCTCTTGAATGCATATAATGTCTGGTTTTAAGCTAATGTCGCGGAGCCATTGACCAATGATGGCCGCTCTTGAGGGGTCGGTTAGCCCCCTAGCATTTAGCGAGATGACAATCATTTTTGTATTGATCCCTCTTTGCGGGAGGGAGCCTTGTCCTTTCTTCTCTTGGCTTCATCTTTCTTTTTCGCTGGGATCTGATCCCGACTTAGAAATCGGTTCTTATGGGGGCTTTTCCAGGGTAACTCCAAAGGCTGTTTCCCTTTGCGGGATGCCCCCCGCTGGGGAGAATTGGGCCCCGTGCTCGGCATCGTTTCCGGGATCGTCGATCCAATGATGGAACTTTCACTATCCATGTTGTCTTCATTATTAGTAGTGAAACCATCTTCTTTGCTTGTAGTGTAGCCCTCCTGGGGGGTTTCTTTGTTGTCAGGGATCTCTAGGGCTTCGTCGTAGTTGTCTACCTCAGGTGGCTTCCCACCTGGGTAGTCGAGCTCGTTGATCTCCTTTCCAAGATTGCAATACAAATTGCTGTGTGGGGTAATTGGCAGGTTGTTCCTCTCACCGTTGGCCCTCGGACTTCTTTTCCTTCTTCTTCTAACTTCAGTAAAGCCATCGGCATCAGCTTGTGGATTGGGGAGGCCCTTGCCTTCCCCTTCCTTGGTCAAGTGGGTCAAATCGTCAAAGTTGTCTTGAGCAGTTTTGGAGGCTTCTTGAAATCGCTTGGATCTTTATTTCTAAAGGTTCAATTTATTTTCGTAATGAATTCAGATGAACTTCTTATCTCTGCTTTTTGTGGGCACTACAACTCTAATGCGTCGACTCGTCGCTGAATCAACCACTTTATTTCATCACGTACTGTCGATGCTAAAGTCTCCCTATACAAATGGTTATCTTCTACAGTTTGCTTATCAACAAGCTCATGTGAAGATATTAACAAAGAGAAATCACACGGAGCTGAATCAACACACCAATAAAGTCATGATCACCATCGCTTAGGCATTAAGCATGCACTGGTACTTCCATGAATAAAACAAAATTCCTCCGTTATGCGGTCATTAAAGCTAAGGGGGAGTGTTGGAGCGTTAATCTGGAATAAAGCTATAAACGTAATTCATCCCTCGTAGGAAGACCTAGAGATTGATAAATCTGAATAAGTTGCAGCCATCACCTTTCATAAGATGTTCAGAGCTGAAACAGATTCTTAGTTTGGCAGCTACGCATTATCATTAGTGCGATATGCACCCCAAAAAAACAGTGACAAAAAGCCCTTTCTAATAAAAAGTGTTTGGCTGTTGAGTCCAACATATGAGAAACGGGCTGATCCAAGAAAAACGTCCAACATAAAAAGAATTTTCCCTAATTATTTGTCTCTTGCTAAAACTCAAATGCTCTGCTGAGTGCTTCCAAGCACCAAGTAGTGTTATCCAAGTGTTGAATTGCCACGTTCCCTTGAAATGACATTGCGCATTATTTAGAAAGATATGCAAAAGTAGCGGCCACATGAGCGAACAGATAATAAATTTTGAAAAAATGTACATTCTCTAGCCATAATATGCATACGGAAATTTGATATGCTGATTCCATCATACTTCCTAAAGAGAGTAGTGATTCCATCATACTTCCTCAAGAGAGTAGTTGGTTCCCAAGAAACGAGAATTAATAAATGATTTGGACAGCTTTCTTCCTGAAAAACTGCTTGACAAACATCAAAATAGATTACAACGCATGCGCAGAAGTTCGCATTTTGATTTTAAGCAACATCGCTCCTTAGAATAGGTGTATCTTAGCTAGTTTGTATAGGATCTCAAACCGAGGCTAAGTTAAGAAGGCGGATGACACTCCAATGGGAGCTCAACAGGAATTTCTACGTGACGCTCGTAGGCACTTGATAGTTTCAAGATTCAGAACAATGCAAGGAGGCGTCAATGTTGATTGGATGAGGTATTGGATTGGAGGGACCAAACATTGAAGACAATGAATATGAATTCGGCATTCTGTGTAGTGGAAACCCAGTAGAAGATGCAAAAAAGATAGACAGGTCAAATCGAAGGGTAAGCTATTTAGGTCATTACATATGAAATAAAACCTTTTTCATTAGGTATGGCACGTAAAGATCATTATGTGGTAGCCAAGTGTCGTAAAAAACTTTATGATAAGAGTGAATCCATATCCTCCTTTCACAAATTTGTTCTCACAACATGTGAGGATCGTTCGATTTCTGGAAGATCCATCCTATGACCTCCAATACCTCCACTATAAGCTAGGTAGAAATTGTGAGGTCAATATTCATGTAGACAGATTTGTTTCTTGCTAGACTGAACTTCTTATTCTCCTTCCATATTCCAACTCCAGTCCCCATATCTTATAAATGATGAAACTTATGCTGCTTGCCAAATCGGAGTATTTACATCTAATGAGGATGAACTTCTTATGCTGCTCTTTGTGGGCACTACAACTCATCGCTGAATCAACCACTTTATTGCATCACGTACTCTCGATGCTATAGTCTCCCTGTACAAATGCTTATCTTGCACACTTTGCTTATCAACAAGCTCATGTGAAGATATCCAACAGATAAAAATCAAACAAAGCTAAATCAACACACCAATAAAGTCATGATCACCATCGCTTATTTTACCTTCCTACATCTTCATGATTGTTTCAGCTAACGGGGAGTGTTTTTTTTTTTTGAGAAAACACGAAGTATATTGATGATGGTATGTCACCTTGTACAAAGGGAAAGAAACCCCCATCTTATCAGAGTACAATGAGGGGTAAGACACCACACTGGAACAGGAATACTGAGGATACAAATAAGACCTACCAATCCAAGCTACAAAACTGCCAGCAAGGCTACAAGCATAGCAGAATCATCTCAAGTCTATAAGGCGAGTTAAATTTTAACAGAGAAGATCTCCATTGGCTAGGAGAAGTGGTTCTTAGATGTCTCAATAAAGAAAAATTCTCATCACGGGTAGAGGTCATAGACTCCAAGCTCTGCACACCAATCCTTTTGAGCCCTTGGTAAAATGAAAAATAGGCCATATTCGATAGTTTCTTATTCAAATGAGCCTCATTCCTACTTTTCCATATGCTCCACATTATGTGGGCCCTCCACATGTTCCACAAGGAGAATTCAAACCTACTGCAAACACCAAGAAGAGTTTCCTTATAATTCAGAGGCACATTATATTCCTGGTGGAATGGGGAGAGAGCCCTCCAATAGGACTAGGCATGCTTGCAAGTAAGAAACAGATGGGGGATATCTTCCACAGTGCCACAAAAGCTGCATACACCATCATTAACATTGAGCTTCCTCTCTTTTTTCCCCACACCAAATTGCCTTGTGCAGTATAAGCCACAACAAACAAGAATGTTTGATGTTTGTGGGCAAATTCCATATACAGAGAAATCTGTGAGCCCATTCTTTAGCTTTCCAGCAGACTTTCCATTTATCATTAAGCTTCGGAAGAATCATGATGATGGAGCCTCTCTCAATCCTGAATCTCTTCAACATGTTCTGAGCAACTTCAGAGAGCTTGGGGCATGTTGATATATTTAGGTAGTGATGTGTGTGAACACTCTAGGACTGTCGGGACACTTTTTTCCCTTTTTAGGAGGTTTTCTTCCCCGGCTTGTATATACGCCTATTTGCCCTAATGGGCTACTTATCTTTGTACATTCTCTAGTAATACATTTCAGTATTGTGTATTGTGCTCCAAGTTTCCTCTTCTTCCTTGTGTTGCTCGCGTGCTTTCGCAGACGTCTAACTCCAACAATTGGTATCAGAGCAGGTCGTTGCTTCATCTAGGGTGCCTTCAACACTCCTCTTGCACTCTCAGAATCACACAAATTTTGGTGAGCATACTCAACATATTTCCGAGATCAAAACAGCTTTGATTTCTGGTGCCGAAATCACGATCTGAGCTCGTTTTGGCCTGCGAACGCACTATCACAGTGCTTGTGCAGGCTATTTCATCTTTTTGTGCCAAAGGTATATACCAGTTTTTGTTCGCTAGTATAAGCATATTGAAGTCTGCTACAAGTTTAGCAAAATTCGTATGGGCAATTTTGTTCAACTTTTTGAGATACAGTCAATTTTCTACATCAAGATAGTTTAGTCACCGGCCATGGCTGAAAGCAGTGATGTATTCCGTATGTTGGCTATTGAGGATAAGTTGGATGGTACCAACTACCCCTTATGGGCTTATATGATGTGACATGTGTTGGTTGCAAAATGACTGTGGAACATTGTGCAGGGTGTCAAAAAACGTCCTATCACACCTGCAACTATTACAACTGCAGGTACTGAAGCTGATGTAGAAGGTGTCGAAGATGATGATATTCTGCATATTCCTGTTCACGCTGCGGTTTCTACTGCACCTACTATAGAGCAGATTCCCTGGGATGGCAGAGATGCCCAGGCACATCCATTGATAGCTTTGTCTGTCAAACATGCCATTATTCCTCACATTCGCTCTTGCAAAACAACTAAGGATGCTTGGGATACACTTACTACATTGTACCAAGCTAGGAATGAGGCTCGTGTTGCTTATCTCCGAAAAAAGTTGCGGAGTGAGCACATGAATGAAGGTGATTCTATGGATAGTTTCCTAACAAAGATCAAAGACTTGAAGGAACAATTGATTTCTGCTACTGAGGTTATACCAGATAGCTCACTTGTGCAGACCGTTCTGAATGGTCTTCCTGATTCATATCAGAGTTTTGCTTCTACTCTTCAGTTGATGATGAAAGGCAATCCAAATACCTTATCATTTAAGGAGTTAGTCTCTGTTCTGTTGCAAGAAGATCAGTCTAGGCAGAACAGGTTCGTTATGGGAGTTGCAGATCAAGCTTTCCTGGCTAGTCAAAAGGGCAAAGGAAAATGGAGCTCTTCAACTAGTAAGCAGAAATCTGCTAAGTCTACACATTCGAAGAAGGAAGATAAAGATGAGAAGGAATAAAAAAAGAAGAGATTGTTTTGTAAATATTGTAAAGGGAATGATCATATCATAAAGAACTGTCCAAAACTGGCTGCTAAAGGGGCAAAGAAGAAAGAGGTTGGAATGGTTGTTGCGGAGGCCTCTACACCAAAAAGAGAGTCTGCTAATCTTATGCAGGAAGAAGAATGAGTGTTTACTACTGTCCACAATTTTGACCCATCATCTCATGAGCACTACATGTCTGTAGTAGACTCAGATGTTTGGTATTTCGATAGTGGTGCAACCAAACATATTACCTCGCAACGTAGTTTCTTCTCTTCACTTGAGCCTGCCCCTATAGGGAATACTGTTACATGCACCATGGAAAAGTTTTTATCCTTACCTTGACCATTAGAATTTGTTTGGACAAGTAACATGGAGAGCTTCTTATGCTTATCTTGAGCAATAGAAACCTTGCACAACAAAAGTCTTTACACAATAGAAATTTTTAAAAGGTGATGATTTAAACCAAAAGAATACCAATATCAATATCATGATTTACATAAAAAAGACATGTAATTTTGCACAACAGTTGCATGTTTGAGACAATGATAAAAGCTTTTGCACAATATAAACCTTAAAAGAGTGATGACACAAACCAAAACAATGCAAATATGAATATGGTGAGTTTAATAAAAAAAAAGATGTATTCAGTAGAAGAAAATGGCAAGGTTGGTTACTTGATCGCCTTGGGTGGCAAGCAAGTTATGCAAGATAGTGTTTTCTATGATCTAATGTTTACCATTGCACCATCAATTGAGAATCTGAATTGTGGTGAAACCTCATCAAGGAAATCTAGTAGCTTCCTTACATTTTCAAGTTTCCAATTTGCAGTGACAATCATTTTTCTACGTTGAAAATTTGGATAAATAAATGTTTCTAACTCAAATTCTAGAGAGCTCTCTTTTGAATCCAAGGATATCCAGAGTCCAAGCTTTTTTTCCACCTTCTATAATCATATCCCAAAAGAAGTGATTCTCAAGATATGTGATATGAAATTGGAAGAGAATTTGCACTAAATTTACATAAAATGATGTCTCCTAGCTTTTGATCTTTTTTGTTATCCCATTCCCTACCGAAAACATCATCAATCTCAAAAATTGGAACTCTCCTATTCAGTCACATTGTTTTTGTTTTCTTTAATAACATGTTTTTAAAACATGCTACAAAACGTCAAGAGGAAGAAACCATTGAATCTTTATCCTTCAAGAAATTCGGATTCTTGAAATTTCCCTTTGGACATCATCTTTCATTTTGCATAAAAAACTTGAAACTATTGGATGATCACGACCATCCCAATCTAATGAAGAGATGCAAGGAGAAGGCAGATGTACAAGATTTTTATAAGCACTCCTCCCTGATGGCAACTGATAATGTGCAAAGTAGACAAATAGTTGAATGCTATTGAAAGATTGAATAGATTTGTTTGCATAGAAGTTCTACATAATCCTTAAGAACGATTTTGAATGTTCCTGTCAAACATTCAATAGGTTTCCATTCAAGAATATTGGAAGCAATACAAAAACATATATCTTGAAATACAAAAACAAATGAAATTCATAAAAGAGCATTCTTAAACTTCACTTACAACAGGAGGAGAATTGCAGATGATTGTCTAGCACGAGATCCTTAGTGTTGTACACATGTTGAACTTTTGCAAACCAACTGTCTCTCTTCAATTTGAAACTTAAAATATGATCTTTCCAATGGTTTTTTGTGTCATCTCTTTTAGTACGCTTGACTTCATGGGCACCTATCCAACTAGGAAGCATAGTCGCCCAATCATTAAGCTTCACATAAAGAGGTTTCCATAAAGAATCCTCTCTTTTGTTGCAAATCTCACATGAGGTTACACGATTGGAAGGACAACGAGAAGTAGAAGCCATTCAAACACTTAGAGAAAGAGTAGAGAACGCTCAAACTAGGAAACCGAGTTTCACAAATTTTGCGAGTATTTATAAACAAAAAAACTTTCTACACGTGAAAGCGAAACACAATCTTTTGATTTGATTTATCAACTGTGACCAAAACATCATTGAATTTTGTGAACACGAAAATATTTTGTATCTTCAAAAATCATTTCTCTATTGAAAATTTAAGGATTTGCATTGTGTGGAGTGTTTTATTTGTAGATTTTCTTAATCTATGATTAGCAAATGACCTTTTTTTGGGCATTTTTTGCCCTAATGATCTATTTAAGAGGATAAGGGATACCCTTTTCTAGGGTAAATGTCATTTTCATTCCAATTACCCTTTTGTTAAAACAACCAAGTTTATTAATTTTGTTTGAGGAGATAAATTTCTACACCTTACATTTAAGGCCTATCCTAATGTTTTCTATCAGATGTTGAGTCTCTTTTCTCTCTAGCCATTAGAGAAAATTCTAAATGGGAGTTAGTTCCCCACTGTCCCATACTAGTGAGTTGTTTCTCCAATCCATAGAATGCATCCTTAATCTTTTGAATGTTACCTGATCATTTGCTATGATTATGAATTCCATCTTGGAATTCCTTGGCATCATATTCATGAGAGCAAAGACTAAGATTTCTAAATCTCATGCCAATTAATCTTATATTAACTCAAAGATTTTTTTGGTTGACCTTTACACTTTCATTGGCATGATTTATCAAACCATTAAAGTTAATTTGATTCCTTTGATTAGTTTCAGACATTTGATTTTCCCAAAATTCCTCTAGCCAACATGAGTTGAGATAAGACTGAGTTTTTCTCCTATACATCCCTTCTTTAATGATATTTATCCATGGGATTCGTTAGGGACCTTTAACTCATACTCTCATGGGTTTTCATCTAGCTTAAGCCTGTAACATCATGTTGATGTTCTTAGAACCTTTGACTATTCTTTTTCTAGGGATCAACAATTATATGTCATCCCTTTGACATAAGCAAGTTTATCATGCTCACTTATCCAAACTTTGGATCCATCTTATCCTTTCTCAATTACCTTACCTTGGATATGCTTCAAGTCTTTGGTTATCATTTAATTTCCTATCCAACGTGGAGCTTCATTTATGCTCAATCCTTAATTGAACAAGCCATCAAATATCATTGAGCGTAAGCTTCCATTATCCTTAAGTTTTATGTCCCATACCACTGCAGCTGCATAAGTGATATTGTAAACCTAGATGTCCCACACCATCCGGTTTACAATCTCATCTTGGTGCAGAAAAATTTAGCTCTTACTCGAGGATTACTTACTAAGAAGGCTTTGTCCATCTTAGTCTTATCATGGAAACTCTGAGGCTGAATACAAGGGATTAGCCAATGCTACACAGGAAATAATTTGTATTAGATTACTATATTCAGGACTTCATACTCATTCACCTATGCTTTCTGGTAACAATACAAGTTCTTTGCATCTTGCAGCCAATCATATCTATCAAGCAAGAACCAAGCATATAGAAGTACACTATCACTATGTAAAAGAGAAGCTATTGAGCAAGTAGATTCAGTTTGCGTATGTATCTACAAACATGCAATGTGCGAATTTATTAACAAAAGCACTTGATGGTACTAAACTTTCCAGGTTCAAATCTATGATTGGATTGCAGGACATTCAAGAAGACTCGTGAAGAGATGCAAGCCAAGATATTTGGCTTGAGGGGGAGCTATTGGTGCAAATCCAAGCCTTCACATTTTGCTACACATTGAAGAAGATATGTGCAACCATTGGATGGATCATATGAGCCATTGCTTGTAATTGGTTGATCATTAACCATTGTAAATGTTCTTTTACTTGAGAGTATCTTCCAAGACCATATATCTCGTGGAGCGAGGAGAATAATGAGTTACGAATATCAATTGGTAGAACCACTCCTAATTTGGAGGAAGCACTTTTAGGAAGAGACAAGTTTGATTTCAAATTCAAACTTGGAGGTAAAACACTTATAAATTCTCTTGTAAAACTCATGGTCCAAGATGGCCTCATTGTGAGCTCTTCCATAGATCACTTTTAGGCGTTGAGTAGCCTATCACATAGCCTACACATTACACTATCATTGTGCATCACTTTCTTTCGAATGATCTTGTACAACAATGTTTATAATACATACATTTCATTGATCAACTTTGTCTACTTCTCTATTATGTCTACTTAGAATAGTGAAATTTGCATCACCATATCTCAGTGATCTGTTCATCATTTTTCATGTTATATAGCTTAATGAAATCAGCTCAAAGTCGAGCTTAAGCTTTCAAAATTTGAAGGCGTTTGGTTCAGCCAAGTTGGAGAAATCCACATCAAAGTGCTCTATAGTCATTCTGTGCTCAGTCCCAAAAAAGTCAAGGGTAAGCCTTTGGTTGCTAAATTAATTTCTCAAAATATAGTTCATCATTTTTTATGATTCCACTTGTAATCATTAGGTCTCTAAGATAATATGATACCGTCAAAACGATTTTTATTAATTGCTACTATACTGTGAGCACTAAGAAAAATATCCAACATGTGTCAAGACTAAAATAGCAAGGTTTTCATCACTAGCTAGTTGTGAAGTTATTTGTTTTGATTCAATTGTTTAAAGCATCAACTTCAAAGTACATAGGTACTTATTTGGTGTCATTTGCAAGATAAGAGGGCCTACTACATAACCCTGAAGTGAAATAGGACAGGTACAAAGCAGGTTTTGGCAGTAGCACCTCACTTCCTTGAGGTATCCATCCATCTCTTCCAACATGTGTGTGTACCTTCCTTGGGCTCGCTTGTGTGGGTTGCACTTTGCTCTTCACTCTCTTCACTCTTCATTCACAAAGCTTGACCCTGGCACAAATGTGCCAAAAAAATGCTAATTTTTTTTTCAACCCTTGGACCATTGCTTATTCGATGCCTAAGCATCACAAGTAGTTGTTGAAGCATTAGCATTTACTTGAGCTTTTATTTCTTGGAAACTCACCTATGTTGTTGAAGCATAAGTGCTCCCTTGATAATTTTGAGTGACAATGATGTGTTCAAAGCAAACTTCTCTCTCTCTCTCTCTCTCTCTCTCTCTCTCTCTCTCTCTCTCTCTCTCTCTCTCTCTCTCTCTCTCTCTCTCTCTCTCTCTCTCTCTCTCTCTCTCTCTCTCTCTCTCTCTCTCTCTCTCTCTCTCTCTCTCTCTCTCTCTCTCTCTCTCTCTCTCTCTCTCTCTCTCTCTCTCTCTCTCTCTCTCTCTCTCTCTCTCTCTCTCTCTCTCTCTCTCTCTCTCTCTCTCTCTCTCTCCCTCTCTCCCTCTCTCCCTCTCTCCCTCTCTCCCTCTCTCCCTCTCTCCCTCTCTCCCTCTCTCTCTCTCTCTCTCTCTCTCTCTCTCTCTCTCTCTCTCTCTCTCTCTCTCTCTCTCTCTCTCTCTCTCTCTCTCTCTCTCTCTCTCTCTCTCTCTCTCTCTCTCTCTCTCTCTCTCTCTCTCTCTCTCTCTCTCTCTCTCTCTCTCTCTCTCTCTCTCTCTCTCTCTCTCTCTCTCTCTCTCTCTCTCTCTCGTGGTTCAATCTAGCATGGAGAATATAGTAGGTGTTTGCCCCTTTTTCGTTCTACAAGGTTATGGAAAAGAATACACAACTCTTGCCTTGATGACAAACAGTTAGAAAGTAAGATTGTGGTCAGCACAGATAATCCGTGTATACACGAAATTTGATGTTTAGAGTGGTTTCACATAGTGACATAGAAAACTAGAAATCTGGGTACCTCTAGTTTATTATGCAAGTTGGAGTGCAATGGAATCTAAAGTGCAATCTAGAATTCCACAAGTTAAATGTGCTTCAAGGCACCCATGTTATAGGCTCTCGATTTGTATAATATGTTCCATGTTCTTTTGTTGCTGCATCAAATGTAGCCATTGGAAGTGTAGTGATGCAAAAAGCAATTTGTTCTTAATACCCTCTAGTGTGTTATGCCAACCAAAAACAAGCTACTACGGAGAAGAATTATTCAATAGCTGAATGGGAATGTCTTGGATTGATTTACTCCATCAAAAAGCTCTACACTATTTATTAGGCAGGCAATTCACTTTTCATGTGGATCATTTGGCTTTATTATACTTGGTGAAGTAGCATAACTTAGTGGGTTGGCTTGCATGGTGGGTAATACTTTTAAAGGAATTTGATTATGATGCATTCATCGACCAGGTTCTTCCCATGTGCTAGCATATTACTTATAGTGCCTTGATAATGGTGAACCTCTAGATGGACTTCATGATTCTTTTTTGGATATTAACGGGTAGATGATTGATAACGACGTCGATATACGCAAAATGCATTTGATATTAAAGAACTTCGATTATTGTTATCCCAATTATTAACGTTCTTGTTTTAGAAGGGGCAATAAGATGAGTCATAAGCATAGCTTAAGGCTACAATATGAGGTGCCATTGATGGAATAGGGAAGTATGGAAGGTGAAGATGGCCAAGAACATAGAAGATGAAAGACTCGATGATCCACAATGCCATGTAACCCCACCACTTTTGTGTTATGATGATGGAATCTGATCTAGTTATAATCATGCATGTGCTTGCCTAGGTGTTTGAATTCTCATGTGTGGTCATCCTTTCGTACGTCCCATGAACACCATCGAATAAATGCACAAAAGTTAATAATATCAAGGATCCTCATTAGATGTAAATACTCCGATTTGGCAAGCAGCATAAGGTTCATCATTTATAAGATATGGGGATTGGAGTTGGAATATGGAAGGAGAATAAGAAGTTCAGTCTAGCAAGCGACAAATTTGTCTACATGAATATTGACCTCACGATTTCTACCTAGCTTATAGTAGAGGTATTGGAGGTCATAGGATGGATCTTCCAGAAATCGAACGATCCTCACATGTTGTGAGAACAAATTTGTGAAAGGAGGATATGGATTCACTCTTATCATAAAGTTTTTTACGACACTTGGCTACCACATAAGGATCATTACGTGCCATACCTAATGAAAAAGGTTTTATTTCATATGCAATGACCTAAATAGCTTACCCTTCGATTTGACCTGTCTATCTTTTTTGCATCTTCTACTGGGTTTCCTCTGCACAGAATGCCGCATTCATATTCATTGTCTTCAATGTTTGGTCCCTCCAATCCAATACCTCATCCAATCAACATTGACGCCTCCTTGCATTGTTCTGAATTTTGAAACTATCAAGTGTCTACGAGCGTCACGTAGAAATTCCTGTTGAGCTCCCATTGGAGTGTTATCAGCCTTCTTAACTTAGCCTCGGTTTGAGATCCTATACAAAGTAGCTAAGATACACCTATTCTAAGGAGCAATGTTGCTTAAAATCAAAATGTGAACTTCTGCGCATGCGTTGTAATCTATTTTGATGTTTGTCAAGCAGTTTTTCAGGAAGAAAACTGTCCAAATCATTTATTAATTCTCGTTTCTCTCTTGAGGAAGTATGATGGAATCACTACTCTCTTTAGGAAGTATGATGGAATCAGCATATCAAATTTCCGTATGCATATTATGGCTAGAGAATGTACATTTCTTCAAAATTTATTATCTGTTCGCTCATGTGGCCGCTACTTTTGCATATCTCTCTAAATAATGCGCAATGTCATTTCAAGGGAACGTGGCAATTCAACACTTGGATAACACTACTTGGTGCTTGGAAGCACTCAGCAGAGCATTTGAGTTTAAGCAAGAGACAAATAATTAGGGAAAATTCTTTTTATGTTGGACGTTTTTCTTGGATCAGCCCGTTCCTCATATGTTGGACTCAGCAGCCAAAGACTTTTTATTAGAAAGGGCTTTTTGTCACTGTTTTTTTGGGGTGCATATCGCACTAATGATAATGCGTAGCTGCCAAACTAAGAATCTGTTTCAGCTCTGAACATCTTATGAAAGGTGATGGCTGCAACTTATTCAGATTTATCAATCTCTAGGTCTTCCTACGAGGGATGAATTACGTTTATAGCTTTATTCCAGATTAACGCTCCAACACTCCCTCTTAGCTTTAATGACCGCATAACGGAGGAATTTTGTTTTATTTCATGGAAGTAACAGTGCATTCTTAATGCATTCCAATCATGAAGATGCAGGAAGGTAAACTAAGCGATGGTGATCATGACTTTATTGGTGTGTTGATTCAGCTTCGTTTGATTTCTCTTTGTTAATATCTTCACATGAGCTTGTTGATAAGCAAACTGTGCAAGATAAGCATTTGTACAGGGAGACTATAGCATCGACAGTACGTGATGAAATAAAGTGGTTGATTCAGCGATGAGTTGATGAATTAGAGTTGTAGTGCCCACAAAGAGCAGAGATAAGAAGTTCATCTGAATTCATTACGAAAATAAATTGAACCTTTAGAAATAAAGATCCGATTGGAGGCATCGAAGGACTCACGTGGAGGGCTGGTGGTGATATTTGCATATTGAGCGGCAGCCTCTAACCCTGATTCAGGGACTTCGATAGACAGTAACAAACGAATACGAGCAAATCGCACGATCACGATAGCATCAAGAATCTTTCGTGTAAGGTTTGTAGCAAAAAAATTAGCATCGCAAAACCAGGGCTTGGATGCAAAAATATTCTACTGATGGTTGATTCCCAAAGTCCCTACACCAAAAGAACATGGACATGTTATCTTCTTGATGTTTCGCAAAAGAAACCTCTTCCAAATAGTTTCAGAAAAAATCGAGAAAAGCTTTTCTTACCTCTCTAATTCGTCAGCCTTACATGTGGGTGCATGAGGTTTCTTCTCCCTCAGAGAAGTCTCGCGAGCGCCTTGCTTTATCCCACATAGGAGTGCACAGAAACAAGAAATTGCCTTCATATGGGGGGGGGGGGAGTTATTGAAAGAAATCTCACTCCCCTCTGCATCACCAAAGAAGAGGAAGAGAAGGAGAAATCTCCTCCCCTCTGCGTGTGCCTTCTGGTTGATAACACTAGGGCTAGGAAAGCCCATCTCTCTCTCTCTCTCTCTCTCTCTCTCTCTCTCTCTCTCTCTCTCTCTCTCTCTCTCTCTGTGCCTTCCTTGCATGAGTGCCACATGATTCACTCCTACTTTATTGATAACACTACTTTATTGATAACACTAGGGCTAGGAAAGCCCATCTGCACGAGAGAATGTGAGTGCATCTTCAGAGAGGTGCAGAGAAGCAAGAAGTGCCTTCATATAGAGGGAGGGTTATTTCTTTCGTGTATGATCAAAGAAGAGCAAGAAAAGGAACACCTGATGAATCCCATGCTTTTGGCCTTTGGGCTAGGAAAGCCCATCTCCACGAGAGAATGTGAGTGCATCTTCATAGAGTTGCATGGCATCACTCTACTTCTTACCGATTGTGGGATAGGATCATCTTTTGTAACGAGCTTGTTGCGATTGAACGGATGAAAGCATATTGACAGTGATCTTTCTCGTGAAAATGCAAAACATTCATTTGGCGGAAAGCTATGCATAGGAAAATTTTATGTTCGCAGAGATTGAAGAGTCTAATAGTTTTCCTGATTACATGGGCGAGAGGACTAGGCTTGTCCACAGCGTCGTTGCCTCCGTCATGGTAGTGTTCTCTGGGGTCTTTACCCAAGAGCCCATCAAGGTCGGAGATCTTACTCAGATCAGCTGATCACTTACGTTGCGACCCGATCGCTTTTTGTTTTGATCGAGTATTTATTTTTCTCAAGATTTCTAGCATATAATTGCATTGCATCATTCAAATTGCCTCTTGCATTGAAATTACTTCAATTCCCAAAAATTATTTTAGCTCTCCCAAATCTAACATCAAAAACTACTTACATGCAATGAAGATGCTTTTTTTTTTAATAAAAGGAAGTTCGGTCTTAGCCTATTCTCCCGGACTTTAATTAAAATAAAGAAGAAAAGTTACAAGTGAATGGGACTAGTGCCCATGGGACCCCCCAAATCCCACAATGTAGAGGAGGAGTATGGCAAGCTAGAGGGCATTACAAATGAGGCGGATAAATCTATCATCGCTCTCATGTGGGACCCATTTGGGTTTCAAATTGTTGTTTTCGAGGAGATAAATACAGTGATTTGTAAACGATGGAGATCTCATATCTCAGGAAATTCTTTTAACTAGAAGAAACAAGGATTTCTCGATCGATCATTCCTTAGGAGTTTGGCCAAAATTGACAGCAGATCGCTCCCTCCAAATCTTCCCAAAAGTCTCACCCTTGATGGCATTCCAGATCCTCGATGAGTAGCTGACCGTCTCACCCATTAGCGCATGTTGCCAATTGATTTGGTTCGTGAGTCTCAATACTCGCGTCACGTGATCCAGATAACACGGGACTAATTGGGGCAATTGAAGAACACGTGAGCTAAATCTTCGATACATCGATGGCAACGCTTGCACCATGGCAGCACATCACATATTTTGTTAGCCCTTGCATTGGACCAGATTCCCTTATGCAAGATCTGCCACATGAGAACGGACTTTTTGATCTCAATTAGGGGGTGCCAAATAGACATGAACTTTAGTTCCCATTAAAGTTTGGTCCAAGAAAGGCACCACCTCTTGTTAAGGGTGTGATGAACATCTAAGCTCTCTTTGAAGTTGGGGATTCTAGATATTTTCTTACCATTGATCCATTTGAGGCCCTCCAGGCAAGGAAGATCCTGTCCGCAGAGAAGGTGGGTAGTTGATCGGTCCCACACTAAACATGTGTCTTGAAGAAGAGTCCATTCCTCAAGGGACACTCTATGTCTCGGGTCTAAGTCTTCGAATCTAATCCACTGGTTCGACTCTTGTTTCCAAAGCTGTTTCCACTATTTAAGCCCCTTAGTCCATAACCACTTTGCAGTTTGGAGGTTCCAAGGCTCCACCCCCCTAACGCCACTGATCGGGAACCAGATAGAGTCATTTTGTCTTATCCCAACCACCCACTTCCACTCGTCACTGATTCTGATGAATTGTTTGGCCTTGTTCGAACTCTTCCATAAGGAACACACGAGGCTAGAGCCTTTCAGGGACACTAGGTGGGGAGAGAACAAAAGCGTGAGAATCCCTATGTCCTTCCAACCAGGATGGCCAACTAAGGTAAGGTCTTCCATGTTTCTGTAGATTAATTTAGCCCAAGAGGACTCACTATTGCTCCAAGCGTTGATAAGCCACTTTGCAGCCAGCTTGTCAGCCAACCCAACGATATCTAGAATACCCAAGCCCCCCGATTCTTTTGAGCTAATGCAAGTTTCCCATTTGATTTTGGGAATCCCCCTCCTGTTGGGTTCCCTAGTCCACATGAAGTTTGGGTAGTTTCTTTCCACTTTGGCCAACTCTTTCTCCTTAGGTCTCCAACACGAGATAAAGTAAATAGTCATTGAAAGCATAAATGTGTTTACAACCATAGCATGCCCAGCCAAGTTGAATTGCATACCTTTCCAATGATTTAGTTTGCCATCTAGCTTGGCAAGCACCCCATTCCATCGTTGGTCCATAGTGATGTCGAAGCCCATCAGAATGCCAAGGAGATGGAAGACTTGACCCCTAGGGATAACTTGACACCCCTGATGTAACAACAATTTGGGTAGAGGTCCGCAGATTGCTCTGAAAGCAGTTTTATCATGGTTGATTTTTTAACCTGATGCCACACAAAAGATGTTGAGGCAACTCCAAAACACATCAATGTTGTTCATATCGTTATGTACAAAGGCATTCATGTCATCAGCAAAGAGTCTAGCAATCGATTGGCCGTGATTTAGAGGTAGGGAGAGACCCCCGAGATTGTCAGAGTCCATATGATGCTTTATTAGGCGACTGAGGCTGTTCGAGGCAATAGCAAAGAGCAGTGGAGCCAGAGGGCAGCCTTGCTTGATAGATCTTTTTAAACGTATGGGCTCAGAGAGCTTACCGTTAATATTTATTCTAGTTGAAGCATTTCTGAGAAGAGTGGAAACCATCTTCGTGAACTTTTGGTTGCATCCAAGGTCTTTTGGTGATTGAAGAATAAAATCCCATTCCAATCTTTCATATGCTTTGTCAAAGTCGATCTTAATGAATACCAGATCTTGTGCACAGTCCTCAGCAAACGCAAGGCCTACCCAAATATCAACAATTGCTTCATGTATAGATCTAGCTTTGATAAAACCTTTCTGGTCCTCACAAAGCCATGACTTTACATGACAAGAGATTTTCTTGGCAATAACTTTGGTAATTATCTTGTATCTAGTTTGGAGCATGGTAATTGGCCGTTAGTTTTCAATGTTGTTCTTATCTCCCCTTTTCTGAATTAACTTGATGACACCATTATTGAGACACTCAGGGAGGGCGCCGAAGGAGAGAGCCTCTTGCCACACCAGACGCAATGCTGTGGTCATCTCATGCTTGAAGGACTTGAAGAACTCATTGGTGAGGCCATCAAGACCCGGACTTTTCCCATTGGGAAGAGCATCAATAACGTCGATAATTTCGTTCTCAAAAATGTTAGCATCCAGCGGAGAATTCATGTTCTCTGGGATTCTAGATTGAACAACCCTTGAGATGGTGGCCATGGAGTCACGCCTGTGCAGGGAAAGAGGAGTCAAGACCCCGAGAAGATGGATAAAGTGCTCAACGATGATAGATCTATTCTCAACTTATGTGCTACATTCGATCCCATTGTTATCGACCAAGAAGGGGGTAGATTTCCTAGCCTGCTTCTTTTTGAGGATGTTACACATCTCTTTCGATGGTTTGTCGGCCTTTCCCGCCCACCAATCTTTGAAAAATATTTGAAGATTTTTCCTTTGAACCTCCTCCTCAAGTCTCCAATGAAGATGCTTGATATTATTAACTTTCGTGCATTCATTCGATGGTATTCGTGGGGCGTACGAAAGGATGACCACACATGAGAATTCACACGCCTAGGCAAGCACATGCATAATTGTAACAAGAGATTCCATCATCAGAACACAAAAGTGGTGGGTTTACATGGCAGCGCGGATCATCCAATCTTTCATCTTCTATGTTCTTGGTCATGTTTACCTTCCATACTTCCCTATTCCATTAATGGCACCTCATGTTGCAGCCTTAAGCTGTTCTTGTGACTCGCCTCTTCGAAAGCAAGAACGTTAGTAATCATAATCGAAGTTCTTTAATATCAAATGCATTTAGCGTTTACCGATGTCATTATAGATCATCTACCTGTTAATATTGCCGTGCTAGCGTTATGAATGAACATAGAGGAGGCTGCATGAATGTTACGTCTAATCATGTATAAATGAGGATTGTGCAAAAGATTAACGTTGTATCATTAACTTTTTAAGTATGTTAGCTTTTCAAGAAAAAAAAAATCTATTATTAATTTTCTTAATTAAAGAGTTTATCTTTTCAAAGAAGATAGATCCACAATTATGCAAAATGTTGTCAAAGGCCAACAACTACTGAGGATGCATTTTTGTCGTACATTGCAAAGAAATAGGTCCACTCAGATTTGGTATCCCTTTGTCCAAATTTATGCATTCTCATGTTAGTTTTTACTTTTGTTTTTGTTTTGGAAAATTGATTAATTTGTAAAAAGAAAGATATATAAAATCACACACAAGAGAAGGGGCCCATCAACAAGAATGTAAAATGTTTGCTAGAAATATGTCCATCTCAGTTTGAGTTTGGGGAACGTGGTTTTCTGATATACCGGTACTAGATGTTTCTATTCCCAACACTACAACACTAGACTTCTGAATTCACACTTTCATACACATCCAACATACTTTCCTTACAATATACATATAAATTCAGAAACAAATGCACAATAAGATTGAATGGAACAGAATAGGCACCCTATACAACATTGATTGTATTATTAAAGTTCCCTTACAACCTAATGAGGCTTGAAAGCAAGCTAAACTATTGGAGAGCTATGCAAATCAATCTGGCGGGTCGAGCAATGGTTATTAACACGTTCTTAATTTCGTCGACCATTTACTTCCTCTCCTGTTGGAGATCGAAAGAGCAAGAGCTATCCAAATTGGAAAGTATTTGCAGAAATTTCCTTTGGACAAGTGATGACAACAAGAGAGGGGTTCCTAAAATCGAGTGGTCCATCTACACTAGCCAAAGGGATAGTGGGGGTCTTGGTATTCTAGAAATGGGTTGCATGGCTACCAAACTAGCAGCAAAATGGATGATTAAGGCATGGTGCAATGGGGAGACTTTGTGGGCCAAACTAATCTTCAGAAACAAGAGCACGTTGACTTTGGTGGGATTCCCAAATTGGAAGAATCTCGACATTCTGACCCTTTTGTTTTTTGCAATCCTAGTTTTTTGAAAAGTCTCAAACCTTGTGTGCTCCCTATGGAAGAGTTGCAATAAATTCAAAAACTTTATAAGAATCAGCAAAGATTGGAAGTGGGTGGTGGGTATCAGACAAAATGACTCTATTTGGTTTCCGATCCATGGCATCAGGAATGTGGAATCTTGGAACATGCAAAGCACCAAGAGGCTCTAGAACAAGGGCTTCAGAAAATGGAAAAATCTCTAAAATCAAGACACCAACCAATGGGTCAACTTTGGTATGGACCCTAGCGTCAGCATTACCTATGAAGAATGGAATATTTTACAAAACTGACGACTTGCCGGGGACTGTTCTAAAGTCCATCTTCTCATGGGACACGACTCCCCATGCGCATTGGATCTCAGATGGCATAATGGCAACCTCCTAACAGATATCCCAACTATCAAAAGAAACATTGACTTTGAGGTCAACCTCAACAGGAAGTGGTGCTTGTCATGAACACGTCTGTGGTGGGAAATGAAGTTCATGGCTATGTGGCACCCTCTCATTGAAAACAAAAAATCTATCCTCTTATGGAAAATTCTTCATCCGGGAATCTAGAGCAACCTAAAGGCTACACTACAACATATCGGGGGTATACCAAGGCTTCTACCAAGGAAAATGAACAGGCACAATTTTGCCCCGACATCGGTGCGTCGGTATAAGCTTTGGTATACGCGTCGGTATAAGCGTCGATATAAACATCGATATAAGCGTCGGTATAAGCATCGGTATAAGCGTAGATATAAGTAGATCCACATTTGAGATCCAAGTTTGAGAAAAACCTTTTGCTATGATCTTTTCAAAAATTGGGGAATCTAAGTTGCTTGTGATGATAAAATTTTGAGAGAAATACTTAATGATTTTTCTTTCAATCATTGTTTGAAATTCAAATTGATTGACAAGCTATAATAAACTTTTATTATGAAAATACTTTTTCTAGTTAGCAAGGTCTTGGAAGATGGATGTGAGTGTAAGTTCAAGAATATAGAAAACAAGGAAATTCCACTTCGCAATTGCAAACAAATTCAATGGTGTTGTAATGAGAGAAATATGAATGCTAACTTGCAGTTTATTTTTGATATTTTGGTTCCATGATCGATGCATTTGCCACTCAAATGAAAGTGTGATTGACCTTACTACTCTTGGAGCACCCCATGTGAAATGTCTTGGATAGGACCATTGGTTGAAATTGATCCACCCAAACCATTAAGCTTCACAAAACTTGAACCCAACATGAAAGTTCTATGGCAACTTGGTGATTCTAAGGTAATGTTATTTGAATTCTTTTGCATGTGCATTCCATTTTTTTTGCAGGTGTGAAGTAGTAATTCTTCTTTCAATGAAGTAGCTCTTCGAGCATGACTTTGTGATTCTTCGTTGGTGTCAAGGTTTATTCTTCTTTTATCTAAGCACCTCCATGGAAGCTTGCAAGAGTGTTTTTCTCATTGCTTCACCATTTTCCTCAATTGAAGTGGCCACTTTTACGCATTTACTCATAGAGTTTCTCATTTTTTTAGGCTTTATGATCCAAGTTTGTATAAACTTTTCACTCACATTCACTCACTTTGAAACTTCTTTTTCGAACTAGTTTCAGGTAATTGTTAACTCAAATTCTTTTTAGTTCCTTCGAACACATATTTTCATGCATATTTGCATATATACTTTCATATTAAAACAAAAGGACAATTGTTTTTATTTTGATTGCATACTTGCAACTTTAAAAGTACAAAAACATTAAAATTCTTTGCGTTTCAAAAAGGATAAAAATATCAAAATTCATTTGCATATTTTCACTTAGAGTGTGTGTTGGAGTTTGAGGTTTGTGGAAGCACATGAACAACACAAGGAAGAAGAAGAAGCTTGGAGCACAACACACCATTAGGGAAAAAAATGAACCCTCCATGGGCCGGTTAGATTACGAAGTGATTAATGATGGACCAATGAGAAGAGGGTCATGGCCACAGTCTATACCCTATAAAACAATAGGTTGAAGGGGAAGAGGGGATAGATTTCTCCCTTATTTAATGAGCTACCTCTAGAGAGAGAAGGAATCTCCTAACATGGCTGGGCCCAAAAATTCAAATTTTTTTAAAAGTTAAAAAACTCACAATAACACTTGAGAATGGATCCCTCATTACTTTCTTGAGTCAAAAGTACTCTTTTTGGTCCCAAATTCAAAATCCATGCATGTTTTGAGCTGAAAAAATGATTTTTTTCAAAAAAAACTTAAAAAAGAATTATTTCCCTACAAGACCTCACATTTTCAACTTAGGTCCTAAAAAGTCATCTTTTTGCAGTACTTTCTCTATGTAGCACACCATTGAAGCTCTTGTTTCTACAATCCAACCTTTTTGCATCTCCTATTTCGAGCTACTATTATAGTTTGAAGACCTTCAACTTCAATGGCAAGATCTAAAGCTTCTAGGCGACTAAAAGATGAACTCCTCACATTAAGATGTCACAATATCAAAGCTATAGATGGACAATGGCTATCACATGAGTACTCAAAAGGTGCATGGTTGTACATGCAACCCTCCAGAGTTTGGCCTCATCAAGTTAGAGATCATGGAAACTTGGATCCTTCCACCTTTGCTTCAAGAAGCACAATGACGATGGGATGGTTGCTATTATACAACATGTTCTTACAATCACAACTATGAAACTAGAAGACTCTATTAGAATGAGATGTCTTGTGAATTGTAAGTATTACTCTACAATATTGTATGATTTATAGTGTTGAATATATTTCTAAACTCTTTAGATATGCTTTTATTAATTTCATATATATTTCCTTCTACTTTGGTGGAAGTGCAGCCACGTCATAGTCTTACAGGTAGTTTCCAGGCATTGCATGCAAATGTTGGTGCACTAGTCTTTCCAAAAATATCTCCCACTCAACTTTTCCATGATAGAGTTTTCTTTTACATACATAAATATTTTGTACCCTCTACAATGTATGGTTTTGGAAGGTTAGAGAGAATTGAAGTAGATTCTCTTCTTAGCTTGGAGTGGCCAAAACCTGATATATGGTCCATATCATCTTTGAATCACAAGATGGTAATGGATATACATAACTCTTTGAAATTCACAAAAGTGTCTAGATCTATAGGTTTGCACTGGTCTTTTTCCATCCATTTTTTTGTATATTTATTTCAAAGATTCTCATTGTAAGAGATTTCCACCATGTTCATGTTGAAAAATATCACATATGAGCAAGTCGAAAGTCCTATAGGTGAAATTGGGGTTTGATAGAAGTAATTTCAAAAGGTGATAAATATCTTTGCAAAATAGGTGGAATAGGTATGGAAGTTTGATATTTGAAACAACATATTTCATTGTACATTAGATTCTAATACGATCGTTGGATGCGCAAAGTTGGCCAATGGATACCATTTCAAAGTTTAGAGGGATCTTTACATTCATTTGAAATAAAACTTAGATTGCCCAACAATGAAATGGAAACTATATTAGTGAATCATCATTGGACCTTGGTTAATTTGAGATAACACTTGGTGATTATGCGCTTTGAAGGATTAAATGTCAAAAGTCTATGTTCATTACTTTGAAATGTGGTTGTTCATGTTGTTTTTTGTTATGTTGTGTTTAAACATTTTCTTCAATGCAAAAATCCTGATATCGTTTGGTGTTTTGTGTGTTATTTTGCCATCATAACTCATTTTCTTTACTTTCACTATTTTATTACATACTTTTAAAAGTGGGCCCAATCACTTCAAAAATGTGAAACTGCTCTAAAAATGGGTTCTATGTGCTCATTCCTCACATTTACACTCACAAAGAGCTAGAGATTCGTGCAAGCCAATAGAATACTATGCCTACATGCAATCGTTTCTTCCATACTTTCCACTCCCATCAAATCTCCTCAAGATCTTTTCACGGAGTTCTTGGATAATATAGACTACAAAGGTCATATAGATTTGTATGGCCTAATCTGTAGAGTCCTTAAGCTTGAAGGGACACTAACTATGAACTCTGATGTGCTCAAGGAGATTACTAAATATATGGAGTTCTATATCTTAAGATACTCCATAGATATTCCAGCATATGAGTGTAAGTGGGTCCCTTATGACCTACTATTTTACATCCATAAAGGAGATGAGGACTTTGTGAAGTGTCTAAAGCATTTCATAGCCGTTGCTGAGAAAGCAAGTGTTGAGCCCATAAAAGTCATGTTGGTCAAAGTCAACACAATCAAAGTCAAAAGATCAAAGTCAACTGGTCAAAGTCAACAAGGTCAATGTCAAAGTCAATAGGTGCAAAGTCAAAGTGCTAAAGTGCAGGTGTCAAAGTGCACAGGTAGTGCACAATTAATGGTCCACAAAGGGTAAATTGGAGAAAGTGGATTGCAGGGTGCAGAGGTATTTTCTCTAATTTCCCTAAGGTTCAAAGTGTGTTTTAAAGTGTTTTGAAAGGTTCAGGTGAACCCCCTCTTATGTGCAAAAGTGAAGACTGAAAAGGAAAATGTGAAGGTATGTGAAGCAGCAACGTATGCACAGGTGAAAGTATGGCCCCCCATTAAAAATTTTGGTGTTAGTCTAAAGTCACTACAGGACAAAACAGTGAGTCGTTGGCTGCCACTTCTGAGGACAATCTTGGGACATCAAAGTGAGTACCAAGATACTATTGTAGTTAGGAGCGTACATGATCGACACACTCAAACCAAGGCAAGGACTATTCTTGGACCAATCTTAGAGTAAGCAAGAGAAGCATAGTCTAAGTGAAGCAAGAGAGAGAAGTGCAAGAGTCACCAGTGTGCGACGCAGAGAAGTGGAGTTGAAGGAGTGCATAGAGAGTGACTAAGGGATTGTGCAGAGAGTGCTAAGATAGTCCCCCAAGGATCTCAAGGTCTCTTTGCAGTGTGCACGTGCCGATAGAAGGTATTCATTCCTCCCCCTTAGTGGAAGCTTGGTGCAAGGTGTGCACAAGGATAAGCTTGAAGCAGGTGGAGGTCTAGTGCAGAGGAGGCCGGCGGCAAGAAGACTTTGGGATATTTGGTATTTTGTAATTGAGCACTCTATGTGATTGTGCACAGAAGTATTGGCTTGTATTGTGCTTCAAACATTGTAATTGTCTTACTGTAATCAATCGGTAGAAGCTTCCAAGGTGTATTTCCTCTTCTAGTCTTTTCCTTTTCTCCTACAAACCCTCAAACTCCTTCTTGTCTAAGAATCCCCCAACAAAATTTGGCACTCCCGGTGGGACTTCCAAGGAGATTTGAGCTTAGGAGAAACCAAGTGCAAAGTATAGCAGAGGTCACGTGTCTATAGTGCTACTTCATCAAACAAAAGGTAAATATTCTTATCAAGTGTCTCATATTAAGTGGGCTATGAGCTGCTCATGACCACAACCCGGTCCCAAACATTGAGGGTAACCTGCAAGCAGACAAGAAGGAAGGTTGTTAGAAGGTCCTCAAGTCCACTCTCTTCAACCTCATCAGTAAAGAGCATGGCGGGTCAGGTAGACTTGGAAACTTTGCTCTCTAGATTAAATATAAAGTTTCCTTCTTTCAAAGGCCTAGCTCAGGGGGATCCGGATGAACACATTAGAAGGTTTTTGGCACTATGTAAGACTAGAGGCCTAATGGGTAGGGAGGATGCCTTTTTTATCATTAGAGGGATTAGCTCATAAGTGGTTCAACCAGTTTGCTGAAAAACATTTTACCACTTGGGATGTGATGAAAGATGCATTTAAAAATCAGTTCCAGCATGGCAACACTGCGGAGATTATCATAGAAGAACTAGAAAATTTGAGATTGGGTCCAGGAGAAAAGTTCCCAGAGTTTGTGACTAGGGCCAAAGCACTAATGGCTAAATTGCCAGATCCACCACATGATTTTTTTGTTAAGAAGTGGTTAGCTAAGCCCCTACCAGTGGCCACCCAATGCAAAATAAAGGAATTAGTGTTACCTACAGCCTCCATAGAGGAGTTCATCAACACAGCCACACGCATGGAGCAGATAAGGCACCAGTATGGAGCAACTTCTTCCCAACCAACATATGGTACAGAAATGGAGGATCCAGTGATCCAGCTAAGGAAGGAGTTGGAGAGCTTAAAAAGGAATAAGCCCTACAAAGAGGAGGAGACTGTTGTTGCTCAGTTGAGGAGGGAGATTGAAGCACTAAAGCTCCAAAAGGAGGAGGAGGCCCAAGCAGAGGAATTGGCTCAGCTACGACAGGAGCTGCAGGAACTCAAAGGGAGTGGCATCAAGAGTGGACTTTGGTGTTCCATGCCTACCACCAGCAAATGTGATGGCAGCTGCACCCAATCAAGGTAACACTTATAACCCTAGACAGAGGGATAATTTTGGAAATGGGCCTAGAAGGCCAATTATTTGTTTCAGATGTGGAGACTGTGGGCACTATAAAAGTAGGTGCACTCTCCCAGAAAATGCCCCTCCTTGCAGAAACTGCCCAGAGGCCAGAGAGCACTATACAAATTGTTGTCCTAAGAATCAAGCCTCTTCATCCGGGCCCCATATTCAAATGATTTTTGTACACAAAGAAGAAGTGTTAGATCAGGTCAATGTGCCATCTCCATCTACCAGGGTGGTGCATTTAGAAGAAATTGAATCTTTTACAGTGCAGACAAGAAGCAAGGGGATGGCTCCAGTGGAAATAGGTCAAGAATCAATGATTAATGGATTAAATAGAGACAAAGGTGTGTCTGAAGAAAAAGCCACCACAAGTGCAGATACAAGGCAAAAAGAAAATTTCACAGGTACCAGTGATGCCATTGAATATGCATTCAACAGGGCTCATGAGCAGTTTGATAAGTCAAATGCAGCCCATGCTCTTAAGGAATCAGAAGCTTCCAGACTGCTCAAGTCCATGAAAAAGGAGGTTAGTATTTTTTATTTAATAAAGATGGATGGGAAGTTCAGGATAGAACTCTTGCAGATAATTGATGAAATGTCCACAACAAGCTTGGTGGCAAAGGCTCCTGTTATGCATAAAGATAAAAGTTTAGGGGAAGCACCCCTCACAGATTACAAGAGCCCTCGACTAACAGTCTCTATTAAAGGTCATGAGTTTCAAGGAGTTATTGTGGATGGTGGTTCTGGCATTAACTTGATGCCTGAATATACCATGAAAAAGATTGGACTATACCCTTCAAGACCTGCCAACTTCACTGTAACAATGGCAGACCAAAGCATAGTAAGGCCTATGGGAGTGGTCCCTGGAGTTCCAGTCAAAATACAAGGTACCATCTTTAACTTGGACTTTGTTGTTTTAAGGTTGCCACAGGTAGAAGGAAGTAATTTCCCCCTATTAATTGGGAGACCTTGGTTAAGGCATGCCAATGTGTTGCATGATTGGGGCAAGGACACAATGTGGGGAAAGCAGGAGGGAAAAGAGTTGCAGCAGATAATTTTAGAAGAAGGACCAGACAATCAGAGAAATACTAGCATGATGCAGACAATTGGTATTTGTATGGAAGAAGAAGTGGTGGACAACCCAGAAGCAGATCTATTTGAAGGAGCAGATTTATATGATGATGAAAACATGCTGGCTTGGCTCCATGCAAAAGACCCATCTTCCTGCTATGGAATTTTCCCAAACTCAAGTAGAGACGAAGCATATGAAGAAAAAGAGGAAATCACTCAGGTTGAAACAGTCTCAGTCAAAGGCCATGGAATAGAGAAGAAAAGCAAAGTCCTTAAGTGCAGCCGTGATGAAGATGCTTCAAATCATATGTCAATGGCCACTGTTTTATGGATCCTGGTATGGATATCATCTATTGTGTCAATTTTTATGATAGTAAGTGCAAGGCTTTACAATGATGTGGACGGAGTACCTGCAAGTCTTTGGAAACAAAAGATGCAGTATGGAGGAGATAATATTGTACTGAAGGATTTAAGGTGGGTCTATCAAAGCGTCAACATGCCCAAAAAGAAGATAAAACAAATGAAGTGCAACACAATTGAAGGTTATGGAGGAGTTTTTCGGGGTCAACATATAAAGATCATGGCTAAAGGCCTATCATCAAGCCACATGAAGAATTATGGATCACCTGGAACCTGCAAAATTTGTCCAGGTTGTACATAGTCTTTTCTCGTCATTTTGACTTAAGTTTTAGTAGTTTTCTTTATCCATTTCATGCTTATTTCTTGAGTTTTTAGCAAATTTAGCAGCCATTTCATCAACTTTGCAAAGGTATAATTTTTGGAATTTTTAGGAATTTTTTCAGAATTTTTCAAGCATTTTTTAGAATTTTTTCTAGCATTTTTCTCCTTTTCACGTGTCTTTTTCTTGCCACATTTGGGGAATAAAGGAAGCTCTCTGTGGTTTTTGAGTGAAGAAACTGGCCTAACACTCTAGGAAATTTTTTCAAAATTTTTTTGAAGATTTTTTGGATTTTTTTTGCAATTTTTTTGGATTTTTAATGTATTTTTCTTTGTTTTTTTTGAAAAAAAAAAGGCCCCCCAGGGCGTTTTTTTTTTTTGGAAAAAAAAAAAAATCCCCCCCCCCCCCTCCCCCCCGTTCTGACACCCCCCCCCCCCAAATTTATTTTTTTATTTTTTTATTTATTTTAATTTTTTTTATATTTTTATTTTTTATTTTATTATTTTTATTTTATTTATTTTATTTTATTTCTTTTTCTTTTTATTTTTATAGGCGTGCCAAAAAAAATAATAATAAAAATAATTAAAAAAAATTATATATTTTTATTTTTTTAATTTTTATGGCTCAAAGCTTTTGGCTCTGGATCATGCCTCGGTTGGCCGTTTTTTACAAAAAGGGAGTCATTTTCATGTTTTTTGGCACCTTTGAGCTCAGTTTTTGGATTTATTTTTCCAAATTCCAACTTTTTCTCTGACTTTTGGTCAAATGCCACATGTTTTAAGCACATTTCTCACATGTTTTTATTTCCCCACATTTTTCACATGGCTTATTCTACCTTTGTCTTTCCTTATGTTCCATTATGTCCCATATGCATCCTCTATAGCTCTATTGTTTGACCATTTCAACCCTCTCCAGATCCCATCCTCCTACCCCATGCCCTGCTTTTACAAATCTGCCCAGCCGCATCCTTAACCCTCCCTATCCCTTCCATCCCCGGCCCTCAGCCCTCTCCTCCACCCCTTTCTACCCTCCCATTGCAACCCTTTGCTTTTCCATTACCAAAATCCCACTTTTGGTTCTTCTCTGGTGCTTGTTCTGGTGGAGTTGTTTGCTGCTCAGGTGTCCTTTCCAGGTTTTGCAGCTCACACTTCATGATGTCCTCTATGCTCAGAGCTTTGGTTATAGCTCTCCGGGACGGAGAGCACATTAGGTGGTGGGCAACTGTTGAGCCCATAAAAGTCATGTTGGTCAAAGTCAACACAGTCAAAGTCAAAAGGTCAAAGTCAATTGGTCAAAGTCAACAAGGTCAATGTCAAAGTCAACAGGTGCAAAGTCAAAGTGCTAAAGTGCAGGTGTCAAAGTGCACAGGTAGTGCACAATTAATGGTCCACAAAGGGTAAATTGGAGAAAGTGGATTGCAGGTTGCAGAGGTATTTTCTCTAATTTCCCTGAGGTTCAAAGTGTGTTTTAAAGTGTTTTGAAAGGTTCAGGTGAACCCCCTCTTATGTGCAAAAGTGAAGACTTAAAAGGAAAATGTGAAGGTATGTGAAGCGGCAACGTACGCAGAGGTGAAAGTATGGCCTCCCATTAAAAATTTTGGTTTTAGTCTAAAGTCACTACAGGACAAAAAAGTGAGTCGTTGGCTTCCACTTGTGAGGACAATCTTGGGACATCAAAGTGAGTACCAAGATACTATTGCAGTTAGGAGCGTACGTGATCGACACACTCAAACCAAGGCAAGGACTATTCTTGGACCAATCTTAGAGTAAGCAAGAGAAGCATAGTCTAAGTGAAGCAAGAGAGAGAAGTGCAAGAGTCACCAGTGTGCGACGCAGAGAAGAGTTGAAGGAGTGCATGGAGAGTGACTAAGGGATTGTGCAGAGAGTGCTAAGCTAGTCCCCCAAGGATCTCAAGGTCTCTTTGCAGTGTGCGCGTGCTGACAAAAGGTATTCATTCCTCCCCTTTAGTGGAAGCTTGGTGCAAGGTGTGCACAAGGATAAGCTTGAAGCAGGTGGAGGTCTGGTGCAGAGGAGGCCGGCGGCAAGAAGACTTTGGGATATTTGGTATTTTGTAATTGAGCACTCTGTGTGATTGTGCACAGAAGTATTGGCTTGTATTGTGCTTCAAACATTGTAATTGTCTTACTGTAATCAATCGGAAGAAGCTTCCAAGGTGTATTTCCTCTTCTGGTCTTTTCCTTTTCTCCTACAAACCCTCAAACTCCTTCTTGTCTAAGAATCCCCCAACAGCAAGGCACTTGTTAGATGACACGGTGCCATTAATCAAGCAATTAAATAAGAAGAGGGAGATGGAAAGAAAATATTTATCCTACGATGCAACAACCATCTTCTTTGTCAATGAGGAGCTTGAACCTACACCTATGGACCTACCCCATCTTGTTATTGGGGATTTTGTAGATGAAAAAAAGGAACCTCAAACAGAAGCTCCAAAATTATTATAGGAGATTGAAAGAATAAGCAGACAATTTCCTCATGGCATAGTGGACAAATTGAACGAAGCTAGTACTTCACAAGATCGTCCACCGTCCAACTTGGAGGCCTTGGAACCCACTTTATCTAAGGTAGGGATGGAAACATTTTCCATGGTGCTTGTAGATGGAGAAGAGTTTTTATTCTTACATGATATTGAGAAGGCATTTGTTCTATGCCTCGATGAATGCCTTAGTATTTTTTGCTCAACCTCTAATGTTCCCATGGGCAACTCTTCCAACAGAAATGAAAAATCAACCATTCCATTTGGTGATTCAGTTGGGGACACTATTGCCTTTGAGTGCGTGGAGATTTTGAGTGATGCCAATCAAACTGCCACTGAAGAGGATTTGGCCGCAGCAAGGGAAAGAATTTTGGAGAAGAAGATGGCAACATCCTCTATTGTGGAGCAAATTGGCATGGCTCACTCTTCCATTCCTCTAGATGCAATGGGAAGAGGAGAGGAGGATGAAGATAGGCTTCAATATGTAAGTATCTAATGACATTTATGATTGACTATGTTTCATATTTGTACTCATTAAATGTCTATGTGCAGGAAGCAATTGAAGTCGATAAATTTGCAGCAAAGAGTGGTGGTGATCGGGTTGCCCATGGCAGTGGCTCTTCCTTGGCAAAATACGTTGGAAAATCACCAAAGGAAGATTTTGTAATTATCCATAAGGACTATTCCCTTCAACGACACTTCATGACTTGGTATTTTAAGGCCTTGAGCAAACTTTTGTGCCTATCTACAATACTGCAAGGGACCACCTGTGTGATTTTTGTTAGGATGTCCTTTTCCCTTACTACCCTAGGATTTAACTTTAGAGGAAAAATATTAGGTCAAATAGGAATTTATTTGGGTCTTGGATTGATAGACCCCCATGTAATATCCCAATCAATTTTGACTTACCAATCACCACAATCTTTCCAAAGAAGAAAGAATGTAGGGGAGAGGATCAAGACTAAGAGCCAATTGTAAACACTTAAATAGAAATTATGCTTTTCTCAATTCTCATGTGCATTCAATTGTTTATTGTGCCTTTATGTTTTTGGCAACATACTTCATATGTTTTGCATAGTTAAATCAATGTTTCTTTAAACTTTTATGTCAAGCAATTAGCTTCTAAAGGCCTAGGAATGTCAAAAAATAGGTTGCCATAAAAACACAAATATGGGCCCTAAAAACAATTTGTAGGGCACATACCTGTGTTTTTATGGAAACCCTTTTTTTGGTATTCCTAGGCCTTCTTGAGTGCACAAGAGCACATTTTCATAGTTATATGTGCATATAAACATGCAACAAGGTACAAGCACATGTACACATGCATCGAGCTCTTTGCTATCTTGTATAGAGGCTTTGCATGAAGTGAAGCTCAAATAAGTCAAACCATATGCTCCAATTATCATGTCTTCTAGTTTGGTGGCCTAGAACTAGCCAAAAAAGCCAGCCATACAAACATGAGATCCGGCCTTGCAAAAGTTTTGTAGGGGCCAATCTCGCGTTTTTGTGGTAGACCTTTTTTTGGCATTCCCAAGCCTTCTTGAGTGCACTAGAGCACATTCAAATGCTTATGGGTGCATATAAATATGCATCAAGGTATAAGTACATGTAAGTATAAACAAAGATTATTGCTCTCTTGTACAAAGGGTTTGCATGAATTGCACCTCAAATAAGGAAAACTATATGCTCCAATCATTATGCATTGTGGTTTGATGGCCAAGAATAGCCAAAAAAGGCCTTCCACAAAAATGCAAGATTGAGCCCTGCAAAACTTTTGCAGGGCCTAATCTCGCGTTTTTCTGGCAAGCCTTGTTTTGGCTATTCTTGCCCATCGCAAGAACTTTAAGCACAAAATACACACCCCTATGTACATGAAATATTTGCTTAACTTCATAAACAATGTGGAAGACTAAGATACTCATGTGCAAAGACATAGAGATACTTTTAGATACTTATGAGACATATAGACTTCAAAACATGTAGACTAAGAGAAAAACACTTTGGAGAATAAATTTAATAAGAAGGAGATCATATTAATTATTTGGGATATACAAAAAGTTCTCTCAACAAGAGAGTTTTCAAATGTTAATGGTTATCCCCCCTTATCCTTCTAGCTAGTTGCATATCTTTATGTTGTATTGTCACTCTCTTTGCATGGATAGCACACAAGTTAGAGTCTTCCAACATTGATATTAGATATGCCTCTATAGCTTCTTGGAGTGCCTCAATGGCTATCCCTTGAATACGAAGTCCACTGCAATAGCTTTGGAGCTCTTCCTTCACAACTCTTGAAAATGCCCTTCATGGAATAAGAATCTCCATAGACTTTTGATAATGTCAAATCTCTGCAAAGGCTTTGTTTTGCTTTATGTGCCTTTGTGGTGCTCTTGCATGTTGAAGGATGTTGGGTTGTGGTCATTGTATTCTACGATGCAGTTGATAGTTCTTCTTTCTTCTTGGAGCATGTCTACATGGTCCTGCCTCATCATTTACATGCTCTGTCATATATGCATGTTGACTTGGTCTCTTTCTTCATCAGTTGGTCTTTGCCCTTGTCATGTAGGGAGTGGCTTGCCTCCTTGTATTACTTGATGGTTCATAGGGATATGATCATGGTTCCATGATGGCTCGTTAACACTTTCTTCATTGGAAGAATCCTCTAAATTTGATGTTGAATCAATTATGACTCATCTCTATCCTTGTTGTTTGGGCCTTGCCTTGAATGATGTCTTAGGTGGGGGCTCATCATTAGATACAGGAGGGGAAGGTTGCTCATCATCAAATATAGGAGGGAAAGGTTGCATTTCTTATGTTACATCTCTCTCTTGTTGTGAAGCTTCATTCCCGCACGATGGAATGCTACCAGAGTGTGTGCCTGCACCCGCGTTTCATTTAGGAGAGTGGCTTGTGGTTTGATGCTTCTTGTGGGGTGTCATCCATGTGGGGTGTCATCCATGCTGGGCACTGAGTACCTTGCACATGGCTAAGGTAAATGACACGATCCTTCCTAGAAGTCTGATTTATGTGTGCCATTATGTTAGGATCTAAAGTGCTAAAATGAATAAGGCCACCTTTATTTCTATTCTTTCACTTAAGATTTGTCCTATTCACATTTAAACGGAAAAAAACTAGTTTAAAAATATTAAGAAAATATTCAAAATAACATTTAAAAACTAACAATAACAATAAAAAATTTAGTTTGATATGAAATAAAATGAAACTTTATATGATGAGAGAGGAATTATAAAAACCTTGAAAAAAGTTTTGATAAGAAATAATGTATTGTGGAAGTCAGGAAACTATTTCCAAGCAGAACCCTCGTGGACTCTTTGTGCACGCCATTGGGCGTGATGTAGTGGTACTGATGATGACATCCACTTCTCTCTTGCAATATCATGTTGTATCTTTCTTGAAATTTTTGCTATTTTTGACTCATATGATTGTTCCATTGCATATTTTCTAGAGAATGTTGTACAAAAAAACTAGTTAAACAGTTCTTCTAAATAGTTTGATTGTAGTAGACCACCCCCATGATGCGAGTTTTTAAAGTAAACATCTCTAGCCCTATAATGCAACTTCTCCATTCCTTGTGTACTAAAAATATCTAGTGATCCATATTGGTTCATAAAATATTCTCCATGTGCAAAAATAATATGTTATGGTTTGGTCAATAAGATATACACATGGTATTAAAAACATATTTAAAAATATAAGCAAAACCTACTATGTAATGTGTAATGTTGCTTTCTCCCCATGATAGGATGAATGAATGTTTAAACTCCTTCAAAGACCCTTGAAATAATTCTCCTTGCAAAGCATTAGTGGAAACCAAACCCATCAAATGTAAAAATTCATATAAGGATGACCAAAGCTTCTTTCGCTTATTAATGAGATCAACTTGACTATCATTGTCTGTTGTACTCAAACATAGGTCTTTCCAAAGGTCCCATTTCCCATCATATTGACTATTCACATCTCTTTTAAAGAAATGTCTTTCCTTCTTCCCAATCATTAAAACTTGTTGTAAAATCTCTTGAGACTCACAATACTTCTTAACAACTAAAGATACATGGCCATCATGACAACCAATAGAATTTAGAAGATCTTGTATTTTTTTGGATTGTTGTTGTAGACCTCTCTAGAGGTTTCATTGGAAATGCATATTCAACATGGATCTTAAAAAGCCTATTGAAGATCCTCATGAATGCATGCAAAGAATGAAAGTGAACAATGACCAATTTAAATGGAATAAAAGGGTTCCAATTATTGGTTTTTTTTTCATCATTCGATTCTTTTAACATTGGACACCTCAAAAGAGATATCTCCCATTCCCTACCATCCATGAGTCTGTCTCGTCAATCTCTTGAGAGTCATCAACTCTCATCAATGCCCTTGCATTTTTAGACTCTCTTAGATCCTTTGTAACCTTGTGTACAATATGGGCAAGGATAGAGAGAAGATGCTCCTTGTTTGCAATCTAATATGCATTTATACTCTTAAGGTATCCATGCAAATGCCATTCTACCCTCAAAATCACCTATACCGTCTACAAAAAGCTTTTGCCCATGTATTTGAGAAGAAATTACTTCTATAATCCATGGAGTCCTACTAAAAATCCATGAAATAAATTTTTTTGTTTCTTTGAGAACTTCTATAGTACCTAACCATCAAATATCTCTCTTTGATTGGACATTGTAAGTAAAATGGGAAGTGGATCCTAATTTGTTATCACCCATTGCATGGTCCATAACTTCATGCATTAGTGTTACTCTCAACCTTTCCAATCGCCGACCCTTTATAATTTGGCACTCATCAAGGTTTAGTATAAACTTTAATTTAACATTATAGTCTACATAAAAGAGGAAACACTACCTTAATTTAACACTTTAATATAATAAAACTTCGACGCCATATAAAATGTAGTAGGGGTACCTTTGATTGTTGAACTATAAAACTGAACCATTGCGTGTTGAAGCTTCTAAAGATCCACAAATATATTGCTTAATTTAGTGTAATTAAATCCTTGTGTAGATAGGATCTTTAATTGCTTCTTGGGAATATTTGGATGATAAACAGAAGTAGGCATAGTGTCTTCTATGAATAAATATTGTCCAAAAGTACGAACCACATCCTCATTAGAAGTTTTTTTCTTGATAGAAACTTTATATGGGCATGGAAATATAATTTGAGAAATACCTTGCACTTATAAGGCTTGCCTCAGAAGGTTGTACATTGCAGTATACCCATTTCTCCTGATGCCCGCTTCGTCACATATTGCCTACACATCTTGCACTTTGATAAGGTTTTTTAACTTCTCTAAGAACTCAACATGAACAACAAATCTAGTGCACTTTCCTATGGGTATGTCTATAGCAAAAGTGATTTCTTTGTTGTTTATACAATTATTCATCAACTTGAACTCGTCTTGTGTTGTTCACTACAAGGAATACGGGCGTATAGCGACGATTAAGGCGACAGAATTTCGTCACTATAAAATTGCAACTTGCATCGTAATTAGCGTCGAGCGCGGACCCTCGATTAGACGACGCAAAAAACGATGGTATTTGCGACTTGGATTGCGACGCTCCCGTACAACGTCGCTTAAACGACGCTACTTAAAGGCGTTGCTTAAGCGACGTTTCTTTGCGTCGCATAAGCGACGCTGCAAACCGTCGCATAAGCGACGCTAAAGGAAAGGTCGCTTATATGACGACGAATAGCATCGCTTACATGACGATCTGTTGACGGACAAAAATTAAAACGTTGGAGGCTCTGCAATCGGCATTTTCACGCATCCGATCGAAGAGCTCTCCAACGTTCGCAATTACGCTTCGCTTACGAGCTGAAGCAAGTATATGCAGAATTGTTGTTTTGCCTAAGCTCTCTGTTATTGTCTCCCTCTGTCTTTGTTTCTCTCTTTCTACATCTTTCTCTCTTTGAATTCTCTCTCTCTAGATCTCTCTCTCTCTAGATCTCTCTCTCTCTAGATCTCTCTCTCTCTCTCTCTCTCTCTCTCTCTCTCTCTCTCTCTCTCTCTCTCTCTCTCTCTCTCTCTCTCTCTCTCTCTCTCTCTCTCTCTCTCTCTCTCTCTCTCTCTCTCTCTCTCTCTCTCTCTCTCTCTCTCTCTCTTTTCTTTCTCTCTTTATTGCAGGTTATTCAAGAAGCTAACTAAGCAAAAACTATGGCTAACAATTGTAAGTACAATTTCTATTATTTGTAGATCATTTGAATTGTGTTATTTTCATTACATACCATACTCACACTTATTGATATGCACTCATACACTTATACATGATGAAGATGCACACACACATGCATATACCTACATATACACATATACATGCACATACACACACATACACATAGAGTTATACATATACACACACATACACAAGAACATGCACATATTGATACATACATATACACTTATACACACATACACATACACATACCCACATACACATATACATGCAACCATATACGCATGCATATATGTATATATATACACATATACATACATATAACATAAACACACATATACATATCCACATATATACGTACACACACATGCATGCATATACACTCATTCATACAAAATACATGCATTTATCCCACAACAATATGTAGTTTTGTATATGTGAATATGTGTGTATGTGTAAATGTGTATATGTGAATATGTGTGTATGTGTAAATATGTATATGTGAATTTTATATTTATGTAGATAATCAAATTATTAATATAAAATACCATTATTTGTAGATTCTGATCAATCAGATGGAACTCCACCACCGTCTCCTCATCGTGCAACGACTTTATACTGTAAGTATATGAAATATTTAATTTTAACTAAATTTGATGGATACATAACTTATATTTTTTTTTATGTTTCTTATGATGTGCAGATTCTGATCAATCAGAGGATACTCCACCACCTCCTACCCATGCAACGACTTCACATGTGTCCTCCGATAGGAATTATGATGAATTTTACTATCAAGAGCATATTATATGTTGGTGTAACTCTTGTTATGGCACGTATCGAAGACCACGATTGGAATGTATTCAACATGAGGCAGAGTATGGTACTTTTGAGCGTGCACCATCACCTAGTCAACGTGATAATGCTTGGGTATGTATTTTCTATGTATATTAATGTCATTATTTTATTTAAAAACCATATATAAAATCAAATTATTATTGATATACAGGAATACTTGCTCGATGATGATGATGATGATGATTTTTCTCATAATGTTAATATACCTCGTACACGTCATGGACTTGCTGTTCATCAATTACAAGCAGAGGTTTTTAGAAATCCTCTACCTCCTGGTTTAGAGAATGAAACGGTTGGAGATTATCCATTGCCAGCTCGTGATCGTTCTTTAGTACAAACATATGATAGAAGAAGATATGGAGGATGGAATAGAGGACCACTTCCTTCAGATGGAGAGGTCTTCAACTTTTGGGGTAATCGATATATGATTGCTCCATCCACTATTACTAATGCTGATCATGGTCTCTTTATTGTAGAGGATTTGTATGTGCCTCCGAACTCTGAAGTCACTCTTACGTCATTTTGTGGTCCTATATATGGATGGGGAGATCGGCATCGACTTTCACGTTATGTTCAAAGCATGAGTGCTTATGGAATGTGCTTGAACGCAGCATCCCTTACTACTAGAAGGATTTTACATGCAGAAAATGAAAGATTATATATTGATGGAAGACCTTACACACATGGAAATATAGCAGGTTTAATAAATAGTAGTCGAGGGTTACATAATAGTTCAAGGACTAATTGCACATTTGAGGAGCGTGAAAATAGTCATGAATCACCATACATGAGTAGAGATGTATCAAGATACATAGTTGTCAATGTTATTACTACATTACATGCTGGTGATGAACCATTAGTGAATTATGGATGGCGTAGACCTCCAAGAGCACCTTTTAGCTAGAGAGAATAAAAATTTTCTAACCATATTTAATAAGTTATATACTTAATTTTATATTTGAAGTTTAATTTTTATTCATTTATGGAATACTAATGAGTTTAATTTATATGTGTAGATTCCAACGTATGATGTTGATGATATTCGTCCACAGCATTCACAATTACCAGTAAGACCTCATTTATCAGAAGCTTTCATGAGGAGGCTACGCAAAACTAATCCTGTGCAATATGCAAAGTTGAAATATCTATATTCAAAAGATGATAAAGTACAAGATTTGTGTGACAATGATGAAGATGATGGCATGGCAGATTTTATTGAGGATTGGTATCAAAATGACAGTGAGAGCATGGATATTTCTAAAAATGAGAAATATCTTCAAGAGGAATGTCTAAAGCATGTATATGAAGGAAGTCGTTTGACACGACTAAATGCGAGCTTACTTATTCTCAACCTTCAAAATCGTTTTGGATGGAGTAATGTATCTGTTTCGACACTATTAAGGTATAAATTTCAATTTTCTATCTATTTATATATATATATATATGCATATATATATATATATATATATATATATATATATATATATATATATATATATATATATATATATATATATATATATATACATGCAGGTTTTTATTCTTACTTTAGATAAGGTAAGAACAAGAACTTGAATTGAATGGAAACTTTTTGTCCGCGCATCTTTTAAAACTATTAATGCATCTTTCCAAATATTCGCAATGGTGACCTGGATGAGTCGCATGCACAGAGGTTACTCAAGAGACAGCAATCTGATTATAATGGAGTAGTCCACTTTGTATCCTAAAGTTCAGATGCTCATCATTGACATGCAAGAGGTTTACTGCATACCCGAGAAATCCTGCTCTATCTTGAGTAACCTCTGTGCATGCAATTCATCCAGGTCACCATTATATGAACATATGTGTGAATTGACAGGATACGATTGTTTGGATGGCAGGATACGATTGTTTGGATGGCAGGATACGATTGTTTGTTTTGGAGGATATGAATGATTTGTCAATTCACACATATGTTCAGTTTGAAAGTGTGAATCGACAAATCATTCAATGAAGGTACATACTTCATATCATCCAAAACAAACAATCGTATCCTGCCATCCAAATTTTGCGTAAATATTTTGAAAGATGCATTAATAGTTTTAAAAGATGCGCGGACAAAAAGTATCTATTCAATTCAAGTTCTTGTTCTTACCTTATCTAAAGTAAGAATAAAAACCTGCATGTATATATGTATATATATTTATTTACCTTTTTTAATATATCTTTTTTTGATAAACTTACAGGTTATTATCTTCTGAAAAGTTTTTACCAAGTCAGAATATTCTTCCTACCTCACATGATGAAATGAAGAAGATAATCAACAATCTTGGTATAGATTATCAATGTATACATGCATGTCCTAACGATTGTATTTTATATAGAGGTGAATATGCAGACTCTTTGACATGTCCCAAATGTCAATCTCCTCGATATAATGGTGAAGAAGGTAAAATCCCGAAAAAGGTATTGAGACATTTTCCATTGGCTCCACAGCTTAGACATATGTTTCAAAGCCCCGAATTATCAAAGCTTTTGACTTGGGGACATGATCACAAAAGTACTGATGGAATAATCAGAATTCCTCATGATAGTGTTGCTTTTCAGCATATTGATTCTACATGGCCTGAATTTGCACAAAATCCACAGAATCTAAAGTTAGGAGTTGCATTAGATGGGGTTAATCCATTCTCCATGAAATCCAGTAAATGGTCAACATGGCCAGTGGTAGTCATAAACTACAATCTTCCGCCATATCTTAGCATTAAAAAGGAACATTTAATGCTTTCACTTTTAATCCCAGGCAAAAGACAAGTTAAAGATATGAATGTATATCTTGCTCCTCTCATTGACGATCTTCAAGAGTTATGGAGAGGTATTAATGCCATTGATGTATCGAAAAGCATCAATGAAAGACATATTACGATTCGTGGTATTGTGGCTTGGACTATTCACAATTTTCCTGGATATGGCGTTTGTTCAGGTATTGATGTAATTTTTTTATTCAATATGCATGTAAATAAATATGATTTAATCTAATTATATTTTTATCATTTTCCATGATGCAGGAATATCTACTAAGGGTTATAAAGCTTGTCCATGTTGTGGTGATTGGTTGAGATCAATCTATAGTAAGAATCTCAACAAAAATATTTATCTTCGACATCGATGATTCTTGCCTGATGATCATCCATTAAGATCTAAAAGAGAAGCGATACATTTTAATGGAAAGCTTGAAACAGGCCAATATCCAAAACCTATGATGCCTATGGATTGGTATAAAAAATGGACAGATGGACCTCTGATAGATCCAGAAGCAGAAATCTTCAATGATGATTCAGATAATGAGTATGTGAACAGAGGTAAAGGGAAATTGGCACTCGCAGAGAACATATCAATATGGTATTCTTTGGAGTATTGGAAAGAGTTAAAAGTATGTCATATTCTTGATCCTATGCATATATTCAAAAATATTGGTTATTCACTATGGCAGCATCTTCTTGGACTAAAAGATACCACAGCATCAAGGAATGATTTGAAAGATCAAAAATCCAAACCAAAGTTATGGCCAATTTTTTATAGACATCGACAAGAAATGACTTATGCATCTACTCCTTGGGTACTTACAACAAAAGAGATACAGACTATCAACAATAGAATTCAATTGATCAAGACTCCTACAGGATATGGAGCATCGTTTCAAAACATGTTTACTATGGATGATAAGAGCTTATCTGGGTTAAAGACCCATGACTGGCATAACTTTTTGAAACATATTTTACCTTTGGTTATCGATGGATGTACAACGAAAGGAGTACGAGATGTGATCTATTGTCTTGGATCACTTATAAGGTAATTATGATACTTTTATATTTAATATGTATGAATATTGGATATCTTTTATTTTTTAATTAACTTCTTTACAATTGTTTTTATGATTTGTATAGGTGGATTACATCCAAAGAGATTGATAAAAGTTCGATCCCACAAAAAAAAACGTGAATGCAAAGAGCTACTATGTTTGATGGAAAAAGAACTTCCTACTTCATTTTTTGATATTCAAGTTCATTTACTAGTCCATCTTGTAGATGAGATAGAGATTGCTGGTGTTGTCAACACTCGATGGATGTTTTGGGTCGAGCGATTTATGGGAATACTAAAAGGTTACGTGCGACAAAGAGCAAAACCAGAAGGATCCATGGCAAAGGGTTGGATGCTTGAAGAGTGCATGTATTACGTTAGTGAGTACCTTGAAAGAGTTCATGAAGAAGCTCCATGTGCATGGACCAACGAGTCTTCTTCAAAAATAACAGATGAGGTATTATCAGGTAAGGGGGTTCCATTCTTATTTACATTTCAAGAAAAAAATGATGTTTCTACTTTTGTAGCATATAATAGCGAATGCATGCAAGCATTCCTTAGCGAGTACGAGGAACTTCAAAGTCTCCAAATTAAAAGGCGAAAAAACAAAAGATCTAGACGTAATCTCGATAATAATGAGATTACAGATATACCTTCTTTCACGGATTGGCTATATAGTCGTTTGCAACGCGCCAACGCAAATAATGAAGAAATCTCAGATGAGCAAAGAGAGTTAATGATAGGTTGTGAACAAAAGGTAATTTTATTAAAATATATATTTTAATTTGTTCATATATGTATGTTAGTTTCTATTTACTAATTGAATTTATTTTGCAGGCTCGAATGTTCACTAATATGTGGGCTTTTGGACAGCATATTGGAATCAAAGCCATTGATTCTTTACGTAAAACAGAGGATTCTAGTATTGTTGCTTGTTTCAAGCAACTATCACGTGCTAGCTCAAAAGACACGAACCTTATAGATAGCGAACTTGGTTACGTAGGAACTATTGTTGGTATCTACGAAATTTCATTTCGTACATTCAAACAGGTAGAAAAAAGTTTATATATTTTTTTTAGAGTTAGTTATTTTTTTAAGCACCTAATAATGGGACGTTTTTGTTGTTATATATTTTGATAGGTCATTTTGAAGGTTGACTGGTATCGAGCGGAGTATAAAGGTAGTAATTCTACAATAAGAAAGGAATTATCTGGGTTTTGGGCAATTGATTCTTCCAAGGTAATGCGATCTACTAAAGAACCATATATTCTTCCTAGGCATATTGAACAAGCATTTTTTTATAAAAACCCAGATGCTCATCCTTGGTGGCAAGTCATTCATGTGCAACCTAGAGGTAGGTCATTGTTTGAACAGTTTATTGTTAGAGAGATTGAAGAAAGTCCTCTTGATGATTCAGCATCAGATACCGATACATCAACATCTGGAATAGAAATTAGACTCATTATACGTGATAATGATACTAATCTTTTTTATGAAAAGGATAATTCTCTACATGCTGATTCTACTGATGAGGAAGAGGAATTACCAGAAATAGATATTAATCCACCAATAGATGATGTGATTCATGAGAACATAGATTTAACAATAGAAGAAATAAATGAAATCAATAAGGATAATGAAGATGAGACTATATTGATGTCTTACCAAAATGATGGCAATAATGAAAACATATGAGCAGATTAGATAGTAACTTGAAGCTTCTGAATGGATATCAAATAATAGGTTTTTTTTATTAACTTGAATAACGATGAAACTAGAGAGATGAAATCATGTTCTTCTAAGTTAGAACATGAGGCTCGGGGGTATGCCTAATTATTTTATATATAGCTTTATCTTCGAGGAGTAAATTTTTATCATGTATGTATGCATATGTGTGTGTATTCATGTGTATTATATGTATACATATATTAGTATGCATATATATGTATTTCATGTATATGTATGTGTTTGCATGTGTGTGATATATGTATACATGTGTTAAATATGCATATGTGTATATATGCATATGCATTTATGTAAAATATTCATGTATTCATGTACGTAATATATGCAAGTGTTTATAATTGTGTACATGTATATATGTATATGTGTCTATGTGTAAATATGTACATGTAAATATGTATGCATGTATATATATGTTTATGTGTGCATGTAGGCATGTACATGTATGTGTAAATATGTACATGTAAATATGTTAGTATGTATATATATATTTATGTGTGCATTTAGGCATGTATGTGTGATGCATAATATATCTACTCCATTTTATATTTATGTATCCTATCTACATGATGTGTATATATCTTTACATATATTATGATCCTCGTTGATTCGAGTAGCTATATATAGAGGCATAAGGTTGGGAGGAGAGACATCTCTCTAGTAGGACGTCGGAGGTGTACATATACTTCAAACATATGGCTAAAAGGTTGAATTAGAGTTTTTAAATTAGGGATTTCAAAACCCTAATATCGAGATTAGCGTTCTCTCTCTCTCTCTCTCTCTCTCTCTCTCTCTCTCTCTCTCTCTCTCTCTCTCTCTCTCTCTCTCTCTCTCTCTCTCTCTCTCTCTCTCTCTCTCTCTCTCTCTCTCTCTCTCTCTCTCTCTCTCTCTCTCTCTCTCTCTCTCTCTCTCTCTCTCTCTCTCTCTCTCTCTCTCTCTCTCTCTCTCTCTCTCTCTCTCTCTCTCTCTCTCTCTCTCTCTCTCTCTCTCTCTCTCTCTCTCTCTCATATACATACATACCGTGCATTGTCGCGACGATGAGCCATAAGTGTCCGCATCTCGTTTAAACACCATTTAAGAGACCACCCTGTCCCAAACTCCGTCTCAAGTGAACTGAGCATGTACTTTTTATCCCTCTCATCATGCTCACTACAAAAATAAAAAACATAATATAAATAAAACATAAGATATATATTTCAATTTATATGTAAAACTTTTACTTACTTCCACGGTAAGTGGATAAAGCGCAGGTAAGAGTCGCATAGTGCGCGCATTCTCCTCTTGAACTCCAATCCATTTCCTATGTATACAATATTCCCCTCTGGCTCTATGTCGCACTCTAGTCCTAACGTGCCTATGCATGTCCTCATAGGCAACGTCTCTGCTCTGCTATCACGTGCTGGAGGTCGTATACGTGTCCTGAAAATAGATAGATAGAAATAAATAAAAATATGTGCTATAATATCATTAAAAAAGTTTATGAAAAAAAACATACCTATGAGTAGATAGCTCTCTTCCTGCGTGTGGAGCCGCAGAAGAGCCCTCGTCTGATCGCGTAAGCATCTGGATCGTATAATCCAGCTCCTCATCAGACATCTCTGCGTAGTCCCGCATTATGGCCCCTAGAGTATCTGACGGAACTCTTGCTCTCATAAGACTTTTTATGAGAGTGAGTTTCACCTTTCTCTCTCTACTGGGATCCATAATACCTAACATAACAAAATGGTTAGAAATCAATATATATACGTGTATGTGTGTGTATGCATGTGTATGTGTGTGCATGCATCAGTATGTGTGTAAGTGTCTATGTGTGTTTGTGTGTGTGTATATGTGTGTGTGTGTCTATGTGTATGTGTGTGTGTCTATGAGTGTGTATGTGTTTATGTGTATGTATGTATCTATGTGTGTGTATGTGTCTATGTGTGTATGTGTATGCATGTATGCATATATGTGTGTATGCATGTGTATGTGTGTGTATGCATCATTATCTGTGTATGTGTCTATGTGTGTATGTGTGTATGTGTGTATGTATATGTGTGTGTTGTCTATGTGTATGTGTGTGTGTCTATGAGTGTGTATGTGTTTATGTATATGTATGTATCTATGTGTGTATATGTGTCTATGTGTGTATGTGTATGCATGTATGTATGCATATGTGTGTGTATGCATATGTATGTGTGTGTATGCATCATTATGTGTGTCTATGTATGCATGTGTATGTGTGTATGCATCATTACGTGTGCATGTGTCTATGTGTGTATGTGTGTGTATATGTGTGTGTGTCTATGTGTATGTGTGTGTGTTTATGAGTGTGTATGTGTTTATGTGTATGTATGTATCTATGTGTGTGTATGTGTCTATGTGTGTATGTGTATGCATGTATGTATGCATATGTGTGTGTATGCATATGTATGTGTGTGTATGCATCATTATGTGTGTCTATGTATGCATGTGTATGTGTGTATGCATCATTACGTGTGTATGTGTCTATGTGTGTATGTGTGTGTATATGTGTTTGTATGTGTGTATGCATGTGTATGTGTGTGTATGTATCTATGTGTGTGTATGTGTCTATGTGTGTATGTGTATGCATGTATGTATGCATATGTGTGTCTATGCATGTGTATGAGTGTGTATGCATCATTATGTGTGTATGTGTCTATGTGTGTATGTGTCTATGTGTGTATGTGTGTAGGTATATGTGTGTGTTGTCTATGTGTATGTGTGTGTGTCTATGAGTGTGTATGTGTTTATGTATATGTATGTATCTATGTGTGTGTATGTATCTATGTGTGTATGTGTATGCATGTATGTATGCATATGTGTGTATGCATATGTGTGTATGCATATGTATGTGTGTGTATGCATCATTATGTGTGTCTATGTATGCATGTGTATGTGTGTATGCATCATTATGTGTGCATGTGTCTATGTGTGTATGTGTGTGTGTGTGTGTCTATGTGTATGTGTGTGTGTGTTTATGAGTGTGTATGTGTTTATGTGTATGTATGTATCTATGTGTGTGTATGTGTCTATGTGTGTATGTGTATGCATGTATGTATGCATATGTGTGTGTATGCATATGTATGTGTGTGTATGCATATGTATGTGTGTGTATGCATCATTATGTGTGTCTATGTATGCATGTGTATGTGTGTATGCATCATTATGTGTATGTGTCTATGTGTGTATGTGTGTGTGTCTATGTGTATGTGCGTCTGTCTATGAGTGTGTATGTATTTATGTGTATGTATGTATCTACATGTGTATGTGTATGCATGTATGTATGCATATGTGTGTGTATGCATATGTATGTGTGTGTATGCATATGTATGTGTGTGTATGCATAATTATGTGTCTATGTGTCTATGTGAGTATGTGTGTGTGTATACATTATGACAGTGTATGTAAGCATGTGCATTATGTATGCATATAAGTATGTATGTATGCATATGCATATGCATTATATATGCATATGCATATGCATTATGTATGCATATGCATATGCATTATGTATGCATAATGCATATGCATTATGTATGCATATGCATATGCATTATGTATGCATATTGTATGTATATGTGTGTGTATTTGTGTGTATGTGTGTGTGTGTGTCTATGCGTGTATATGTGTGTCTACATATGTATGTGTGTGTAAGTGTGTGTGTGTGCACATACCTGCCAATGGTCTCACTCTCTCTCTCTCCCTCTCGCTCTCTCTCTCTCTCTCTCTCTCTCTCTCTCTCTCTCTCTCTCTCTCTCTCTCTCTCTCTCTCTCTCTCTCTCTCTCTCTCTCTCTCTCTCTCTCTCTCTCTCTCTCTCTCTCTCTCTCTCTCTCTCTCTCTCTCTCGGTCTCTCTGTTCTTGCTCGCGTCCAAGTCCCGGCACAAATGTGCCAGGAGAAATGAAATTTTTTTTTTTACATTGCAGAGCGTCGCATATGCGACACTCTGTAGTTTGCCAACGTCGTTAAATGCATCGCTAATCAGCAACGGTAATAGCGACGCTTTTTAAGTAGCGTCCCTTATGCGACGCTATAGTCGCTTATGCGACGCTATCGTCGCTTATGCGACGATGGTCGGGCAAAAAAAAAAATCCGAAATTCCTATCGTCGCTTATGCGACGACTTCGTCGCATAAGCGATGCTCCTCGTTTTTTTCCCGATTCGGGGGCGTCGCTACGCCCCCCTTTTTCTTGTAGTAGTTGATGAAACAATTCTGTCTTGAATAAATGGCCTACATCATGAAAGACTCAATTTCAAACCTTCATTAAAACAAATAAAAGTAAATACACACTCACCTTGTTGCATAAATATGTTGTTTGCATGCTCCACCACCTATTGAAAGAGCTTCAAAGGATGATAATGCTCTTTTCGTATATCTCATACCAAGTGGAGTCTCTTTCAACTACTGGAGATTTGCAAAACTTTGCAATTGTGCTTTCGTTTGGTTCCATATCATGTTCAAACTTTGCAAGTTGTTTTTGTAAATATATGATTGTTCTTTCTAAAGTGACCACCCTCATATGATGGAGTTGATATTGTTGGAACCAATAGTTAGCACTACCATGTGAATGTGTAGATAATTGCTTGCAGTAACCTAATAGTCAAGCTTCACCCGCACCAATGAACAAAAGTAAAGATGAGAGGTTATGAAATGTTGGATGGTAAGAAGATATTGGATCATGAGGATATAGTGAACCATGAGTCCAAAGGTCAATACTCTTTTCTCGAGCTACACGACGTTGATTTTGAGAATCCACATCATTGTTGCATTGTGTATTTGGAGCAAACTCTCTAGGCACAAGAACATGAATACTTGTTGATGCAAGAGCATGAGGACGTTCTAGTGTGAAGTTATAATACATGTCAATACCATCTTTGGTAATGACCAAGAATATCAACAACAAAGTGGAAATTGTTTGGAAGGGACTCTAAAGCATATGTTTTGCTGAGAAAATGTGTTTTCTTGTATGTGGATGGGTTAAAGTGTGTTTTTCCACTATGTATGATTGAAAATGATGAAACTTGAAAAAAGTCATTTTTTGAGGGAAGCATAGTTACGGATTTGATGATGTGGCACTTACTTTTGGAGGGAGTTTGAATATTATACTTTTTCAAAAAGAAAATTTTAAAAATGATTCAAAAAAAGTGACTTCTTACATATATATTAAAAAAGTGTGCCCTTCTAAGTAAATATACACTAAAAATAAGACCTTAAAGAAGCATTTCTTTATTTAGATACATGCACGAGCTCAATGATGTGGAAAGTAGATTCACTTGCTCTCTCTCTCTCTCTAGAAGAAGAAAGAGAGGAGTCTAGTAAAGCCTAAAAAAAGCCTACTCTAGACTACTAAAAAGTGCCCTATTAAATGCACTTTGTCCCCTTAAACAAGAGCAAAATTAAGCTTAATCCCTAAAAATGAGGGATCCTTACAAGGCCCATGCAGGGTTCATTTTTCCCCTAATGCAATATTGAATGTATGTCCAAGTGAATGTACAAAGATAAGTCACCCATTAGGGTTAAAATTTTATATACAAGCCAGGGGGAAAAACCTCCTAAAGAGGGAAAAAGTGCTCCCATGGTTTTAAGTGTGTTCACACACATCACTACCAAAATATATCAACAAATCTCCCCTCAAAGTGATGGGGTGAACTAGGAGCTGGCACTCATGTATAAGGAAGTCCCAAGCTATGTGGAAAAAGATCAATCCACAAAGCTTTGTGGAAAGCTTCAAACTTCTCCCAAGGTAGAGCCTCTATGAAAAGATCTACAATGTTATCCTATGTGGAAACATATTCCAAATTGATGTTGCCAATAGAGAGCCTCTAGGTGACATAAATTAAATGGTAATGCACTTCAATGTGCTTTGTGTGAGCATGGAACACAAGGTTCCTCGCAACTACCAATGCGCTCTAATTGTAAGTGAAGATGGTAGTGGCAGAAGACTGACCAACACCCAAATCAGCCAAAAGGCATATGAGCCGCACACACTCAATAGTCGCTATGAAAGCTTTACTATACTTAACCTCACACCTAGAAGTGGCCACAATAGGTTTCTTCTTGCTCAACCAAGATATGCATGATCTACCAAGCATGAAGCCAAAACCACTAGTGGACATATGAGTGTCATAGCAACCAACCAAGACAACATCAAAAAACCCATGTAAATCAATAGATCTCATGGATATGTCCAACCAAGAATTGAACTTGGGATACATGTTAAGTATACATTCAAAAATTAAACAAATTAAAGTACTTGCAAAAATGTAGTGTATTGATGCCAAAATAATGTGTATTTTTCTAAATTTAGGATAGCTTTCTTTCTAATGGACAATTATATTTAATTGTGCAACCTTAAAAAATGATGAATGATTCAAAACACTATCTAAAATCATCCCTTAATCTTGAATGTACGTGATTTCTTAGCATAAAACCTTCCATTCATATGCATCTAGGTTTGAGAAGTTCTTTGTCTTTGTATTGCACTATTTGCACACCATCTTATATTATGACTATATTTAGGCATGAGTGATGAGTATAGAGAGGATCTCTATCCCTCTCCAACTATTGAATGCTAGGACTCACATCTCCCTAATGACAAATTGAGTGAATTCTTACCTGGAATATGGCAGGATTCGATCAAGCAATTCATGTATATGGAATTAATTTTCTTGGAAAGAATCTTAGGAAAGTTCACCATTGTAGTCCATGTCCCAGGTGGGTTGGTTTGGCACTAAACTCTTCAGGCAGAGGTCTTGTGTTTATTCCCGAGGTTGGACTTGTAATGGATTTGGCAATTCTAAACCAGTTGTAACTAGATGTAACTTTACGGGGGGTCCCATGGGTACTATGCCCATTTGATTGTATAGTTGTTCTTTCAAACTTAAAGCTCGTGGAGTAGGTGCTTGCAAGACCTCCATTATAAAAAACAAAACTCACCATTGTATAGACAAGATGAAATTATTCTCACTTGTAATGATATGTAAGATAGTTTCAAATTCGCTCTATGCAATGCATGCCCAACCTCCGATCAATGGTACATTTGAAGACAAGTGAAACTCCTGCTATTAGATACATAGAATTGACCTTATCAATAGCATCCATTAATGGGGGAGCTTGGAGATTAGCGTTTTGTGTTTGTTCACTTCTTCGTGCCCTTGCTCACGCTTGCAATGGCTCTCAGAGACTCTTTCAGGAAGCCTTTTGGTTTCCCTCGCCTCCCTAGTGTTGACTAGTGTACCTCTCCCTATTCTTCCTCCACGGAAGGGGAGGAATGGCCCTTCAAGAGGCATTATGAAATGGCTATGTTGACCTAAAAATGAAGAATGTACAGGCCTCACAAGTAGGTATGCCGTTGGGACATCCCTTCTAGGATGTTGTCATGCCGACTATTAGTGATCCACATAGTGCTTGGATAAATACTATGGTGACTAATGGTCATCACGATGGATCGATCTCGCCGAAATGGTTTGGCAAAATAATGCTCATCATGAAAGGAGCAAAGAGGTGAGATCCTATGCTCAAGCTGCTCTTAATCAACCTCAAAGCTTCTTCTCAATGTTTGAAAATAAAATTTTCTTAGCTAACCCTAAACTCTCCTATGGGGATAAAGGAAAATGGAAGGTTTGTGAGAATGATCTAGGTAATACGATTCCTTTAAGAGGTGATCACCCTAACAGCATAAATCTAGATTGTGATATTGAGGATAATGATGACATCATTCTTGTCATTGATAGAAATTCTTTAAGTAATTGGCATAATCATTTATATGAAAAGGTGATAGTAGGACTTTGACATGGTCCTAGGTTGGCCCAAGAAATTTTAAGCACTTGGATCAAACTCAATTGGGAGAAGAGAGGCCTTCATGTTATTCATGTTCAATACCTTCCTAATCATTTTTTCTTGTTCTTTTTTGCAAATGCCAATAGTGCCATTCAAGTTTTATCTGAAGGACATTGGTTAATAAGGAACAACCCCATTTCCTTTTTTAAATGGCATCTTGGTTTTAACATAGGGGACCCAAACCTACTAAGGTTCCTGTGTGGATTGAGTTCCATGACCTCCCTATTGATTTTTACCCTTGAATAGAACAGCTTGGTAAGATTTTGGGAAGGGTCCTAGGTCAAAAACCTAGAATCCCTAAATTTTAGTTGAAGTGGATTTAGCTAAAGAAGTTAAGACTTCCCTCATTATAAAGGATTCTGATTGTTGTATGCTTCATGAACAAAAAGTTTCGTATAAGAACCTCTCAAATGCTTGCTTTAATTGTTTCAAACAAAGTCACTTAATTAAGGATTGTCCCCTGTTAGCTAATAAAAATGAGAACCCAGATTCCTCAATTAAAAGGCCAGATAATGGAAATGTGGCTCGAAACAATATGGATGTTAACAACAATCCTACTACCAATTTTAAGAGAGTGTTTAATAGAAATTAAAAAAAAACACATTTCAATGGCATAACAAAAATAGTGGATCGTTAGAAAGTCTAAGTAACCCCTTTATTGTTCTAGATGATGCTTCTAATGTTGAGATCACAAATATAGCTGAAGATCAAGAATCGCCATCCTCTAAGAAAGACAACTTGCTAGCTCAACAAGGCAACAAGCAACTTCTTGATGGAAAGGAGGAGGATTATTCTTATATATACCTTCATAAGTTCAGAGTTATCCAAACTTACGAATTCAAGATAGAGAACACAAATGCATACACATTGGAAAAAACAACAAACAAAAGCAAGAGATTGAAGATCAATATAAGGCATGGAAAATACAAACAAGAAAGAAAACCAATACAAAATGAGACCCACAAAAAAATTATATATATATATATATATGTGTGTGTGTGTGTGTGTGTGTGTGTGTGTGTGTGTGTGTGTGTATGTATATATATAGAAAAAATAAAAATAAAAATTAAGAAAATAAACTAATTAATTGAATAATAACAATAATAATAATAAATAAACAAATTTTACAAATAGATAATATATATATATATATATATATATATATATATATATATATATATATATATATATATGAAAGAAAATAAATAATAATAATAATAATTATATATATATATATATATATATATATATATATATATATATATATATATATATATATATATATATATATATATACATACATACATACATACATACATACATACATACATACATACATACATACATACATACATACATACATACATATGTGTGTATGTGTATGAAAATGCAAATTAAACAAGAACAAAAACAAAACAAAACATGCATCATCAACATCTATGTTTTTCCTCAACAAGAAGTATCAGAATTAAACTTTCTCATGCATAGCTTGGACAAATAGCTATGACATCCCTACTCATGTCATCAATGCCCTAGAGTAGGTGCAGACTTTAATAAAGAGTCTTTTTAAATGAAGATCTCAAACAAAGTCAACGAGCTGAATTTCTATCACTTTCCAAAGTGAAAGGCAAAATTAGCCATGATAAAGTCTTGCAAAAAGAACAAACAAATAAAAAGAAGAACGGAATTAAAATAAGAATTATAAAAATTAAAATTAATAAATAGTTAAACACACACACACACACATATATATATATATATATATATATAATGTTAAATAATTTAAATAAATTTAAAAAATAATAATAATAAGAATAAAGAAATAGATAAAATAATAATAAAAGTAATAATAATAAAAAAATAAAAGAACAAAAGACTAAAATAAAACTATAAATAAAGAGTGAAAGAACCTCCACAAAATACATTATCATTAACCAATATAAAGTTCCCCTTTTCTATTGAATTTACTAATGATTAATTTGAACACATGAAAAGAAGAAGAACCATAAATGAACTTGTAACGAAGTAAGAAGGTCCTTACCTTCTTTGGAACTTTCTTGAATAAATACCCTTTTTGGACAAGCAAAGAGATCAGTTGAGAACACTGAACTACAAATGAAGACAAGCTTGAACATAGACAAGAAAATCTAAACAATTGAGAGCAAATAATGCCATACTTTGCTAAATGAGAAATATTTGAATCAATATGAGGCATTCGTATCACGTTAGTGCTAGCAAATTCCGGTTCTAATATTTTATCATGAATGTCTACTTCCAAACCAAAAGGAGATTGAAATACTTTTAGATCTAGGAAAGCACAAGAATCATGGTGTGAAGTACAATTTAGCTCACAAAAAGTTTTGGGATACCTAGTGAAGTATCTAAGATCCAACTAGAGGAAGTTGGTACATCTGCATCTTTGAGTAATTCCTTCCAAATATCATGAATAGTAGGTAAAATGGCTTTAAAAAAATTGCTTAACCATTTGGAAACATCCATGAGAGAAGTATTACAAGATGGAGCTATAAATCGGTTTGATGGGGTTCTTATGGAATTTCCAAACTGTATATAAAAATGGTAAATTTTGATACAATTTGAAACCATAAGATTTACAAAAATTTTGATGACTTGAAATAACTTCTGCAAAAGAAACATTGCAAAACTGATATGTAGAGGAATGAGTTTCTTTCGTAAGGCACTCTATATAAAACTTTTTAAAGTAAAAAAAAAAAAAATATTAGGACATTTATCCACATGAAATCACAAAGTTTCTATGAAAATTTTTTAGTGAAGTCAAATCACTTACTCATAAGCTATCTAATGAAGTGGAATTCCTCTCTAAAGCTAAATCAACCTTCATAGAAACTTTCTTCATTACTAGTGATTTCCAATGTGTAAAAATTCCACAATTACCTAAAGATTCTTCAAATTTTAAAATGAAATTATCAATGGCCTTTTCTATATCTTTAAGGATGTAAGCATCCTTAGATGTATGAAGTCTATATTTTTTCCTCTAGAAAAAAGTTCTTTCAAACTAATAGTAGGAAGAATAGAACAATTGACAGAAACTATATGCCCCAAATCTTTGTTTATGAAAGAGGAAAGGAACCATTATTGCAACAACAAGATCTTCTAGAAATCAAACAGTCTATCTTGCTCTTTCATATTTCTTCCAATATCATTGTAATTGAAAGCTTTTTGACCCAAAGTTTTCAAATATTTGTATGTAACCAAAGGATGGACCCAAAGCTTTCTAACATAAGAAGGATCCTATCACTTCTTTTGATTTCAAATAGAATTCAAGCCAACTTTATCTATTTCTGGAGAAGTAAAGACGGAAATCAGTAAAACTCTTCTTGAAATCAAAGGATTATGAGAAAGACAAGACGATTTTAGAATTTTGGATATGAGAATTCAAAGTTGAAAACTATGGGATTTTCTAAGACTTAAATCCTCATGAGAAAAATTTTCCAAGATATATAGAAGTTTAAAGAGGACTCTTTTGTTATACTTTTAAGAGATTTTGAAAGAAAAAGACCCCTCTTGCATAATTCTATCCAAGAAAATTAATCTCCTTTTAAAATCACTAAACTTAAGAGATTGATCATCCAAAGAGCTAAACAAATGTTCATTAGTTTGTCCCCATGTTAAAGAAGAGTTCAGGAGATTATGCTATTTCAATCAACAAGAATTTATAGGGGGCTGTCTGCTTCTTTACCAATGTTTTCTCTAGGCCTCCCAAGAGGGGGGAGGACATCGAGAGAGCCAGAGCCTATATTGCCCTTGAAAGGAAAAAAGATGATTCCCTAGACCGTGGCCTCCATCTTGGACCTACTTCTCTTTGTCGGTAAGGTTAGAGAAACCATTAGTAAATTGAAACCCTATAAAACTCTTGGTTTTGATGGTATACCAAATGAATTCTTTCAGGAACTTACTGAATTCCTTGTGCCCATTATTCTGTTGTTGTTGCAAGAAGCCATGAGGAGAGGTACTCTTTCTATCTTTATCAATTTTGGAGTGATTAAGTTGATTCATAAAAAAGGATCTAAGGATGACTTGAATAACTGGAGACCAATCTCTTGCCTGACTTATTTGTATAAATTTTTTGATTCCTTGGCTAAAAGACGCAACCCCATCGTGGATAAGATTTTTCTTCCTGAGCAAAAAGGGTTCATCAAAGGTAGATACATTCTTGATGCCATTATCTCTGTGCGGGAAGGTCTTGACAATGCAAGGAGCACAACATTGATACTTTCTTCTTCAAAGTTGATTTTGATGAGGCCTATGATAGGATGATTGGGATTTCATCCTTCTGTCTTTACATGATGTGGGTGTTGGTAAAAGGTTCATTAAGTATACTAGCATCTTGTTTGGTAAGGCCAATTCTAGAGTTGCCATGAATGGCCAAATATTTGAGCCTTTTAGACTTTGTAGATCCATTAGATGGGGTTGCCCTCTTGCCCATCTCCTTTTTGCCATTACTAGTGATTCCCTTGGGTGGCTTGTTAGAGACTCTATTGATCAGGGCACCATTAAAGGCATTGAGATCCCTGATTCCCCCTATCATATGGGTCTTCAAATGTTTGTTGGTGACACTAATATGATTACTAGGGCTGATAATTTGTCTGCTAAGAGCTTTCTTAATTGTCTTGATTTGTTTTGCACTGCTAGTGGCTCCATTGTCAATCATAAGAAGATTGGTTTTTTTTATATTAACAATTACATTTCTGAATGTGTTAAAGCTAACAATTGTGACATTACCAAGAAAGGTGTTGTTTTCAGATTACTTGGCATCCCTATGGGCTTTGACATCACTACGGAGCAGAGATGGTCTTAGATCATGGAAAATTTCAGAAAAAAACTCTTTCATTGGATGGGCCTCCAACATACTTTGTCTCAAAGCTTTGTTCTGAAACATTAAATTTTGCCTTCCCTAACCTATTTTTTTGCTTGTTGGCAGCCCAATAAGAAGCAACTCTCCCAAGTTGTGGCTTTGGCTAGAAGATTCCTTTCGGGTGGATCTCAGCTGGTCAATAAGATTCCTAAGGTTGCTTGGAGCACCTGTTGTATGAGAAAAGAGGAGGGAGGTCTTGGTCTCATATGTCCTACTCGTATGGCTACCCAGATGGCTGCTAAATGGATTATGAGGGCTACACAAAATCATGATTACTGGACCACCTTAGTCTAGAAAAATATCCACAACTTTCATATCAAAAATTAAGAGTTGGAAAAATCAGTGTCTTTGGGATGTTGTTGTGTCTCCTCACATTTTTATTCCTAACAGCAGTGTTCTTGTTTCTTGTTTCTAGAATGCTTGGATCAGGATCAAAAGAGCTTATGCTTTACCTGCTTATTTTGCTACTAACCTTTCCTTCATTCTGCAAGATTCTATTTGGGTTGGATGGTTTGATCCTTCTAACTCTCTCCCTCTGTCTATTAAGAATAACAAGTGCAAGAAATTTGGTTACACTAATCGGCTCTCTCTGTACAGAAATAATATGATTGTCAGCAATAATGATATCTTGAGTCTTGATTCTTTATCCTTGGCTTGTAAACAGATTTTGATAAAGAAGGACTGGTTGTTAGACAAGACCTCTACCTATCTTCAACACAGGTTTACAGAGATTCAACATGTTGCTGAGGACATGTAGAAAGTCTTGAAAAGACTTTCACCCCTATTCGTTCTATTCTGACCAAGCTCAACATCAAATGGCAAATCCAATGGAATGCTCATCAATGGCAATTCAGGTTCAAAATGCTGTGGAATTTTCCCCCCTCTGCCAAGCAATCTTGTCTGCTATGGATGATTCTCCACAAAGGTCTGTAGACTGGCAGCAGAGCCAGGGACCTTAACATCAGCTCTGGGAATCGCTCCTGTGGCATGCTTGAAGGCATCCCTCATATTTTCATCCACTGCCCCAATGCTCAGAGATTTTGGAAGAACCTCAACCTATTCTGTACTGGTCTTGGACAGCCAGCCCTCTGTGTCAAGGAAATCCTTCTGGGAGAAAATGGCAGATTGGATATTGGTCTCTGGCAAGTTCTGAGGGCCCAAATTTTATGGTGCATATGGAAAAACAGAAATCAGAATGCTTTCTCAAGTCTCCTAAAGACTTTTTGTACTGTTGCCATCAGGGAATAAGAGCCATTCTCAAGTCTTGTAGGGCCTCTATGAATGATGCTCAAATAGAGCCCACTTCTCCCCATGATATCTTTAGGAAATTTTGTTACAGTAAATGAAAGACAAGCTTCTTTCTTTGTATTCTGATAAGAGACTGAGTCTAATGCTCTTCCTAGACTCCATATTGTAATCTGTCTCCCTTTGGGACCTTTTCTCTGGGAGTTCTTTTTCTCTTTTTTAATCTATCTTTCCTGTTCTTGCAAAAAAAAGAAACTACTGCTATTATAGATGGACTATTGCAATAGGACATTGGATGAGGCATAACTGTAATTACAAGATATAGCCATTGCTTTCAGTGAAACACTCCAATTGGGGCACAAAGGAATTCTGACTGTTGACGTCTCGGGCGAGGTGGAGTTTATACCCGTTACAGACATGGCCTCAAAACATTACTGAGGTCAATCAGTATGAGCTGAAATATAAAGATAGTGTGCATCAACCTGTGAAAAGAGTTTTTGGAAAAAAAAAAACAAAACCTTTTTTCTTTTTCTAGAAAGTTGAGAAAAAATGTATTAACAAGAGATGCTACTGAGATAAAGGAGAATCTCCGCAAGGGTTACAAAAAAGACAGTATATGTATTCTCGGCCTGAATAGAATCTCAGGAAGGAATCCCTATATTTACAAGAGGGAAGATCTCTGATCACATCAAAGTGACTAATCTTGACAGGGAAAGCATCTGACATAGAGTGCCGGCTCATATGGCCAAACTTTTTTGAGAGCAGACATGAACTAATAGAAGAAATGTTTGTCCTTTGTCATAAAGAGCTTGATTCCTGTTCTTCCAGATAAACCAAAGAGCTTCGCTTCTCCACAGATGGCAAACCAGAGGTCCAAAAGAAGGACTTCACTCTTGTCCACCAGTACTTAGGATGAAGACTACTGCAGCAGGAGTAGACTCCCCCTGTCTTTTATTGGAAGTGCAGAAAAATAAAAATCTGCTATGGGAATCAATATACAGGAAGGATTTCCTCCATTTAGAGTGGGTTACCAGCACCTTTAATACGTGCTCTAAACTGATCAAAAAAGTTATTCTTCCCTCGATAAAGACAGTTTGATTCCTGTTGGACCCCCTATTATTGCATCTGAATGCTCGATGAAAACAGATTTACTAGACAATGCAGTTTATCTGAATGTGGAAAAGCTTTGAGTAGAAACGCTGAAAGACAAGCTGCTTAGTGTTGAGGATTGATCTGAGTCAGACTTCAAGTTCGTCGACGAGGAGCTGAAGACAAGTGGAATCTCTTCACTCGGGTCCTGGCTATCAATCTTTCGCCAGTTGGCAACCCTGCCCTTGAACTTGGGCCCAGCTGCAACTAATCTATTTTGAACGTGCTTCAGCTGACTAAACACTTCCTGCATAGATGGCCTCTCACTCGCTTTAAGAGCCACACACTTGCCTGCCAAGCTTGCCACTGTGCACATACACTCAAGAGTATCTGCATCAGACTCTAGCCTTGCATCAATGAAGCTAGGCTGCTGAACGCTATGCTTTACAGTTTCCTCGTTCATATTTACAGCAGTGCGGAAGTGGTTAGCCAGCACCACGGGAGGAGAATATGCTGGCCATGAGCTCAGCAGCTCCAATAGGATCACACCAAAGCTGTATACATCATACTTGTCTGTGATACGCAGAGAGGCGAAGTACTCGGGATCGATATAGCCATAAGTGCCTGCACCAACTGGGTTGGTAAGGTGTGTGGCATCAGATGTAAGTAGGCAGGAGAGTCCAAAGTCCCCTACTTTGGGGTTGTAGTGTTTATCAATGAGAATATTATCTGATTTCATGTCTAGGTGATAGATTGGCTCAGGTAAATTATGGAGGTAGCTAAGTGCCTCGGCTGTCCCCACTGCTACATGAAGCCGCCACGCCCACAAGCTCTGGAAGCTGGATGTTTTCCCCTGCATGACAGCCATAGGGTTTTTACCCTGTGGCTTTAAATAGTCTCGCACTGTCCCCTTCTCCACATACTCATACACAAGTAGTGGCACCGAAGTCTCAACGCAGCATCCTAGCAACTGCACCACATTCTTGTGGGCTGCCTTGCGCAACAGAAGCAATTCCCTCACAAAGGTTTGCATCTGTGCCGCTTGTTGCTCCAAATCCATGGCCTTTGCTCTCTTGATTGCCACAGATATAGTGTCGTTGTCCCTAGACAGCTTTCCAAAATACACCTTTGCAAAGCCACCCTGTCCAATTACATTCTTTTTTGAGAAGTTGTCAGTCGCTTGCAGTAGCTCTCTCTCAGAGAACAGAGAAGATACAAGCTGATCTCCTCCATTTCTTTGGAAGTTCTCCTGTCGCTTCTTCCTCCTATTGATTGTTCTCCTTGAGATGATGATGAAAATCATGCTGATAATAACAATGAGTGCCCCAGCAAGCCCCCCTGTAGATAGCATATTTTCAGAAAATGCCTTCAATAGAGGTTTGATGTCTCCTTATTCAAGGCTCAAAAACCACTGATAACAAGTTACATGGCACAAGAATAATGATTGCCTACCAATAATTACTGGCAATAACCGAAATCCTGAATTGGTTGGAGATGGACACGTGCTGAGTTTCCCATAATCAGCAGAGTGCATTGATCCATCATCGAACACACAGCTGCAGTTATAAGATCCAGGTGTATTGATGCACTTGCCTTTGGGTGGTAAGTCACAATCATCGAGGCCCCTACTACATTCATCGATATCTGAATGACACAAGAAATCTCGCCATTCTCGATGCATTCTGCCTTTGGATGGCAAGCATAATCCGACCTTTGCATAGCAGTACTGCAATTATCGGTAGTTCCAGAGTATACAATCGACCAAGCTACTGAGATGCCATAATGGCCCTGTGCAGGTGCAGCGCTTGCGTGTGGTGGAAGCACAAAAGTAGAAGGGTTGAGCACAGTGGAGAAGCCGCATATATCAGGCCATGCTGCATAGTTGACTCCACGTCCGAATAAATCAAGCTTGGATGTTCTAGGAGGAATGGCATTGACACAACAAGAATACATGTTGCAAAATTTGAAGTCATATTGGTTGTAGCCTGCTGTTTCGCATGAGATGTTAAAATTCTCCTGGTTACCTCGATCCGCTGAGCAATAGCCTGACGCTCGACATCCTATCACAACAAACCAGTTGCTTCCTGACAAACCAAATCGTCCGTCGGTAGAAAATTCAAGAGCAGAATGTCCAAAGACGGCGTTAGCATTCTCACAGTCAGCAGGCATGGCCTTCAATTCAGTGGAGTTTAGAATGAGTGTATTGGTAGAAAAGCTCAACACTTGTAACTCCGAAGTGCTGTTTGTGCTTATCTGCAAAAAAGCAAGATAGCCATCGCCATAGCTCGCATTGCGCTTGCATTTAATCCTATTTAATCCTATATGGAGAAAGGCCACAGCCTTCTATCATGCCGAATGGATAGGGTATGCTCAAATTACCACAAGATTGTTTGGCATAGTCGCAAGAAGGAGCTGCCTGCAAACGGCGAGCAAGGATGCCGTCCAATGTGACGAGCATGAGCCAGATCAGAATCCAGCAAGGAAACGACCTTACACTAAGAAAAGGGGTCCGGACTCCGCATGTGGCTTGTGTCAAGTTTCGCCATGCCTTCATTCCGCACTGGAAGCTGGAGCTGTGGCTTTGAATGGGAAAGGAGTAAACGACAGCAATGAGAAAGCTTCAAGAGGCTCGAGATATTATGCAGGGTAATACTGTAAGCTTAACCTAGCCGAGCAGCGAGTACCTCGTAACAATCGGGACTCGGGAGGTAACAGAGAGCATGGGAGACATAATTGTAGGGTTAAGCTGTACGATGCACAGGCGGGGAGGGCCATCAGGACCAGCAGAGTTTCAAAGGTGAACGTAGTTCACCCATGGGCGGCGATGACTTCGTCAAATTACTTTTAATCAACACAAATGGCTATGCCTTGTTCTTTGAAATTTCAAAGTCCGATTAGCTAATCAAATCTCTAAAGACATACAATTAAAAGTTTGATCTATTTTGTCTTAGTTCGTTGGCCTAGTGGTTGGGCCTCTCATCTCTTAAGGTGGAGGCGAGAGTTCAATCCCTGGCAGTAACATGTAAGGGACAGTATATCTTGGAAAGATGTTGCATGTGGTTGAGGTGCCATCATTTGTCCATCCCCGCGGTAGTTGTGGCCACTGTTTAACTCAGTCTTGCAAACTCCTGTTCTTGTGGGATAAGGGAAGTCCCATGGGTACTATGCCCTTCCTTGTACAGTTGCAATTTCAAAGTTAAAGTCAGGGGAAATAGGCCTCGACCAAACCTCTATTTTTTTTTTTTAAAGTTTGATCTATTTTCTAGCTTGTCGGAGGCAGACGACAAACAAGTGTTGCGAGCCGACAAACAAGTGTTGCTGTCTTAATCAGAACATTCCTTTGTTTCTAGAATCTCCAAGTCTTTCGAAATTTCTGGCTTTTGAAAATAGGTATCAATCTGCCCTATTAAAATGGCAAATAGCCTAACTGCCATATGGATCTATGAGCTATGAAGTATGATGACCTTTGGACTTGCCTTATTAAATGAAATAATATAAATTTTATCATAAAAATTAATAAGGGTTGGAGAGAGCACTCTATGTGGATGTGATTATCTCCCCACACTCATTTGTCCCTATTGGAAGTACTCTCAGTTGTAGAATGTGTTCTACCTCGATGGAGGTAAAAAATCATTGCACTTTAAACTCTTAGTTCTTTAGAAACCTTGATTTTTCTTTTTTGCAGCTCTATTTGGGCAGGTTGGCTTTCTCTCCCGAAACTTGTAGTTGGAAAGATCTAACACATAATTAGTTGATCCAAGATGATTCTATTATGTCGTTGACTAACTTGTCTCCTTCCTATAAACAAGTGTTGATGCATCACAAATCTATCCTTTAAGATCACTTGCTGCTCTACCTCATTAACCAACATGTCGAGGCTATGGAAATTGCCAAAAGCAATAGAGGGATTTGATACTCAAAATTCTGTATAAATTATATAAAACATGTCGCACTAACTAGGTTGTTGAATTTGATACTCAAAATTCTGTATAAATTATATAAAACATGTCGCACTAACTAGGTTGTTGATGAGTGGAAGTATAGATTTCAATGTTTATAGTATATCCCTATGAACATAAGACACTCCTTGCAATGGTTGATGATTCAATGTGACAAGGGCAAAGGCTATTTAAGGTTGGGAGGAGAATGGCAAGTAGTTGATTGAGATCTTTCATTTGGTATCATAACATGAATGAGAGAGGAGGAAAGTCTTTGAGAGGCAGCCAAGTCATCTTCTTTTTTAGAAGACACTACAACAGATCGATGGTATACCGAGGTTTTTACCGAAGAAAATGAACGCGGCTTTATTTGCCGTGACGCCGGTGTAAAAGTCGGTGTGCGCGTCGGTACCAAAGCCTCGATATAAGCGTCGGTATATAGCGTCGGTATAAGCGTCAGTATATGCGCCGGTATAAGCGTCGATATTTGCGTCGGTATTACCGACGCTCATACCGAGGCTTTTGCTGGACGTACCGTCGCCTATACCAAGGCCTGCTGGGTGTACCGACGGTTATTCCGATGACACAACTGGGAGTACCGTCGCGTATACCGACGACCATACCTGCAAATTTTTTTTTGGGCAGAATGTTTTGTCTGTTGCTACAGCAACATTACCATGATGTTGCTTAACAAAAGACAATACACTCTGCCCAAAAAAAACCGAGTACATGTGATGTGTACTCTAATGACAACCGAAATATGATTTCATGAAACAGACTATTATTGGACACAAAAGAGATAATCAGAATGAACAATGAACCATGTACAAAAGAAGTTATATATTTCAATAATGAAGCATGTACAAGAGTGTGGCAAACCACTGTCATATATGACGCTTTTACAAAATGTGGCAAAGCAATGTATTGCCATATGAAAATCAAATACAAAATATTGGTCTTCCACTGCCATACACATGCAAAGAAGGTGTGTGTGTGTCTATGAATGTGTGTGTATATGTGTGTATGTGTGTATGCACGTGTATATATATGTGTATGTGCATATGTATTATGTGTTCATATGTGTATATGTGTGTATGCATGTGTGTATATATGTAAAAGCCAAAAACCCTAACCCTAACCCTAACCCTAAAACATGCATATGTGTGTATGTATATGTCATGTGTGTGTATGTATGCATGTGTGTGCGTGTGACTCTCTCTCTCTCTATGTGTATGTATGTATGTATGTATGTATGTATGTATGTATGTATGTATGTATGTATGTGTGTCTGTATGTATGTATGCATGTGTGTGTATGTATGTATGTATGTGTATGTGTATGTGTATGTGTATGTGTATGTGTATGTGTGTGTATGTGTGTGTATGTGTATGTGTATGTGTGTATGCATGTGTATATGTCTGCATGTGTGTATGTATTATGTGTGTATATGTGTAAAAGTAAAAAACCATAATCCTAAAACCCTAACCCTAAAACATGTATATGTGTGTTTGTGTGGATGTATATGTGATGTGTGTGTATGTGTATGTGCATGTATGCATGCGTGTGTACACGTGTGTGCATGTATATGTGTGTGTGTATGTATGCATATGCATATGCATATGCATATGTGTATGTAATATGTATGCATCTGTGTGTATGTATCTCTATGTCTCTCTCTTTCTCTCTATCTATATCTCTCTCTTTATCTCTCTCTCTCTCTCTCTCTCTCTCTCTTTCATCTCTCTCTCCCTCTTTCTCTCTCTCTCTCTCTCTCTCTCTCTCTCTCTCTCTCTCTCTCTCTCTTATTCTCTCTCTCTATCTCTATTTATAATAAAGAACAAAACAATCACTTACATCGATGTAATTCTTTTGAATGCCCTCGTCAAAGCCCAATTGACATCATCTCTTGTCAAATTCCAAAGAATCAATGCCAAAAATCTCCTACAAAACAAAAGAAAAGAGAGATTCAAAAACCCTAATCTTAAAACCCTAACCCTAAAACATGTATATGTGTGTATATGTGTATGTATATGTGATGTGTGTGTATGTGTATGTGCATGTATGCATGTGTGGGTATAGATATGTGAGTGTGTATACATATGTGAGTATCTATTAATATGTGTGTGTATGTAATATGCATGTGTATGCATGTGTGTATGCATGTATGTATGTGTGTGTACATGCAAATATGTGTGTATGTATCTCTCTCTTTCTCTCATCTCTCTCTCTCTCTATCTCACTCTATATCAATCAAAAACAAAACAATCACTTACATTGATGTAATTGTTTGGAGCATTGTCGTCAAAGTCCACTTAGTGTTTTCCTTCGTCGAATTCCAAAAAACTGATGCCAAAATCTCCTACAAAACAAAAGAAAAGAGAAATTCATAAACCCTAAGCCTAAAACCCTAACCCTAAAACATGTATATGTGTGTATGTGTGTACGTGTGTATGTGTGTATGTATATGTGATGTGTGTGTATGTGTATGTGCATGTATGCGTGTGTGTGTGTATACATATGTGAGTGTGTATATATGTGTGTGTGTATGTAATATGCATGTGTGTATGTATGTATGTTTGTGTACATGCATATGTGTGTGTATGTATGTATGCATATGCATGTGTATGCACATATGTGTGTGTATACATATGTGAGTGTGTATTTATATGTGTGTGTATGTAATATGCATGTGTGTATGCATGTATGTATGTGTGTGTACATGCAAATATGTGTGTATGTATCTCTCTCTTTCTTTCATCTCTCTCTTTCTTTCATCTCTCTCTCTCTCTATCTATCTCACTCTATATCAATCGAAAACAAAACAATCACTTACATTGATGTAATTGTTTGGAGCATTGTCGTCAAAGTCCACTTAGTGTTTTCCTTCGTCGAATTCCAAAAAACTGATGCCAAAATCTCCTGCAAAACAAAAGAAAAGAGAAATTCATAAACCCTAAGCCTAAAACCCTAACCCTAAAGCATGTATATGTGTGTATGTATATGTGATGTGTGTGTATGTGTATGTGCATGTATGCATGTGTGTGTATACATATGTGAGTGTGTATATATATGTGTGTGTGTGTATGTAATATGCATGTGTGTATGTATGTATGTGTGTGTACATGCATATGTGTGTGTATGTATGTATGCATATGCATGTGTATGCACATATGTGTGTGTGTACATATGTGAGTGTGTATTTATATGTGTGTGTGTATGTAATATGCATGTGTGTATGCATGTATGTATGTGTGTGTACATGCAAACATGTGTGTATGTATCTCTCTCTTTCTTTCATCTCTCTCTCTCTCTATCTATCTCACTCTATATCAATTGAAAACAAAACAATCACTTACATTGATGTAATTGTTTGGAGCATTGTCATCAAAGTCCACTTAGTGTTTTCCTTCGTCGAATTCCAAAGAACTGATGCCAAAAATCTCCTTCAAAAACCCTAATCCTAAAACCCTAACCCTAAAACATGTATATGTGTGTATGTGTGTATGTATATGTGATGTGTGTGTATGTGCATGTATGCATGTGTGTATACATATGTGAGTGTGTATATATATGTGTGTGTGTATGTAATATGCATGTGTGTATGTATGTATGTGTGTGTACATGCATATGTGTGTGTATGTATTTATGCATATGCATGTGTGTATGCACATATGTGTGTGTATAAATATGTGAGTGTGTATGTAATATGCATGTGTGTATGTATGTATGTATGTATGTGTGTGTGTACATGCAAATATGTGTGTATGTATGTATGCATATGCATGTGTGTATGTATACATGTCTGTGTGTACATGAGTGTATGTATATGTGTGTATACATGTATGTATGTATGTGAGTATGAGAATGAATATATATGTGTATGTATATGCATGTGTGTATCTAATATGCATGTGTGTATGTAATATGCATGTGTGTATGTAATATGCATATTTGTATGTAATATGCATGTATGTATGTATATGTGTGTATGCATGTGAGTATGTAATATGTATGTGTATGTATATGCATGTGTGTATGTAATATGTATGTGAGTGTGTATATGATACGCATGTGTGTATGTAATATGTATGTGAGTATGTCTATGCATATGTGTGTGTATGTATGTATGAATCTCTCGCTCTATCTCATTCTCTTTCTATTTCATCTCTCTCTCTCTTTCACATTCTCTATATCTTTCTCTTTCATCTCTCTCTTTCTTTCTCCTTCTCTCTCTCTCTTTATGTTTCTCTAGATCTCTCTCTTTCTTTCATCTCTCTCTCTATCTCACTCTATATCAATCGAAAACAAAACAATCACTTACATCAATGTAATTGTTTGGAGCATTGTCATCAAGGTCGAGTTAATGTTGCCCTTCGTCGAATTCCAAAGATTTGATGCCAAAAAGCTCCTGCAAAAGGAAAGAGAAAAGAAATTAGAAAAGGGAAAACACAAAGAAAGAGAAAGGGTGCTACAGTATGTGCAATTCTTACCAAAATTTCAGATCTAGAGAAACAGAGAAGTAGAGAAAGAGAGAGAGAGAGAGAGAAAGAGAGAGAAAGAGAGAGATGTGTGTACACAATAGGTTCGGAATGTAGTTCGCGTGTGCAAACTCGACAGTAGTAAACTTTGGTTCAAAATGCAAGCAGATGTCGAATTTTTGCTCTCGGGCCCGGTTAAAAGTTGCCTCGGTGTGAGTGTCGGTATAAGCGTCGGTAACTTTCAGTAAAGTACCGATGCCTATACCGGTGCTCATACCGACGCCGTCTATACCGACGATTCAATGACTGTCGGTATTGCATCCGTGGTTTTTCAAGCATTTTCAACGGTCATACCGACACCGAGGGATGACCGTCGGTATGGGTAACGTCGGTATGCCCCTAATATGTTGTAGTGAGATTTCGAAGAAAGTTTTTGAAGAGATTTTGGAACAGCTCATGCACCATTTTTCAGACAAAAATTACGCTTCTTCTTTTTCATTTGGTGTGCAAGCCTTAAAGAAGTTTAGGCCAAAAGGTATGGGGAGTTTCATAGTCATCTTCAACAATAGTGTCATGCCTACAAGGTAAGCTTTTGAAGCTTTATCAATGCAAAGGCACCCATACGGGTTGCAGCCCATGTGCCCAGAAGGATGTGGGAGAGCAAGTATCTTTCCCTCCCCCTTGGATACAAAGGAAGAGTGTTCTCATGCACCTCTTATAGGCCTTCTGGAGAGTAAAATAGCAAATATATGGGATATCGGTCCCACCACAAGGGCTCATAAAGGAAAGAAAATTGAATTCGAGGAGAGAGAGATAAGAGAGAGAGAGAGATGCTCTTTGATTTATCCCCTAAATGACCTACCTACACTCACTAAATTGATCATATCTCTTGTATAGGACATAGGGATTGAGTAAGGTGGGATTGAGTAAGGTTTATCTTTTTGTGGATGTGTGGGATGGAGAGAGGATTTACAAGACACCTTTTTACTTCATGTTTTGCATAAACAAATCATTGATTATGAATATTATTACTTAGGAATTGCATTTTGTATTCGCATGACTTATTAGTTATATTGTCTATTTAGATCTAAATGAATCGGGACAAGATTGTATCTCCACTGTTGAGGTGGTCGAGCTTGAATAAACATACATTGAGGAGACATTACAATATATGAGGGGCATACAGACGTTGTCAATACGGAGGGTCACGTCTCGATGTCGGTATGAACATTGAAAATGCTCAAAAAACTATGGAGGCAATACCGTCGATCATTTAATCACCGCTATACTCGTTTAAAATCAATAGTCAGTATGCGCATCGAAAATCAGCCGTGTCGGTATGAGCATTGGTATAAGCATCGATATAAGGATCGATAATTTGCTTGAAATTACCAATGCTCATACCGATGCCTATATGGCGCAATGTTTTAATTGGACCAAAGAGCAAAAATTCGACATTTGCTCGCGTTTTGAACCAAAGAGCAAAAATTCGACATTTGCTCGCGTTTTCTACTATCGAGTTTGCGCACGTGAACTACATTCTAAGCATATTGTGTACACATCTCTCTCTCTCTCTTTTGCTACACACATCTCTCTATTTTTCTAGATCTCAAATTTTGGTAAGTATCGCACATACTGTAACACCCTTTCTCTTTCTTTGTGTTTTCTTTTTTCTAATTTCTCTTCTCTTGAATTTTGCACGAGGTTTTTAGCATCAGTTCTTTGGAATTCGGCGAAAGACAACATTAAGTGAACTTTGACGACAACGATCCAAACAATTCTTCTTGTCCACGTCCTGTAGGACAGTTGGTTGAGCTTTGGTCTCTTGAAGCGGAGGTCCAAGGTTCAAGTCCCAGGCTGGACATGTTATGGCTTAGGCCAGCTAAACTCAGTTGTAATCATGTCTCTCAGTTGTAACCTTGTCTAACCCCTACTTTGTGGGATACGCGAGGTCTCGCGGGTGCTATGCCCATTCACTTGTAGAGTTGCAATTTCAAAGTTAAAGTCCGGGGAAGCAGGCTTCTGCTAAACCTCCATTAAAAAAAAAAAAAAACAATTCTTCCTCTTACTTTACTCACTTCACTTAAGTGTGAGAAGAAGTACTTATGCATATGCATGTAAGTATGCATGCTTGCACGAGTTTCTGTATAGAGAGAAAGGCACAGAATGTACATAAAGATGTGATACTAGTTGCGCTCATCGGCTCTGTCTCTGCACATGGCTTAATAAATTAAAACATAATTGGCGATGATCATGAACACGAGAATGAAAGTGTATACCTTGACAGCCAGTGGCAGCTTTATAGCCATCACCTTCGTATCCATCAGTGCAGTTACAGTTGTATCCAGAAATCTCGCCATTCTCGACGCATCCTGCGTTTGGATGGCAAGCATAATCCGATTGCCCGACCTTTGCATAGCAGTACTGCAATTATCGGTATTTCCAGAGTATGCAATCGACCAAGCTACTGAGATGCCGTAATGGCCCTGTGCAGGTGCACCGCTTGCGTATGGTGGAAGCACAAAAGTAGAAGGGTTGAGCACCGTGGGGAAGCCGCATATATCAGGCCATGCTGCATAGTTGACTCCATGTCCGAATAAATCAAGCTTGGATGTTTTAGGAGGAATGGCATTGACACAACAAGAATAGATGTGGCAAAATTTGAAGTCATATTGGTTGTAGCATGCTGTTTCGCATGAGATGTTAAAATTCTCCTGGTTACCTCGATCCGCTGAGCAATAGCCTGACGCTCGACATCCTGTCACAACAAACCAGTTGCTTCCTGACAAACCAAATCGTCCGTCGGCGGAAAATTCAAGAGCAGAATGTCCATCGAAGGCGTTAGCATTCTCACAGTCAGCAGGCATGGCCTTCAATTCAGTGGAGTTTAGAATGAGTGTATTGGTAGAAAAGCTCAACACTTGTAACTCCGAAGTGCTGTTTGTGCTTATCTGCAAAAAAGCAGGACGCCATCGCCATAGATCGCATTGCGCTTGCATTTAATCCTAAAAGGAGAAAGGCCACAGCCTTCTATCATGCCGAATGGATAGGGTATGCTCAAATTACCACAAGATTGCTTGGCATAGTCGCAAGAAGGAGCTGCCTGCAAACGGCGAGCAAGGATGCCGTCCAATGTGACGAGCATGAGCCAGATCAGAATGGAAACGACCTTACACTAAGAAAAGGGGTCTGCATTCGGCTTGTGTCAAGTTTCGCCATGCCTTCATTCCGCGCTGGAAGCTGGAGCTGTGGCTTTGAATGGGGTAGGAGTAAACGACAGCGATGAGAGAGCTTCAAGAGGCTCGAGATATTATGCAGGGTAATACTGTAAGCTTTACGTAGCCGAGCAGCGAGTTCATCATACGCGGCGAGGACTTCGTCAAACGTTCTAAGTGTAGGTTCACACAGGGCGGCGCCACAAGCCTGCCAACGCTCTACATCAATAGCATGTTGACATTTGTCACCTAGCGTTCACAAAGGGCGGAGGCAATGGAAAAGTTTTCTTCCACATCACGGAACAAACTGAGAAAATTTGTTCCGGGCTCCCCCCTCGCCCCTTGCATGTTCCAGGCTCCAGGTCATTAAAAAAATCTTATTTTATTATTTTTGCTCTTTCAATTGTCATATGAGTGTATATTTTATTTGCTATTTCATTGTTCAGACAGGGCGGCAGCAGAAAAAAAGCTTTCTATCGTTCCACCTCTCTATTTGAACATGTAAGCGGCGGCAGCATGAGTTTTTGCGTTGTTCCATCCGGAACATAGCTAAAAACACTCTCAGTTCTGCCGGCTCTGTGTGAATGCACCCTAAGCAACATAAAATGCGTGTGGGTTCAAGGTTGCTCTTTTAAATTTCAAACTTTAGAATATCATGAACTCTCATGACCTTTGGGCTTGCCTTAATAAACGAAATATTATTAATTTTATCATAAAAATTATAAGGCTTGGAGGGATCACTCTATGGGATGTGATTATCTCCCCACACTCATTTCTCCTTATTCGAAGTACTCTGAGTTGTAGAATGTTTGTAGAATGTGGTTATCTCGATGGAGATAAAAAATCATTGCACCTTGAACTCTTACTTCTTTAGCAACCTTAATTTTTTTTTTTGCATGAGTTTATTTGGGCAGGTTGGCTTTCTCTCTGGAAGAACTCTCAACTCGGTATTAAGGAACATAAATGCAAAAAACTTGGTGTCAATAGTCGGAAACATCTAACACATAATGGTTAGTTGATCCAAGATGATTCTATTCTCTGGTTGACTAACTTGTCTGCTTCCTATAAACAAGTCTTGACGCATCCGAAATCTATTACATTGGAGTCACTGTGGAGGATTTTGGGGCGAACCATCTCCTAAGTTTATTAGATGGGCACACACGAGTGCCATGTGGCACCCATGTGTGATGCCACTGTTTGAGGCTCCTTTTTTTTTTAATGGAGGTTCGGTCGAGGCCTACTCCCTTATGCTTTAACTTTGAAATTGCAATTGTACAAGGAAGGGCATAGTACCCATGGGATCCCTCTTATCCCACAAGAACAGGGGTTTACAAGACTGGGTTAAATGGCAGTCACAACCACCACAGGGCTGGACAAACAGTGGCACATCAGCCACATTCAACATCTTTCTAAGATACACATGTCCCTTACATGTTGCTGCCAAGGGTTGAACCCTCGCCCCCGCCTCAAGAGACGAGAGGCCCAACCACAGGGCTGGACAAACAGTGACACATCAGCCACATTCAACACCTTTCTAAGATACACATGTCCCTTACATGTTGCTGCCAAGGGTTGAACTCTCGCCCCCGCCTCAAGAGACGAGAGGCCCAACTACCAAGACAACAACTTGAAACACTTTGAGGCTCCTTTACATGGTAAATTTGAGAGAGAGTAAATGGGGATTCGAAACCATAGCATGCTACAAATGACTGACACGCTATGTGAACTAAGCCTAACGGCATCCACACATAGAGAAGATATGTGCTCAAGCGAAGAGAGCAAGTGACATGCACACGCTCAAAGGAGAGAATTTCACTCCTCCCCTTTTCCTTCTTCTTCTCCTCCTCTTGAATGAAAAGGAAATGGAAAACTCCTTCTTATATTTTTCAAAAAAGCTGCAATTTACCGATATATGGGATTAAGAGCTACTTCGTGAGCTACCCACGAATTCCTGGCGATCGAGCCGAGAACCTCAAAAATGAAGAGAGTAATAGGGGCTCAACGTTATAAAATACATCCTTTAAGATCACTTGTAGCTCTACCTCATTAACAAACCTATCAAGGCTATGGATATTGCGAAAAAGATGTTGTACCACTTCAAGCAAGAGAGGGATTTAATACTCAAAATTTTATATAAATTATATAAAAGATGTCGCACTAACTAGTTTGTTGATCAGTGGAAGTATGGACTTCATTGTCTATAGTCTTTCCCTATGAACATAAAAAACTTCTTGCAATGGTTGATCATTCACATTGTGCAATATGGGCTGGAGCCCATGTGCTCACAAGGATGTGAGAGAGAAAATATATTTCCCCCCTCCTTGGATACAAAGGAAGACCATTCTCATGCGCCTCTTGAAGGCCTCTTAGAGAGTAAAATAGTGAATATATGGGATATCAGCCCCACCACCTATGATCATAGAGAGAAGAAAGTCGAATTCAAGGGGAGAGAGAGAGAGAGAAGAGAGAGAGAGAGAGAGAGGGAGAGAGAGAGAGAGAGCATGCCCTTTGATTTGACCACCCCCTCAGTGACCTACCTACACTCACTAAATTGGCCATATCTTGGATTATACATGTCCAAATCAAGAAATTGAAAATTTTTTGGATCCTTTGATTCAAGATCTTTTTAATGATACTTATTTGATAGATTTCGGTTAGATATGAACATTTGTATAGGGCTTGCAAGTTGACTAAGTAGGATCATGATAAATGTTTGAGGCATGATTTCTTTCATTATCTTTCCATAGATATTTATGGGAGATGTTTGCATCTTATAGGAGATAACTTTTCTTATATTCCTCTTGATTTAGAATTATAAAGATAAATTTATATTCAAATTCTCATAGAAAATGAATTAAAAGAAAAGGGAAAAGGTGTTATTGGTTATTGTTGTTGGAGTTTGAAGTGTGCAAAAGCACATGAATAGCTTAGCACAAGGAAGAAGAAGAATCTTGGAGCACAACACACACTATTGAATGTATTACCAAGAGAATATACAAAGATAAGTAAATCATTAGGGTAATAGGTGTATATACAAGTAGGGGGAGAAAAACCTCCTAACGAGGGAAAAAAGTGCCCTGGCAGTCCTAGTGTGTTTACACACATGAATACCAAAATGTATCAACAAATCCCTCCTAGGAGTGATGCAGTGAACAAGGAGCTCACACTCATGTATGAGGAAGTTCCAAGCTATGCAGAATCAATCCACAAAAAGACGTAAGCCTAAAGCTTTGCAAAAAGCTTCAAACTTCTCCCTAGGTAGATCCTTTGTGAAAAGGTCTGCAATGTTCTCATGTGTAAGGACATATGCCAAACAGATCTCTCCAACAAAGAACCTCTCCCTAACATAATGATAGTGCACCTCAATGTGCTTAGTGTGAGCATGGAGCACGGGGTTCCTCGCAAATGCCAATGCGCTCAGACTGTCAGTGAAGATGATGGTGGCAAAAGACTGACCAACACCCAAATTAGCCATAAGGCATCTAAGCCACACACACTCAAAAGTTGCAATGGAAGATATCCTATACTCAGCCTCACAACTAGAAGTGGCCAGAATAGGCTGCTTCTTGCTCAACCAAGATATGCATGAACTACCATGCATGAAGGAAAAACCACTGGTGGACACACGAGTGTCAATAGCAACTAGCCTTGCGAGAGTCATAAAACGCATATAAATTTGGCAGTAGTGATCCCCCCTTGGGATAAAATAATCCAAGTAGCCAAATACCACTCAAGTAGCGAAAAATGTGCTTAACCACTTTCCAATGCTTGATACCTAGGCAATGCATAAACTTGCTTATCTGTGAGACAACGAATTGAATATCAGGCCTAGTTATGCATTAGTAAATCAAGCATCCAATGACCTCTTCATAGAGAGCAACATCAAATGCATCTCAGGCATCATGAATACAACCATAAACCTTTTTCCATAGGAGTGGCAATAGGTTTGCAATCTTCAAGGCCAAAATGCTACACTAATGTGTCAATATATATTTTTTGACACAAACCTATTTCGGCATCAACTTGCATAAAGTGAATGCCCAAATAATGATGCAAATGCCCCAAATTTGATATCTCAAATGAGGCATGCAAATCAGCCTTAAAATCAGCAATATGGGTCTCATTAGGTCTAGTGAGTAGCATGCCATCAACATAGACAACAATGATTAAAAGCACATCATTTACACACTTAACATATAAGTGCTCTTAGTTGGACTGTTCTCAAAACCATGTGCAATCAAGTAGGCATGTATCTTTTCATACCAAGCACATGGTGCTTCCTTCAAACCATATAATGCCTTTTTCAATCTGCACACTTTGTTTTCATGCCCTTTCTGGTCAAAACCACAAGGCTGAAAAACATACACCTCTTCATGTAAGTCACCATTCAAAAATGCAGTTTTAATGTCCACTTGATGTACATTCCAACCATGATGATCTGCAAGTGCACAGATGCAAATAACAATAGTCATTTGGCATGTGGGAGCAAAGGTCTCATAAAAAACAATGCCTCTTTCTTGAGCATAACCTTTTACAACAAGCCTAGCCTTATACCTCTCAATCGTTCCATCAAGCTTACACTTTATCTTATATACCCACTTAGTGACAATGGCCTTCTTGCCAGGAGGCAAGTCACATAAAGTATAGATACCATTGTTCATAATAGCATCATATTCTGATTGCATAGTAGCCATCCAATTTTAGAATTTTTTGCTTCATCAAACGAAACAGGCTCATTCTCATCACAAAAAGTAGAGGCAAACATAGCATAACAATCCAATGCAAAAGAAGCACTATGAGAGCTTGAATGAGTATGATATGATATTGAAGCACATAAACACTTTGGACTTTGCTGTCAATGGATATACCCATGCACACATGGAAAAATCATCAATGAAAGTCATGAAGTAAAGGTAGTTCCCAAAAGAAGGTTTCTACTTAGGACCACAAACATCACTATGAACAAGGTACAATTCCTAAGTAGCTGGTACTGAACCATCTTTTGGAAAGCAAGTATGTTTCATTTTGCCCATACACTATTCATGAGAAGATGGGTCATAATCGCAAACAGTAGTGAATGCCCATTCTTTGTTCTGCGCAAGATTAACAGACTCTATTTTGGGTGTAGAGGCCTCTGCAACAACCATTCCAACCTCTTTTTTCTTTGCCTCTTTTGGAGTCAGTTTTGGACAACTCTTTATGAAATGATCATTTTCTTTATAGTATTTTCAAAATAATTTCTATTTTTTTGTTTTCTTCTCGTCTTTTTTATCCTTCTTTGATTGTGTAGAATTAATAGATTTCTGCTTACTAGTAGAGGGGCTCCATTTACCTTTGCCCTTCTGACTAGCTAGGAAATCTTGATCTACAACATCCATAATGGACCTCTTTTGCCTAGACTGGTCTTGTTGCAACAAAATAGAGACTTAACTCCTCAAATGTTAAGGCATTTGGATTTTGTTTCCCCATCAATCAAAGAGTAGAAGCAAAACTCTGATATGAATCAAGAAGATGGTTCAGAACAGTCTACACAAGTGAACTATCTAGAAAGACTTCATTAGTAGAAATCAATTGCTCCTTCAAATCTTTGATCTTTGTAAAAAAAACTATCCATGGAATCTCCTTCATTCATGTGCTCACTGTCCAACTATTTTCGAAGGTAAGCAACATGAGCCTCATTCCTTGCCTGGTATAAAGTGGTAAGGGTATCCCAAGCATCCTTTGTTGTTTTGCAGGAGAATGTGAGGACTAATGACACATTTGATAGAGAAAGCTATCAATGCATGTGCCTAAGCATCTCTACCATCCCAATGAAGTTGCTTTGTAGTAATAGTAGGTGCAGCAAGAATTGCAGCACGAACAGGAGCCTGAAGATCATCATCTTCAATGCCATCCGCATCACCTTTAGTAACTGTATTTGCAAGTGTAATAGGACATTGTTCAACATTATGCACAATATTCAATAGGCCTTTTGTGAACAATACAAGATGCATCATATATGCCCATAATGGGTAATTGGTACCATCTAACATATTGTCAACAGCCAACATACGGAATACATCACTACTTTCAACCATGGCCTCTGAATAAAATACCCTAATGTAGAAAATGGTTGTATCTCAAAAAATAGAACAAAACTACCCTGTCAAGTTCTGCTAAACCTGTAGCAAAATTTGATGTGCTTGTACTAGTGAACCAAAACATGTATATATGTTTGACACAAAAAGTTGAAAACACCTACACACATGCTGCGATAGTGTGTTCGAAGAATGAAATGAGCTCCTAATTGCCCTGAGTATGCTCACCAATTTTTGTGCAATTTTGAGACTGTGACTGGAGGGGTGTCGATGACGTCCTAGATGAAGCAATGGCCTACTATGATACCAAGTTGGAGTTTGAGGTCTATGGAAGCAAGTGAACAACACAAGGAAGAAGAAGAAGCTTGGATCACAACACACAATACTGAATGTATTACCAAGAGAATATATAATGATAAGTAACCCCTTAGGGTAATATGTGTATATACAAGCCATGGGAAAAACCTCTTAAAAAGGGAAAAAGTGCCCCGATGGTCTTAGTGTGTTCACACATATCACTACGAAAATATATCAACAATTTTTCTATTACAATACATTAGATTATGAGTTATTTCTTTTATTTCTTCCATTGGAAATAATTCTTTATAGATTAAAGAAATAAAGAATATGAAATTATATGCACATAGGAATTCAATGAAGTGCATTCATTAATACTTTGGTTTCAAAGACGTTTATAAGTATTTAATAATGCACACAACCTTCCAAATAAATAGTTTTAGAATGGAATGGAAGACTATATCTATTGATAAGAGTGCATCGATTAAAGATTAGACATGATGGGAGGTTCACATCATTTAAGTATATGTACTAGGAATGAAATCAGAGCTAAAATGATTGGTTCATTGAGTTAATGATCTATTTTCTTTTATGTGTTACTTGACATTAATGGAAGCAATGCATGATTTGATTTCGCTAAAATCATCCTTTTGATTAATGATTTATTGCAAAGGATTGCATTGAGTACTATTGAATATATATTTTCATGCGGAAAATTCCATCAAAATGTTTCAATTAGATGCAAACGAAATTTCAAATACATAGAAAAAATCATTAAAGTATATTGAGCTTATATTTTCCAAAATGAAGTGGTATTGTTTCATGTTGTTGTGCTCATACCTTCATGTTGAAAAAGTAATTTCTTACATGCTTAAGTTATTCTCATATGCTTAAGTTATTTTATATGCTTAATTTATTATCAATTGCACCAAATTTCATGCCATTTAAAGCTAGTTTGATAGGTCAAAAGATTCCAAAGGTGCATCCATAGGTATAAAGAAATTTTATTGAAGATACTATATCAAGTGCTTAAATTTCTTTAGGGTACATAAGTTTGTGCTTGGGCTTAGGTAGATGTTGCCTCTGTTTGTGCATAAGGAGCACTACCACACCTTAAATGAGGTACTAGAACTCAACTTGGTGTTCGAGGATGGGTTATGCTCTCAACCTCAGCCTTTACATGAGAAGACTACTTGGACAAGATTCAGGAAGCCCACAACTTTAGTTCTAATACCTAGCTGATAGATGAATGTGATTCATACTTCAAGTCATGGGAAGAGAAAAGTTGATACTTCCATGGCCGACAAAGCTTTTTAGCGATCTAGTATGACACAACAGTCGTCAAAGTTATAAGCACATCTTTCCCACCAGATCTTCCAGAGGACCTCCCCTCTTATGGCATTCGAGAGGGTCATCGAGCAGCCGATTGCTTCTCCCAGTAGAGCTTGTTTCCAATTTATATGCTTCTGAAGTCTAATTTTCTTTCCAACAATCTACGAGAGCCTGTTGGAGTTGGGACAAGTAAAGAAGATGTGACCAAAATCTTCTATGGATTGGTAACAATGCTTGCACTAGCGAGATGCCCCACAAATTTTTCTAGCCTTTTGGTTGGTCCAGATTCCTCGATGAAGAATTTGGCGTAGGAGGACATACTTTTTTATTTTCTATGAGAGGGTGCTAGATAGCCATGAACTTCATTTCCCATTGCAGTCATGTCCATGACAGGCACTTCTTCTTGAGGTTGACCTAATAATCAATGTTTCCTTTGATATTCGGGATTTTTTTTAGGCAATTACCATTATGCCATCTCAGACCCAGTGAACATGGCGAGTACTGTCCCATGAGAAGATGGACTTTAGAACAGTCCTAGGAAAAACGTATGCTTTGTAAAATGTTCCATTCTTCATAGGTAATGTTGATGCTAGGGTCGATATCCTCGAAGTTGACCCATTGGTTGGTGTCTTGTTTCCAGAGATGTTTCCATTTTCTAAAGCCCTTGTTCCAGAGCCTCTTGGCACTTTGAATGTTCCAAGATTCTAGATTCCTGATGCCATGCATGCGAAACCAAATAGAGTCATTTTGTCTGATACCAGCTGCTCACTTCCAATCTTCACTACTTCTTATAAAGCTTTTGACTTTATTCCAACTCTTCCATAGGGAGCACACTAGGTTCGAGCCTTTCGGGAAAATTAAGATCGGGGAAAACAAAAGGGTCAAAATGTCAAGATTCTTCCAATTCAGGAATCCCACAAAAGTCAATGCATTCTTGTTTCTGAATATCAGTTTAGCCCATGGAGACTCCCCATTGTACCATGCCTTAATCATCCATTTTGCTGCCAATTTGGTAGACATGCAATCCATGTATAGAATACCAAGGCCCCCACTATCCCTTTGTCTAGTGCAGATGGACCATTTGATTTTAGGAACCCCCTCCTCTTGTGGTCTCATGTCCAAAGGAAGTTTCTACAAATACTTTCTAGTTTTTAAATGGTCAGAGAAATGAGGAATGTGTTAATAACCATTGTGCAACCCGCGATTGATTTGCATACCTCTCCAATATTTTAGCTTGCTTTTGAGTCTGGCCAGGACCCAGTTCCATCGCTACTCCATCGTAATACCAAATCCCAAGGGAATCCCAAGAAGCTGGAAGACTTGGCTTGGGGGAATGTTTTGGCAGCCAGGTTCAAAGAGAAGGTCAGGTTGGATCCCAACAATAGCTCTAAAAGCGGTCTTTGAGTGGTTGATTTTGGATCCAAAGGCTTCACAAAAAGTATCCAAGCACCTCCAAAATGTCTCCAGACTGGAATAATCATTGTGGACAAACGCGTTCATATCATCGGCAAATAGTCTCATGGTGTTCTACCCATGGTTATGGGGCAACAAGAGGCCTTTGATATTACCAACTTCCACTTGTTGCTCCACCAGTCTGATAAGCTCTTCCGTGGCAATTGCAAAGAGAAGGGGAGCCAAAGGGCACCCTTGTCTAATCGATGGTTTTAATTTGATTGCCTTTGAAAGTTGGCTATTAACATTAATTTGAGTCGACACGTTTCCCAATAGTGTCGAGATCAACTTGATGAATGTTTGGCTACAACCGAGATATTTAAGGGATTGCAAAATATAGTCCCATTCCAGCCTGTCGTAAGCTTTCTCAAAGTTGATTTTGAGGAAAACCACATCTTGTCTTGACTCATCCATGAAGTCGAGACCTTCCCAAATATCAATTATGGCTTCCAAAATTGACCTTCCTTTGATGAAACCCTTTTGGTCCTCACTTAACCAATCTCTTAGATGGCTTGAAATTATGTTGGCTATGACTTTAGCGATGATGTTATATCCAGTTTGAAGCATCTTAATCGGACGTGAGTTCTCAATTCTATTCTTTTCCCCTTTTTTGTGGATTAATTTGATGATGCCCTTGTTGACACAAGTCGGAAGCACGCCAAATTTGATCGCCTCTTGCCAGACCAAACAAAGAGGGGTGGCCAAAACCAACTTGAAGGACTTCAAGAACTCATTAGTGAGCCCATCCGGCCCCGGGCTTTTCCTACTAGGAAGGGCATCAATGACTTCAATGATTTCTTCTTCCGAGATAGGGGCATCAAGCAAGGATTGAAGGTTGTGTGGGATCCTATGGGAGGATACCTTAGAGATGGCTGCCATGCAGTCACGTCTATGAGGGGAGAGGGGAGTCGAGATCACCAGGAGTCTTGTAAAATGTTCTTCAATGATTATGATATTTTCTTCTTCCGTATAGCAATGCCATTTGAGTCTAGCAATATGGGGATCGATTCCCTATTTTGTTTCCTTTTAAGGATGCTACACATCTCTTTGGTTGGCTTGTCGGCTTTGCCAACCCACCACTCAAAGAATATTTGCAAAATTTTCCTTTGTATTTCTTCCTCGTATCTCAATAGCGCTCTAATTCTTTGTAGACCCTTTTGGGATTGAGCTTTTGCTTTGTTCACTTCCTCCTTGAGTTTCCAGAGTGTATGATATAGAGCTTCTCTACATCCATGCCAAATAGATTAGAGCATCTTTCTGGTTCTTATCATGATCTGCCACAACTTATCAACCGTGCATCTTCAGCTCTTGGTTGGGGATGAGTAGGAAGCGAAAACCTCCTTCCACACTTTGAGAATTTCTTGATGGATGGAGGGGAGAGAGAAAGAAGTCGAGCAAGCATGAAACCAAGGAGCCTTACTGGTTTTGGAGAGAGGCTAGAAGGAGATAATGATCGGGTAGTGATCAGAGATGGCGAGGTCGGCACGTTGCGAGAGGGAAGGAAGGCCCCACTACTGAATAATGCTCTGAGCAATGTAGCTTCTATTGAGTCTAGATTTCCTCAAGTCCTTGCTCGCTTGGAGATTTGACCATGAAAAGCCATTCGACTCTTTGAATTTGACGAGATCCAAGTGCAGTTTGGTTTTGTCCCAAGTTTCTTTCTCTCGATTGTCAATGACTTGGCCCTTGCCATTCCATCTATCTGCGGGGTCCTCCACCATATTGAAGTCACCGCAAATTAGCACGTTGTGGGGCAGTGAGTCCAAGGAGGCCATGGTGTTTAGTCTCTCCACCTCCGCATTAGGGGTGTACATAGAAAGCAATGTAAATAAAAAAGGGGCACCAAAGGAAACAACAATCCATCTACGGCTCTGGTCTTCAATGTAGTTCTCAAACTTTTCAACCCACAATTGATTTATACCAATTACTGTCCCACCAGACCCCTGGGAGTGTGACGTCGAAATCCAAACATGGGTTGGAGAGACATGTCTAAGGTGTTTTTGTAGTTCTGCTCCCTCAGTTGTAGTCTCTTGAATATAGATAAATTCATGGTTTGGGCTTATGTCACGAAGCCATTGACCAATGGTGGTCGCTCTTGAGGGGTCGGTCAACCCCCTTGCATTTAATAAGATGATGATCATTCTCATAAGCTACCCTCTTTGTGGGAGGGTGCCTTATCCTTCCTCTTCTTGGATTCATCTTTCTTTTTCATAGGGAGGGGATCCTGACTTAGCAATTTGTTCTTGTGGGGGCTTTTCTAGGGTAACTCAATAGGTTGTTTTCCCTTGCGGGAGGCCTCCTATTGGAATGAACAGGAAACAACTTTCAAAATCATCAATCCAATGATGGAACTTTCACTATCCATGTTGTCTTCATTGCTAGTGGTAAAGCCATCTTCTTTGCTTGTAGTGTAACCCTCTTGATTGGTTTCTTTGTTGTCAGGGATCTCTAGAACTTTGTCGCTCGTATTGGCCTCAAACTGGTTCCTACATGGGTAATCAAGCTCATTAATCTCCTTTTCGAGATTGCAATACAAGTTGTTTTGGAGGGGTATCTGGCAAACAGCTTCTCTCAAAAATTTCCCTAGGGCTTCTTTTCCTTCTTCTTATAACTTTTGTGAACCCATCTAAGTGAGTCTCTGGGTTTTGGGGGCCCTTAACTTCCTCTTCATTCATTGGGTGATTCAATGTTCCATTGTTGTCTTGATCTTTTTTGAGTGCTTCTTGTTTTTTTTTTTGCTTTTTTGTCTCAATGGGAAATCTTTATTTTATATGTCATCATTACAGCTCAATCAATGCCTTCTCGACCTCGCAATCCTTTTTTTTGTTTGAGTGATAGTAAATGATGACTAAATTGATGGAGGAACATATAGCTGCACCCCCAAGAGTCAAGCAAATGATTGATTCATAGAGAATCTTATATTGCTATTTACATGTCATTGTTACAATTCAATCAATGCCTACCTCATCTTGCAATCATTTTTTTTCTTTGAGCAACAATAAATGATGGTTAAATGATTTAGATGAAAATTTTGCTTGTCATGACGTCCTTGAGGGTAGCGTGATGAAACCCTAGTGCTCTATTGGTCTGCTTGTAAGTGTCGTGAGGCTTGCCCCTGCAAGGTATGTCCTCTGTCACCTCCATTGGTGGCGAGTGGGCTCTATGCTACTTTTATCCTTTGTATGTTGTGGGTGGGCTTATGCATCATAAATGGCACTCCACAAGGCCTTGCAAAATGGAATCTCATCTGGCTTGACTGTTGATGGCCCATGTGGTAAGGTCCCTAATTGTTTTACTGACTATGACCACCTCAAAATGATTCCTAAAGATGAATCTTGGAAATCCATACTATCGGGTATGAATGGTGGATTTGTTGGTAATGCATGGAGTGAAATTGCTAACCCTAATCTTGGACTAGCTCTCAATGATTCTACTAATCTTGTTTCTATTGATGTATGAAACATCACAAAAAATGAATTAATGTGACACTAGGACACCTCTATGGTCAACATTAACTCAATGGTTCTCCAAACTTTGAGAAATGACTGCTTAAACTAAGAACTTTACTTCTTCAAAAATTTCTAGTCACTAAAATGACATACCTTCACTCTTTTTCTTATTTCTCTTACCACAAATATTATTTCTCAAAGATCCTTTGGTGGATGAAATTACAAGAGAAGAGCTTTCGAAAATGCTATTAGCTGCTAAAAACGGAGCACTACACATCAAGTTATGGCCTTCACAAGATGACTATGTATGAGCTGCCAAAACTGAAAACTTACATGTTTTAGTAAAAAATATGTCCCTATAATGAAAATTCGATGCCTAGCATTGACTTGCAACAAGAATCCAATGCCACACATGGAATTCATGTGTTTTAGGCCACTTTTTAGCACCTAAACTACCCCTGTAAACCACAGACATGAAGGAAAGAACTTTTGTGTGGAAATTCAATGTTAGGCAACAACTTCATGCTAAAACTCGATGCCAAGCATCGATTTGCTCCACAAAGCTCATGTTTTTAACAAGATTTAACAACAAGTAAAACTCAGAGAATGAAAAAAATGACTTATCAACACAAACTTGACTTCCATATACTTCAAGTAGTACCTGTGTGCATAAAGAGAATATGTATACGAATTCTTAACATAAGATGTAAATCTTATATTAACCACCATCCAATGACTTTGAAGTAAACCAAAATCTTCATGTAGAAGACAATGTTCAAATACATCATGTGGATGGCTGATGCACACCACCAAGCTTCTTCCTTCATTACTTCTTCTCATTGCTTCTTACCTTTTGCTTCATCATAGTTCTAAGGTTCTTCATCACCTTTGACCATATATGCATAATTCTTTTGACTTATGTAAGAAGTATCATATGAATACCTTTCTGGTTGTCTTCTTGTCCTACTTGACCCCCTTGGTTCACATTCTTCATATTTGTCTGGATACACCTCTTCATCAAATATAGTAGCTTCCTCATTTCTTCTTGCTAATACACTTCTGGATGTACTTGCTTGCATATCTTCTTCATCTTCATTCACCTGCACACTTGATTTTCTTTTCTCACATCTTCTTACCTCTTCTTCAAATTCTTCAGTTGTATGACTTTGATCTACATAACAAATTTTTTGTTCATCAAATGTAAAATCTCTAGAAATAAGAAATTGTTTGGTTAGAGGATTCCACAACGTGTAACCCATGTGCTTTTCATCATAACCAATGAACACATATTTTTCTACCTTTGGTTCAAGTTTATGTCTAAGTTGTGATGGCACATAAGCATATGCAATTGATCCAAATACTTTACAATGATCTAGTGTTGGTTTCTTACCCCACCAAGATTCATATGGAGTCACTCCATTTAGAGTTGTGCATGGTAATCTATTCACAAGATATGTAGCTGTATTTATAGCCTCGACCCAAAGATAATTTGGACAATTCTTCTCCTTTAGCATAGCTCTAGAAGACTCAACCAAAGTCTTGTTTCTTCTTTCTGCTACACCATTTTGTTGTGGTGTATACCTGGAGGTTATTTCTCTCTCAATACCTACATTCCAAAGATAATCATTGAACTCTTGGGAGAAGTATTCTCCCCCTCCATCAGACCTTATTCTTTTAAGCTTTTGACCTGTGACTCTCTCTGCATATGCATGAAAATGCTTGAAGGCTCCAAACACTTCTGATCTTTCCTTCAAAACATAGAGAGTTATCCATCTTGTAGCATCATCAATGAAAAGAACATAGTACCTTGAGCCACGGATAGATCCTTCTTTTGTTGGTCCCCATACATTTGTATGAATGAGCTCTAGAAATCCATCATGTTTGAATCCTTTCTTTTGAAATGGTAACCTGTGTGCTTTTCCCATCTAACATGCTTCACATTTATAAATCATATGTTGACTTTGCACATTTGGTAATCCTAGTACAAACTGATTTGCAACCATAGCTTTAATTCCCTTTTCCTTGAAATAACCTAATCTCTTATGCCAGAGATCAAGTTCTGTAATCACTCCTTCACCATGTGTGAGCAAAGCCTGACTAATGTTCCCTTGCACTCTTAAAGTAAAGGTCTACCTTCTTTCTTACCACAACAATCTGATTATATCCATTCTCTGGATCTTCAACAAATACTCCTTCATTTGTAAACCTAACTTGAAAACCTTTTTCAACTATCTGTCCCACACTAATCAAGTTTGTAGGTATTGTGGGAACATACAAAACATTGCTTAACAAATCTCCTCCACTCTTGCATTTCACTTTTCCAATTGAATGTGCACTATGTCTTGTATTATCACCTATTTGAACTGTATGACTAGAAATGCCTTTTTCCAATTCTGACATCAATTCTATGTTTCCTGACAAATGATTAGAACATCTAGAGTCAATGTAAAATACCTTTAGATCTTCTTTATCTGATGTGGTGTTTGAATTTATCATCAAGGATGTATGACCTTTATTATGTGTGCCAGTTGCATAATTGTAGTAGGTGGTGCTGTAGGATTGATTCTGCCCCCAACTTCTTCCTCCACCTCTACCATAGCCTCCTCTTTGATTTTGTCTACCTCTCTGATAATATCTTTGAAATCTTCCACCTTTGCCTCTACTATTGGTATTCTGATTTTGATTTGATCCTTTGCTGATTATGCCAATAGTGATGAGCCAAATGATTACTCAATCCACAAATCTAGCAAGCCTTCTTATTGTTATTCTGGTTACCTCTTCCTCTTCCAAAACCTCTTGCTCTTCCTATGCCAGTGCCTTTATCTCTTGCATAATAAACTTGAGAACTCGATTCCTCTTCATCCTTTGCTTTACCTTTATCTTCTTTCTTCTTGTTCTTCATATACATTAAATAACTTTGTCCTTTATCTCCATCTCCCTTCAAGTCTTGCTCAAATGTGAGCATCAAACCAAGCAATTGATTCAAATATAGAACATAATGATTCAAAGAAAGTTCTATTGACAAGACAAAAAGTTTTCACCTTTCATCTCCTCTCAAACCTGCAATCAATTGAGTGATCAATCTCTGATCTTCAACATCTTCATCTATGGATCCAAGACTATCTACTAGATCCTTCATCTTAGTGACATAATCACTAATACTTTGACTTGGCTTCTTCTTGAATGTAGTAAACTCTGACCATAGACTTGCTTTCATTGCTTTGGTAGTGCTTTGGAAATGATATTCCGATGCATTCCATATATCTTCAGCTTATTCCAATCCTCTGATGTGTGGTAACAAATGATATGAGATTGTATTGTAGATGTAAGCTTTTGCACTTGCATCCTTCTTCTGCCAATGCTTTAAAGCATCTAGTTCCTTTTTCTTTAGTCGGCTTTCATCTTCAAATACTGTCTTCTCTTCTTCATCATTTATGAACACCATTAGATCCTTACTCATAAGTAAGGCCTCCATTCTCATTACCCATGCAGGATAATTATCTCTGTCTAGTTTGTCAATGGAGATATGTTATGCCATAATTCTTTGATTCTGCTTCAACCTGTGAGTTTAAAGCCTAAAGAATAATAACATTTGGAGTTCTTTGTGTATGAATATAATTTTGAAGTAATCTCTTGATGCCTTGTGCCTTTGAATGCTTTAGCTTTCAAACTTTAATCAAAACTTTTCAAAAACTTCTCATACCTTTGATGCCTTCTACTCTCGAGAATCTTTCTGTTCTGATACCACTTGTTAATGTATGAAACATCACAGAAAATGAATTAATATGACACTAGAACACCTCTATGGTCACCATTAACTCAATGCTTCTCCAAACTTTGAGAAATGACTACTTAAACTAAGAACTTTGCTTCTTCAGAGATTTCTAGTCACTAAAATGACATACCTTCACTCTTTTGCTTATTTCTCTTAGCACAAATATTATTTTCCAAGATCTTTTGATAAATCAAACTAAAAGAGAGGAGCTTTCCAAGAATCTATTACTTGCTAAAAATGGAGCACTACACATCAAGTTATGGCCTTCACAAGATGACTATGTATGAGCTACCAAAATTGGAAAACTTGGCTGTTTTAGTATAAAATATGAACTTGTAATGAAAATTCAATGCGTAGCATCAACTTGCAACAAGAATTCGATGTCAAGCATCGAATTCATGTGTTTTAGGCCACTTTTTCAGCACCTAAACTACCCCCTTAAACCACATGCATGAAGAAAATAACTTTTGTGTGGAATTCGATGCCAGGCATTGACTTCACGTTGAAACTCGATGCCAGGCATCGAGTTGCTCTACAAAGCTCATGTTTTTAACAAGATTTAACAACATGTAAAACTCAGAGAATGAAAACAATGACTTATCAGCACAAACCCGATGCCATGCATCGAGTTGCTTGGAAAACTTCAACTTTTGACATCATTACATAGTAGGCAAAGCATGGAGATGGAGGAGAGAGTCTCATACACAGAACTTTATTTAGTTCTTCTCATAACTATGAAAAAATCAGAAGTTTACAAGTGCTTTCTCACTGAGAGAAGCCCCACTATACTTAGTCATACAAAATGAACTCCTTCTCACATTCTATCACTCGCTCTCGTTCACACGTCAGTTGATACAAACTAACTTATATAGATTTTCTCAATCTCGTGATTTTTGAAAACTTTAGAACTAAACTTAAAACTAACTTTACCATTATAATACATGTGTGAAATTTTTCATTCACATGGGCATGTGCTTTTCTTCTTTGACCTTCATATTTATGTCTAATTTGTGATTGGTTCTCTAACAATTTCTAAGTTTTAGTCAACTTCGAAAGCTGCTCCCAAGACTAGTACTTGGCAGAATGTCAGTGCCTCTGAGGGACAACAAATGCTAGCATCAAGGGGACTTATGCTACTATCCTGCAACATCAAGAGCAAGGTTTTTGTTCAATGTTTGAAAATCCTTCATTTATAGGTAACCCTATCTCTTATACTGATGTTAAAGGTAAACATAAGTTATTGATGATGTGAACAAAGTTGGAACAATGGACATAGAAAGTAAAGCTAACAAGATAAACCTGGACTCAGAAATTGAAGACAATGAGGACAATACTTTGATAATAGATAGGAACTCCCTAAATAATTGGCATAACCTCTTGTATTAGAAAGTTGTGATAGGGTTGTGTCATGGACCTAGAACAACACAAGAAGTCCTTAGAGCTTGGCTTAAGAATAACTGGGGTAATAGGGGTCTGATGGTTAAACATGTTCAATTCCTCCCAAACAATTTTTACCTATGTTTTTTGAAGATGCTAACAATGTTATATAGGTTATGTCTAAAGGACATTGGGTCATTAGAAATGTTCCCTTTTCTCTTTTCAAATGGTACCTTGGGTTCAGCCCTCGAGGGGCCAAACCCACTAAAGTTACTATCTGGGTGGAGTTTGCTGATTTACCTATAGAGTTTTATCCATGGGTAGAGAAAATTGGAAAATTGATTGGAAATGTGTTAGGTTAAAATTCCAAGAATGGTTTTTACCCCAAATGGGCCCCACAAATCCTGGTAGAAGTTGATATCTCCAAAGAGGTTAAGACTACTATCACCTTGAAGGATTCTGAAGGATGTAAGCTTCATGAGCAAAAGGTGATTTATAAGAACCTCCGTAATGCTTGCTTCAGTTGTTTCAAACAAGGGCATCTAATTAAAGACTATCCCTTACTTGTTAGCAAAAAGGAAAATAATGATGAAAAGGTCAATATCAAAGATAAAAATGTTCAGAAAGATATTAATTGCAACCTTGAAGTAGTTATAAGAACCCAATTAGTAAATTTTAAAAAAGTTCCCCCAATAATTGGAGCAACAAATATGATGTTTTATTCGAAAATGTCTCTAACCCTTTTCAATTTTTGGAGGTTAATTGTGGTGAATATGTTTCAGGACTTTAGTCCCCTCAAGAACTAGTTAACTGTGGGAATCCTTCTGTCTCTACTCAACAGGATCAAGAGGATGAGTGGACCTATGTGGGTAATAGAAAAAACAAGAAAGGAAACTCTTGTGCTAGTAATGCCTCATCTCATTTCTCCTCTAGTGATGATGTTTTAGACAAAGATGATCAGGAAGTAGCTGAGTTCTCTAAGCAACTAATCCAGCAAGATAAGGAAATAATTCAAAAACTAGATGCTAATAATAGTGCTACGAAGGATGTTGCAATGACTGTGGCTATTAGTCAACATGAATCTAAGAAAGCTAAACCTAAAAGAAAAAAAGTTGTTAGGGTTTCTAGGTCTAGTATGAAACCTCCCAAAAACCATAGAAAGTGATTTTTCCTTTCTCTCGTTGGTTTTCTTGAGCTTGCTGTATACTTCAATGGATTTGATTAAGCTTATTTCCTACAATATAAAAGGTATTACTGATCGAGTGAGAGGTAAAGTTTTCAACAACTAGATCAAGGATTCCTCCTTTATGCCAAACTTTCTAACTTGCACATTGCTTCTAGCAACCATAGCTAGTATTTTACTAAGCATGTTAACAAAAAAGGAGATTCTGCTATTGGTATATTGTCTAGCCTTTCTCATTTTTTTTTTGAAGTGATTTACAGTGATTCCATTCAATAGGTGGATCTTAGATGTAAGGACCCCATTAACTATACTATTGTTAGCATGTATGCCTCAAACAATAGTGCTGAAAGAAGTCAATGTTGGAGAAAGCTTTCTTAATAGGTGTTGAAAAGAAGATTTGGGTTAACATGATTAACTCTCTTAATCTAGTTGACTGTTTTGCTAGTTCTGTTCATACCTTGAATAAAAGGAGTATTAATAAACCTCTATATGCTAGGTTGGATAGATGTTACATGAATGTTAACAGATTACATGATCTTTGGTAGCAAAAGTTTGATATTAACCCTTCTCTACATTTGTCAGACCATTCTCCCTCAGTGGTTAGGTTATTTAGGAACTCCTCTGACTACAAAGTTGGTTGGCCTCATCTTGATGCTTCCCTTCTTAAGTTAAAGTGTGTTAAAGAGAAGACCAAAGATATTTTTAACTACCACTTTGCTACTAAATTATATCCTTTCATAGCTTGGGAAAGGTCTATAAAAGACATCCAACAACTTTTCACCAACTACAAGCTTTAGGCCAAGGAAGTTAGATACAAAAGAAGAATGATGTTTTTGAGAGAGATTCATAATATTAAGAATGGGAATATGGATGATCATATAAGGAGTCAGAAGCTTCTTGAGTCCCAAGATAGATTGAGGTATGAAGACTATCTCTTAGCTAGTGGTGCTCTTGCCTCTTCGAGAGAGTTTTGGGCTGGTAAGGTTGATAAACCTAATAAGCATATGTTTGATTATATGAAGAAAAAGAAAGTTAGGGACTTTGTTCCCATGTTGAAGAAGAATTTTGGGGATTATGCTGCTTCTATTAAGGAGAATTTGCAAGAGGCCGTTGGCTTCTTTACTAATGTTCTCTAGGCCTCCCAAGAGGGGGAGGATATGCAAAGGGCTAGGGCCACTATTGCCCTTAAAAGGAAGAAAATGGTTCCCCAGGCCCTGGCCTCTATTCTAGACCTGCCCCTCTCTATTGGTGAGGTTAGAGAAACCATTTGTAAATTGAAGCCTTGCAAATCTCCTCGGTTAGATGTTATTCTTAATGATTTCTTTCATGATCTTGTTGATTTTATAGTGCCCATTATTCTTCTAGTGTGGCAAGAGGCCATTTGGAGATGTACTCTTTCTACTTTTATCAATTTTGGGGTGATTAAATTGGTTCTCAAAAAAGGAGCTAAGGATGACTTAAATAACTATAGACCTATCTCTTGTCTGACTTCCTTGTATAAAAATTTTGCCTCTTCCTTGGCTAGAAGGCTCAACCCTATTATGTATAAGATTATCCTTCTTGAGTAGAAAGGTTTCATTAGAGGTAGATTCATTTTGGATGCCATTATCTCTATCTAGGAAGGCTTAGAGTATGCTAAAGAGACTAAGACTGATATTTTCTTCTTTAAAGTGGATTTTGACAAAGCCTATGACATAATTGAGTGGGATTTCTATATGGGTGTGTAGAAGTGCAAGAGACACACGAGAAACACACACAAGGAGCACAAACGTAGCAAGCCACATGGAGAAGACGATGGCTGGAATAGCTCTCTCTATTGACAATTAATTGAATTGAAGTAAGAGTTGAATAATATCCCTAAGTACAAAGTACCACCACATATGAGTAAATCATGTATGTGGTAACATGGGGAAAAATCATCTGCCAACACTAGAGTAAAAAGCGTCCATGTATAGGGAAAAGGTTCACATCAAAGCAGATTGATCTAACATTTTTTTTTTTTACTTTTATCAAACTTTACCATTGCATAAGTGATGTAGAAGTTTTGTCTATGCGATCATGCAATTCATGGAGCATCGACGCCTAGCTGCATTGCATAAATGATGCAAATTAACATCACATATGTGTGTTGCCTTTTTAATTGCATAAGCAATGCTATTGTAGTGATGCTCTCATGAACATTGGGCGAAACATCAGAAATAACATTGGGAATAATGTCAAGAATAGTGTCATTTAAATGAGGATGCACTCTTGATGCCCCGCCTGACGAAATTCACGATCATGTAGTGATGAAAATCTATCGCGTTAACCATCACTATGCCCCGTATTCCTTGTAGTGATAGTATGAAATTACAAGAGGAAAATGTAGGATGTGTAGAATACTAGAGTATACAAGACTAGAACGAGGGACATGACTAGAACTAGAACTTTAAAAGTACTTCACCGGAGATTGCGACTTCTTGAACACCCAAGACTAGTATCCACAAAAATGAGGATGTATCTGGAAAAGACCTCATTATATAGGTGTTCATGGGTGGTTACAAATTGATGATGTCATTGATGGTGTCAGCAATCCAAAATAGGAGCTCTTTGGATGTTAGAAATAAGTAAGTAGATAGTTTGTCTTAGGGTTTCGACACATTAAAAATGTGATGGTAGCATTATTTTTTGCAAATTATGGAACAATCATGATATATGGAAATTCACATGAAATGGAAGGTTCAAGATGGTTTCATTTGTGTCTTGGACATTATATAGGTGCTTTCATGATCCAAGAAGCAAATCTAAGACCATTGGCAGTCTTGCAGAGAAACCCATTCATATGGATGATGATGATGATTATGAAGATCTATATTAGATGGTCATACACACTATTCTCTAGCATGTTTTAGATAGTGTTTAGTTCATAGTTCTTTATTGTGAGATCTCAAAGGAAGATATGAGATTCGTCTTCTAATCTTTTTTATACATCCATATATGAGAATAACTAATTATGAATCTTGAATGTTGGTCCATATACCTCAATAAATAATTTCGCATGGGAGTAATGAGATTTCTCTCATAATTGTGTGCCAAAAGCTTTGAAACTTGAAATTCAACCTAGTCCATGACCTTCATATTGCGCCATTTTTCATTCAATTTTGGATGAAAAAAAGAACATTGTCCTTAAACCTCACACTTTCTCAATTCTAGCTTTGTTGGTCCATATTAGAACTTGTATGTGAGGCAAAAAGATAGCGTGAAATTGATGCACATTCGCATAAACCCACACCCTAATATGATTTTGAAGTAGTCATTAATGATTATTGTACAGTTTGGCTGGTATCAATAACCCCATTGTCTCATCCTCTCTGTTTTGTTAGAGTTATATTTTTCTAGAAGAAAAATTCATTGTCCCAAAGTCTTTTATGTCTTTGGACATTCTCAAACTTGATTGAGATGATGTTTAACATGAGAACCCATTGACGTCATTCTCATTGATACCTACTATCCATTTCAATTCACATATGAAACCATAGTAGGGATTCATTCTATTTCAAGCTTTCTAGAGAGAAACCACACACATAGACCCTCTCAAAAGATAAGATCAGAGGTATCTTGTTTTTCCATTCTAGGTAAAGCTAAGAACGACAACTTCTGTATGGCCCTTGAAATACATTGAGTCTAGGATTTTTTATTCTTGATCCAAGGCTGATCATACACGTAGAAAACATTTTGTTATCTCGATTTGGATCATTTTTAATAACCGGATCACCCTCTTCCTTGGGCAAGAAGAGATGCCCAACTTGATCTTTGAAAAATTTATTCTATTGGGGTCTCACAACCAAAGAAATTTTCTACGTCTTCTTCTATGTTGAGAGAATCTTTCTCATTAGCTCTCTAGCATAGAGTAGGAATATGATCAAAGTGATACAAAATGTGTTGATCACCATGCCTTTTCCCACATTCAACTACATTCCTTTCTAATATTGAATCCTAACTTCAGTCTTGTTGAGCACTCACCCCCATCATTGATTCATCAGAACTTGAAAGGCCATGGGGAAACCTAGTAATCTAAAGATGTGCCTTGGTGCAATCTAATTACATCATTCTTCCCTTATCAATGATACAAGGGGATCCACAACGGCTTAAAAACAATGTTGGTGTGGTAATTGGTGACGTTTGAACTAGAGGTGATGCTATAAATCTCAAAAAAGTCCTATAAATGATTCACACTCTCAAAGAACATGATATTGGAATCCTTGAAGATTTTGGGCAAGAGTTGTTCGATTCTATAAGGAAGAGACATGCCCTTATTTTGGCCCAATTGGGGTGATCATTTACGAGGAAATGGAGCCCATTGTAGAAATGATCAACAAAAAGGGGACAATAGGCAAGCTTTCTTAATAGACTTTTTGATCTCAATTAAACAAAGGACTTGACTAATCATTGTTTATGCAATTGGGTGAGTTATATTAGAGCCTAAAAAACTATTTTGCATTTTTTTCTTAAAATGTTAGAGGATGAGTTCCCGAAGTCAAAATTCATGAACAAAGGATCCCTACTTGAATCCTTGCATTACCCAAACCTTTGCAAACTAATCAATAATGGCATCCTAGATTTAAGTACCCTTAGTGGATTATCTACATAGTTCTTATCCCCTTTAAATGAGCCTTTCTTTGAAGAACTTGTGGGAAGCATCAAACTTAATGACTTTCAAAAAGTCTAAGTTGATGGGCCCCATGAGGGAATTTTCAAAGGCTCTAAAGACCTCAATGAAAAGATGATCAAGGTTAGAGATTTTTCCTTTAGATATAACATCAATAACGCTAGTGATTTTGTTTCAAGCTAGAGGGTCTTCAAGCCATTGCACACTATAAAGAGAGACCATTTTAGATCGTACATGCAAGATACGAACATAGAATCTCTCATCCATGTAGAGAGACAAGAGGAAACAAGTAGAAGCTGTTCAAAGTGGTTGGTGATGCAATCATGGTCCTCACTCTTGGTGAAGCACTCGACCCTTGCATTGTTGACAATCTTCAAGAGCTTGCACATTTCTTTGAATGGTTTATTTGTGCTCCCAACTCACAATTCCCAGAAGAAGAGCTAAAGAATTCGTTTCAAATTTAGTTTTTGTATGGTAACTTGATTTTGATGTTCATAGGACCAAGTTGAAGTTCCACATTTCCATTGTGTACTTCCATTTCTAACAAAGTCAATCTTCCATAGGTTTACCTTCTGTTTCTTTTCTTAATCTTTGGATTTCACCATGGAATTTATCTAGGATTATTTGAGTGTAATTAGCCACTTGATTCCAACAATAAGCAAGTAACAACACCATGTTCTTGTGGTGTATAAGGCCCCCTAGATTGCGTATTTATCCTATTTTCAAATAAAAATGCATTGAATCTAGATGACACGCACTCTCTATCCTCCAGATTTGAACAATCATGTTTATAGATTTCAATCATGACAAGAACTATTTGAAGTACATTGACATTTGAAACTTTGAACTGATTGTGTGAGGAACAAATTCAATTTCTACGAATCTAATCCCAATCTAAAATAGACCTTATCCCTATGCACCTCTAGAACCATCTCTAAGGTCCATACACCCCTCAAATGGCCACTCTAAAAGGATTGGAAACACCTTATGGTTAACATGATAAGGCCTTGGTTCCCCTAAGCTTTATTCCATGATCCACTAGGGTCCTATTCCATTAAATTAAAAAAAATTGGTAGGCCATAGAGGCCTATGAAAGACGGAATGTAAATGGAAAAATTAGAAACTCGAGGATTTAAAGCATCTAAACCAAGGAGGAGGAGATTCCTACCACCCAATGGTGAGTTAAGGTCAGCCAATAGGGTTAAATACCATGTTCAAAAGTTAACTTATGATTCATTCATTACAAGACACTATGCCAACATGAACCAAGTTATAGTTTGTGAAGAACCTAACCCTTTTTAAGAAGAAAATAAGCATAGAGAATGGATTGAAACCATGGTGGAGGAATTCAAGGCACTTGAATAAAATGATACTTGGTTATTGGTGCTGAGAACAAAGTACATGAAATTCATTGGCAACAAATGGGTGTACAAGGTAAAGAGCATGCAGATGGGAGCATCTCTAGGTATAAACAAAGGTTGTTTGCCAAAGGTTTTGGTCAAATCTATGGCATAAAAATTGAGGAAAAATTCAATCCAGTAGCTAAAATATCAACCATAAGGAGTTTGATTGCAATTTCAGCCTCAAAAGGTTGGAAGATGTACAAGTTGTATAAGCGAAATTCTTTCTTAAATGGAGAGCTTGAAGAGGTAGTGTTCATCAAGAAACCCCAAGGATTTGAAGATACGAGGTTTCCACATTATGCATGCAGGCTTAAGAAGGCTTTTTATGGACTCAAGCAAGCCCCTAGGGCTTAAGAAGGCTTTTTATGGACTACTTGGTAAAATGTGGATACAATTAGAGTCATGCAGACCCATCACTCTGTGTGAAGAACAAAGGTAGAAAAACTATTTTCATTTTGGATATATGTTGATGATTTGATCATTACAAAAGATGAGGAACTCAACATCAAGGACATAAAGGGGAAGCTTGGATGTGATTTTAGAGTATCTGATTTAGGGATTTTAAGGTACTGCATTGGGATTCAAGTATTATACAAAGAAAAAAAGGTATACACTTGATGCAAAGGAAATATATTCTAGATCTTTTGAAGAAGTTTGGCTTGTGTGATTGCAAACCCATTTCAAATACATTAGAAGTAAATGTTAAACTAAGTGTTCATGAAGATGAAAAAGTGCAGGATGTGACCATGTATAGGTCAGTAATTGTATCTCTCTTGTATGCTACTATGACCAGACCAGATATTGCACATGTAGTTAGAGTGTTATCTCAATTTTTGCAGCCATTGAGAGTACCTCATCTTGTTGTAGCCAAAAGATCTCTTAGGTACCCGAAAGGATCAATGAATGAAGGGCTGTATTATCCATTTGATGATGTACTAAAGGTGGAAGCTTATTATGATGTTGATTGGGTATACAAATCTAATTGTACCAAACTATAGAACATTGCTTGCTCTCTTATTCTACTCATTTTCATTCATTTCAAGATTCATTTGGTTTCTCATATAGTGACCAAAGGTGTGCCAAAGTTTCAAGTTCTTGGATTGAGTGGGTTGTGAAAAATTGCCAAGTTTGTGAAGCTATATCTCCGCACATACGCACAAAGTGTTGCAAACATATAGCATGCCTTGAAGTGGATGGATCTCCCATGTAGAATATCCACCTAGCCTGAGTTAAAGCTTGTTGGATAACTCTCATGGGCTAGTTTAATTTTCCAAGGTTTCATTTTAATTCTCTATACAAGTCTAGGCAAAAGTCTAGAACAATGAGCATATATCATTGCTTATGGGCCTAGTGGAGGGTAGTTATCTTCCTTTCTTTCCCATGCTCTAGCTTTCCTTTTACTAAGTTCTTTGACTTCACTTGAGTGAGACTCTTTTCCCTGCTACCCTTGCTTGGATGACTCAAAGTTTGCACTCGATTAATTGTGTGGATCAAAGCTAACCTAGTTGGGTTTCCATTAGGACTTTTCACTATGCCTATTACATTGATCAAGGTGAATTTTGATGCATTAGATGGGTTCTTATGGCAATCACAGATGAGGTGTTCCTTGTCACAATTAGAATAATAACCTTGAATCATGATAGTTTGAGGTTTTTTTTCAAGTGGGGGATGTGCAAATTTTTGTATGAACAATTCTCCTTGACATCTAAAATCCTCTAGGAGCTTCCACCCTTATGTGTCTCATACTGGATCTCAGGTTTATGAGCAATGATGGTAGTTTGCAGAGATGAAGGGGCCCTAGAAAAAACCTTTTCCACACCAGCTTATTTTTCACTTGGACTCTCTTATAGACTTCCTAAGCATCCAATATATCCAATAATATGCCTACATTACCTTGAAGAATTGATCTCAAAATTTTAGATCAAAACAGATAAGTTTCAGAATATGCACATGTAGAGAAAACCTTCTATTTATGGATTAACACAAAACCATTTTGAAAACTTTAGATAGAGTGGTATGTGAGCTAACATAAGTTACTTCATGAATTTATAGTGACTATACTATGGGTTAGATATGTGAGAAGTCAAGGGGGTGATCTTGCCATTTCAAGAAGATGATGATGTAGAGACAAAATCATAGAGATATGCTCCTATCTCATTTTACATACCTCGGATGAATAAAATATTTTGTAGGAAAAATTAGATTTTTATCTCCATGATGCAATCAATAAACAAGTCAATGGGACCATAACATGACTTCAACAACTCAGAGAAGATGATAAACTTGTAAAGCATACTATACTAGTGAATAGTGAATAAAGTAGATGGTGAAACTTGATGTAAATGTATTGAAAGTAATGTATAGTAGATGGAGGTGTTGGAGGGCCCCAATGGCTTTGCAATGGATACAATTTACACTCAAAATCAGTGTAAATATTGATTTATTACCTATGATGAAGGTACCAATGTATATGTATACTTTTTTCCATGATTGCAGTAGATGACTGTTGAATAGACTCCACCTAAAATCCTACTTATGTTGTAGAGAAAAGAAGCACGAAAGAGGAGCCCCAAATTTTTCAAATTAATGGGCATCTTTTTCTTCTTCAAAATCTTAGGAAATTTCCTCAAAGCTATGTAAATGAATTAGAGGAGTCCTCTAGATGCATAATCCCAAATCATTGTAATATATTTCTTGTAAAATAGTAGGAAATTCGAGATGAGCCAATAAATTGCCGGTCACTTGTGCGAAAGGACCATTTTTAGGGCACATGTATATAAGTCACTTTGTGACTCTTTGTAAAGACACTTTTTGGCCATTGTGAAGAAGGAGAGCTCCAAAATTTTGAATTTGCTTCTTTCCTGCAAATTTTCTTTTGTGTGTGTGTGAAGCTTGGATTGCGTGTGTAGGATTGTTGTCTACCCCTCCCCATCAATTTTGAGCTATTGTAGTGTGTGTGTGGGCAAGTACGAGTTGTGGAGTGAGTGTAGGTGTTTCCCAGCATTCATTGCTTTGGCCATAACTTGAAGAGCGGTTGTCAGATTCAAGTGAAAGTACCACCAATAGATGCATCTCATCGAGAGCTTTGAAACGAACCCACTATGGCCCATATCTAGATTTTAGAGCTGAGAGAAACATTCAAATTTGTGTTTACTGTGTGGTATTGTAGTAGACACTTTCAGAGATTAAGTGAGTTGGAGGGGTAGTTTAGTCTTTTCTCTTGCATTCTAGCTCAACCACTTCATTTTCCATCACGTGTGCACATGTCCTCATACACTTGGTTAGGTCGGTTCTTCGGATTGATAATTAAGTGTGTGTCAATCCACCACTATACGCAATTGTGTGGCAAACGAGATTTAGTCTCTTTGACACAAGTCCCTAAGACTTCGTGACTTAGGTACACATGTTTTTGGCATTGTTGTCGGGGAACACGCTCGACCAAGGTGCCTTCGTGATGGTTATAGATCTGGAGTGAAGAAATTGTACTTGTAGAAGTGAATTTGTTTAGTGGCAAGTAGTGAGACACTTCAGCACTTCTTGCTTCACATCCCAGAGGTGTGTGTAATGAGTTTTTAGGTTTAGGGTTAGGAGAGAGGGAGAGAAGAAAGAGTTAGGGTTAGTTCAAGAAGAGAAATGGAGTAGGAGTAAGTTGAAAAGTACCAAGAATAATCCCAAAAAATTGCCAAGTTAGTGTAGGATAGGCTTTAGTCATCAGAAACTATAAAAACCAAAAAATTGTAGTTCATTTTCCAACTACTCAGAAGTTGGTATTGCCTGTAGACAGTGACTGGTATCGCCTGAGTGGTATCATGCAATACAAGCCCTCAAAGCATCCTAGTGAGCTCTAGACTTAAGCAACATATCTCCAAGGTAAGCTACATCAAGACTTTAATATCAAAAACACTGTAAACATGCATTAACACATGATTAAAGACACATTCACTATCATGGGGTGGGACAAAGAGATTTAAAAGATTTTTTTTGAGTGAGACAGGTGGTAAGGAGTGAAGAGAAGTAAGAGAGAAACCAAGGGGTGCAAAAAATTTTGTATTTGGAGCTATTTTGGCTGTAGTACCGCGATCAGTTGAGTTTTGGTATCGCGATACCAAAATTCCCTAGTATCGCGATACTCGTCGAAGTATCGTATCGTCGCATACCACTTGAGGTATTGCGATACCATTTTTGGTATCGTATCGTCAAGTTGGTATCGCGATCGCAATCTGCCAGTGGTATCGTATCGCGATCCACTTGGTATCGTATCGCGATCCACTTGGTATCGTATCGCCTTGGTCATGATATTGTATCGTCGACAAAGCAGTATCGTATCACGTGCAAATACAATATCGTATCGTTGCCTCTCTTGGTATCCTCTCTTGGTATCGTTGCCTCTCTTGGTATCCTATCGCAAACTCTAACAGAGTTGGAGATATGGCACAAAAGGCTTGCTCACATTGGTGAGAGGACACTCAAACAAATTTGCAAGGACCAAAGTGTACTTGGTTTTCCTAATATCACAAGGCAACACATGATTTATAAGTGTGAAGCTTGTCAACTCGGCAAGGCTCATAGACAACCTTTCAATAAGAAAGGATATATGTATCAAAATCCTTTGGATCTAGTGCACCCGGATGTGTGGGGTCCAAGTAAGGAGCCATCTATATCAGGCTCAAGATATTATGTCTTTCATAGATGATTGTAGTAGGTGGACCATTCTATTTTTCATGAAGCACAAGGATGAAGTGTTTAATTGCTTTAAGAAGTATATTGCTCTTGTTGAAAACCAAACAGGTAGGACTTTGAAAAGGCTCAGATCATATGGTGGAGGAGAATACTTCCTCTTCTGAATTTGATGCTTTCTTGAATGAAAGAGGCATTAAAAGGGAAGTTACTACAAGGTATACACCCAAACTCAATGGTGTAGCAGAGAGGAGGAACAGAGCTATTCTCGAAGCTGCAAGGTCCATGCTCAACGAAAAGAGATTGCCAAACTACCTATGGGTAGAGGCTGTGTCTACAGCCACATATCTCATAAATAGACTTCCATCTAAGTCACTAGATGGAACCACTCCATATGAAGTGTGGAATGGAATAAGACCTAGTCTAGAGCATTGTAAAATCTATGGATGCTTAGCCCATGCTCACATTCCTTCTCAAGTAAGAGGGAAATTAGATCCCAAGGAAGAGAAGTGTGTATTCATTGGTTATGATCAAAACCAAAAAGGATATAGATTGTACAATCCAACCAATAAAGGATTTTCTGTGAGTATAGATGTAATTTTTTATGAAAACAAATCATGGTTTGATGATGACACGAAAGTGAAGCTGCCATATGACTTGGATGAAGATTTTCCATTAGTTCAACCAAAGGAGCCAAAGCAGATTGAAGAAAGTGATTCGGAGATTGACCTAGAAGACTTGGAAAGACTAAAGCTATGGAAGAAAAAAGGTAAAGCAAAGATGCAAGATGCTACATATGGACCCGAGAGCTCACATCAACCACTTAGAAGGTCTTCAAGGGAGAAGAAGAAACCAGAGAGGTTTGGTTATGATACTTCTTTGGTCACCAAGCACTCAATCTACATTGCAAAAGATTCAACCAACGAAGAACCTACCACATTCGAAGAAGCACAAAGCAAGAAAGCTTGGAGAGATGCAATGGATGAAGAAATGGAAGCCCTGAAGGAAAATGACACTTGGGAGCTTGTACCTAACAAGCCATCTATGAAGGTAATTGGATCTCGATGGATATACAAAATCAAGAGGAATCCAGATGGAAGTATAAATAGACACAAAGCAAGGTTAGTTGCTAAAGGGTTTGATCAAACCCATGGTATTGGTTATGAGGAGACTTTCTCTCCTGTTGCAAAAATGCCTACAATTAGGGTTCTCATTAGTCTTGCTGCATCTAGAAATTGGAATCTCTATCAACTTGATGTAAAGAATGCTTTCTTGAATGGATGGATATCTGAGGAAGTGTATATGGCACAACCTCCTGGATATGAGGATGCACATCATCCTAACTATGTATGCAAACTAAAGAAAGCTTTGTATGGATTGAAGCAAGCTCCAAGAGCTTGGAATTTCAGATTGGTGACTTATTTGCAGGACCAAGGATTCAAAGCTAGCAAGGTGGATACCTCTTTGTTCATAAAGACGAATGGATCTGAAGTGATCTATTTATGTGTGTATGTTGATGATATTATTATCACAGGCAATGATCTTGAAGGAATCAAACAGGTAAAGACTCAAATGAAGGAGGAGTTCAAAATAAGTGACCTCGGACCACTCATTTATTTTCCTGGATTGGAGTTAATCTACACAGATTCAGGTATATACATCACACAAAGGAAGTATGTGCATGACATGCTCGTCAAGTTCAAGATGGAAAATACCAAGTGTGCAGGTACACCTATGGAGCAAAATCATAAGCTTAGTGCTTATGAAGGAGATGCAATTGAAGACATCACAAGCTATTAAAGCTTGGTTGGAAGTTTGAACTATGCAACACTCACAAGGGTGGATATATGCTATAGTGTTAGCATATTGAGTCAGTTTATGCATAAGCCGAGAAGATCACATATGGAAGCGGCCAAGAGAGTCCTCAGGTACCTAAAGGGGACCATGAATGAAGGTTTTTTCTATTCATATACTTCAGATATTGAGCTAAAGGTCTACTCAGATGTAGATTGGGCCGGATCTAGAGATGATAGAAGAAGCACGTCCGGGTATATATCATTTGCAGGTTCAAAAATCATTTCTTGGCCATCGAAGAAGCAATCAATCGTGGCATTATCTTCTATTGAAGCCGAATATAGAGGTTTGGCTAATGCAACTCAAGAAATCATGTGGTTAAAGTCTTTGTACACAGATCTTGGACTCCATTCTTCAACACCTCACATTTTTGGTGACAACACAAGCTCACTACATCTAGCAGCTAATCAGGTATACCATGCTAGAACCAAGCATATTGAAGTCCACTACCATTATGTAAGGGAGAAGCTAATGAGCAAGGATATTCAACTATCCTATGTCTCTACAGATATGCAATGTGCAGACATGTTGACTAAAGCTCTTGATGGTACAAAGTTAAGTAGATTCAAGTTGATGATTGGCTTGCAGGAAATCAAGGACAATTGAAGACTTATTTGGAGGCCAAGCATGTTAAGCTTGAGGGGGAGCTATTGGTGCATTTTACCCAAGCCTACATGCTTGATATGCTTGTTATTATGATCATTTGTAAGTCACATGTGTATTCATGTGAACACCTCTTGTAAAAGAGTACATTTTATCTCTTGTAATTAAAAAAAGGAAAAAGAAAAGGATGGTTTACCTCATCCATGATGTAAAAGCAAAGTCGTGGCTCTAACTACCTAAAACCATGAATTTTTGAGCTGAGGGAATATCTCCTAACTTTGGGGATCACTCTTAGGTGGATCCATTCGAATTCGAATTCAAAATTCCCTCCAAGAATAGCTATAAAAAGAGCAAGAAGGAAGAGGCGATTAGCAAGCCTTGTACGTGACCACTTCATGTAATTTACTCCCATTGTGCAAAGATTCATTGCAAATGTGGTTGTAATCATATGTGAATCTATACATTTATCATTATCTACTTCTCTATTTTGTTCTCTACTATACTCACTCAGAGCAGTAACTTCAGAAGGTTATATCTCAAGTTCTGCTCAACCTTTTTCCTTGTTTTAACATGCGTGGGATAGCTCCTACTGTTTAGTTTTGGCACATCAATTTTCATGGTCATTGCGTTTACAATTTTGGAGATATCTGCATTTTACTGTTGACTAATCTATCTCTGCAGAGCCCCGAGAATGGTGGGCATGTTCCAAAAATTGATGAATCTTTTTCTGAATGCTCAGTCCATCATTTGAAGTGTTTTAACTTGAATTGGGAAGCTTGCTAAGTCTATTTGCTATTTCCAAAAGGAATTTATCTAATTCCTACCAGGTTGAGAGCACTGTTCATTTTTTCCAGCAGGTGTATGTCCAAAAATAGCAAGTTTTGGGAGCTAGTCATTTCGCAACTAGTCTGACTTGACTTAAACTTTTGGGATACATGTTCCAAAGTACTTGGCTGATATTTTGGAGGATTTAGGAAGCTCAAAGGGTCTACTAATCAACTCTGAAGTCTCGGTTGGCTGGTGTGAAGCTGGTTGTAGCAGCACCTACTCATCTTTGGATTGCATCCACCATCTCTCTTTACATATGTGTATATGTATACATATATGTATGTGTATATGTTTGCATGTATATGTGTATGTGGGTATGTGTATGTGTATGTATTCTGATTTTTTTTTCTGTTTGAGATTAAATTAACAGGAGATATTGTATGGTGGAAAAAAATAAGAGGCGACCTAACATACCACCTGAGACGTGGCAGTTTTTTTGTAGACAGCTACGTCTTCAAGAGTCATTTCCTCAGTAGAAGGTACATAAATTAATAATTTATATTTATAATTTTTATATATTTTAGTATTTTTTTACATTTAATTTATGTATTTTTTTCTTAAATAAACAGGCTGCTGCAAAGAAGAGAGTGGAGTCGGGCCACACATCGCACCTAGGCCAAACGGGCCATAATGGTTTTGTAGCTACATTTGTAAGTATATGTGTTATTGTGAGTATATTTTTTATTTTAGTTAAAATGCAAGCAACTAATCTTTTTTATTTGTTTCAATGCAGCGAAAGGATTATGGCTGATATCCTATGAAACATGAGATCGAGTATGCTACACATTTTGGATATCGGCATTTGAGCGAGTATATGCGAGATCATCCTGATGCCTTTGTGAGTATTATTAAATTTTATATAATTATTTTATTTTTATGAATGGTTGATTTGTTTTATTTATTTATGTTTGTTATATGTAATACACGAGTATTATGGAGAGATAGATATGGATGAGGTGGAGAGACAGACACAAGAGGGACGATCTCGATCGTCACAGGGTGATCATGACGATGAGGATGAGGATGATCAGGATGATCATGATGCTGCGGATGATGATGATGATCATGATGATGATGATTAGGATTGTAGTTTATTATGACATTGGATTATATGTATTTACATTGATACACACACACACACACACACACACACACACACACACATATATATATATATATATATATATATATATATATATATATATATATATCATTTTAGTTATGCTTTGAATTGTGTGTATGGTATTAAGTAATGAAGAGTTTTGTTCTATTGATTGTTATTATTGTTTATATTAAGCATGTGTTTGAATACTTTAATTATATAATTCATTCATATGTGTGTATGTAAGTGTATATGTATGTGTGTGTATATGTATGTATGTGTGTGTGTATGTGTGTGTATATGTATGTATGTGCATGTGCATGTGTAAGTGTATATGTGTGTATGAGTATGTGTGTGCATATATATGTGCATGTATGTGTGTAACTCTATGTGTATATGTGTGTATAAGCATGTATATGTGTATATGTAGGTATGTGCATGTGTGTGCATGTGTATATGTGTGTGTACGTATGTGCATATATATGTGTATATATGTGTATAATGTATGTATATGCATGTGTAAATGTATGAAACATGCATGTGTATGTGGATGCATTTCCATTTGCATCCATGTGCATGCATGTGAATGTGCATGCATGTGGATGTGCATATACATGTATTTACGTATATGTTAATGTGTGTGAGTATATATATATATATATATATATATATATATATATATATATATATATATATATATATATATATATATATATATATATATATATATATATATATATATATATATATATATATATATATATATATATATATATATATATATATATATATATATATATATATATGCAATAATGCATACATTTAAGTCTTTTTATGTGGTTGTAGAAATGTTTGTGCATATGCATGTGTATATGTGTGTATGTCTAAGTGTATGTGCACATGTATCTGTGTGTATATATGTGTGCGTATGTGCATGTGTATATGTGTATATGTGTGAAAGTGCATCTTCATCATGTATAAGTATATAAGTGCATATCAATAAGTGTGAGTATTCTATCTAATGAAAATAACACAATTCAAATGATATACAAAGAATAGAAATTGTACTTACAATAGTTAGCCATACCTTTTGCTTGGTTAGCTTGTTGAATAACCTGCAATAAAGAGAGAAAGAAGAGAGAGAGACAGAGAGAGAATTCAAAGAGAGAATTCAAAGAGAGAAAGATGTAGAAAGAGACAAACAAAGATAGAGGGAGACAATAAGAGAGAGCTTAGGCAAAACAACAATTCTGCATATACTTGTTTCAGCTCGTAAGTGCAGCGCAATTGCGAACGTTGGAGAGCTCTTCGATCAGATGTGTGAAAATGCCAATTGAAGAGCCTCCAAAATTTTAATTTTACCAAGCCCCCCGCTATCTCTATGGCCCATTTGATTTTAGGCACCCCCCTTCTGTTATGATCGCCCGTCCAAAGAAAGTTTCTACAAATACTATTCAGTTTGGACAGGCCTTGCTCGTTCGGTCTCCAACAAGAAAGGAAATAGATGGTAGAAGAGAGGAGGAACGTGTTGATAACCATCGCACGCCCAGCGAGGTTGATTTGCATACCTCTCCAATAGTTAAGTTTGTTTTCGAGTTTGGCCAACACCCAGTTCCATCGCTGCTCCATAGAGACACCAAACCCCAAGGGGATTCCAAGAAGTCGAAAGATTTGGCCATGCGGAATGATTTGACAGCCATGATCAATGAGAAGGCCAGGATGGTGTCCCACAATAGCCCTAAAGGCGGTCTTAGAGTGGTTGATTTTGGATCCAGAGGCATCACAAAAGGTAGCAAGACACCTCCAGAAAGTCTCCAGGCTGGTATTATCATTGTGAACGAACGCGTTCATATCATCGGCAAAAAGTCTCATGATGATTTGACTGTGGTCGTGAGGCAGCCGGAGGCCTTTGATATTGCCAGCCTCCACATGATGTGCCACAAGTCTGCTCAGCCCCTCAGTGGCGATGGCAAAAAGAAGGGGGGCCAGAGGGCACCCTTGTCTAATAGATCTTCTAAGATGGATCGCCTTCGAAAGTTTGCCGTTAACGTTAATTTGGGTCATTGCATTTCCGAGAAGGGTCGCGATCATCTTGGTGAATTTCTGACTACATCCAAGATCTTGGAGCGACTGCAGAATATAGTCCCATTCAAGCCTGTCGTAGGCTTTGTCAAAATCGATCTTGAGAAAAACCACGTCTTGATTAGACTCATTTGCATATTGAATACCTTCCCAAATATCCATAATGGTTTCCAGGATAGACCTGCCTTTGATGAAACCTTTTTGGTCCTCACTGAGCCAAGATCTCAGGTGGCACGAGAGTCTGTTGGCAATGACTTTGGCGATGATCTTGTATCCTGTTTGGAGCATCGTAATAGGCCGCCAGTTCTCGATTCTGTTCTTTTCCCCCTTCTTGTGTATCAACTTGATAATTCCATTATTTAGACAAGAAGGAAGAGCACCAAACTTTAGCGCTTCTTGCCAGACCATCCGAAGAGGGATGGCAACCACCAGCTTGAAGGATTTAAAGAACTCGTTAGTGAGTCCGTCGGGTCCCGGGCTTTTACCGAGAGGGAGGGCATCAATGACCTCAATGATTTCTGATTCAGAGATAGGGGCATGAAGTAGGGAGTGGAGGTTGGGTGGTATCCTCCGGGGGAAACCCTAGAAATGGCAGCCATACAGTCCCTTCTATGGTGGGAGAGGGGGTTCGAGGTTCCCAGGAGTCTCGTGAAGTGCCCTTCGATGATGCCAAAATTATCTTCTTCCGAATTGCATACATTGCCATGTGGATCTAGCAGTAGGGGGATCGATTCTCTGTTGTGTTTCCTTTTAAGTATACAACACATCTCTTTGGTGGGTTTGTCGGCTTTGCCGGCCCACCACTCCTTGAAGAAGATTTGCAAGTTTTTCCTTTGTATTTCTTCCTCGTATCTCAACACTGCTCTGATTTTTCGGAGACCTTTCTGGGCTTGGTGTTTTCCTTTGTTCACTTCCTCCTCGAGCCGCCAGAGTCTGTGGTAAAGAGCTTCCCTACGAGCCCGCCGCACAGTCTCGAGCATCTTCTTAGTTCTGATCATGATCTTACGAGACTTGTCGACCGCACTTCTCCAGCACTTGGTTGGGGCCAAGCCAGAGGCGAACGCCACCTTCCACACATCGGCAATTTCTTGATGGACGGAGGGGAGAGAGAAGGTGGTAGCGTTGGCATGGAACCACGGAGCCTTGCGGATCTTGTTGGAAGGTTGAAAAGTGATAACGATCGGGTAGTGATCAGAGATACTGAGGTCAGTGCGTTGCGTGATGGCAGGGTGGCCCCACTGATGAGTAAAACTCTGAGAGATGTAGCATCTATCGAGTCTAGCTTTCCTCAGGTCCTTGCCCGCTTGGAGATTCGACCAAGAAAAGCCATTCGAGTCTTTGAATTCAACCAAATCCAAGTGAAGTTTGGTCATGTCCCACGTTTCTTTCTCCCGACTGTCGATGACCCTGCCCTTGCCCATCCATCTGTCCATAGGGTCCTCCACCATGTTGAAGTCTCCACATATAAGCACGTTGTGGGGAAGCGAGTCTAAGGAGGCCCAAGTGTTCAGTCTCTCCAAATCCCCGTTAGGGGCGTACAAAGAAACCATAGTAACACAAAGAGGAGCACCAAAAGAAACAACGATCCAATGGTGACTTACATCTTCAATGGTGTTTTCAAGCTTTTCAAACCAGAGTTGTTTAACACCAATAACTGTTCCTCCAGACCCCCGCTGGTGCTTCGTTGGGATCCACACATGGGCCGAGGAGACTTAAGTGCTCCTGATGATGCTTAATTAAAAACAAGAAAACACATACAAAGGAACTCAAAAGGAACAAGTGATTGGTACCAAGGAATCAGCAACGTACAAAGGGCAAATGAACCTGAGATCGGGAAGACACCTAGGGAGAGACCGTCAAAGCGTTAGATCATCCGAGGCTAGCGTCAACCATACAACCAAATCTTGGGCCCAACAATTGAGTGATTACCCCTACGCTCTAGACTCAGAAACTAGTGACTCTGACATGTCGTATAGCATGGAAAGACCTGTAGGTAGCTCAGGAATGGCATACCTAGAAAGACCTGAAGGTCCCTACAAGACTCAATTGGAATACATCTAGACCAACCGCCTAGGTGCACGCATCTATGAGGATGGTCTGCAAAGATCTGTTGTCCTAATTAAAAATCCGAATCAGCCCATTGGACTAGAACACCCTGTAGTCAAGTTTGAAAATGGTTCATACATAGATAAAGAAGGAACAATGTATGTGGTCACCAGCCAACCTGAACGGACAGATGAGTTTGGCAACATAATCTCTGAACCTGAATTAGGTGACATAGAGCAAGGGAACTTAGGAAAGGAGCCGAAAACCCCTCGAGGCAAATTGGTCCTAACAAGAATAATCACTCCAGAGTTAGTTCCCCAGGATAATAGGAGCATAGAATTGCTCTGGAACCAAGAGACGGATGAGGCTTTTTGGAGGTACAAGCTTGAAAAGCCTAATGAAGTGGGAGCTCGTGCCATCTATGAATTCAAAGATCCTGATAGCCCAGGCAAGGTGACCTACTTAGATGATGCTTCTGAGAGAATCTTTGTGGTCTGTGAGCATGGAAGACACGCATACACTTGGAAGGGAGAATTCGTTTTTCCCCAACCTCGATCCAATGTGTCTTATGGTCACCAAGGAGCTGGAACATCTCAAGCTCATGGGACTCAAAGAGAAAGGAGTAGAGAGAGACCTGAGGTAAGCTTTGCCAACTCTTGGGGAAGAGAAAGAACGAGAACGGAAACAAATAGAGTGGAACCTGAGGGACATAGAGCCCCAGGGAACCGAAGAAATGCCGATGATTTCCCTTTGCCAAGACCGAGAGAGCACACGAGGACCTTGAGACCGACCCAGCTAGTTAATTCCATGAAAAACTACTTCGATGGCACTGGAGACTACGATCATGTGGCTGAGTTTAGGCAAGTCTTGAGAGCTGAACAAGTTGAAGATCTGTTCACACAGTACAATGCCTTTGGTCTAATCCTTAGGAACACCGCCCTGACATGGTTTCAACCACTAAACGAGAGGCAGTTTAGGAGCATAGATCAACTTATAGAGGCATTCATTATCGAATTCTCTAAAAGTGGCATAAGACATAACACATCCTCCCTGATATACAGCTTCAAACAAACATCTCAAGAGACAGTGAGGCTCGCAGGCAGAAGATTTAGGCAATATCTAGAGAGATGCCCGGCCCCAGAGTTACCCACTCCAGCCAAGCAAGTGGCCTTTTTTTTAGATGGATTGTTAAACACCAAACTGAGATCATATGTGTACTTGAAGGACCCTAGATCCGTAGAAGAATGTGTACGCATGTGCATAGACATTGAGGATAATCTAGGGGAGGAATTAGAGCTCTCAAAAATCTATAAAGATTCAGATAGTTCTAGTAGCCTCATTTCCTCACAATCCACATCAATTGAGGATCTAGCAGAAAAGGTAGCTCTGAAATTAGGTGTCTCTAGCAAGCAGATTCCTAGATTTGCCCCCGGAAAACGATGCTATACCTGTGGAGGAGACCATCTGGCTAATGTGTGTCCTATCATGGCCCAACCCCAGGTGAACCCTAACAGCCAATACTGCACCATAGAAAGGCGATACACCAATCACACTGCACAAGACTGCCCATACAACAAACAAGTTGTTAGACAAAATTATCCTCAGCCATATCCACAACCAGGAAAGTACTCTAATCAGTACCCACAACAACAGTATGCTAGACCTCAACAAACGTATCAACCACCCTACCAAGGGCAACAAAGACCGCAACCAGTCCTAGCGCAGCAACCCCCTGCCCCCACCAATGTGATTCCAGTAAAGTATGCAGTGGTAGAAGAAAATCTAAATAGAGCTTTAGTGCCAGTAACATCCTCTCTTTCAGAAAGTGATCCAAGTGATCATAGTTTTGACTCCACCCATGTTGAGAGCCCCCAGACCTACTACATGCAATCACCGGAGCATAGTGAGTCATATTATTATGAAGAACCGAGTGAATCTAGGGGGGAGCCAGAATATGCAAACGTCATGTATGCCAACCCCAACGCGAGATCCCAACCTAGGCTGATGAGACCTCCATTTCCTAGAGGGCCATGCTATCGCTGTCAAGGAGATCACCTCATTCGTGATTGCCCTCTACCTGCACCTACACAAACCCAATCTGTAACAATTCAAGGCTTTTGTCCGGATTGTGGAAAGGAGCATTTGTTATGAGAGTGTCCCAAGAATCCTGCCAATATGCCAAAGATTGCTCCTATCAATGTCATCGGGCTAGTGGTGGACTCCACGGGAAGTGTGACTTCCACGGCTCCAGTACAAGTCATCACGAGAGCTCAGGCACTTAAGCAAAACCAAGACTTAGGCCAAGAAAAGAATGCGGAGGTTAGCGAGACTGACAGCCAGAATAAGAAGAGGACAAGAGCTTGGAGAGATAGCCGTGAACGTATGAAAAGGCAATGGGCAAGAAAGATGAGCAAACTTGAGGAAAGCCTACGAGAAACCAAAGCCAAAATCATAGAAATCACATCTCAAACGCAATCTCACACATCCCAGCCACTACCATCCCTTTCACCCTCCATTCTGATGGAGAGTGTTAATCTCCAACAGAACAAGTTAACCTTGAATTTAGATCACCTCTATATCAAGATCAACTTTAGACTCCACCTAATTTAGAGAATCTTCACCAAATTATCAGAAAATTGATTATTCTGAAAATTTCAGTTTCTTCAGAAAAGTCTGCTGCAGATTAGTCACTCATTGACTAATCAATCCTGTAAAGTTTTTGATAAAACTTTGCACAACACTTCGCCTTAAGGTTGCGCAACTTTGCCAAGTTAAATCTCTTAAAAAGATTAAGTACACACTGAGAAATGTGTGAAACACTTTACCTATGTCTGAAAGTGCTTCTCTGCAATGGCGACTTTGACACCTGCAACTTCTTAGCACTGGTTCTCCCAAAGTAAATCCCGTTTGATCAAAATCTTTTAGCCATAGATAGCTTACCTTCCAACTTAGATTTTAAGCCCTCATTTGTGTAAAACTTTACACTGTAGACTGAGCAATGATCATTTCATTGAAGATGAAATGTGCGCCAGATTTCTCGACTGTTAGAACATTCTTACATATGAATGTTCCTAATCAAAATTCTCACAGCCTGATTACAATTAACCTCTCAAACTCTAGCCATAGATAGATTAGCTATGGACTTAGATACGTGCAAAAGGATTTCTCAAAAGATTAAACACAGAGGGAGCAGACAGCAAAATATCGGGCGCAAAATTTTTCGATTTCTCAGAAAATTTACATCTAAGTGAGGATGGACAATTCACTCACTCTTCATGTGTCTAATGACACTAATTTCTCTCTCCCTATTCTCAAATCTCTTCTGCTCTCCTTGCCCGACATTTTCAAACATATTTATAGATGAATATATACAAGTGTATGACTTAAACAAGAGTATAAGTCAGCTAATGTACATATGTGTACATATCTTTGAGTTTTCTGAAAATGTCCTTCCTTCAACCATCTGACTTTGTTTCCTTCTTGACTCCTTGACTTCATTTCTCCATAATCCTTCAATTGATGATTGTCATGCACCAACACATTCCTCCACCCACCAATCCACCACACGTAACCCTACCACCACCCCGAGTAGGATCAGTCTTAGCCGATCCCACTCCTGAAGATCTAGACATGATGCTTAAAGCATATCAGGCCAGAATCCAAGAAGGGCCCAATGTAACAAATCATGAGAAATGTTACCCTAGAGCCAATCTAGAGATAGAGCGAACAAAGCTTTGTGCTAAAATGGTCGAATTGGCGCAAGCCATGTTTGAAGCCAGTCGCTTGTTCAATGGCTCTAACCCCATCAGAACACCATTGAACTTTGATGGTCTATTGGATAGATTGGAGAGGTTACTTGCAAAGTCTGGAAAAGGAGCCACCTCTCAGGCTAAGGAGAGGGCAAGTGATAGAATAAGCATTCCTTCCCAGGGAGCTTATGTGCCTAACTCCACTGAACCAGACACCTCTTCTTCTATGAATAGGTATTCACCAGAGTTCCTGAGAGAGATTCAAGAAGAGAAGTGGGCAAAGGAGAGTGAAGTCCCTCCTCCCATTGAACTTGTGGATGACACACACGATCAATTCCCACAAGACCTTCCCTCCATTTATGGAGAGCAGGAGAGTGCCCAATCTCAAGAGAGATTCGACTTCGAGTCCAATTCCTTACAGGAGCTACCCCATTTCACAGGTCCATGGGAAGCTAAGTCTACTTGTATGAGAGCACCGACCATCATGGTAAGAAACGAAGATTCAGTCATACCTAGGAACACGGAGGTAGTGAAGAACACCAAAGTGCAGTGCAATATCACTTTGGAAGAGCTGCTTAAGGTTAGACCAGAAGTGTGGAAACATGTAGCCGATCAAGTGCCCGAAGTAGCAAAACCACTTTCCCAGGTAGGATCTCAAAGAACGGTGCCAGAAATACCCTTGGACAAGATAGGAGACATGAGCGAGGGAGAAGAAGGAAACACCTATCTCCCCATCACTCATCAGGGCTACACAACCAAGGCCATTTTGGACTCAGGTGCATGAGTTGCAATTGCTATGCTTCCACTCCTGAAAGCATGGACATTTCACCACCCACGGCACCTCCCCCTCCCCCCACACTTCCACCTTCTCCCATTCCCCCTCCACCAAACCACCCTATAGAACAGAGGTCTGTCAGGGGCAACAGATGCTAGGAAGGGGGGAGTGTTGGCATACAAGTCAGATGAAGAGCATACTAGCACAACGGAGCAGTCATGCACAATACGGCAACAAGGCCCAATCATTTTTTCCATGGACCATTTACAACTCAAGTGATTTTAATCACTACACAAACATTGTAAATTCCGTTTTTGGTAGAATAGACTCCATTTTGTTCAAGCCGAGGAGTCCTCGAGCTTGAGGAGTATTAGAATTAGCTACATATTGAAGTATTTCAATGGCAATGCACCACACTGCACTCTCCTTCTCGAGACCTCCACGACGATATGCTCAAAGTAGAAAACCGAGCTCCTGACGCCACACTCGGTACTCCGCACAGAGGTTGTAGAATACGCAGAAATCGCAGTACAAAGGGAGCACGAAGACAGACTTCTTAGGTCTTACAAATGCGGTCGAACTTACAGTCTGTGACTGACCAGGCCACTATATGTTTTATTAAAGAACATATACAAAGAAGTGTCCGGTGGCCATTTGGCCTTTCACATGGACACTAACGGTAACAATCTCCCACTAAAGGCCAATATGGCCAGAGTAACTATGGGAGAAAAAAGAAAGAATGATAAAGAATACCTGAGTGTAAGTATACAAACTATACCTCCCACCTGATGGGCATGTTACACAGTATACAAGTGACTGCGTAAGATCAAGAATCAAGTAACCCCCATCAAGTGACAACAGTGTCGAAAGCTATCCTGTGGTAGAGCTTTAGTCAAAGCATCTGCAGCATTATCTCGAGTGTGAACCTTCTCAAGAATAATGCTCTCAGTGGCTAAGCAATCTCTAATGAAGTGTTACCTCACCTCAATGTGCTTGGTCTTTGCATGATAGACCGGATTCTTAGCCAAAGCAATGGCACTGTGACTATCACTCTGAGGTACATGCTGAGGTAAACCCATATCACAAGCAAGACGAGAAAGCCACAATGCTTCCTTACATGCCTCACTTGCTGCAACATACTCTGCTTCTGTGGTGGAAACAGCTGTACATTCTTGAAGACGGGATCTCCAAGAGATAGCACCTCCAGCAAAATGAAAAATGTACCCTGATGTAGACTTACGATTGTCTACACAACCAGCATAGTCAGAATCTGTGTAACCAATAATGGATGCTTTCCCTCTACCTAAGCATAGACACTTGTCCTTAGTGCCACTCAGATATCTCAAAATCATTTTGACCGCTTCCCAATGTTTCTTGCCAGGATTAGACATATATCTGCTCACAACTCCCACTGCAAATGCAATGTCTGGTCTCGTAGCTACCATAGCATACATGAGACTACCAACAGCAGACTGATAGGGAATTTTGGTCATGAATTCCTTTTCCTCATCTGATTTGGGGCAGTCATCCTTGCTCAATTTCACATATGTGGGTAAAGGTGTACTCAATGCCTTTCCACCCTGCATATTGAATCGATGAAGTACTTTGGATATGTACTCACTTTGAGACAAGTATATGCATCTACTCCTATCACGAGTAATGCGCATGCCAAGAATATGTTTGGCATCCCCCAAATCCTTCATATCAAATGTCTGACTCAACTTCTTTTTGAGAATTGACAAATCATAAGAGGACTTCCCAGCAATCAACATATCATCGACGTAAAGTATCAAGCATATCAAGCTGCCATCAGAACATCTCTTTGTGTAGAGACAATGATCCTCATTGCTCTGAGAATAGCCTTGGGACTTCATAAAAGCATCAAACTTTTGGTACCATTGTCTAGGAGACTGTTTAAGTCCATACAAGCTCTTCTTGAGCTTACAAACTAGACTTTCCTTGCCAGGAACTACATAACCCTCTGGTTGTTCCATATAGATCTCATCTGTAAGATCTCCATGCAAGAAAGCTGTTTTCACATCCATTTGGACTAGCTCTAAGTCCTCCATTGCAACGAATCCAAGCAACATGCGCAAAGTAGTCATCTTGACCACTGGAGAGAAGATTTCCTCAAAATCAACACCATGTTGTTGCTTAAAACCCTTTGCAACAAGTCGTGCTTTATATTTTGGAGAAGCACTATCTGATGTGAATTTCAGCTTATATACCCATTTACACGGTAAAGCTTTCCTGCCCTTTGGCAAAGGTACTAAGTCCCAAGTACCATTCTTGTGAATAGAATCCAACTCACTCTTCATGGCACGCTCCCACTTGACATGATCCTCTGTCTGCATAGCCTCTTTGTAGCAAGAGGGCTCACCGGCATCTGTTAGCATAACAAAATCTAAACCTGGAACATATCTATCAAGTGGATATGAGACACGTGCAGAACGTCTCAATGGTTGCTGAACAGGAACATGTGTAGACTGATCTGAATGGACATTCTCTTGAACATCCCTATGTGCAACATTTTTATGCATGCTAACCGGAGGACTAGTATCCTCAAACACCACTCTTCTCACTTCAACCTCCTTAATCGGCTGTTTATGCATCTTAGACTCATTAAAATTGACATCACTACTTCTGATCACTAACCGTGTTTCAGGATCCCATACGCGATATCCAAATTGTCCTTCTCGACCATATCCAAGAAAAATGCATTTCTTTGACTTATGGTCCAACTTTTGTCTAAGATTCTTGGGTATATGAACATATGCTTCACACCCAAAAACTCGAAGATGATCATAATATGGTGGTTTCCCTGTTCTTGTGCCACTTTCAGACCTTTGGCAGTACTAGGTGAAAGGTTAATCACATGAACTGCAGTCAATACTGCTTCTGCCCAAAAACCTTGTGAGAGGTTTGCATGATGCAACATAGAGACTACTCTATCTTGAATAGTTCTATTCATCCTCTCAGCTACACCATTCTGTACTGGGGTATAAGGAGCTGTAAACTCTCTACAAATCCCTCTACATTGACAGAAAAGGCTGAATTCATGTGAGGTATACTCACCCCCATTATCTGAACGTAAAGCCTTAAGCTTAGTTCCTTTTTCAGTCTCAACTGAAGCAAGCCATTTTTTGAAAGTAGGGAATACATCATCCTTCGATTTGATAGGATATACCCAGACTTTTCTAGTAGCATTATCTATGAAAGTGACAAAGTAAAGAGAACCACCTAAGGACCTAGTGGGCATAGTACCACACACATCTGTATGAACAAGATCTAAAGGCTGAATTGAAGAGTCAATGTGCGTTTTATGCACATTTTTGGTTTGCTTTCCATATTGACAATGCTCACAAAATGAAAAATCAGAGAAAGATAACACAGGTAAGTAGCCAGAACGAGAAAGATTTTCCATTCCACTACGAGATATATGGCCCAAACGACCATGCCAAATACAAGCCATAGGCTGTTCAGTAACAGCTAACAAGTGTTCTTTCTGTGATACAAATAAAGGGTAAAGTGAGCCAACTTTCCTTCCTTTTGCAATAACCATATTGCCCTTTGATATACGAAAGGACTGAGCATAGAAGACCACCTTGTAACCAAGGTCATCAAGTTGACCAACTGACATCAAACTGCGTGATAACTGAGGTACATGGCATACATTATGCATAGTAAATTTTGAACCGTCAATGAACTGCACAACCACATCTCCAATCCCCACAACATCACACTGGTAAGAGTCACCAAGTCTCACGGTACCAAGAGACGTTGCTGCATAATTAGAGAACCATTCTCTATGTGGTGTCACATGGAAAGAAGCACCAGAATCTAGTAGCCAGGTGTGGGAAAGAGAATCAGCCATAAGTGCCTCAGATGGCACAGTACTATCAAGTGTCAACACATCAGCATCATCAGAAATAGCATTAATTTCTTCAATCTTCACAGTCGAAGTAGATGGTGCAGGTAACTGTTTAACATGCCCATCAACATTCTGTCCTTTACCTTTAGCATTCTTTAATGCATAACAGTCTTTCTTCATGTGTCCTTTCTTATGACAATAATGGCATTCAATATCCCTCTTCCTTGATTTACTTCTGCTCTTATTCCGTTGACCATTCTTTTCCTTGTTCTTGCTCCTGCCACGTTGTTGATTCTTTCCTTGGTAAGAATCACGAACATTATATGCATCTCCACTCTGAGTGCCAACCATAGATTTTCTACGAATCTCCTCACTCAAGAGTGCTCCACATATGTCATCATAGACGAGTTTACCACCTGGTGCACTATTGCTAATAGCTGTGCAAAATGTATCCCATGATGATGGCAGGGTGCATAACAGCAATACTGCTTTCATTTCATTGTCCATATCCATTTTCTGAGCCTGTAACTGGGAGAATATGGCATCAAACTCATTTAGATGAGCAGCAACACTATCTGTGTCCTTCATACGAAGGTCATATAATTTTCTCATCAGATATACTTTATTTGATGCCGTCTCTTTTTCATATGTATTGCATAACTTCTTCCAAAGCTCCTCTGCACTTTCACAGTCTAATACTGTAAAGTAAACATTATCTGCTAGGTGCAAGCGAATGGTAGACCTGGCCATTTCATCTAACTCATCCCAATCATCTTCATCCATGTCAGCAGGCTTCTTTGAAATCCCATTTACTGGCTTCCATTGCCTTCTTTGAATCAGCACATCTTTAATCTGATTCTTCCATAGAGCGAAGTTTGTGCCATCAAATTTTTGGATCTCAAAATGGTCTTTGCCCTGCAAGTTATAGCTCCTCCTCGGAACGCTAGCACTAGACCCTGATCCACCGGATGTGCCTGAGACCTCTGATGCCATGATCGTAGAGAATTGAATAGAATGATAATGGAGCTAGAAGAGTCCAAACACCAACAAATAAGTGTATCAAAGAGTAAATCGACCACTATATAGTTGACTAAACCAGAAATCTGGAAAAATTTTGCCAGAGTATCCTCTGCAAAATTAGCATATGACCAGTGTCAAAGTATCATAAAACTGCAAGTACTGACATGTCTACCTGCATAGTGAATCACTGACTCCACTGCATATAATCAGTTACCCAATAGAAGCCAACTAGGCTTATCGAGCACCTATGAACAACTATCATACATCTCCTATGGCGAGGCTGGGTAAGTCTTCCACCTGCATCACCGAAGAGACCCCGACATTTGGGTGTCTCCCAGTTAAGAAAACCTCACCACGACCCTCTTTATCAAACGTAAAAGGCTTTATGCAAAGAACGTAACCGCTATATCAATGCCCACATGGACGTACATAAGCGGTATCCACAGAAGCGTACATGGTGTGTATGTGCTCAATATATGCAGTAAAATGACACTGAAAGGCTGAATACACAGCCCAAAAACTAGCCAATTACACCTGCAAGTGTCTGTCAACTTTGATGTTTTAGGCTTTAAAAACCTGCATAAATTTGCAGCGACTGCTCCCACCAAAACTGAAAACCCCTCGAGAAACCTGTAGTTTTACGAGTGTGGCTGAAAATACAGCCCCAAAGGTTGATATTTATTGTCTGAGAAGTACAAGGAACACTCTTCTTGATATTCTTGGACCTGTGTGAAGAGAACTACGTGCGAAAGTACTCCGAAATGGCTCCAAAAACACCCCAAAATTGCTTCAGAAATAGGCTTTAAAAGCAAAAATGAAGCTTTGAGGGACCAAAACTTGTTCAAGGTAATGTCAACCTTAGTCTTTCCCCTTCTTCAAACACCACAAGAGTGTAGCTTAGTGGCAAGAGATTGCCACGGTTAAGCAAGCTCTGGGGGGAACAGTACTGGGATGGGTGACCTCTCGGGAAGTACCGGGAACCTCTATATTCCTTGATCGTTGAGGTCCTCCCTCGCGCGCAGCCAACGGTGACTTCAGTGACTTGGATGACAAGGTATGCCAAGGTCTATGCCTTGGTCGCCGCCTTAAGTCGTAAGCCTTGGAGAAAGCCTGGGGGGGGGGTGCTCGCTTCGCTCGCACAAAAGCAACAAAGCTTTTTTGCCTCGAACTGCTCTGATACCAGTGAAGTATTTCAATGGCGATGCACCACACTGCACTCCCCTTCTTGAGAGCTCCACGACGATATGCTCGAAGTAGAAAACCGAGCTCCTGACGCCACACTCGGTACTCCGCATAGAGATTGTAGAATACGCAGAAATCGCAGTACAAAGGGAGCACGAAGACAGACTTCTTAGGTCTTACAAAAGCGATCGAACTTACAGTCCGTGACTGACCAGGCCACTATATGTTTTATTAAAGAACATATACAAAGAAGTGTCCGGTGGCCATTTGGCCTTTCACATGGACACTAACGGTAACACATATCAATTTTCATAATTTTTAGACTCCATTTGAGCCCTCAAATAGGCTCTAGAACCTAATCTTTAACTAGGCCGGACACTAGGTCTGGACAAGACCAAAGCTAGTTAGAAAACTATAAAAAGAGCTAGAGAGCTCATTTTTGTGGTTGGATTGTTTGTGAATTGAGCTTATGTAAGAGACTTTTTGACTAATGCAAAGGACTCTATTGTTCCTCTCCTTGTTCTTGCCTTGTGTGTGTGTGTGTGTATGTGTGTGCATGCTTGTGTGCTTCTCACTCACACACTTGTGCCTTCACTTGCTCATAGTCTTCATACTAGTCCTCACGTCTCCACGGATTGACAATTATGAGGTGAATCTTCTCATGTTGGTACTCACCATTGTGCTAGAGTGACACCTTATAACCAATCCAAGATAATAGATCATATCGTATACTCCTTTTGTTGTACATCCATTGATAATCAGAGGTAGAATATGCTTCAAAAATGTATGTGAATCATGTGTCTTTAACCTAGATAATCTCCTATCATCCATAGTAAACATGTTTTGGATAGATGCTCCATATTTTGTAGGTGTTCGAATCGACTGAATCATATTGTTGATGTATCTCTTTTGTTGTAAGTATCCAAGGAGCAAGTGCATAGGTTGTTTCTTTTCCATTTCTATCAAAAATTGGCCATAACTATAGTTTTGAGTTTTGCTCCTTTAAATCATTTATCTCTAATCTTTACATTCCCATCATCTTCATCATCACTGAAGATTTTGGATTGTGGATCTATAAGAGGCCCATCTAACCATTTTTTATACTAATCCATATGTGTCATTAGTTTTGGACACTAACATGTTTCATTCTTTCCATTAAAATGTAACGCTTCTCTTTTATATCTTAATGGATGATCATCAGGCAAGAACCATTGATGTCGAAGATAAATATTTTTATTGAGATTCTTAGTTTTGTCAAGCAACTTCCTTCATATAGCTTTAGACATTCTTCTCGAAGATGTTTCTCATTTTTAGAAATATCAATGTTTTTGTTGACTCTTGACTCATTTTGATAGCAATCCTCAATAAAACTTTCCATGCCATCATCTTCATCATTATCGCAAAAATCTTGTACTTTACCTTCTTTTGAATATAGTTCTTTCAATCTTGCATATTTGATCACTTTTGTGTAGCCTCCTCATGGAAGCTTTTGATAAATGAGGTCTTACTGGTAACTCTGAATGGTGTGGTGGAAGATCATCAATGTCATACATAGGAATCTACACACATGGATAAAAATCATTAGTATTCCATAAATAAATGAAAAGTAAAAGTTAAAAATAAATTTAAATATGTAAGTTAATTTAAAAAGAGTTTCAATCAATTAGAAAGTTTTCACTGCTCTCTAGCTAAAAGGTGCTCTTGGAGGTCTACACCATCCATTTCACTAATAATTCATCACCAGCATGTAATGAGGTAATCGCATTGACAACTATGTATCTTACTACATTTCTACTCATGTATGGTGATTCGTGACTATTTTCACGCTCCTCAAATGTGCAATTAGTCATTGAACTATTATATCCTCAACTACTGTTTATTAAACATGCTATATTTCCATGCATGTTAGCTCTTCCATCACTCTATAATCTATTATTTTTGGCATATGTAATCCCTCTACTAGTAAGAGAAGCTGCATTCAAGCATAATCCATAAGTAGTCATGCTTTGAACATAATGTGTAAGTCGATGCCAATCTCCCCATATCTCACTTTACCAAGACCTTTGCATGTAATAGATTAAAGAAGCTATTTAAATGACAAAATCCCTTATAAAGAAACACAAAATGACATAAGAGTGACTTCAGAGTTCGGACACACATACAAATCCTCTATAATAAAGAGACCATGACCAGCACTAGTAATAGTGGAGGGACCAATCATATAGTGATTAACCCAAAAGTTAAAAACCTCTCCATATAAAAGACATGGTCTTCTATTCCATCCTCCATATCTTCTTCTATCATATGTTTGTAGTAGAGGACGATCACGAGATAGTCTTCAGACGTTTCAGTCTGTAAACCAGGAGGTGGAGGATTTCAAGAAACCTCTACTTATAATTGATAAATGGAAAGTATGTGACATGTATGAGGTATATTAGCATTATTAGTAGAAGAATCATCATCATCGAGAAAATATTCTTGTATATTAAGTATAATTGGATTTTATATATGATTTTGAATTAAAATAATGACATCAACCTATAGAATCAATACATACTCAAGCTCTATCACATTGATCAAGAGGTGGTGCATGCTCGAAACTTCCATACTCTACCTCATGTTCAATACATTCCAATCGTGGTCTTTGATACGTACCATTGCAAAAATTACACCAACATTTAATATGCTCTTGATAGTAAAAAATCATCATAACTCCTATAGGAGGACACATGTGAAGACATCCTTGCATGGATAGGAGGTGGTGGAGTACCCTCTGATTGATCAAAATCTGATTATAATATAACAATTAAAAAAACATATATCGATCATGTATGTGTATCTATCAAATATTAGAACTAAAGTTTGATATGCTTACAATAAGTAGTCCTTGCACGATTAGGAGATGGTGGTGGAGTTCCCTCTGATTGATTAGCATGTGATTGTGTAGCAAATAAAGGTACTAGATATTAATAATCTGATTATTTACATACATACACATTTACACATCCACACATATTCATGTATACACAAATACACATTTTGATATATAATTACACATACAAAACTATAAATGTATGGTGTGTATGTATGTATGGATGTGTGTATATGTGGATGCATGTGTGTATGTGTATGTGCACATGTATGTGTGTGTGTGTGTATGTGTATGTGTGGATATGTATGTATGTGTAAGTGTAAGTGTATGTGTATATTATGTATGCATGTATGTATATGTGTATGTATATATATGTATATGTGTGTATGTATATATAAGTATGTGTATGTGTATGCATGTATGTGTGTGTATATGTGTATATGTGGGTATGTATGTATGTGTAAGTGTATGGATATGCATATGTTTATGCATGTATGTGTGTGTATGTATATGTAAGTGTATGTAGGTATGTGTAAGTGTATGTGTATGCATGTATGTGTGTGTGTATATGTATGTGTGTGGGTATGTATTTACTATATATGTGTATGTGTATGCATGTATGTATGTGTATATGTGTATGTGTGGGTATGTATGTATGTGTAAGTGTATGCATGTGTATGTATGTGTGTGTGTATGTATATGTAAGTGTATGTATGTATGTTTAAGTGTATGTATGTGTATGTGTGTGATCATATATGTGTCTGTGGGTATGTATTTACTATGTATGTATATGTGTATGTGTATGCATGTATATATGTGTATATGTGTATGTGTGGGTATGTGTGTATGTGTAAGTGCATGCATATGTGTATGTGTATGCATGTATGTGTGTGTATGTATATCTAAGTGTATGTATGTATGTGTAAGCGTATGTACATGTATATGCGTATGCATGTATGTGTGTGTGTATATATGTATGTGTGTGGGTTATGTATTTACTATGCATATGTATAAATGTATATGTGTATGTGTATGCATATATGTGTATGCATGTATGTGTGTGTATATGTGTATGTATGGGTATATATGTATGTGTAATTGTATGCATATGTGTATGTGTATGCATGTATGTGTGTGTATGTATATTAAGTGTATGTATGTATGTGTAAGTGTATGTATATCTATATGTGTATGCATGTATGTGTGTGTGTGTATATATGTATGTGTGTAGGTATGTATTTACTATGTATGTGTATGTATGTATATGTGTATGTGTATGCATGTATGTGTGTGTATATGTGTATGTATGGGTATGTATGTATGTGTAAGTTTATGCATATGTGTATGTGTATGCATGTATGTGTGTGTATGTATATGTAGGTGTATGTATGTATGTGTAAGTATATTTGTATGTGTCTGTGTATGCATGTATGTGTGTGTATATATATGTATGTGTGTGGGTATGTATTTACTATGTATGTGTATGTATGAATATGTGTATGTGTATGCATGTATGTGTGTGTATATGTGTATGTGTGGGTATGTATGTATGTGTAAGTGTATGCATATGTGTATGTGTATGCATGTATGTGTGTATATGTATGTATATGTAAGTGTATTTATGTATGTGTAAGTGTATGTGTATGCATATATATGTGTATGTATATATGTATGTGTGTGGGTATGTATTTACTATGTATGTGTGTGTGTATGTGTGTGTATGTGTGTGTGTGGGTATGCATTTACTATGTATGTGTGTGTATATGTATGTGTGGGTGTGTCTGTATATGCATGTTTTTTAATTTAAAGTTTTTTATATTATGATTTTTTTTTGTTTGAGATTGAAATAACAAGAGATATTGTATGGTAGAACAAATAAGAGAAGACCTAACATACCACCTGAGATGTGGAAGTATTTTTGTAGGTAGCTATGTCTTCAAGAGTCATTTCCTTAGTAGAAGGTGTACAAATTAATAGTTTCTATTACAATGACTTATAATTCTCATATGTTTTATATTTAATCTATGTTTTTTTGTTTCATTAAATATATGCAGACTGCTGCAAAGAAGAGAGTTGAGTCTAGTCATACATAATGCTTAGGCCAAATGGGTCATCATGATTTTGTAGCTACATTTGTAAGTATATGTACTATTGAAACTACATTTTTTATTTTAGTTGAAACACTAATCATTGATCTTTTTTATTTGTTTCAATGCGGAGAAAGGATTATGGTCGATATCCTATGAAAAAGGAAATCGATTTTGCTACACATTGTGGAGATCGACATCACAGTGAGTACATGCAAGATCATCCAAATGCTTTTGTGAGTATTAGTAAATTTTGTATAATTATTTTATTTTTATTCATGTTTTATAAGTTTTATTTATTTATGTTTATTATATGTAATACAGGAGTATTACGGGGAGGTAGATATGGATGAGGTGGAGAGAGAGACATAGGTGGGAGGATCTCGATCATCATAGAGTGCTTAGACCTTTACCCATGATGCCACTACAAATACAGCAGATCATGCGGATGATAATGATGATGAGGACTTACATGATGATGTGGATGAGGATGATGATGGTGACTGATGTATTAGATTGGATATATATTTTACATTGATATAGTTACTTTTTTTATATCTATATATTTTCTCATTTCAGTTATGTCTTGAATTGTGTCTATGGTACTAATTAATGAGAAGTATTGTTTTAATGATTTTTATTGTTGTTTATATTTAACATGTGATTTACTACTTTAATTTTATAATTCATTCATATTATATGAGTGTTTTTCTGTATATATGTATGTATGTGGATGTATAAAATGTATGTATGTACATCTAGGTATATATCTATATTTATGTAAGTGTGTCTATATGCATGTATATGCATGTATCTGTATGTGTATATATGTGCATATAGATATGTTTTATGAATATACATGTCTGTATGTGTATGTGAATTTGAATTTGTATGTGTATATATATGTGTATGTGTATGTGTAAGTGTATGTGCATATGTGTGTGTGCATATGTATGTGTATGTGTGTGCATGTGTGTGTATGTGTGTGTATATGTGTGTATGTGTATAAGTGTATCATGTATGTATGTGTATGTGTATATGTAGGTAGATATGCATGTGTGTATGTGTGTATGAGTATGTATATGAGTGTGTATATGTATTTCTGTGCATATGTATGTGTAAGTGTATATGTGTATGTGTGTATGTGCATGTGTATGTGTATGTGTGTGGATAGTGTATGTGTGTATGTGTGTATGTGTATATGTAGGTACATATGCATGTATGTAGGTGCATGTGTATGTATGTGCATGTGTATGTATGTGCATGTGTATGTATGCATGTATATGTATATGCATGTGTATATGTAAGAGCATGCATGTGCATGTGCATGCATCTCCATATGCATCCATGTGTATGTACATGCATGTGAATGTGCATATGCATGTTGTTGAAGCTGAAGGTCAAGGAAAAAGCATAGGAGCACATCAAAGAGGTGGACACACAAGAAGAAGGAGCAAGTAGGGAGCTCCAAGAAGTGTATGTCAAATATTTAGAAAAAATCCCTATAGAAATAGTCACTAAAAACCATTGTAAATACCATTTTCTATTTTTATAACTCCATTTTGTTCAAGCCGAGGAGTCCTCAAGCTTCAGGAGTATTAGGAGTATCATCCTACCAATTTTCATAATTTTTGGACTTCATTTGAGTCCTCAAATAAGCCCTGGAACTTAATTTTTAACTAGGCTGGACACTAGGTCTGGACAGGGCCAAAACTAGTCAAAAAACAATGAAAAGAGCTAGAGAGCTCATTTTTGAGGTTAGCTTGTTTAGAGAATAGAGCTTTTGTAAGAGAAATCTTTTGCAATCAAAGCTTTCCATTGTTCCTCTCTTTGATCTTACCTTGTGCGCGTGTGTGTGTACGTATGTGTGTGCATGTTTGTGTGCTTTCATTCATGCACTTGTGCCTTCAGTTTCTCGTGGTCTTCATACCGGTCCTCACGTCTCTGCGGATTGACAAGCAAAGGAGGTGGTGCTTACTCTTGAGCTACATCCCTTGATAGGCTTCACTTCATGTCTCTGGTTCTATGCCCATAGTCGACCACTGCCCGCTTCTACGGAAGTTGTAATGATGTAGCTTGACTAGTGCGCAATGAACTGATCATAACTCGGGACCTATTGCATTGGTCGTGGCCTCTTCTTCTCTTTTCACCGTACGCAACCTCTGGATAATTTTCCAATCACTCCTTTTAAATGTGGGTTGCTGTGTTAAGTCGGGCTGCCACGCACGCAACCAGTGGAAGGTATGAAGGTGTGGATCTTCAACCTTCGATCTGGACTTCCAAAGACCCGAATGTTGAAGGACCTTCTTAAGGATCAGGATCTCCCAGATATCTTCTTGCACTTCTTCATGGATACTTATTGGCCTTGATCCGCCCTTCTCGCTTACGTACCTTCCCCTATTGTATTGTCTTGACCCTGTTTACCTTCTGCCACCGCACGCCTTAATTTGCCAACCTCTACATAAGAGAGCATTACATTTTAAAGGTCCTATTCTTGAATATTCTTTGTCATCCTCTAGGACCTGTTCCATTTCTTCCCACCGCACGCACCCAGTGGATGAGGAAGTTGTGTGCAACCTCCCATGAAATGTCTTTGTTGTTATCGTTCTTTAATTCCACTTCTCATGACCTAGATCTTTGGCATTGTTGCCTGATGCGTGCCCCTACGGGGCTTTGGGCAGAGAGTTGTTCATTTTCCCTTTTACAATCTTCGTTTGTTACTGAGGAGTTTTAGTCTTTGATTTTCTTCTTCTTCTCTTTTTGCTTGATTCCCCTTCCACACGTCCGTTCTCCTGAACTCTGTCGTCCCCGATAGGCTTTTTGTGGTGACGTGAGTATGTATGAATGGCTTGTTGCTCTCCTTGATTCAACAGATTTGCATGACATAGCATAAATTCTTTCCATTGGTTCGATTTGACTCCGTCTTGTGGTGCCTATCTATGGTGTGCAAATAAGCTTGTTTCATAGGCCACCTGTTGCAGAGTAAAGAGGCACAAAAGAGGAGCCCCAAAATTTTCAAATTAATGGACACATTTTTCTTCTTCAAAGTCCTAGGAAATTCCCTCAAGCCATGTAAATGCACTAGAGGAGTCCTCTAGATGCATATTCCCAACTCCTTATAACATATTCCTTGTAAATTAGTAGGAAATTCACCATTTAGTTAATAAAGTCCCGATCTCTTGTGTGAAAGGACCAATTTTAGGGCACATGTATATAAGTCACTTTGTGACTCTTTGTAGAGACTTTTTGCCATTGTGAAGATGGAGAGCTCCTAATTTTCAAATTTGCTTCTTTCTTGCAGATTTCCATCTTCTGTTTGATCTTCTATGTGTGTGTAATGCTTGGAATGTGTGTGTAGGACTGTTGTCTACTCCCCCCCCCCCCCACTGTTTTTGAGCTACTGTAGTGTGTGTGTGAGCTTATAGGAGTTGTGTAGTGAGCATGGGTGTTTCCTACCATTCACTATTTTGGTCATAACTTGAAGCACGGTTGTTAGAATCGAGTGAAACCACCTCCATAGAAGCGTCTCATCGAGAGCTTCGAAATGAACCTGCTATCGGCCATATTCAGAGTTCGGAGCTGAGAGAAATCCTCGATTTAGTGAAAACTGTTGTAAGTGGTATTGCGACAGACATTTTCAGTATTTCAGTGAATTAGAGAGGTTGATTAGTCTTTTCTCATGCATATAAGTTGAACCACTTCATTTTCCATCACGTTTGCACATGTCCTCATACACTTGGTTAGGTCATTTGATCGGATTCACAAATAAGTGTGTGTCAATTTCCCACTATATGCACCTATGTGGCAAATGAGATTTAGTCTCTTTGGCACAATTCCTTGAGTCTTCTTGACTTAGGTACACATGTTTTTGGTGTCGTTGCCAGGGAACACTCAACCAAGGTAGCCTTCGTGGTGGTTATAGCTCGAGTGTGATGAAATAGTACTTGTAGAAGTAAATTTGTTCAATGGCAAGTAGTCCATCACTTCAGCACTTGTTATTTCACATCCCGGAGGTGTGTGTAATGAGTTTTTAGGTTTAGGGTTAGTAGAAAGGGAGAGAAGGAAGAGCTAGGGTTAGGTTAGGAGAAGAGGAGTGAAGTAGGAGTAAGCCAAGACCACCAAGAAAAATCCCAAAAAATTTGTCAAATTAGTGTAGTTCAGTTTCAGTCACCAAAAAGTATAAAAACCAAAAATTTCAGATCACTTCCCATTTTTTCAGAAAGCAGTATCATGTGAGAGGAGCGATCGGTATCGTGCATGAGGTATCATGTCTTCTAGGCTATCAAAGCTAGTTATTGAGCTCAAGGTGCAAGCAAGACATCACAGAGGTAAGATTCCATAAGATTTTATTGGCAAAAACACTTTAGAAGTGCACAAAAATGTGATCACTTGCGCAACCGGTATCGTGGGGAGGGACAGAGTGTTTTTTGTGCTTGTTGGAGTGAGACAGTAGGCTAGGAGTGAAGACGGGTGAGAGAAGAGTAAGGGGCAACAAAATTTTTTGAGTTTGGAGATATTTTGGCTTGAGTATTGCGATCGGTTGAGTTTTTGGTATCGCGATACCAAAAATTCCCTTGTATCGTGATACTCGCCGAAGTATCCTATCATCGGTTACTAGCCTTGGTATCGCGATACCACTTGTGGTATCGTATCGCTGGGTTGGTATCGCAATCGCACTTTACCAAAGTGGTATCGTATCACGGTCCACTTTTGGTATCGTATCGTGCCTTGTCCAGTTTAGTATCGTGATACCATACTAGTATCATATCGCGCAGGTCGGTGATACCGTATCGCCACTTGCATTGGTATCGTATCGTGTGGTTATGTGGTATCGTATTGTGTAACTACTAGTATCGTATCGTGCTCTACTTTGGTATCGTATCGCCACCTGCAGTAGTATCATATCGTGCAGCCCTCAAGTATCGTATCGTGCAGCCCTCAAGTATCGTATCGTCCCTCATTCTGGTGTCATATCGCGATACCATTTTGGTATCGTATCGTCACCTGCTATGATATCGTATCGTGTGAGGAGGCCAGTATCGTATCGTGATTAGTGGCAGTATCATATCATGCAGATTCTCATATCGTATCATCGGAAAAAGTGATATCCACAATAGCCACAATATCGTATCGTCCAAATTTCATGGTATCGTATCGGCCAGTGCATGAGTATCGTATCGCCTAATTTTTTGGTATCGTATCGTGGAACCCATACAATAGCCACAATATCGTCAGTAGCCACAATATCGTATCGTCCAAAGTTCATGGTATCGTATCGGCCAGTGCATGAGTATCGTATCGCCTAATTTTTTGGTATCGTATCGTGGAACCCATAGGTATCGTACCGTGACTAGGCTTGGTATCGTATCGTTTACTCTGGAGGTATCGTATCGCGAGGATAGCCATTATCGTATCTTGCCCAATAGCGGTATTGTATCGCCTGTTGCTTCAGTATCGTATCGCTTAGGTGTCAGGTATCATATCCTAGACAGTTTGGTATCACCTAAAGTGGTATCGCCTAGAGCATTTGAAGCTTTTTTGAAGGGCCAACTTGAGGCATTTGAAGAGCCACTTAGGGAGAGCTTTAGAGACCTAGAGAGCTCCAAGAGGGTGAATGAACTTGAGGTCAGGAAGGGTGCTAAGTAGCTGAAGAAGTGTCATATCTTCTGTGGGAAGTGCCACTCAGGTCAGTCACCGCTCTTTCTATTCAGACACCTCTAGTGACTAAGAGGAGGAGATACCCATGGCTTCAGAAGACATGTAGGGCCCCACTCCCGATAGAAACTTCATGACCACTATAGAAGGAGAGTATCGCACTTCCCTACAGTACGTTTCTACTAATGCCCAGGAGATCCCCATCTACCTGGATGGCTTAAACAGATCTGTGGCTCGGATGGTGACTTCCATGGATGCCACAATTATGCCCACACCGGCTGTTAAGTATGAGGGAGGAGCATACATGGACAAGATAGATCACGTATACATAGTGACTGAGTACCCTGAATTGATCAATGAAACGGGAGAGCTAGTGGGACAAGAAAACTCAGGGAGACCAAACCCTGAGGAGTTAGTGACAACCCCTAGAGGCAAGTCCCAAGTGACACGAGTCTTGAGAGGAGACTTGATACCTCAAGACGACTACCTTTTGGAAGTCTATTTGATCCATGGAATGGACTTGTTGCTTCAAACGGACTCACCAGCCCAAGGAAGAGAAGAAAGCCCGATGACATTTTATGAGCTAAAGGATCCGGAAGAGGAGACTATAATAACTTACCTAGATAAGAACCAGAGAAGAGATTGGTTGGTAGATGCCATAGACAAGGCTCGACTGAAATACATGGGTTTGCCTGTATTCCCTTAGAGAGAGTAGGCAACCACCTCTCAGAACCCCTTCGAAACTCAACAAGAGGCAGAGCACACCATGTGAGGACAAACTAGTCAATGGAGTGTTCCAAACCCGTACTCATGTACAATTTGTGACTCCAGGAGTGCAACCACACAATCAAACCCACCCTGGAGTAGTAATCAATACCGACCACCGATAAGGCCACGACCACCAATAAGAGTACAACCAGGAATACCCCCAGTTAGACCAGCACTTCCTACCTTTCCTGTAATGCCTAGACCGCCAGAACCAATGAGAAGATTGAGACCTATTCAGGTGACCAAATGCGTGAGAAATCATTATGACAGATTGGGAGAGCCTTATGATCACATTGCTGAATTTAAACAAGTTCCAAGAGTGGAACAAGTAGACGACTTCTTCGTGAAGTATGAGTCCTTCAGACTCACCCTCACAGGAATGGCTCTAACTTGGTTCCAACCATTAGATCCGAACCAATTTGGAAACATGGAGCAATTTTTTCAAAAATTCATTGGGGAATTCACTAAGAGAGGGATTAAACACAATTCTGCTTCCTTAATCCATAGCTTTAAACAGAACCCTAATGAAACTGTCAAAACGACCGCCCGAAAATTCAACCGGTATGTTGATAGGTATCCAGCTACAGAGAGACCCACTCAGCAAAAAATGATATCATTATTTTTGGATGGACTCACGAATGGAACCCTAAGAATGTTGGTTTACGTGAAGAGGTTACAAACCCTGAGTGAGTGTCTTCAAGAGTGCATTGACCTAGAAGACAATCTAGCTGAGGATCTCAAGAGCACGCCCAGCCCCACGAAATCAGAAGACTCTCGAAGTACTATTACATCCAACTCCAGTAATGTGGAGGAATTAGCAGAGCTAGTGGCCAAGAAATTGGGAGTCCAAGGACAGAGAAATTACCAACACCCAGCCTTAAGAGTGCCTATGCTATGAAGATGTAGTCCATGTGGAGGAGATCACCCCACGCACATGTGTGTACGAGGAGGAACTGGTATACCTCAGACATATCCTTACAACATATAGCCTCAACAAGGAAGTGCCTTGTACTGCCACATAGAACAAAAATACACCAACCACACCACGGAGAACTACCCATTCAATAGGTAGGTACGGCCCCTCCAACCGCCTCAGTATCGACCATATGGATATCCACCTAGAGAGCCAAGTAGAGATATGCCCAGATACAACTCCTACCCAATAGCAGCAGGAGTTCCCAAACCACATGAGCCAGCGCAATTTGGAAACCCTCAACCAATGTTAGGACCACAACCTCCTCATCCTCAACATGTGGTACCTGTGAAGTATGCCCAGCCAGAAGAAAATTTGGAAAGAGCCATAGTGCCAGCCTCAACGATGACCAGTGTAGAATCAGCAAACCCTGGATATGAGCTGCCCCCAAGAGATTACTATCCCTATGAAGCCAACATGTTAGAGTACAAACCAGCATATGATTCGGCATACTATGGATATGACGGCTATGATCAGGCTTATGGAACGGAGGTAGCAACTTTAATGTACACTGCACCTAAAGCACAACCACCCGTGAGACCACCCATTAGACCACCTGTGCCGAGAGGACCTTGTTATAGATGCGGAGGAGACCATTTCATTAGAGAATGTCCTCGACCTTACAATCCACCACCTCCTAGGACTTGGGAAGGATATTGCAATGATTGCGAAAAGGAACATCGTTTTAGAGATTGCCCTAAGAATCCCATCAAAGTCCAAGACACTGCACCTATTAATGTAATTGAAGTGATAGAAGCACCTGGAGGTGATAAGGAATACACTGTGCCTTTAAAGGCCATTACCGGAGCTCAAACGAAAGACCAAAAAGGAAAATAGCCAAAACGGGAACAAGAAAGCAATAGAACTGTAAGTCCCAAACTTCAAATAGTAGAAGATTCAGAGGATTCACGTGAGAATGCCCAGAACACAAAAACACAAAAATGGAAGGAAAGAAGAGAAAAGCTCAAAGATAAATGGATGAAAAACAAGAGTCAAGACAATAAAAAACAAACCAGAAACAAGAAAGAGCATAAAGAACCAGAGATTCTGGAGGAAATTCCCATTCCACCGCTTCTCCGAGAAGTAGAGAAACCAGGATCGATTCTAGCTGACCCAAAGCCGGATGACTTAGACATGTGGCTGAAATCTTACCAAGCTAGAATTAAGACTGGACCGAACGTGGAACAACATGAAAAACTCTATCTGCAGGGAGAAATAGAAAAGGAGAGGCTTGCGATATGTAGAAAACTGATAGAGGTAGCACAAGCAACCCTAGAAAAGACTATCCCAGCCCTTCCAGAGACAAGGATAGAAGATGATCAATACAAAGAGTGTGCCAAAGCCAAGGATAAAGAACTCAAAGAGAAGGATGACAAGTGTGAACGAGTGAAAACCCAGGACAAACCTATGTCAACAATACCTAACTTAGAGGTTGATTGGCCAAAGGAATTATGGAATAGAATACGAGAAGAACAATGGAAGAAGAATGGAGTGACTAAGCCTCCTTTTGAGGAATTAGATGTGGAAGTTTACCAACCTAATCCCAACATGGAAGAAGTATATGATGAAGTATCAAGACTAGACAGAAATAGAGAAGAAGCACAAAGCATTTCAACCTTACCAAATTACATGGGAGAATACGAAAAGGAATCCATGATAATCGGAGCACCCACAGTACATGGCAAAGGAAAAGGAAACTTAGATAAGAACTTACACAATCTAACGGAACTTAAGAAGATGAAAGTACAATGCAAACTAACTGTGGAAGAATTACTTCGGGTTAAACCGCAACTATGGAAGCAATTAGCGAGTCAATTGGAATTAGGGCAAGAAAAGAATGAAAAGGAAAACAAGGGAGAAGAAAACCCTTCTAAGATACAAATACCAGTAGATAAGGTGGGAGAATTTAGTGAAGGAGACGAAGGTAATATGTGTCTACCTATCACTGAAAATGGGTACATGACCAAGGCAATACTGGACATAGGAGCAGGAGTAGGAATTGCCACCAAGGAGATTTGGGAGAAATGGGGAAAGCGTGCGTTATAGCCCACATGCATGAAGCTCCAATTATCAGACGGTCATGTGGAGAAACCCTTAGGAATATTAGAAAGAATCAAATTAACCACCTGTGGAGTTGAATTTGAACACACGTTAGCCATTTGTAAGTTCAAAAAGGCTAACAACTACGAAATGATATTAGGACGACCTTTCATGAGACAAATGCGAATAGTACAAGATTGGGGACGAGATGCTTTATACCTGCAACATCAAGGAAACAGGACCAAGATAAACTTACATACATTTTCATATAGAGATGTACCCCCACTACAATGGAATCCCATACACAAGGAGGAAGATGACCTATCTATTCATAGTGCTGGATCAAACGATCAATCGTGGAAGTATGAGGATGCCCAATTATGGATGTGCAAAGAAGCCAAGAAGGAGGACAATAAAAGGCAGTTGTGGCCAATAGGACATCCTAACTACAGACCTGTAGAGGACCCAAGGTATATGCCTCAAATCTTTCCTGATGAAACCTTTGAACCGCATGGATGGATGGAAATCTTAGCCAACTTTGGATGTGTGCGTGAATGAGGAAGTCCTAACTATGAACGAGTGCATAGACAAGGAAGGCTATGATGTAAATTTGTACATGGTTGTCCTTCAAGAAGTAGAAGCAGGGGAAATCGTAGAAAAAGAGTGGAAAGAGGAATATGAGAGTATAGAGATGGAACCAGAGTTTGATTCAGAAGAGAGCTATCTAGACACCATTCGAACCAAAGAAAAGTAGGAACCAACCAAGATCTTGGCAATAGAAGCCACCCCCATAGAACGAGAGCAAGAGGAAAGAATGAGTAAAATTGGACCAAATCCAAAACTTTTTGAGGTTCCAGAGCACTCTAAAAGATACGAAGTAGAAGAGAGAAAGATAGCCATTCAAATGCCTAAGAGAGAGGCTCGAGAAGGAGAAGTGTACGACAACAAAGAGCAAACAAAAAAGATCATAGTAACAGTGGAAGATGGGGAAGAACGATGTATGTACATAGGTAAAGATGTGTCAATTGAGGAGGAAGAAGAATTAATACAATTAATCCGAGAATATCGAGATGTATTTGCATGGACATATAAGGATTTAAAGGGGATGGAACCCTCAATTTGCTCTCATAGGATACCAATGATGGTTGATGCAAAACCATCAAAACAACGTCCTTATACATACAATGAGGTCTATGCACCTAAAATTAAGGAAGAAATAGACAAGCTACTAGCGGCAGGATTCATACATGAAATAGAACACACCGAGTGGGTATCACCATTAGTAGTTATGCCTAAGAAGAACGAAAAACTGAGAGTGTGCATTAACTTGAAAAAGGTCAATGCAGCCACCATACGTGACAACTACCCATTACCCATCATCGAACATCTATTGGAAAGAGTTGCAGGGAAAGAAGTCTATAGTTTCTTAGATGGATTCTCTGGATACAACCAAGTAGCTATTGCTATCGGGGATCAACATAAGGCCGCATTCACGACTGAATGGGGAGTCTATGCTTTCCGAGTGATGCCTTTTGGACTCACCAATGCGCCTTCTACTTTCCAACGATTGATGTGTCATGTTTTCAAAGAATTCGTGAAGAAGAGCATGGAAGTGTATGTAGATGACCTATGTACATATTCAAATCAAAGACAAGATCACATTCTTGAATTGCGGAAGATATTTAATAAATGTAGACAGTACGGAGTCTGCGTGAACCCGGAGAAGTGTGTCTTCATGGTAAGACAAGGGAAGATCTTAGGACACATAGTCTCTAGAAATGGAATTTCCACGGATGAAGACAAGATTAAGGTCATCTTAGAGCTTCCTAGACCTAAGAATGCGAAAGAGGTGCAAGCATTTATGGGGCATTGTGGATATTACCGTCGATTTATCCACATGTATGCCATAATTGCCAAACCGTTGTATGGACTCTTAACTCAATTCACTTGGATAGAGGAATGTGAGAAGGCATTCAATGAGTTAAAGAAGCGGCTAAGCATAGCCCTAATTCTGAAAACATCGAATAGGAACAAGCCTTTTCATATCCATGTAGATGCTTCTAATTATGCAATAGGATGTATCTTAGCCCAACTAGTAGATGAAGGAAAGTTAGATCACCCAATTGCCTATGTGAGTAGAAAACTGAATCAAGCTGAGAGGAACTATACAACTACGGAACGAGAGGGATTAGGAATGGTCTATGCAGTGAAGAAATTTAGACACTATCTCTTAGTGAACAAATTCAAGTTCTTCATAGACCATCAGGCTTTATTGTACCTAGTCAATAAGCCTTGTAACACGGGGAGATTGATAAGATGGTTCCTATTGTTGATGGAGTTTGACTTTGAAGTAATAGTGTAAAATGGAAATACCCATGTAAGAGCAGATCACCTTTCTAGGTTAACACACAGAGAACCACCAAGTGGAGTACCCGATGATCTACCAGGCACTTACTTGTTTAATTTGGAAGTGTCTCCAAAGTGGGCAGAGAAACTAATTCCTATACTTACTCATGGCCCACAACACTCAATCAATAAATAAAGTAAAAAGGAAATTCTATAGTCAAGGAATTTGCAGATTATTGCTAGAAGTGCGTACTATAAGGAACCCAATGGTGTATTGCTAAGATGTGTTGAGGAAGACGAACAATTGAAGCTGATTGAACAAGCTCATGTGAACAAATGGAGGACACACAAAGGAACTCATGAAACCATTAGGGAGTTAAAGCGATTAGAAGTATACTGGCCAGACATGCCTAAGGATGTCCATGATTATGTGAGTAACTGCGCAAAATGCCAGGAGACTATCCCTGAGGATCATACATCCATACCTTTCTCAATGATAGCACCCAATTGGAGCAAAACATTGGTTAAATTCCTAAAGACACGAGAACACGAGGAAGGAGTTAGCTTAGCGAGAAAACGATCCCTGGAAGAGATAAGCAAGGATTACGTACTCATAGGAAGAAACTTGTTTAAGAGAGGAAAAGAAAGCCAATTACGACTATGTGTACACGAAGGAGAATATTTACCTGTATTAGAGATGACACACGTGGGTGCAGCAGGAGGTCATTTTTCAGTCGAGAGAACCGTAAAAATGATCCTCTTCGCGGGCTTGTGGTGGCCTACTTTACATATGGATGTGGAGACCTATGTTTGAAGTTGGAGACATGCCAAAGAGCTAAATACATGACTCGAAGAGATGACATGCCATTGAGACCTATGATTTGTGCTAGAGCATTCTCTAAATGGGGAATTGACTTCATAGGACCCATTAACCCACCATCCAAAGGGTCACATGCCGAATATATCATAGTAGCCACCGATTATCTAACAAAATGGGTAGAGGCAAAGGCTACTAGAAAGAATGATGTTGAAACCATAGCTAAGTTTCTTTTTTAGCATATATTCACTCGTTTCGGATTACCAATTGAGATTGTGAGTGATTGAGGAACGCATTTTATTAATGAGGTGATAGAGTCTCTAATGAATGAGTTTTTAGTGATCCATAAAAAATCAGCCCCATACCATCCCCAAGCCAATGGTCAAGCGGAAAGTTCCAATAAGGTATTATGCACAGTATTGACAAAGATTGTCAATAATGGGAGGTCTGACTGGGACAAACAATTGCATCATGCAATTTGGGCCTTCCGAGTTGCATACAAAATTGCCATTGGAACTACCCCATTCAATCTAGTATACGGACAGAACGCAATCCTACCAATTGATTTTTTGATACCCACCTTGAGAGTAGCCCAACAGCATGAATGGATCGGACATGAATTATCCCAACAACTAGAACAAATCGAGAAGTTGCATGAAACTAGGTTGCAAGCTGCAGCCAAGAGAAGACAAAAGGCATACTGTGATGCTCACATAAAAGACAAAGGACTAAAAGAAGGAGAACTAGTCCTGGTTTACACCTTGAAGCAACATGCCAAGAAGTTACAAAAATGCGGATATGGACCTCTAATCATTAATAGGATCTCAATGAGTGGAGCAGTTAATCTAACCACTCTGGATGGAGATATTCTTCCTAACTACGTAAGTGGATGTAGAGTGAAACGGTTCATGGATCCATTGACGGATCAAATGTTAGCACGTCTCGTAGGTGCGCAAAATAGGAAGAAACAGGAAGAACGGGTTAGAGAGGAGGCACGACAAGAAGCCCTAGAACGCATTAAGAAATGGAAAGAGTGGATTAGGCAAAGAGATGAACGGTATCTCCAAGGAGAAGAGCCTATCCCTATGGCTAATTACCAAGTCCATAAGTCTGACACAGCCAATGCCTACATGTCACGGCCTTATCTAAACCTAGGAATTGGAACCACGGAGTACCGCTTGATAGATGCCTTGATAGACTCTGAAGCAAGACTCAATTGCATACAAAATATGGTCATACAAGATATTCAAACGGTTATGACTCCCACGAAAGCCCATATGATAGGTATCGGAGGTCAAATCATAGAATGCATGGGAGAAACTAATGTATCCCTCCACCTAGGAAATTCTTCCATGGAACAACGAGTCTTAGTGTGCAAAGACAAAGACTTAATATAATATTTAATTCTAGGATAGGATTGGATCATTGAGAGCCGAAATTGAACGCCATTAAAAGTGCAGAAGAACTCAAAGAAGAGCATTTAGAACAGGATTTCAACACCAATCCCTCAGAAGAAATTCTGGATGAAGCCGAGAGTTCAAACCCTAACAGGTCCATGGAAGAAGTGCATACATCCTCTTCAATGGCTGAACAACGAGACACTAAGGAGGCCAACACTCGAAGATTTTCTCACAGGACAGAAGGATCACCAATTCGGAAAACCACAATCGAATACTCGCATCCAGGAAGGATCAGATTCAAATGGGTACACAAGGATCGAGTGCAAAAACTGGAGATTGCTACACCGTCTCATGAGGAGAAAAAGGAGGACAAGAAGTCAACTTTACCAAAATCCAAACCAAAAAGACTATTGCAAGTATGGCTTCCTAAGCCTTTAATTGAAGCTCAAAAGGCACGGCAACAGATATGGATTCCCAAGAAGGTCAGACAAGCAGCCAATCAAGAAATAAGCAAACAGGAGGATACATTACATTGAGACATTCGGACAACGAAGACATGACAAACTCATAATAGAAACATGAAGAGAAAAACCTCCATCACTCAGACATTAGAAGAAACAAAGGAAACACATGAAGCTCGAAGGATAAAAGAGAAGGCTCAGCCTATCAATGCGACCACAAAATGGGTTTGGATACCAAAGCAAATGCGAAGGATGGAACATCAGAACAACGAAGATTCCAATTGCACTCATGAAGTATCCAATGCACCTAAAGTATGCATAATAGGGCCACATTACAAGGCCAAGCATTCGGCACTTGATGTACATAATAAAATTAGTGGTGCACATTCTCCAATGGGGAATAGGTGATAGCTTCAACTTCCTTACGAATGGACATACTATGTACATAAATAAATGCTTCGGCTATACTAATGCTTGTTTTCTTTCAGGAAAGAAATAAAAATATGTGGTAAGAGATCTCACTTATAAAAGAAAGGGGAACGGAGTGATGAAGCGACAACATGTCATAAACAATGCACCACACAATTGCTATATTTTCTATTGCAGCTAATGCACTTTTCATTACAAGTACAGATGGCTTCTGAAGATTCTAAAGCAACGATTCAGGAGGAAGTCCTAGAATTTCCTCTCCAGAGTGTAACCAAAGCAAAGGGACATTGGTTTAGAGAAGATCAACTAGCTGGTGAGTATCTCTTCCTGGTGACCATTAAAATAATGGACACGGATCATCAGTTCCCGATAATGTCCCAAGATTTTAAAGTGGTGCATGAGCTCCCGTCTACTATTGACATCATGAAGAAAGCAAGTCTACACAAATACTTTGAACTGCCGATCTACAAGCCCGACTTTCAAAGATGCACACAATTCATGAATACTTTACAGCCAGCACTACATGACCCATTGGTGCTAGAGACCAGAGTCATGGATGGAGTCGGTGAATGGGTAGTGATCCAATTTGCACATGACTTGATTAAGGAAGCTTTTGGGTGGGAAAAAGATGGCAACACGGTATTGAAAGAGGAAAGCCGTGGAGCAAAGACAACGACCTTCACTGACATCAATCGAGTAGATATTGAAGAGGAAGTCAGACTCATTCATCAGCACTTCTGCTTCCTAAACATGCATCGATACACCGCCCCTGAGAAGATAATTGTTCAACTACTCTCACATGCTATCAAACAGATTGGCAATCAAATTAATCTGACTCCATACATACAGGAACAGCTATTTGAGGCGAAGAGGCAATGGAATAATAAGAAGTTCCTGAACAGCAGTGTAGCTCTAACCATTTTGATCTATCATGCTTTAGGCATTAGAGAGCACCTGCAAGAAATGCCCTCATCAACTGCTATGGCTAAGTATGCAAAGGTGGCCACAGTCCCCAAAAAGAAAAGAGGAGTCAAGATTGTTGAGGAGGCAAAAACTAGCTCTCAACCTAAAATGAGAGGTACAAAGAGATTAAGGGAGGTAAAGCAAGTAGAAGAAGAAGTTCCAGCCACGAAAAGGGCACATGTACTTCCAAAGACAAGAATTGAAGAGCAAAGACCCATTACAGAAGAAGACTTAACTAAAGCCCTGGAAGATACACACCAATATACAGAAGGGCAAGTTAATCTACCAGTGCAAGGGCACCATTACCAGCAGACCCAACAAGAAGTGGAAGCTAAAAAGAAGCTCACCAAAGTCCATCGATACAGAGAATTAGGGTTGGAAAATTCAAGCTCATCTTCGAATGCACAAGAAGAACCCGACACATCCTTATTAAATGTGGATATTCAAAGTGAATCCAAGGACGATGGACAATGGGAGGAATTGAATGCAATCAACTACAATGAAGAAGAAGGGGGCATGAAGACAAATGACAACTTCGTCCACTTCGATCAAGACAACGCAAGCAAGGAGGCAAACCAAGAAGGGATACATGTCATACAAATAAATGAGACTTCCACACTTCAAATTAAAGAGACAATGCTTACAGGCGAGAGGTCAATAAGGAATATAAATCAAGAACCAAAAGAAGCTTTGGTGGAGGACTCAGAACCCTTCACACTGATAAGGGTTGTGGCAGAACCCTCCCCCATGGATGTCACATTTCAAGGGAATGCCATGAAAACTATTGACCTAAAGGAAGAACAAAAGGAACTGGTAATTCAACTACAAATCAAACAACCACACAACGAGAATATCCATGTAGAACAAGGAAAAGATGTACAAACCGGAGAAGCTCCAAGCATACCAAGAACGTGGTTAAATGTGACAACATCGCTCAGGTCAAGCCAGTAGTGCAAGACATGATCCGAACTGCAATGGATACGCAACAATTAATACTTGAAGCTGATGAAGACTATGACAAAGCGATGCAGGAAAAGCATGAACTACATGAAATGGGTAAGCACCTTTCAGTAGAATTAAAGCTAGCAAGAGAGGAAATAATACATAAAGAAAATGAAGTTCAAGAGTTCAAAAAGCAGTGCAAAACTTTAGAGATAGAAAATGCAGAATTAAAAGAACAACTACATGAATTACAGAAGAAATATGAGGCTAGCGAGGCCGAGAAGACGCGGATGAACACAAGAAGTAAAATACTTGAATAACAAATAAAGGTATATATGGAGGAGGCAAAACACCTAAGGAACAAGAATAAGGAACTAATGACAACTCTCTTGAGTGATCAGCCTATAGAGGTTTAGGGAAGGCCAGAACAAGATATGAAGGAAGTGGAGGACAAGATAGCTAAGTATGAAGATCAGCTCAAGCAGGAGTAGGCAGTCATTGTTGAATGGGAAAAGAGGTATATGGATGATACTGTAGCACTAAGGACGAAGTGGAAAAAAGCTGAGAACATATATCTTATGCAATGTAAAGAAGACACTGATTACCTTGCTATAGTAGCTGAAGAAATTCTCAAAAACAAGGACACAATTGCTAAGGCCAATGAAGAAATCAAGCAAAAGGATGATATGATAAAGCGGCTACAAGAGCAGCTAGAGGAGAAGGAAATGGAGGGGACACCAGTAGTTCCAAAATCCGCAGAGGCTACTGAGGAGAGTGAGGTACGTTCTCTCTCTCCCCCCTTACATCATTCGCCGATAAGGGAGGAAACAAAGATCCAATTTGAACATAATAATCGAGATATTGCAGAACTGAGCTGACATGAGAGGGCACTATTGGTGTCCCAACTTACGGCTGAATTTGAAGATCAAATAATCCAGGTCATGAAGGAAGCTAAAATTGAGAGCAAAAATTTGGAACAATTATTAAAGCCTTTTAATGTACCATATGGCCTCCTGAAAGAGAAAACACGGCAATATATAAAGACAACAACAAATAAGGATCGAGACACCAACCTCCAATTCAGCAAAGATGCATTCAATTATACTCAAGAAGAATTTGAAAAGGCTGATCCTATCTGGAAGCGAAAAATCTTGGAAAAGAATCCTACAATGTGGGTACAATGGGAAGCATCACCATATGTGCTTCAAGTAAACCCATCTTTTTGTCCAGTACCTCGTAGACGCTCCTCATCGCAATTTTGGGAAGGACAGCGCGAGGGCAACATAAATAATCAATGGCTGAATTATCCGCTATTACCAAGTCCACCGCATAACTACATACCGACAAAAGAATACATGGTGAAAACCATGGAGTTTTGGATTGCAAGATATGCCACTGTACCCAACTTGGCCATCAAAATGACCAATAAAATTTTTAGCATGCTCTTGACTGTAATTAAAGTCTTCCAACACACCAAATATACATTTTTGGACTTCATCGACATTACACAATGATCCAAAGCGCTCGTTTTTTATCTTTCCACCATTCGGAGCTGCTTAACACTTATGGCATACTATTCACGACTTACGTTTTTGCCAAGCACCTACATGCAGACTTTTGAAGAAGCATTTTTCACTGGCTTCTTCGAAATTGATTCAAATTTTTTTGTAAAGATGACTTCGAATCTTAATGCAAGACTGGTGGCTTATGAAACAAGCTTTTTTGTGGATCACTGACAAGCACCAGAGGATGGAGTAAAGTCAACTCAGTGGAAAGAGTTTATGATATGTCACGCCAACCTGCTTAATCAAAGAGAGCAAACTGCCATTCAAACGTACTCACGTTGCCACAAAAAGCTTGTCGGGGACGGCAGAGTTCAGGAGGAGGGATGTGTGGAAGGGGAATCAAGCAAGGAGAGAAGAAGAAGAAAATCAAAGACCAAAACTACTCAATAAAGAATGAAGATAATAAAGCAAAAGAACCACCCTCTGCCCAAAGCCCCGCAGGGGAACGCATCAGGCAACAATACGAAACATCCAGGTCCTGAGGAATGGAATTAAAGAGCAATTAGAACTAGGACATTTCATGGGAAGGACAGACCAGGGCCAAGAAGTATCCATGAAGAAGTGCAAGACAATACTTGGCAGGTAATAATCCTCCCGCTGATAGCGTGCAGTGGAAAGAAAATGTACAGGCTCAAAGCAATACAACAGGGTCAGATGTGTGAAGACAAAGACAAATCAAAAGACCAAAAGTTAGAAAGAGGCAGAGGCTGAAAAGTTGAAGCGGGTGACTAAGAACAGCACATTCTTAGTCACTGGTGGCGTGCATGGTAGCTCGACTGAATACAGCAACCTAGATTTGTGATGTACGAAATACCAAGGGAAAAACAAAAGCAAAGGACATACCTCGGATAAGATAATCAATTGTCTGACAATCCTTGTTGCTGCTTTGACCACTGGGTGCGTGTATTCAGAACTCTTAGACGAGCTACAAACGAGAAACAAAAGCTTGTCAAGGGACGACAGAGACAAAGAGGGGGAGAGTGTTGTAGAGTAAAGAGGCACAAAAGAGGAGCCCCAAAATTTTCGAATTAATGGGCACATTTTTCTTCTTCAAAGTCCTAGGAAATTCCCTCAAGCCATGTAAATGCACTAGATGAGTCCTCTAGATGCATATTCCCAACTCATTGTAACATATTCCTTGTAAATTAGTAGGAAATTCACCATTTAGTTAATAAAGTGCCGGTCTCTTATGTGAAAGGACCAATTTTAGGGCACATGTATATAAGTCACTTTGTGACTCTTTGTAGAGACTTTTTGCCATTGTGAAGAAGGAGAGCTCCTGATTTCCGAATTTGCTTCTTTCTTGCAGATCTTCATCTTCTGCTTGATCTTCTATGTGTGTGTAATGCTTGGAATGTGTGTGTAGGACTGTTGTCTACCCTCCCCACTGTTTTTGAGCTACTATAGTGTATGTGTGTGTGAGCTTGTAGGAGTTGTGGAGTGAGCGTGAGTGTTTCCTGCCATTCACTATTTTGGTCATAACTTGAAGCACAGTTGTCAGAATCAAGTGAAGCCACTCCAATAGAAGCGGCTCGCTGAGAGCTTTGAAACGAACCCGCTATTGGCCATATTCGGAGTTTGGAGCTGAGAGAAATCGTCGATTTAGTGAAAATTGTTGTAAGTGGTATCGCGACAGACACTTTTGGTATTTCAGTGAGTTAGAGAGGTGGATTAGTCTTTTCTCATGCATATAAGCTGAACCACTTCATTTTCCATCATGTGTGCACATGTCCTCATACACTTGGTTAGGTCGTTTGATCAAATTGACAAATAAGGATGTGTCGATTTCCCACTATATGCACTTATGTGGCAAATGAGATTTAGTCTCTTTGGCACAAGTCCTTGAGTCATCTTGACTTAGGTACACACGTTTTTGGTGCCATTACCGGGGATAATAAAGCAAAAGAACCACCCTCTGCCCAAAGCCCCACAGGGGCACGCATCAGGCAACAACGTGAAACATCCAGGTCCTGAGGAATGGAATTAAAGAACAATCAGAACCAGGACATTTAATGGGAAGGACGGACCAGGGCCAGGAAGTATCCATGAAGAAGTGCAAGACAATACTTGGCAGGTAATAATCCTCCCGCTGATAGCATGCAGTGGAAAGAAAATGTACAGGCTCAAAGCAATACAATGGGGTCAGATGTGTGAAGACAAAGGCAAATCAGAAGACCAAAAGTTAGAAAGAGCCAAAGGCTGAAAAGTTGAATCGGGTGACTAAGAACAACACATTCTTAGTCACTGGTGGCGTGCGTGGCAGCCTGACTGAATACAAAAACCCAGATTTGTGATGTACAGAATACCAAGGGGAAAACAAAAGCAAAGGACATACCTCAGATAAGATAACCAATTGTCTGACAATCCTTGTTGTTGCTTCGACCACTGGGTGCGTGTATTTAGAACTCTTAGACGAGCTACAAACGAGAAACAAAAGCCTGTCAAGGGACGACAGAGACAAAGAGGGGGAGAGTGTTGGAGAGTAAAGAGGCACAAAAGAGGAGCCCCAAAATTTTCAAATTAATGGGCATATTTTTCTTCTTCAAAGTCCTAGGAAATTCCCTCAAGCCATGTAAATGCACTAGAGGAGTCCTCTAGATGCATATTCCCAACTCATTGTAACATATTCCTTGTAAATTAGTAGGAAATTCACCATTTAGTTAATAAAGTTCCGGTCTCTTGTGTGAAAGGACCAATTTTAGGGCACATGTATATAAGTCACTTTGTGACTCTTTGTAGAGACTTTTTGCCATTGTGAAGAAGGAGAGCTCCTGATTTTCAAATTTGCTTCTTTCTTGCAGATTTCCATCTTCTCCTTGATCTTCTATGTGTGTGTAATGCTTGGAATGTGTGTGTAGGACTGTTGTCTACCCCCCCCCCCCCCCCACTGTTTTTGAGCTACTATAGTGTGTGTGAGCTTGTAGGAGTTGTGGAGTGAGTGTGGGTGTTTCCTACCATTCACTATTTTGGTCATAACTTGAAGCATGGTTGTCAGAATCAGTGTCCAGTAGAAGCATCTCGTTGAGAGCTTCGAAACGAACCTGCTATTGGCCATATTCAGAGTTCAGAGCTGAGAAGTCCTCGATTTAGTGAAAATTGTTGTAAGTGGTATCATGACAGACACTTTTAGTATTTCAGTGAGTTAGAGAGGTGGATTAGTCTTTTCTCATGCATATAAGCTGAACGACTTCATTTTCCATCACGTGTGCATATGTCCTCATACACTTGGTTAGGTCGTTTGATCGGATTGACAAATAAGCGTGTGTCAATTTCCCACTATATGCACTTGTGTGGCAAATGAGATTTAGTCTCTTTGGCACGTCCTTGAGTCTTCTTGACTTAGGTACACACCACCAGTCTTGCATTAAGATTGGAAGTCATTTTTACAAAAATTTCAGAATCAATTTCAAAGAAGCTTGTGAAAAATGCTTCTTCAAAAGTCTGCATATATGTGCTTGGCAAAAACATAAGCCATGAGTAGAATGTCATAATCGTTAATCGGCTCGGGATAGTGGAGAGATAAAAAACGAGTGCTTCGGATCCCTGAGTAATCCCGATGAAGTTCAAGAATGGCATGTTGGAAGGCCTTTATGATTGTAAGTAACATGCTTAGAATCTTATTAGTCATTTTGACTGCTAAATCAAGTAGAGTGGCATAGCGAACAATCCAAAATTCCATGCTTTTAACCATGTATTCTTCAGTCGGTAGATAGTTATGCAGTGGACTTGGCAATAGTGGATAGTTGAGCCACTGGTTATTAATGCTACCCTAGCGCTGTCCTTCCCAAAAATGCATCCAAGAGCGTCTGCGTGGTACTAGGCCAAAAAATGGATTTACCTGAAGTACGTATGGCGATGATTCCCAGTGTACCCTTAGGGTCGGAGTTTCCTCCAAAAACTTCCTCCTCCATATGGGATTAGCTTTGTCAAACTCCTCTTGAGTGTAGGTGAATGTTTGCATGCTAAACTGGAGGTTGCAATCTGGCTCTTTATTGGTTGTGTTCTTTATATATTGCCGTGTTTGTTCTTTAAGTAAACCATATGGTATATTGAATGGTTTTAAGATCTGTTCCAAATTTTTGTTGTCTATCTTTGCGTCTTTCATGACCTTGATGATTTGATCTTCAAATTCTGCAGTAAGCTGGGACATGAGTAGTGCCCTCTTGTGTTGGCTTAGTTCTGCAATAGCCCAATGAGTTTGTTCAGCACGTATCTTTGTTTCCTCCCTGATTGGCGAATGATGTAAGGGGGGAGAGAGAGGATGTACCTCAATCTCCCTAGTAGCCGCTGTGGAGTGCGGAACTACTAGTGTCCCCTCTGTTATCTTCTGTGCTAGTTGATCTTGTAGTTGCTTGATCATTTCATCTTTGCTTTTGATTTCCTCAGTGGCCTTCAGAATGGTTTCTTTGTTTTTTAGGAGCTCCTCGCCAATGTCCGTGAGTTGACTAACATCTTCCTTGCATTATTCAAAGTATTTATTCTCGGCCACCTTCCATTTCCTTCTCAGTTCTGTTGTGTCATCCATATACCTTTTCTCCCATTCTGCAATGATGGTCTGCTCCTGCTTGAGCTGATCTTCATACCTAGCTATCTTTTCCTCCAATGCCTTTGTGTCCTTTTCGGGCACTTCAGGAGCTTCAAGAGGTTGGTTACATAGAAGAGCTGTCATTAGCTCCTTGTTTCTGTTCCGTAATTTCTTTGCTTCTTCCATGTATATTTTGATTTGTGATTCCAGTATTTTGCTTCTAGCACTCATGCATAATTTCTCGGCCTTGCTAGTTTCATATTTCCTTTGTAAATCTTGGATTTGGTCTTTTAGTTTCTGATTTGCCATCTCTAGTGTATTGCATTATTGCTTGGCAGCTTGGACTTTCATCTCTTTATCTTCTATGTTCTTTTGAGCTTGAATCAATTGGGCAGAGAGATTCTCACCCATTTCTCTAAGTTGATTCTTTTCTTGCATGGCCTTGTCATAGTCAGCATTAGCCTCAAGCATTAACTGTTGAGTGTCCATGGCGGTTTTGATCATGTGTTGCACTACTGGCTTGAGCTGAGCGACATCCACATTCAACCAAGTTTTTGGGATGCTTGGAGCTTCCCCTGTTTGGACATCCTTTCCATGATCCACATGTATAGTCTCATTATGTGGTTGTTTGCCGTTGTACTTCCAGTTCTTTGCTTTCTTCTTCTATGTTGAAAATCTTCGTGGCACTCCCTTGAAATGTAACGTCCATAGGGGAGGGCTCTGCCACTACCCTTATAGGTGTGAATGGTTCTTACTCTTCCACCGTAGTATCTTTTGGTTCTTCTTTGGGATTTTTGAATGATCCCTCTCTTGTAAGCATAGTCTCTTGGATTTGAAGGTTGGAAGCTTCATTTAACTTGATGACATGTATTCTTTCTTAGGAGGCCTCCTTTTTTGCCTTGTCTTGGTTGTGGCTGGTGGGCGGCTGATTTTTCTTTGTGCCTTCCTCTTCCACACACTTGTTTACTTCATTTAACTCCTCCCATTGTCCATCATCTTTGGGCTCACTTCGAATGTCCACATTCAACAAGGAGGTGTCCGGTTCTTCTTGTGCATCTGATGATGAGCTTGAGTTTACCAAACTCAATTCCCTATATCTATGCACCTTGGTCAACCTTTTTCTTTGTTCTAAATCTTGATCGGCTTGTTGGTATTGGTGCCCTTGTACTGATAGATTTACTTGACCTTCGATATATTGATGTGTCTCTTCTAGGGCTCTTGTCAATTCCTCTTCCGTAATCGGTCAATGGTCTTCAATTCTTGTCCTTGGAAGTACATGTGTTCTCTTTATGGCCGACATCTCGGCTTCTGTCTGCATCATTTCCATTAACCTCTTGGTACCTCTCATTCTAGGTTGTGAGCTAGTTTCTGCTTCCTCTACAGTTGTTACTCCCTTGTTTTTCCTAGGGACAATTGCAACCTTTGCATATTTTGCCATGGCTTTCGATGATGGCATTTCTCGCAAATGCTCTCTAATGCCCAAGGCATGATATATCAATATAGTCAGAGCCACAGTGCCGTTCAGAAACTTCTTGTGATTCCATTACTTTTTTGCCTCGAATAGCTGCTATTGAATATATGGAGTCATGTTGACTTGATTTCCAATTTGTTTAATAGCGTGTGACAGCATTTGTACTACGATCTTTTGTGTGGCCGTATACCTGTGCATGTTTGGAAAACAAAAATGTTGATGGATAAGCCTCACTTCATCTTCAATATCAATACGATTGATGTCATTGAAAGTTCGCGTCTTGGCTCCTCGACTTTCCTCTTTCAAGACTGTAGTCCGGTCCTTCTCCCATCCAAAAGCTTCCTTGATTAATTCATGTGTAAATTGAATTATGACCCATTCACCAACTGCATCCATGACTCTAGCCTCCGGCACCAATGGATCATGCAAGGCAGGCTGCAGAGTATTCATAACTTGGACACATCGCTTGGACTCTAGCCTTCTTCATGACGTCCATGGTTGATGTGAGCTCATGTAATACTTTGAAATCCTTGGACATCACAGGGAATTGGTGATCTGTATCCATGATTTTAATGGTTACGAGGAATAGGAAATCCCCAGCTAGTTGATCATCTCTAAACCAATGTTCTTTTGCTTTAGTCATGCTTTGCAAAGGAAATTCCAGCACTTCCTCCTAACGGTAGCTTCAGAGTCTTCAGGAAGCCATCTGCACTCGTAATGCAAAGAGCATTACCTATTGTAAATACATGTCGTTGAGTGATGTGTGTTGTAGTGAGATTTCATGCGTTGTGTCACTCTGCTCCGTACGTTTGCATCAGTAGAACTTCTTATTGCATCTTTTTTTTCATTTTTACTTCTGAAAGAAAACAAGAATTAGGGTAACCGAAGCAATTATTTATTTACATAGTAGGTCCTAAGAACGTAGAAGCTATGACCTGTCCCCAATTGGATAATGTGTACCACTAATTCTATTATGTAACTCATGTGCCGAATGTCTGGCCTCGTAATGCGGCCCTATCATGCATACTTTAGGTGCATTGGAAGCTTCATGTGTGCAATAGAAATCTTATTGGTTATGGTGTTCCATTCCTTGCCATTGCTTGGGTTTCCATATCCATTTCGTAGTAGGGTTTTAAGTCTTGTCTTCTCCTCATTTTGTCGTGTTGCATATGTATTTCTGCTCATTGTTGTTATCCGAGTTGTGGGGTTCCTTCTCTTGGGGTATCCATGACGAATCTTGCCAGTCCTTATGGTACTGTTGTGTCGTTATAATGTTTCCTCGTGCTTGTGTATCTCTTGAATGGACACATGTTTGACCTTCTTGGGAATCCACATTTGTTGCCGTGTTTTTTGAGCTTCAATCAAAGGCTTAGGAAGCCATACTTTCAAGAGTCGTTCTGATTTCGGCGAAGAAGAATTCTTGCCCACCTTTGCCTTCCTATGAGAAATGACGTGTGCTGGTGTTGCGATCTTTGATTCCTTCACTCGATCCTTGCGAACCCATTTGAAGTTAATGTTTCCTAATTGCGAGTAGTTGATGGTGGATTTTCATGTTATTGATCACCCTTTTGCATGGAAGACTTTAAGAGTATTTTCCTCCTTAGTTTCCTTTTGTTCACCAATCAAGTAGGATGAATCTACTTTCTCCTTGGATACATTGGGGTTTGAATTCCCTTCTTCTGTCAACCCTGCTTCTGATTGATTTGTGCTAGAATCATTTGCTATGTGCTCTTGCACGATTGGTTCAGCCCTTCTAATGACTCCTAGTCTATGTGAGGGTTTCTCTCCTAATAGACTAAAGATTTCCTTGTGCCCTATTTTGGCTGAAATGTATCCTTGCATTAGGTGGATGCTCACTTCAATCTCAATGATCCAGTCTTGTCCTAGGATCAAGTTTTCTATTAGATCCTCATCTCTGCACACTAGAACTCTTTGTTCCATAGTTGAATTTCCTAGGTGGAGGGATACTATGGCTTCTCCAATGCATGCTATACCTTGACCTCCCACACCTATCTAGGATGACCATATTTCGATCCTTGCGAACCCATTTGAAGTTAATGTTTCCTGATTGCGAGTAGTTGATGGTGGATTTTCATGTTATTGATCGCCCTTTTGCATGGAAGACTTTAAGAGTATTTTCCTCCTCAATTTCCTTTTGTTCACCAATCAAGTAGGATGAATCTACTTTCTCCTTGGATACATTGGGGTTTGAATTCCCTTCTTCTGTCAACCCTGCTTCTGATTGATTTGTGCTAGAATCATTTGCTATGTGCTCTTGCACGATTGGTTCAGCCCTTCTAATGACTCCTAGTCTATGTGAGGGTTTCTCTCCTAATAGACTAAAGATTTCCTTGTGCCCTATTTTGGCTGAAATGTATCCTTGCATTAGGTGGATGCTCACTTCAATCTCAATGATCCAGTCTTGTCCTAGGATCAAGTTTTCTATTAGATCCTCATCTCTGCACACTAGAACTCTTTGTTCCATAGTTGAATTTCCTAGGTGGAGGGATACTATGGCTTCTCCAATGCATGCTATACCTTGACCTCCCACACCTATCTAGGATGACCATATTTCGTATGCAACTGAGTGCAACTCCTGAATCTATCAAGGCGTCTATCAGTTGGTAATCCGTCATTCCAATTCCTAGGTTTAAGTATGGCTATGACATGGAGACATTGGTTGTGTTGGACTTATGAACCTGGTAATTAGCCATGGGAATAGGCTCTTCTCCTTGTAGATACCGTTCATCTCTTTGCCTTATCCACTCTTTCCGTTTCTTGATACGCGCTAAGGCTTCTTGCCATGCTTCCTCTCTAATTCATTCATCCTCCTTCTTCCTATTTTGCACACCTATGATGTGTGCTAGCATTTGATCTGTCAATGGCTCCATATATCATTTTACTCGACATCCATTTATGTAGTTAGGAAGAATGTCTCCATCTAGAGTAACTAGATTAACTGCTCCACCAATGGAAATCCTATTGATGATTAGAGGCCCATATCCGCATTTTTGTAACCTTTTAGCATGCTATTTCAAAGTGTAGACCAGAACCAAATCTCCTTCTTTTAGTCCTTTGTCTTTTATGTGTGCATCATAATATGCCTTTTGTCTTCTCTTGGCTGCATAAATTCCTCCAACAGCCTGTATTCTACTCTCATGTAGCTTCTCAATTTGTTCTAGTTGTTGGGATAATTCATGTCCTCTCCATTCATACTGTTGGGCTATTCTCAAAGTTGGCACTAAAAAATCAATCGGTAGGATTGCGTTTTGTCTATACACAAGGTTGAATGGGGTAGTTCCAATGGAAGTCTTGTAAGTGACTCGGAAGGCCCAAATTGCATGATGCAATTGTTTGTCCCAGTCTGATCTTCCACTGTTGACTGTCTTTGTCAATATTGTGCATAACATTTTATTGGAACTTTCCGCTTGACCATTGGCTTGAGGATGATAAGGAGCTGATTTTTTATGGATCACGAAGAACTCATTCATTAAAGACTCTATTACTTCATTAATGAAATGTGTTCCTCGATCACTCACAATCTCAATTGGTTATCCGAAACGAGTGAAAATGTGCTCAAAAAGAAACTTGGTAGTGGTCTGAGCATCGTTCTTTCCAGTAGCCTTTGCCTCCACCCATTTTGTCAAATAATCTATGGTGACTATGATGTATTCGGCATGTAACCCTTTGGCTGGTGGGCTAATGGGTCCATGAAATCAATACCCCATTTGGAAAATGCTCTTGCGCAAACCATAGGTCTCAATGGCATGTCATCTCGTCGAATCGGGTATTTGGCCCTTTGGCATGTCTCGCAACTTTATACATAGGTGTCCGCATCCATATGTATAGTTGGCCACCACAAGCCTACAAAGAGGATCATTTTTATAGTTCTCTCAGTTGAAAAATGACCTCCTGCAGCACCTGCATGTGGCATCTCTAATATGGGTAAGTATTCTCCTTCATGCACACAACCATAATTGATTGTCTTTCCCTCTCTTAAACAAGTGTCTTCCCATGATTACATAATCCTTACTCATTTCCTCTAGGGACCGTTTCCTTGCTAAGTTAACTCCTTCCTCGTGTGCCCATGTCTTTAGGAATTTCACTAACGTTTCACTCCGTTTGGGTGCTATTGTAGAGAAGAGTAAGGATGTGTGATCATCGGCTATGGTTTCCTGACAGTCTACGCAATTACTGACATAATCATGGACACCTTTAGGCATATCAGGCCAGTATACTCCTAGTCGTTTCAATTCTCTTAGAGTTTCGTGAATTCCTTTGTGCGTCCTCCATTTGTTTACATGAGCTTGTTCAATCAACTTCACTTGTTCGTCTTCCTCAACACATCTAGATAATACACTGTTGGGTTCCTTATGGTACACACTTCCTGCAATAATGTGCAAGCTATGTGATTGTAGAATTTCCTGTTTACTTTCTTTATTAATTGAGTGTTGTGGGCCATGAGTGAGTATTGGAATTAGCTTCTCTGCCCACTTTGGACACACTTCCAAATTAAACAGGTAAGTGTCTGGCAAATCGTCTAGCACTCCACTTGGTGGTTCTCCATGTGTTAATCTAGAGAGGTGATCTGCTCTCATATGGGTATTCCCCTTTTTCACTATTACTTCAAAATCAAACTCCATCAATGGCAAAAACCATCTCACTAGTCTTTCGATGTTACAAGGCTTGTTGACTAGATGCAATAAGGCTTGATGATCTATGAAGAACTTGAATTTGTTGGCTAAGAGATAATGCTTGAATTTCTTTACAGCGTACACCATTCCTAATCCCTCTCTTTTTGTAGTCGTATAGTTTCTCTCGGCTTGATTAGTTGTCTACTCGCATAGGCAATCGGGTGATCTAACTTTCCCTCATCTGCCGACTGAGCTAAGATGCATCCTATTGTGTAATTTGAAGCATCCACTTGAATATCGAAGGGCTTGTTCCAATTCGGGGTTTTCAAAATTGGAGCCGTGCTCCGTCGCCTTTTTAATTCGTTAAATGCCTTTTCACAATCATCAGTCCAAGTAAATTGGGTCAAAAGTCCATACAAGGGTTTGGCAATTATGGCGTACATGTGGATAAATCCATGGTAGTATCCACAATGTCCCATAAATGCTTGCACTTCTTTTGCATTCTTCGGTCTAGGAAGTTCTAAAATAACCTTGATCTTGTCTTCGTCTGTAGATATTCCGTTCCTCGACACTATGTGTCCTAAGATCTTCCCTTGTCTTACCATGAAGACACACTTCTCAGGGTTCAGGCAGACTTTGTATTGTCGACATTTATCAAATATTTTTCACAGTTCCGGAATGTGGTCTTGCCTTTGATTTGAATATGTACATACTTGCATAAACTGAATGCCCAAATAGTGATGCAAATGCACCAAATCAGACATCTCAAATGAGGCATGCAAATCAGCCTTAAAATCAGCAATATGCTTCTCAATAGGACCAGTGAGCCGCATGTCATCAACATAGACAACAATGATCAGAAGCACATCATTAGCACGCTTAACATATAAGGTGCTTTCAATTGGACTGTTCTCAAAACCATGTGCAATCAGATAGGCATGTATTTTCTCATACCAAGCACGTGGTGCTTGCTTTAAACCATATAATGCCTTCTTTAACCTGCACACCTAGTTTTCATGCCCTTTCTACACAAAGCCACAGGGCTGAAAAACATACACTTCTTCATGCAAGTCACCATTTAGAAATGCTATTTTAATGTCCAACTGATGTACATTCCAACCATGATGAGCTGCAAGTGCAAAGATGCTCCGAACAATAGTCATACGACATGTAGGTGCAAAGGTCTCATCAAAATTAATGCCTCTTTCTTGTGCATTGCCCTTTGTAACAAGCTTAGCCTTATACCTGTCAACTGTACCATCCGATTTACGCTTCAGCTTGTATACCCACTTAGTGCCAATGGCATTCTTGCTAGGAGGCAAGTCACATAAAGACCAAGTACCATTCTTCATTATAGCATCATATTCAGATTGCATAACAACCATCCAATTTTTTGAATTTTGTGCTTCATCAAACGAAATAGGCTCATTCTCATCACAGAGACTAGATGCAGCCATAGCATAGAAATCTCATGCAAAAGAGGCACTATGAGAGCCTGAACGAGTACGATATGACATAGGTGCATCTAATTTGTTGTCACGCAAGGTCTGCGCCAGCCATTTTGGCATAGTTCTTGCCTGCTCAATATCAGCTCTCTCATCAATAAGTGCATCATGTACATCTGCAACAGAAATGGAATTATCTGCATCATCACATGAAACCTGCAAAGGCTGAGAAGTTGCCTCATTAGGATCAAACACTAGACTGTCCACCAGTAAAAAGAGGCAGCAAAGTATCATACATGTCTTTGGAGCTAACAAATGTCTCCTTAGTATATGAAAGCAATGGCTGAATAACATCTTCCACAAAAACAACATCACGGCTAACCAAAATGTGTTTAGTCTGTGGATGATACAGACGATAGCCTTTACTTTCAGAACTGTACCCAACAAAAATACATTTTACTACTTTATCATCCAATTTTCTGCGATGTTTTTCAGGCACTAATGCATATGCCAAACAACCAAAAACACGCAGATGAGTGATAGATGGCTTGCTGTCATGCCAATCCTTATATGGAGTGATAGACTGTAGCGCTTTAGTGGGACACCTGTTCAGTACATATGCTGCACACATGACAACCTCAAGCTCGAAACTATGTGGTAAAGCTTGAATCTTGACCATATGCCTCGCCATCTCCATGAGTGAACTGTTTTTTCGTTCAGCAACTCCATTCTGTTGAGGTGTATATGGCACTGTACACTAAATTTCTGAGTAGCCCGAATTGAACCATCTTTTGGAAAGGACGAATGCTACATTTTGCCCAAAATAGACCCTTCACAAACATGTTTTCTAGGTGCCTCAAGTTTGGGCAAAGAGGACACCATTTCAGATTTCTGCATGCATAGCAAACTAGCAAAATTTAGATGACCAAAGTGTGCATGCCAAAAATTTGCATCTGACATAGCTTGAGAATCATTTACTGCACATGCCAAATCATTTACAGATCTTTCATAGTCTATGAGCTTATATAGCCCACAACATAAAATGCCAGAAGCAATAATCACATCGCCATTTGACAGATCATGAACTGTACACCTGTCATCAACAAATTTCACAACCAAGCCAATCTTGCTTAATGCAAAAACTGATAATAGGTTCTTCTTGATCCCTGGCACAAATAAAGCATCTGACAAAGTGAAAGAACTACCATCAGTAGTAGTCAAAATGATCTTACCAACTCCAATAACAAGATAAGAGGAGTTGTTGGCACATGTAATAGTATTCCCTGTAGGGGCAAGCTCGAGTGAAGAGAAGAAACTGTGTTGCAAGGTAATATGTTTGGTTGCCCCACTATCAAAATACCAAACATCTAAGTCCACTGCAGACATGCACTGCTCATAAGAAGATGGGTCAAAACTCTAGATAGTAGTAAACGCCCATTCTTCATCGTGCACAAGATTAGCAGACTCTATTTTTTGTGTAGAGGCCTCTGCAACAACCATTCTAGCCTCTTTCTTCTTTATGATATGATCATTCCCTTTACAATACTTATAAAACAATTTCTGCTTTTTTGATTTCTTCTCATCTTTATCTTCCTTCCTTGAATATGCAGAATTAGTAGATTTCTGCTTACTCGTTGAAGAGCTCCATTTTCCTTTGCCCTTCTGACTAGCCAGGAAAGCTTGATCTGCAACTTGCATAATGGACCTGTTCTGCCTAGACTGATCTTCCTACAACAGAACAGAGACTAACTCCTCAAATGATAAGGCATTTGGATTGCCTTTCATCATCAACCAAAGAGTAGAAGCAAAACTCTGATATGAATCAAGAAGACCATTCACAACGGTCTGCACAAGTGAGCTATCTGGTATAACCTCATCAGTAGAAATCAACTGTTCTTTTTCAAGTCTTTGATCTTCATTAGGAAACTGTCCATAGAATCACCTTCATTCATGCGCTCACTCTCCAACTGTTTTTGGAGGTAAGCAACACGAGCCTCATTCCTAGCTTGGTACAATGTGGTAAGTGTATCCCAAGCATCCTTAGCTATTCTGCAAGAGTGAATGTGAGGAATAATGGCACGTTTGACAAACAAAGCTATCAATGCATGTGCGTGGGCATCTCTACCATCCCAACGAATCTGCTCTGTAGTAGATGCAGCAGGAACAGGAACATGCAGAATATCATCATCTTCGACACCTTCTGCATCAGCTTCAATACCTGCAGTTGTAACAGTTCTAGGTGTGATAGGACATTTTTCGACACCCTGCACAACGTTCCACAGTCCTTTTCAACCAACACATGTCGCATCATATAAGCCCATAACAGGTAGTTGGTACCATCCAACTTATCCTCAATAGCCAACATATTGAATACATCATTGCTTTCAGCCATGGCCGGTGACTAAAATACCTTGATGCAAAAAACTGACTGTATCTCAAAAAGTTGAACAGAACTGCCCAGACAAATTCTGCTAGACCTGTAGGAGCCTTCAAGATGCTTATACTGGCGAATAGAAATTGGTATATACCTTTAGCACAAAAAGATAAAATAGCTTGCACAAGCATTATTATAGTGCATTTGGAGGCCGAAACGAGCTTAGATCGCGATTTCGGCACCACAGAGCGAAGCAGTTTGATCTCAAAAACACGCTGAGTATGCTCACCAAAATTTTTGAGATTCTAAGACTGCAACCAAAAGAGTGTCGATGGCACCCTAGATGAAGTGACAACCTGCTCTGATACCAATTGTTGGAGTTAGACATATGTGGAAGCATGCGAACAACACAAGGAAGAAGAAGAAGCTTGGAGCACAATACACAATACTGAATGTATTACTAGAGAATGTACAAAGATAAGTAGCCCATTAGGGTAGTAGGCGTATATATAAGCCGGGGGAAGAAAACCTCCTAAAGAGGGAAAAAGTGCCCCAACGGTCCTAATGTGTTCACACACATCACTACCTAAATATATCAACAGGGATCTATAGAAGCCATGGATGAAGGGCGATAACGTGCTCTGCAAGCAACTGCTGAAAAGATAGAGTCAACTATTATATTCTGCAATACTATGGGAGTCTGTTGACAAGAGGGGAGGGCCAAAAGGGAAGAGAAGATAGATATCTATGAAAGCAAAACCGAAGTGGAAATAAGAAAAACACATAGAAACATCAAAATCTGGTTGATTGAACCCAAAAATCTGCTTTAGCATGTCCAAAAACCCTAAAAATGACTCAAAAATTATGAAAATGGGAGGAGTACAGGGTAGGAAATAAAAGAGCTAAAATATAAAAGAAGAAAAAGAAGATAACAAAAAATTCCACAACCAAGCATAGGATATAAAAATGTCATATGCTGGAGTTGGAGGGGGGGATATAAAAATGAAATAAAATAAAAAAAAAGGGCTGACCTCAAATTGATCTTCACGCCGGTAGGAGAAAGGAGTGTTGGGGAGGATTATATAAAAGAAGGGGGGAGAGGGGGGGCAGGGGGAGGGGGGAGGGGTTTTTTTTTGTTTTTTTCTGTTTTTTTGTGGAAAAATAATATTAGCCTCCAAGGGCTTCTTTTTTTAAAAATTAATTAAAATAACCTGAAAATATGTGAAAAAAATCCAAAAAAATTAAAAAACAAATTGTAAAAAAATAAGGAAAAATACTAAAAAAAATTCCTCGACCTTGTTAAACCACTTCATCACTTAAAATTACTGGGAGCTTCCTTTATTCTTCTAATTTAACAAGAAAATGACATTGTTAAAGGAAGAAAAATGCTAGAAAAATTTTAAAAGTGCTTGAAAAATTCCCAAAATTTTTTAGAAATTATACTCATGCAAAGGGATATGAAAGGGTTGCTAAACTTTCTAAAAACTCAAGGAACAAGCATGAAAATGAATAAAAACTACTAAAACTTGAGCAAAATGAAATGAGAAGGCTATGTACAACCTGGACAGATTTTGCAAGTTCGAGGTGATCCATAAATCTTCAGTTCTGTTGATGATAGGCCTTGAGCCTTCATATATTGACCAGTGGCAGGGCCTCTCCTTTTAGCATCTCTAACTCCATTGCACTCCAATTCAGCATTGTTTTAACTCGATAAGGTCCTTCCCAGTGTGGAAGCCATTTTCCCCTTACTTGTGTGTGGATTTGAGGTCTATGGAGAAGAACTAACATGCATGTTTGTAAGTTATTGTTCCACAGATTCCGATCATGTGCCTCGTTCCTCTTCATTTGAGTCTCTATCAATTGTTTTGCATCATGTAGACATATCTCTTCCACTTTATGCAGTGCTCCAAACCTTTGAGAGACACCACAATCTTTCTTTCCCTGCATGAATGCTACTTTTGGTGATCCATGTAGAAATTCAAAGGGTTCAATAGGCAATATCCCATAAACTAGTTGGAATGGAGAATATCCAGTAGCTTCTTTGTAAGCTAACTTGTATGCCCATAGGGTACCTTGATAAGCAATGCCCCAAGAAGTGGGCTCTAACATACATTCTTTACTTAACATGGCAATTAATACCTTATTAGTGGATTCTGTTTGTTCATTAGCTCTTGGATAATAGGCACAAGAGATCCTATGTAGAATTCTGTATCTGTTAAAATTTTCCTGTAGGAACTTGTTCACAAAATGAGTACCTTAGTCTGCACAAATTTCAAGGGGGCATCCAAACCTGCAAATGATGTTACTATAAATGAAATCAGCAACAGTTTGAGCGATGCAATCAGGGGAGGCAATATCTTCAGCCCACTTTGTTGCATAGTTAGTGGCGATCAATAGATACTTTTCTCTTTTTGGAATCGATAGAGGGTAGATGCGCCCTATGAAATCTAGTCCCCACTTCTCAAATGGTTGCCATGAAGTGAAAATAATCAAGGGGTTATGCCTCTGCTTTGTTGGCTTGGGTCCACACCTCTGACAAACATCACATGCCTTTCCCCATTCCTCTGCATCTTTAAATAAGGTAGGCCACCATAAGCCAACATCAAGGATCCTCTGACTCATAATGTGTCCTGGAAGGTGCCCACCACCTGTTCCTTCATGTGCAGATTTAAGGACTTCCCTCACTTCTTCTTCCATGCACTTCCTAAACCTGTTATCTTTTCCTTGTCTATATAATTTTCCTTCAATGAGGGTAAAAAGTCTGCTTTTTATTAGCAGTCTCTTTCTTTGCATAACACTTGCCTTCTCTGGATACAATCCAATTTTAATAAAATTCTTGATGTCATCATACCAACCTTGAGCTTGTACAATGAACAGATTAGCATCTAGAAAATCATCATTTACTCGAATTGGTTGATCCATCATGTTGATCCTGGATAGGTGGTCTACCATGACATTTTCTTTACCTAGTCTATGGACTACCAAAAAATCAAATTCCTAGAACAAAAGTAGCCACCTCCATATCCTCAGAGTTGCTTGTGGTTTGTTCAATAAATACCTGAGTGGTTGATGATCAATGATGATAACAAATTTCACACCTAGCAAATTGTACAACGAAAACCATTGCTAGATCCTCCCTTTCTATGGTGCTGTAATTTTTTTCAGCCTTAGTCAAAATTCGACTAGCATACTGAATAGGCCTATCAAGTTTGAATTCTTCATTGTATTGAGCAAAAACTGCACCTACTGTATATGCACTCGCATCTACATAGACATGAAAAGTATTTGACCAATCTGGTATGATAAGAATTGGTGCAGCCACCAATTTGGGCCTTAATGTCTGATAAGCATTCTCTTCCTCTTCTTCCCATTTAAAGGGTACTTCTTTACTTGTAAGTCTAGCCAGTGGCCTGGCTATCTCTGCATACATTTTGATAAATCTTCTGTGGTACCCAGTATGCCCCAAGAAGCTTTGAATCTCTTTAGGAGATTTGGTTTTAGGTAACTTTAGTATAGAAATAATTTTATCAGGATTTGGAGCCATACCTTTAGCAAACACCACATGTCCCAAGAGGGTTCCTTCTATCACGAGGAAATGACATTTGTTTGGGTTTAGCTTTAGTTTAGTCTCCTTGCATCTCTTAAAAACATTCTGTGGCTCTCTCAAGTGATGGTCCAAGCAATCCAAAGGGGTCTCTTTGTGAGATCCCAAAAATGAAGAAAAGTCACCCATGACAATTCTGAGTGTTTCTAGCAATAAGGGTCCAAAAATGAGGTTGAGAGTCCTGTTAAAGGTGGATGGAGCATTTCTAAGTCCAAATGGCATTTTTACATACACATATGTTCCCCAAGGTGTGATAAAAGTAGTCTTTTCACGATCCTCTAGGTGGATGGATATTTGATTATAGCCACTAAATCCATCCATAAAGCTATATAATGTATGACCATCCACTTCTTCAATGACTTGCTCTACAAAAGGCATGGCGAATCCATCTCGAATGGTCAGCTTAAAGAGTGCTCTAAATTCAACACAAATCTTGATTTTTTTGGTATTCTTCTTTGGTACTAAAACCATTGGTAAAAGCCATTCTAAGTGTTCCACAGGAATGATGATTCCTACATCCTCCATCTTCTATATTTCCACATAAATAGCTTCAGCATATTTTGGGTTAAGTCTATAACTCTTTCCTCTTATTGGTTTGGCTCCATCAACAAGAGGGATTCTGTGCTCTCCATAATTGACAGACACTCCTTCTAAGTCTTTATAATGCCACGGCAAAACATTTGCATAGTGGGTCAAGAAAGATTTTACCTTTTCAAGGAGCTCTCGATGGCTCCACAACCAAGTGGCCACCAAAACTAGACAATTATTTTCCTAAGTGCCTAATTGTACTTCTTTGATAGGGTTTCTCTCTACCATGGTGTCTTCATGCTCATCTCCAACCCTGCTTTCTTCCAATAGCTTTTCATGCATTGTTGCATAAGCAGGAGTGTTGTGGATCTCAATGTATTCCTCTTTTTCCTGCATCCATCCGGAAGGGATTTCTTGGATTGGTAAAGAACATTCTTCACTAGTATGTTTTGTTGAAAGTTTTTCAAGCTCAAGAGTGTGGGAACATGCCCCAAATTGAACCTTCCACATCATCCACAATCAAAGGAGACTGATTTCCACGAGTTGGAGGCATCAAATCATGCCCATAATGGAAAGAATTTGATTAGAGAAGATTTAGCTCACCTCTTGATGTGATTGGACCTCACTTTTGACATGTATATGCTTTTGATTGGTTAAAGAGGTTAGTATGAGGTCTTTAAAACCTCTAATGAGTTGTATTATGACTTAGAGTCGTGGAAATACGTGCCCAAGCTGCTCCCTTGCTTAAGCACACCCCCTACTAGCTGTTCTCTGCATATTTTGCAGAAATTTCACTTTTACACACTCTATCTATCTAGATGTTTTTGGCAGACCCCCCGGTCTTGTAATTGTTGTTTCTCCTTCATCCGGAATCCATTTGCAATGATTTTTGTCTTGTTGGAAAGCTTATAAGTTCTAATTTGTCTGGTATAAGTCTCAGGTTCAGTGCCTGCACATGTGCAGAGAATTGTCCAGAACAGTGTCTGTCCAGTTAGCTTATACTCTGTGAAGAGATAAAGTTATCTGTTTTGTTGCAGCTGGTTGAGGCATCATCCAGTATCCAAATGGAGTGATTTTACTCTCATTTGAAAGCTCTTAAAGTCTAGTTTATGCCTGCAAATTTTCATTTTCAGTCTCTGCATATACTCAGAGAAACTCAGAAAATACAGAACCTATGTCTGAAAAATTTCAGGATCCTAGGAGGGTTCATTTGCTTTTGTTGTGCACATAGGAGTGTTTATCCTCCAACAGTGGTATCAGAGCTATAAGTGGAGTATCAAAGAGAGAGAAGGAGCTACTGAAGTGAAGTAAAGACTTCATCAAAGTTTGAAGGAAGGAAGCAAAGAACGGGCACGTCAACAACAATGGGAAGCAAATACATCATCAAATCAAAGACGAAGCTTCATCAAGAGGAGTAGCTCTATTTTTTGAGGTGAAAGCCATCCTTTTCAACTTCATTGCATCAAGGGGGAGGTTCAAAAGAGTTAGGAGGCACCATGGCTGATCTCAATGCTCAGATTGAGAAGCTCGAAAAAGGAAACTACCAACCATGGCGATTTAGAATAAGCAATTTTTTGATGGGGAAAGGTTTGTGGGGACTTGTGAGTGGTGGAGAGCCAAAACCCTACATAGATGAGGTAAATCCAACCAATGATCAGAGAAGAGCAGTAAGAGAGTGGGATGAAAGGGACAAAAGGGTCATTTTCATTTTATCTCAGCATATTAGCAACTCTATGGTAGGGCATATTCAAGATTTGGATACATCGAAGAAGGTGTGGGAGTGCTTGGAGAGATTGTATTCAACCTCCACAAAAGCTAGAAAAATTCAGCTCAAGAATGAGCTAAATAATCTTAGGAAAATCCCCTCTCAAGGTGCTAATGATTACATATTAAAGGTTAAAGAGCTTGCAGATGCACTAGGGTCAATCGGTTGTGCCCTAGATGATGACGATCTTGTCGCCCACACCCTAAATGGACTTAGGGATGATGAAAAATGGAGGGCTTTCACAACTTCAGTGTATGTAAGGGACTCTCTTCCTGATTTTGATCAACTAATCACTCTCATGGTGACAGAGGAGATGAACCTTGGTGGTCATAACGCCAAGGATAGGCAAGGGCAATTGTTGTATGCAGGTAGAGGAAGAGGAAGACACAACCGAGGTGCTTCAAGAGGAAGAGGAAGATATCAAAGCAACCAAGGAGGTCAAGGACAACAAGAAAATGCAGGTCAAAGAGGTGGAAGAGCCACAAATAGAGGAAGAGGTGCAAGATTTGGTGGAAGAGGACAAGCCACTTCAAATGGATGCTTTGTATGCGGTAAGCCCGGTCATTTTGCAAATGAATGCTATCATAGAGCTCAAAGACAAGGGAATCAAAGCAACAACAACAACAATTATAGAGGGCAAGGTAATTATGCAAACACATCATCGAGCCAAGGGAATGATTATTTACTTGCCATGAGGTATGGTGAAGATACAACTCAAGCTAGTGAAGATGTATGGTATGTAGACAGTGGATGTAGCAATCATATGTCATGTCGAAAGGAGTTTTTTAGTAATTTGCAGGTCCCAAAGCATCAAGGACATGTGGAAACAGGTGATAACTCAGAGCATATCATTCAACATGTGGGAGATATCAGTTTGGAAGGAAATCAAAGAGCAAAGTGCTTATCAGAGGTATTACATGTCCCTACTATTACCAAAAACTTGATTTCGGTAGGCCAAATGGTAGAAAAAGGCTATCAAGTTAGGTTCAATGAAAGAGGATGTTTTGTTGAGGATCCAAGGGCAGGTTTCAAGCTCATAGCAAAAGGAAAAAAGCAAGGGAGAATGTTCACAATGGACATAAATCAGCCACACCATTCAATGTATGTCACATATGGAGACACGAGGATAGCAGATTTGGATCTATGGCATAAACGAATAGGTCACATCAACCTACAAAAGCTCAAGGACATGCAAAGGAGGAGCTTGGTAAGAGGCCTACCAAATTTTACATCTAAAATGTTGCATGAAATTTGTGTAGCTTGCCAACAAGGAAAACAATCAAGGCTGCCCTTCAAGAAGAGTACCTATGTAAGTGCAAATGTTTTAGACCTCATTCACACGGATGTTTGGGGTCCAACAAGAGAAGCATCCCTTGCTGGAAATAGGTATTTTGTAACCTTCATTGATGACTTTTCAAGAAAAGTGTGGTTGTATTGCATTAGAAACAAATCAGATGTGTTCCACTACTTCAAGAAATTCAAAGCACAGGTGGAGAAGGAATCTGGCAAGTTTATCAAAACTTTGAGATCCGATGGAGGGGGAGAGTATTTCTCCCATGAATTTTCTGAATTTTTGCAGGTCAATGGCATCAAAAGGCAATTTACATGCAGGTATATCCCTCAACAAAATGGGGTAGCAGAGAGAAAGAACAGACACATAGCAGAGGTAGCAAGGTGTATGCTCAATGAAATGAATATGCCGCATTGTTATTGGGGAGAGGCTACATATACAGCCACATACATCATGAATAGATGTCCTACATCAGGTATACATCATCTAACCCCTGAGGAATCATGGAGTGGAAGAAAACCTTGCATTTCACATCTTAGAATCTTTGGTTGTATATGCTATGTACATGTACCTCAAGAGTTGAGGTCAAAGTTAGATGCCAAATCTGAAAGGTGTATTTTTTTGGGATATTCTATGGAACAAAAGGGGTATAAATGCTATAATCCCATCACCAAGGAGCTGAAGGTAAGTAGGGATGTTGTCTTTGATGAGTTGAAGCCTTGGTATGCATGCACAAGTCCATTGCAGGTTGAAGACATAGGTGAGACAGATTTGAAGAATGATGATAGAGTTCAAGAAAGCATGGATTTGAGTGGTCCAAGCAACTCATGCAACACAAGGACACCCTCACCATGGAGTGGAAGGCTTAGGGAAAGAGAGACCAGCTCTGAAGAAAGCAAAGTCAAAGGCAAAGAGAAGATTTCAGTTGAAGAAGGAAGCTATGTGGACGAGAGCATGTTGGAAGATGAAGAGATAGAAGAAATTCAAACTCCAGGAGTGGCAAAACAAAGAAAGAAGATGGCAACCACACCCAAAGGAAGTGAAAGAAGGTCTTCAAGAGTAAGATATCCAGTACAAAGGTTAACATATGATAATTTCATTGCAAAGCATTATGCATACATGACTCAGGTAATCAAGGACAAGGAACCAACTAGTTATGAAGAAGCTAAGGATTGCAAGGAATGGCAAGAGGCAATGAAGGAAGAGCTCAAAGCACTTGATGAGAACCATACTTGGAGCTTGGTACCAGCTCAAGAAGGCATGAAGGTGATAGGTAATAAGTGGGTTTACAAAATTAAAAGAAATTCAGATGGTTCCATTGCTAGGTACAAAGCAAGGTTGGTGGCGAAAGGCTTCTCCCAAAGCTACGTGATAGATTATGATGAAACTTTCAGCCCCGTAGCCAAGATGCCAACAATTAGGACTTTGATTGCAGTGGCCACATCAAGGAAATGGAGCTTATATCAGTTGGATGTGAAGAATGCCTTCCTCAATGGAGAGCTTGAAGAAGTAGTCTACATGAGCCAACCTCAAGGATTTGCTAGTATGAGGTACCCAAATCATGTTTGCAAGCTAAGGAAAGCATTATATGGACTAAAGCAAGCCCCAAGGGCCTGGAATCAGAGGTTAGTGGATTATTTATCAAGTTGTGGATACAAAGAAAGTGTTGCAGATCCATCACTTTACATGAAGAAGCAAGGAGACAAGATGGTATACATATGCATCTATGTGGACGATTTGATCATCACAGGAAGTGATATTGCAGGTATTAAAGATATCAAATCAAAGCTAGGGAAGGAGTTCAAGATATCTGATCTTGGAACACTAAAGTACTTCTTGGGAATAGAGGTAATCTATGCACACAATGGCATCTTCTTGATTCAAAGAAAATACTTGTTGGATGTGCTATACAGGTTTGGTATGAGTGGTTGTAAGCCACTTTCTCAGCCCATGGAGCCCAATACAAAGTTGGTTGCACGTCAAGGAGAGGCTATACAAGATATTACACTATATAGAAGCATAATTGGTTCATTAATTTATGCTACATTCACTAGACCTGATCTTGCATATGTAGTAGGTGTTCTCTCTCAATTTTTGCATACACCTACTCATGATCATCTTATGGCGGCAAGAAAGGTGCTTCGTTACATCAAGCACACCATCAACCAAGGTCTATTTTACTCATATGATGCTGATCTAAGTGTCAAAGGATATAGTGATGCTGATTGGGCAGGTAGCAAGGATGATCAAAGGAGTACATCGGGTTATGTTTTCATGATAGGTACAAAAGTGATCTCTTGGAGCTCTAAGAAGCAACCCACTGTTACTCTTTCATCCACAGAGGCTGAGTACAGAGGTTTAGCATTGGCTACATGTGAGCTATTATGGCTTAAGAAGCTACTTAAGGACTTGGAAGTGGAAGTGCAGGAGTTTCCTCTTTATGGAGACAACATTTCAAGCATCTATCTAGCTAACAATCCCATGTTTCATGCAAGGAGCAAGCACATAGAGGTTCATTACCACTTCGTTAGAGAAAAGGTGATGGCAAAAGAGCTAGATATAAGGTATGTGAACACTAAAATGCAGGTTGCAGACATGATGACAAAGTTTCTTGAAGGTACAAAGCTTGGAGGATTCAAGGAAGCTATCAACATAAGAGACATAGGCTGAAGCAACAAAGGAAAAGACTTGAGCTTGAGGGGGAGTGTTGAAAGTTTTTCAAGCTCAAGAGTGTGGGAACATGCCCCAAATTGAACCTTCCACATCATCCACAATCAAAGGAGGCTGATTTCCACGAGTTGGAGGCATCAAATCATGCCCATAATTGAAAGAATTTGATTAGAGAAGATTTAGCTCACCTCTTGATGTGATTGGACCTCACTTTTGACATGTATATGCTTTTGATTGGTTAAAGAGGTTAGTATGAGGTCTTTAAAACCTCTAATGAGTTGTATTATGACTTAGAGTCGTGGAAATACGTGCCCAAGCTGCCCCCTTGCTTAAGCACACCCCCTAATAGCTGTTCTCTGCATATTTTGCAGAAATTTCACTTTTACACACTCTATCTATCTAGATGTTTTTGGCAGACCCCCCGGTCTTGTAATTGTTGTTTCTCCTTCATCCGGAATCCATTTGCAATGATTTTTGTCTTGTTGGAAAGCTTATAAGTTCTACTTTGTCTGGTATAAGTCTCAGGTTCAGTGCCTGCACATGTGCAGAGAAATGTCCAGAACAGTGTCTGTCCAGTTAGCTCATACTCTGTGAAGAGATCAAGTTATCTGTTTTGTTGCAGCTGGTTGAGGCATCATCCAGTATCCAAATGGAGTGATTTTACTATCATTTGAAAGCTCTTAAAGTTTAGTTTATGCGTGCAAAATTTCATTTTCATTCTCTGCATATACTCAGAGAAACTCAGAAAATACAGAACCTATGTCTGAAAAATTTCAGGATCCTAGGAGGGTTCATTTGCTTTTGTTGTGCACATAGGAGTGTTTATCCTCCAACAGTAGTGTCTCCGAGTGCTCTTGCAGGCGTTCATTCTGTTGCTGGAGCTGATTGTAATCTGTCCTTAAGTTTGATATACAAGCTAGCATGGTGTCCAATGCATTTCCTATAGATGAGGGGGTGGTGTTTACAATGGAAGATGCATGGGAAGGGAATTGGGGAAGGGGAAGAGTGAATGATGTGTCTATTGAAGACGTGTGTGTGGGTGAAATTGGTGGAGGGGGAATGGGAGGAGGTGGAAGCGTGGGGGGAGGGGGAGGTGCCGTGGGTGGTGAAATGTCCATAATTTCAGGAGTGGGTGCGAGTGTGGGGTCTACCATATACATTGGAATGGTAGGTGGTGTGTGTGTGAAAGTGGTGAATAGATGAGAAGTGGGGTGGGGAGCTGAAAAGAAAGGGAATGGTTGAGACCTGGGTTGAAAAGTTCTAGCAAGGAAGTTATGGAGGGATTGGAGAAGTGGAGATATGGAGGTTGGGGGTTGAGGTTGTAGGGTTGAGGAGGGCATGAAGGGTTGCGTGGTAGCAGGGAAACCCATGAATATGGATCTAGGGTCAGGATGACCTATGGCTGAGGGCATGGGGGATGGTTGTCCTAGGGCAAGCTCTATGAGCGCTTCGGTGGATTGTGTAGTGATGGGGGTTGCTTCATAGATTGGGTTATCAGAGGTGGAGAATAGGGTTGAACTAGATATGGGAGTACGGAAGATGAAGGTTGGTTCGGTGGGTTGAGTGGTCGAGGTGATTTCCACGGTTTCTGCTCTAGGAGGCGATGGTGGGGGTGTGGGTGGTAGTGGCTCAGTGGATTCCTCATGTGTGACTGGGTGCTCTTGGCTAGCAGTTTCTGTTGCTTGGGAGGTGGTCCTGATGGGTTCGGATGTAATAATTGGCCCTTCTGCCGTTGTAATGGGGATCTGGATATTCTTACCTAAGTGTGGTCGTGTCTGGAATCTTCGTGGATCATATTGAACTGGAGACCTCCTAATGGCGGTCCGTACTGCTTCTACTACCCCATATGTTTTTGCCATCAATAAGAGACCTTCACTATATTCTGAGTCAACTCCTGCTTCTTCCAACAGCTGAGTCATGAGTACTCTACTACTTTGTTCGGTGAGCAGTTGTTGCGATTGCACTCGTTCCATAATTTGATACAGCCTTCAGAGTTTTGCTGTATAGGTGTAGCTCAAGCGTAAGCACCACCTCCTTTACTTGTCAATCCGCGGAGACGTGAGGACCGGTATGAAGACCACGAGCAAGTGAAGGCACAAGTGCGTGAGTGAAAGCACACAAACATGCACACACATACACACACACGCGCACAAAGTAAGATCAAAGAGAGGAACAATGGAAAGCTTAGATTGCAAAAGAGTTCTCTTACAAAAGTTCTATTCTCTAACAAGCTAGCCCCCAAAAATGAGCTCTCTAGCTCTTTTTATAGTTTTTTGACTAGTTATGGCCCTGTCTAGACCTAGTGTCCGGCCTAGTTAAAAATTAGGTTCCAGGGCTTATTTGAGGGCTCAAACGAGGTCTAAAAATTATGAAAATTGGTATGATGGTACTTCTAATACTCCTCAAGCTCGAGGACTCCTCGGCTTGAACAAAATGGAGTTACTAAAAATAGATAATGGTATTTACAATGGTTTTTAGTGATGGAAATCACTATTTTTGTAGGGAATTCTTGTGAAAAATTGACATACACTCCTTGGAGCTCCCTACTTGCTCTCTCTTCTTCTATGTCCACTTCTTTGATGTGCTTCCATGCTTTGTCCTTGACCTTGAGCTTCAACACTCCCCCCCCTCTCGAGTCTGTCGTCCCTGACAGACCCTTGTTGTAGTGGTTGTTCCAAATAGTGCCTTGAGAGGGAGTGTCCCTTCTGTATGAACACAAGTCGTCCGACGTTCTTCATCTATCACTGTGAGTCTTTGCAGGTTGTAGTCTCTTGGTATGTGCTTTTGCCTTGGATTCCAGCATGACTGTGTCGTTGTGAGTCTCCGTTGATGTTTTCTAGATCTTCCAAAGTTGATCTTCATAGTAGTCATGCCAAGTACTCATAACCCATATTGAGTGATGGGTAAGTGTGTTCGTGCATGGGTTGAGGAAAATATGTGCCTTGTGCATGGCCTTGTAATGTAGCCCTATGAATGTTTACTTGGGAAATGCATTGGAAGAAGAATGGTGCAAAAATTGGGGCTCTTGAGCTAAGTGCTCAAGGGTATGCCGACGAAGAGGTTTCCTACGCTATTATGGCTATGATGTTTTCCAAAGTAAAGATGCTTACCATGGAGAAGGTCGATGGATGTTCATCTCTTCATGTTGTACACTTGGCGTTTGGGATGGACCATTGTTGATGGATGTCCGTGTTGATGGTCCACTGATGAGATCTTTTGAATGGCAGATCCCCTCTCCTCCAGACTATCCCTTGCAGATATCTCCTTGGATGCTCTTGTACATACAGTAGTTAAGCATCACTCAAGTTGTGGACCTTCAAGCTCTTCACTCCTACCATAGTAAGAGGAAACCATAGTTGTGGATGCCCTGCTCATGCTAAGTTCTTGACATCTATGAGATAAGGCAGCAATTAATTCATCTGCTAGCCAAGACACACTTCTATCCAAACTGATAAATGCCCAGTAATTGATGGTTCAATCTTCAACTAAGCATGAATCATTCATGTTCCATGAGCGAAACCTGGGAACAAGTTCTTCCTCGTTTTTTTTTTTTTTTTTTTTTTTGTAACAATATCACAAAACAAGAAGAAAGATTTTAGTATCAATCAATAAAAATCTTTGACATATGTCAATGTGCTCTTGTGCCTGGGATTCTCAAGTGTGTCTATGCACGGCCGTGTAATGTGGCCCTATATTAATGCATACTTTGGAAATGCATGACCTGAATGGTGCAAAAGACAGGGTTGTGCAAGGAGCACATGGTTGTTGCTCGTCGAGGCTTGATGTTACTTGCAGATGTGGACGCCATCTTTCTTGGATGTCTCCATGGGATCGCGAGATGATGTATTCCTTCTTATTGGAATCCATTTGAGAACAGCATTTGGCACAGTAGAGATCACTTCAGGCGACTTCATCTTTGGATGCTTTCTGAACTGTGGTATCCAATGTGATTGGCCCTTTGGTTCGGTGTAGGCTACTTGTACTTTTGGCTTCCAAACCCATATCCTTTTTGCATGTCTTCCTACTAATGTTGAAGAGCTGATTTGATCTTCCTTTGGTCTTTGTACGTGGTTCTTACCCTCTTCTCTTTTTGGATTCTTTGTTGAGACCTTTCGCATGTGGGAGAACATAGGTTGTTGTAGATGTAGGAGCTTCTTAGGTACCCACATCTGTAATTGCCCTTGTTGAGCTGCAGCTAACTTCTTAGGCACCCAAACTTGTTGGATACCTTGTGATTGAGCTTGTCTGAGCTGCTTCCCTCGTCTTCTGGCCTGGTTGGCTTGCCTAGATGGGATTTGTGGGGGCAAGGCTGGTGGTTGCTCTCCTTTGCGTACCCATATCTGCTTCATGCTCGGAACTGCTTTTTTATCGAATGGTGTCTTTCTATTTGATGTAGCAGTTGTCGTGAACGATTGTGTTTGCTTGTGTGGTGGACTCACTACTGTGGCTACTTGATTCTTTGGAGAAGAAGAAAGATCCACCCGCCTTCGAACCTGGTCGTCCACGATTGACTCCTTCTGCATCATAGAGCTTTTGACACATACAACATCTTCTTTCATATGATTAGTCTTGGAAGAACTAAGAGAGTGTGTGGTGCCATGATCTAGGAGCATGCAGTTCTCTAATTCTAATGTAATGCATTGTTCATGTACCCAAACTTGAAGAATTTGACTTCTTAGGTTTAAGTTAACTGCATGGTCATAGATCCAATCTTGACCCAAGACAAGTGGTTCTGTAAGGTTCTCATCTTGACATACTAGCGCTTTGACTTTCATTGGAACATCTTGAAGGTAGATGGGAAGTTCCACCTCGCCCAAACAAGGGGTTTCCACACCTCCCAATCCTATGAGATAAGCTTCTATGGGATTGATGTTCAACTGCAAGTCTTGGCAGTAGGAAAGTCTAACTGCACTACTTGCTGCACCTGAGTCAATCAATGCTTTCACCGTCCTTGCACCCTTCCCTTGTCCTATCTCTATGGTCACAAAGGGTCTTCCGTCAATGACCTGAGAAGTCGCTATGCCTGACTTTTGGCACATATCCATGTGATATTTTGGAGCTTTTGAGTTGACATCTAGGCCAAGTCGTCTTAACTTATTTCGCCTTATGCGCTCTCTAGCCTCTGCCTGTGCTTCTTCTCTCACTCTTAACTCTTCTTCTTTTCGTTTCTTAGCAGTGTTGAGTCTCATTAGCATGTCCTCTGTAAGAGGTTCTTGATATAACTTGACTCTACAACCACTAATATAGTTTGGCAAGATATCACCTTCTAAAGTAGCCAATTGAACCGCGCCACTAGTGGAAATTCTGTTAATGATCATGGGTCCATATCCTCGTTTTTCCAACTTACGGGCATGTTGTTTCAGTGTGTAAACCAACACTAGATCTCCCTCTTTCAGTCCCTTATCCTTAATGTGTGCATCGAAGTAGGCCTTTTGCCTTTTCTTTGCAGCGTAGATGCCTGCAGCCGCTCGTAGCCTCGTCTCACCTAAGCGTTCTAGATCAAAGATCCTAGATGACAATTCATGTCCATTCCACTCATGCTCTTGTGCTACTTTTAAAGCAGGGATTAAGAAATCCAGTGGTAGCACCGCATTCTGTCCAAAGACCATCTGAAATGGGGTGGCATTGAGTACTGTTTTGTAGGCAACTCGATAAGCCTAAACAGCATGATGAAGTTGTTTGTCCCAATCAGAGCGTTTATTATTTATCAATTTTGTCAATACGTTACAAAGGATCTTATTGGTACTCTCGGCTTGTCCGTTAGCTTGTGGGTGATAGGGGGCAGATTTCTTATGTATCACCAAGAATTCTTGGAGAAGATTTTCAATGACTTCATTCAAGAAGTGTGTGCCTCTATCGCTCACTAACTCTATTGGTAGCCCATATCTCGTGAACACATTCTCGAATAAGAACTTAGCCGTCGTCTGAGCATCATTCTTTGTTGTGGCTTTCACTTCTACCCACTTGGTAAGGTAATCTGTGGCTACAATAATATACTCTGCATGGGAGTTTCTAGCAGGGGGATTAATAGGACCTATGAAGTCTATGCACCACTTGGAAAATGCACGCCCTCCCATCATTGGCGTCAAAGGCATCTCGCCTTTTCTAACTGGATATTGTGCACGTTGGCATGTGTCACATTTCTTCACATAGGTATGTGCATCCATATGAAGAGTGGGCCACCAAAGTCCTGAGAATAGAATGGTCTTAATCACTCGGTCAGGACCAAAATGTCCACCTGCAACACCACTGTGTGCAGTCTCTAAGACCCTTAAATAGTCTGATTCATGAACGCACAGTCTTAAGTAACCATCTTTACCTCTTCGGTATAGGTTCTCTCCTACTAAGGCATAGCCTTGAGCCTCTTGCTCCATATTTCGTCTTCTTGCTAGACTGGCCTCTTTGGGTAATCTTCCCGATCTCATAAACTCTACCAATGGAGCACTCCAATCTGGAATTAATGATACTTGATAAAAGGTTGCATGCTCCACTGGTGGTCTCTCTCTGCACATTGGACAATTCTTGATCCACTCATGTATTTCTTTGTCCATGCTAGGCCAATACACTCCTAAACGTTTCAAATTCTGCAATGTTCGTTGTTTAGAATAGTGATTTCCTAGCAATCCCTCATGAGCTTGCTGCAACCAACTACTATGTTCATCATCCTCGACACAACAAGCTAATACACCCTCAGTATCTTGTTTGTACATGCTTCCTGCCAATATGTGATATTTTTGTGATTTTACAATTTCTTCTTGTGATGTTTTCACATTCTTATTTGCAGGGCCAAAGGTTAGGACTGGTACCAACTTATTTGCCCATTTAGGAACAACTTCCAAATTGAACAGATAAGCATCAGGTAGTTCATCAGACACTCCTTGTGGTGACTCTCCTGAAGTAATGCGAGAAAGGTGATCTGCTCGAAGGTGGGTTCTACCTTTCCTGACAACAACTTCAAAGTCATACTCCATTAGTAAGAGGAACCATCTTACTAAGCGTCCAGTATTGCACGGTTTATTGACCAAATATAACAAAGCTTGATGATCAGTGAAAAACTTGAACTTGTTGGCCAATAAATAGTGTCTAAACTTCTTTACAGCATATACCATGCCTAACCCTTCTCGCTCGGTTGTGGTATAATTTCTTTCGGATGGGTTTAGTTGTCTACTAGCATATGCTATGGGCAAATCTAAATTCCCTTCACCTGTGGGTTGTGCTAGCACACATCCTATGGCATGATTGGATGCATCCATATGGACATGGAATGGCTTATTCCAATCAGGAGTGGTCAATATTGGTGCTGTGCACAAACGTTTCTTCAGTTCATTGAAAGAATTCTCGCATTCGTCGTTCCACTCAAAATTAGACAACAAGGCATAAAGGGGTCTAGCTATGATCGCGTACATGTGGATAAACCTACGGTAATATCCACAATGGCCCATAAAGGCTTGTACCTCTTTAACATTCCTTGGCCTTGGCAGCTCCGCTATGGCTCGTACCTTATCTTCATCCGTTGAGATTCCATTCTTAGAAACAATATGACCGAGGATTTTACCTTGACGCACCATGAACACACACTTTTCTGGGTTCAGACACACTCGATATTCTCTACACTTGTTGAAGATCTGTCTGAGCTCAGGGATGTGAAATCTTCTTTCTTGGGAATGAGCACATAAATCATCCACATACACTTCTAAGCTCTTTCGTAAGAACTCTTTGAAGACATGACACATGAGCCTTCGGAATGTTGCAGGTGCATTGGTGAGCCCAAATGGCATCACACGAAATGCAAAGATTCCCCATTCGGTGGCAAAAGCCGTCTTGTGTTGATCTTCTGGGGCAATGGCTACTTGGTTGTAACCTGAAAATCCATCAAGAAAGCTATAAACTTCCTTGCCTGCAACACGCTCCAATAAATGTTCGGTGATTGGAAGCGGATAGCTATCTCTGATTGTAGCGGCATTAACTTTTTTCAGGTTAATGCACACTCGCAACTTTCCGTTCTTCTTGGGCACTACTACAATGGGGGACACCCATTCAGTATGCTCAATCTCATAGATGAATCCAACTTCAATCAACCTATCAATTTCTTCTTTTATTTTGGCTGCATAGGTATCATTATATGTGTAGGGCTTCTGTTTGGTGGGCTTGGCATCAGCAGTCATGGGGATAGTATGAGAGCAAATTCTTGGATCTACCCCTTTCAAGTCTCTATAGTGCCACGCAAACACATCCCTATATTCCCTTAATAGAGCTACAAGCTCCATTTCTTCTCTTGCACTTAGATCATCTCCTATATATGTGCATCTCTCTTCGTTCTCTTCAATGGTCACTACAATCTTCTTGGTCTTTTCTTTATTATCATATGATTCTCCTATGATGGCCTCTCTCTTAGGCATTCGTATCAAAATTTTGCGGTCGTCAACTTCATATTTCTTGAAGTTTTCTGGTACTTCAAACAATGATTCCTCCTCTTCTTGTTTCAATGCTTTTCTTTTCTTTTTCTTTTGACTACTCTCACTTCCATCCTTTGAGTTTACTGTTTTAATACTTGTGAGAGGTTCTTCTTCTTTCTGGGTGAACACTCCTATATCTTCTAGATAGTGCTGCTCTGAGTTAAAGCAACTATCCATCACAATAGACTCCAGATCATCGTCATTCTCTTCTTCTTCTATAACATCACTAGGGTCACATTCTTCTAGCAAGGGTTGACACATGAACACTGAGATATCATAACCCTCCTCATCACAATGAGGTGTCCACTGTTCCTCATTGACAGCAATGTCCATGGTGGCTAAGATTTTTGGCCAGCCATGAGGCTCAAACTCCTCATCTGGAAAGATCATCGGTGTGTAAGCTGGGTCTCTAACTCGTCTATCTCCTAGTGAAGTTCCTTCTTCCCTTGCCTTTAAACGTTTTTCCTCTTCCTTTGCGACTTTGCACATCCACAAATGAGTATCTTCATGCAGCCATGATGGATCAGGTGAACTTTCAGAATTCACAGAGATGGAATCTTCTTTCACTTTGTGGATAGAATTCCACTGTAGGGGTGGTACATCTCTGAAGGTGTAATCCTTCAAATTGACCTTAGTGGTGACCCCTAAGTGCTGTAAGTACAAGGAGTTAGTTCCCCAATCCTGTACTATTTGCAATTGTCGTAGGAAGGGTCTTCCTAGGATCATCTCATAGACATTATTTTTCTCAAAGTCACATATAGCAAATGTGTGCTCAAACTCTACACCACAAGTGGTTAGAGTGATCCCTTCTAGCAATCCTAGAGGTCTTTCAAAATGACCATCAGCCATTTGAAGCTTCATTCTAGTTGGTCTTAATGTGGGCTTGCCCCATTGCTTCCACAAGGAGGTGGTCGCAATAGCAACACCAGCACCTGAATCTATGATTGCTTTGGTTGTGTAACCTTGGTAGGTGATTGGAAGATAAGTATTACCTTCTTCACCCTCACACATGTCCCCTATTTTGTCTAGAGGTATCTCTGGTACCCTTTGCTTGGAGCCTGCTTTTGGCATGTTGGAATCAAGTTCTGGAACCTGATCCTTCACATGATTCCAAAGCTCAGGTTTTGCTTTGAGCAGCTCTTCTACAGTGAGATGACACTGAACCTTAGTGTTCTTCACGACATCCGTGTTCCTTGGAACCACTGAGTCTTCATTTCTTACTAGTATTGTGGGAGCTCTAATCTGGAGAGATTCAGATTCCCATGGGCCTGGAAATTGAGGCAGTTCTTCTAAGGTATTAGATTCAAAATCTAACCTTTCGTCTTCTTGTTGTTCTGCTTCATCTTCGTAAATAGATGGGATGTCTTGGGGAAATTGATCATGAAGATCATCAATCTCAGGAATAAGAGGGGAATTACCCTTCTCCTTGGCCCATTTCTCTTCTTGTATTTCCCGCAAGAACTCTTGAGAGTACTGTTGAATTGAAGGAGGTATTCCAACATCTGTGGAATTAGGAACATAAGCTCCCCTTGGTGGTGAGCTTCTTCTCTCAATAACTGGTTGAGCCTGTGGAGGTAAAGAAACTTGTGGTTTGTTTACCAATTGCTCTAATCTTTCTAGTAAGCCCTGGAAATGCAAATCTGATTTGATAGAGTTTGTCTGATTGAACTTTTGACTAGTCTCAAGTATGGCTTGAGCTTGTTCTACCATTTTCATGCACATTTTCATCCGTTCAATCTCTAAGTCTGCTCTAGGGTAACTCTTGTCTAGGTTTGCAGCTGTAGGCCCTTCTTGAAGTCGAGCCTGGTAGGCCTTGAACATCATGTCCAAGCCTTCTGGGGTTGGATCTGCAAGAACAGACCCTGGTTGTGGTCTATTTACAATGGGTGGTGGGGTGGGATGAGGTGGAGTGGATGGAGTTTCGGCATGCGAGGGGCTTTGAGATGCAATGTCTTCTATTTTTGTTTTCGCTTCTTTTAAGCTTTCTTCTAGTTCCGATAACTTTTTATTCCACTTGCGATTGGCCTTCTCTCTGGTATCCTTCCATGTTCTTGTTTTCCTCTTACTAGGCTCTCCCGATTCACTCGACTCTGATTGTTCTACTGGTTTATCCTGTTTTAAGGCTTGTGCTCTAGTGACAGCTTGTATAGGAGCCACATTGCTACTACTTGAACTTGGATCTGCCACTAAGCCTACCACATTAATGGGTGTAATCTTGGGTGCGCTGGAGGGGTTTCTTGGACAATCTCTAGGGAGATGGTCTTTGCCACAATCAGGGCAAAAAGCCTGTATGGTGATAGCCTGTCCTTGACTCGGAGATGATGGGTGGGGACAGTCACGAATGAAATGATCACCTTGACATCTAAAACAAGATCCTCTAGGGGCTTGTGGTCTCATTTGTCTCAACTGGGGCCTAGGGTTAGGATGTGTGTACATGGCATTGGAGTATTCTGGCTCCCAATTTTGCTCCATAGGTGGTGCCTCATATTGATACGAGTAAATCTCACTATGTTCACGTGACTCTGTGTAATACGCATGTGGACTACCTTCGTGGGAGTAGTCTGAACTATGAGCATGAAAATCATTATCTGGTATCAATGGGGTTAGGGGCACCAATGCTCTATTTGGATTTTCCTCTCCCACAGCATATTTGACTGGAATCACGTTGGCTGGAGCTGGTGGTTGGTTTCCCAAGACAGGTTGTGGCCTATATGGTGCCTGATATTGCTGTTGTGGTCTATAATATGGCTGTTGGTATTGGTTCTGATACCTACCTTGTGGGTAAGGTTGCTGATAATTCTGTCTAACAGCTTGCCTATTGTAGGGACAATCTTGAGCCGTGTGGTTTGTGTATTTTCTCTCAATAGTGCAATATGGAGCATTCCTTTCTCTAATGTTTTGGTTTTGCATTGGGCATACATTAGCCATGTGGTCGCCCCCACAAGTATAACACCGATTCACTGGAGTGACTCTCTGTGTTTGTTTATTTTGGACTCCCAGCTTCTTGACAACTTGCTCAACTATCTCTTCTATTTCTATGGAGATCTTTGAAGTATGACTAGTAGAACTATCCGAATCTTTGTAGAGTTTGGACAATCCTAACTCCTCACCCAAGTTATCTTCTATGTCTATGCACGTCCGCACACACTCTTCTATGGATCTAGGATCTTTCAAGTACACATATGATCTTAACTTGGTGCTCAGTAAGCCATCTAAGAACAAAGTCACTTGTTTGGCCGGAGTGGGTAACTCTAGAGCAGGGCATCTTTCTAGATACTGTCTGAATCTTCTACCTGCTAGTCGCACTATTTCTTGGGGAGTCTGCTTGAAGCTGTGGATCAAGGATGATGTGTTATGCCTGATACCACTCTTGGAAAATTCTACAATGAATTCGTCTAGCAGTTGACCTATATTGTGATAGCTGCTTCTACTCAATGGTTGAAACCAAGCTAAGGCAGTGCCCGGTCAAACCAAATGCCTCGTACTGGGTGAACCAGTCCTCAATTTGTTCGGCTCTCAGCACTTGTTTGTACTCGGCCACATGATCATAAGGATCCCCTGTCCCATCGAAATAGTTCTTCATTGCCTTGATCACTTGAATGGGTCTAAGGGTTCTTGGGTACTCTCGGGGTCTAGGCAATGGAAAATCCTGTTCATCTCTTTGTTGCCTATGTGCTTGATGTCTCTCTCTTTCAGGTCTTTCATTTTCAAATCCTGACCTATTCCTGCCCACGGTGTGTGCAAAACTTACCTCAAGTCTCTCTCTAGTTCTTTCTCTCTGGGCTTCATGAGCGAGGGATGATCCTACTCCTTGGAGGCCATGGGAAACATTGGATCTTGGTGGGGGGAAAATCAATTCATTCTTCCAAGTATATGCATGTCTATCATGTTCTGTTACCAAGAAAATTTTCTCTGATGTGTTATCCAGGTAGACAACTTTGCCTGGTATCTCAGGATCTTTGAATTCATAGATGATAACTATGCCCAATTGGCTAGGTTGATCTGGCTTGAACCTCCAAAAGGCTTCCTCTGTTTCTCTATTCAAAAATAGTTCTATGCTTTTGTTGTCTTGAGGGATCCAGTCCGGAGTGATCACTCGGGTCAAAACTGACTTACCTCTAGGAGTCTGGGGTCCTGGTCCTACGTTTCCTTGTTCTAGGTCTCCTATTTCATTCTCAGGAATGACATTTCCAAACTCATCAGTCCTATCTGGTAGGTTGGTGACCACATACATGGTTCCTTCCTTATCAATGTATGAACCCTCTTCGAACTTGACCACCGGGTGTTCAAGTCCAAAGGATTGATCTGGATTTTTGAGTTGGACCACTGATCGCCTCAGACCATCCTCATAGATGCGAGCACCTAATTGGTTGGTCCGAATATATTCCAACTGTGTCTTATAGTGACCTTCTGGTGTTTGTAGATGGGCAGTCCCTGAGCCACCTGCAGGTTTTCCCATACTAAAAGACATTTCTGAATCACTTGTGTATGAACTTAGTAAAAGATGACCACTTAGTTGTTGTGCCCAAGACTTGGATGTATGGTTGACACTAGCCTCAGAAGATCTAATGCTTTGTTTATCCTTGCCTAAGTGTCTACCAGATCTCAGGTTCATAAGCTTTAGTCAAGAGTCCAAATTTTCCCCTTGGTATGGTTCAAAATTCTTTGGAGTCCCCTTGGTTCCCTAGTCCCACTTGAGGGTCAATTTCAAATTATGCTATCTCAAAATCAACGCATTATTCTTGAAAAAAACAGTTGAGGTCGTGTAGGATTTGAAACGAGCTTTCCAACGAGCTATAGAGCTCAAAAAATGGACTTTGGATGAAAAAGTTATGCCAATTCAGGCTCCTGGGGGTCAAAACAGGCAAACAGGACCTTTGGAGAAAATCGCGATTTTGTACGTTGAGAATCGTGTTCACAAAATCGTGTTTTCACAAAATCGTGTTTTGAAAATCGCGATTTTGAGTAGAAAATCGTGTTTCTGAAAATTGCGATTTTGAGTAGAAAATCGTGTTTCTGAAAATCGCGATTTTGAGTAGAAAATCGTGTTTTGAAAATCGTGATTTTGATCACAAAATCGTGTTTCTGAAAATCGCGTTTTTTGACATGAAAATCGTGATTTTGATCACAAAATCGTGTTTCTGAAAATCGCATTTTTTGACATGAAAATCGCGATTTTGATCACAAAATCGTGTTTCTGAAAATCGCGTTTTTTTGACATAAAAATCGCGATTTTGATTCAGAGAATCGTGTTTTTTACTGAAAATCGTGATTTTTTGAGAATCGCGATTTTGAGTAGGGAATCGTGTTTTCTCAAAATCGTGTTTTTTTTTACTGAAAATCGTGATTTGTGAGAATCGCGATTTTGAGCACAATCACAGAATCGTGATTCTGAGAATGACCACAGAATCGTGATTTTTTCAGCCAACTTTTAGGCGGGAAAACAGAAAATCGTGATTTTTCAAAAAATTTGAATTTTCACAGAATCGCGATTTTCATCACAGAATCGCGTTTTTTGGCAGGAAATTCAAATTTCTAAGCGCCGGCTATGGCGAGCTCCGTATGAGCAGAAAATCATGAAAAAAACACAACGCTTGCTCTCCCTTGCTTCTCCTAACTCCTTCCCACACAATAATGCATGAAAAATGGTATGAAGATGGTGAAAATGCACTAAAAAACAAGAATTTTCTATGAAGAAGAAGGTGGAAGAAGGTGGAGATGATGATGATGATGAAGATGAAGAGGAAAAAACAGAAAATGAACTGAAATGACAGTTTTTTTACCTTCCAACGTCGCAAATCTACGATCTTACCATCACAACGCTCGTCCTTGAAGCTCTCTCCCCGGCAACGGCGCCAAAATTTGGTGTAGCTCAAGCGTAAGCACCACCTCCTTTACTTGTCAATCTGCGGAGACGTGAGGACCGGTATGAAGACCACGAGCAAGTGAAGGCACAAGTGCGTGAGTGAAAGCACACAAACATGCACACACATACACACACACGCGCACAAAGTAAGATCAAAGAGAGGAACAATGGAAAGCTTAGATTGCAAAAGAGTTCTCTTACAAAAGTTCTATTCTCTAACAAGCTAGCCCCCAAAAATGAGCTCTCTAGCTCTTTTTATAGTTTTTTGACTAGTTATGGCCCTGTCTAGACCTAGTGTCCGGCCTAGTTAAAAATTAGGTTCCAGGGCTTATTTGAGGGCTCAAACGAGGTCTAAAAATTATGAAAATTGGTATGATGGTACTTCTAATACTCCTCAAGCTCGAGGACTCCTCGGCTTGATCAAAATGGAGTTACTAAAAATAGATAATGGTATTTACAATGGTTTTTAGTGATGGAAATCACTATTTTTGTAGGGAATTCTTGTGAAAAATTGACATACACTCCTTGGAGCTCCCTACTTGCTCTCTCTTCTTCTATGTCCACTTCTTTGATGTGCTTCCATGCTTTGTCCTTGACCTTGAGCTTCAACAATAGGCTGGGGCTTCAGTGGTCTCCTCTTCATATGCTCCTTCTTCTTCTAGGTGTCCTTGTTGTTGACCTTGCTGGGCGTCACTCCAATGTACATGGCGGTCGTCTATAGATTTTCTTCTTCTTTGTGAAGATGTGCCTTGTTCTTCTGCATCTGAATAATACTCTACATCAGAGAGTTGTGTACTTTGTAAGAATGCTTCGAAGTCCTGAGGATCCATTCCTTCAGCATCTCCAGTTGTAGCAAATTCAAATTCAGACGGAGCAGGAGGAGCTGAAGGGGTAGCTTGTGTCGTAGTTTCAGATCCAGACCTGGGTATCCTAATGGTAAAGGGAGGTACAGTGGTCTCCCTTCGTGGCGATACTTCAGAAGTAGTCAGAACTTCCCTTGTCTGGACACAAGGGATTGCACCCCTCATGCGCTTGGATTGATGTGTGGACGTCTTGAGCTTCTTAAACATTTGTAATTGTGCCCAAGTTAAGGCACGTTCAATGGGAACATCGTATGCTATGCACCGGTAAATAATGCGTGTGATTGCACAGCAACCGTTCACCACTAATTTCCTAGAAGACCTTTTATTTGCTTCATACAATTGATCTATAATCCATACCGGTAGCTTAATTGGTAACGCACCTGCCTCCGCTAAGTAGAGAGCGAACCAGATTCTTTTGTGTGGTTGTGTGAAGCGGTCTTGGCCGGGTAAAGCAAAATGTTGCATGCACATACGGAGAGGGATGGACACGTTTGGTGTGAGTGCTGCCATGTCTTTAAGCTTCAATAGTTTCCTATCCTTCATGTTAGTAGGAACAAGAGCATCCTTCTCAGAAGGTACATGTGTGCCGTGCATATTCAAAGCAGCGCTCACCAACTCCACAGTAAGTTCAAACCTCTTTAACTCGTTGTTGCCCAGCAAGGAAGGAAGAACAAATGATCCTGGTTTGTCCTTTTCTTCATTAGCTTGTAATGTGGAGACCAAATAATAGCATCGGAGGAGATCCGGTTTAGGTAGTGGTGCTTCAAAGTATTCTGCTAGCCCTGCACGTTGCCATATGGTCTGGAGATCCTCGGTGTTCTGTAGAGTCTCAAACTCCTTGGAGAAAAATTGGAATCGAACCCATGATCTGTCATACTCGCACTTAGGCTCCCATATATACTTGGCCTCTCCTAATGGACCTGGCATGCCATTGAACCAATGAGAATTGGCATGGACTCTTTCTGTGATCCCTGTGGGTGGATCCGGTACCGGGATCTGCTGAAGGTGTTGCAGCTCCACAGGTCGTTCAGTTGGTGGCACATCCACAGGTAGACTATCCACATCGATTCCTACAGTAAGTATTCCTACTTGTGAGCTCGGACCTGTCGCTTCTGCCATGTTACTTCTTGCCTCCTGATTCTGTGAGAATATATGTGTTGACCTAAGTACCAACTTAGGGACTTGCGGAGAAAGAGACTATACCTCAATCCCCTCTCAAGTGCATATAGTGGGGATACACGCTTTTAATTATCAATCCAAAGAGTATACAAACCTAGCCGAGTGTATGAGGACATGCAATCATGTAATGATCAATGCAAATGAACTACTCAAAGAGTGTAAGTAAGGCAAAGACTTATCCAAACAAGCTCCAACTGTTGGTCAAGGCGAAACGATACTTGGTGCAGCAACCGTCAGTATTTTGTACTTTTCTCCCAGCTCCAAACTCCAAATATAGCGAATAGCATATGCGTTTCGAAGCTCTCGAGAAGACGCATCCAATGGCAGTGGTTTCACTCAATTTTTACGCTTCTACTTCAAGTTATGAGCAAAATACTGAGTCGCGGGAATACTTTCCTACACTTCAGCACTTCCTACACTTCACACACACCTTACCTACAGCCAATAAACACTTTCATGGATAGACAACACTCACAAATACTCTTTCCAAGCAATACACATGCATACAAGCTCACGAAGAAGAAGATACAGAGTGAAGAAGACACAAATTCGAATTTCTGTGCTCCCTCTTCTCACAATGGCAAAAAGTTCTTTACAAAGAGTCACATTTGACTTATATACTAGTGCCCTAAAAATGGTCCTTTCACACAAGAGACCGGCACTTTATTCACTAAAAGACTAATTTCCTACTATTTTACATGGTAAATCTCTAATCTTCTGTGGGGATGCATCTAGAGGACTCCTCTAGTGCATTTACAATGGGAAATATATTACAAGAATGAGTATGATACAAAAAATATGATGTCCAAATCGGAAAAATTTTGGGGTCCGTCTTTTTCTCTGCTTTGTACTTCCTTTAGCTTTGCAACACTCTCCCCCTCTTCGTCTCTGTCGTCCCTTGACAGGCTTTGCTTCTTGTCATCAGTTTGTTGTCCGCACGCATCCAGTGGTCAGTATTGCCTGATTCTTGATCTTGCATTACGTTTTAGAGGCGCTCTGATTTGTCCTGGTTGCACACATCGGACCTTGCTGTGTTATTCCCTTCTTTTCTCTGCACGCAACCTTTGCTCATTGTTACCTGTTTATAAAACAGGTGTTCAGTTTTGACGGCCTCTTCTTAATTCTTGTTTTACATTCTCTGGGCCTGATGCATTCGCCTTGTTTGCTCGCAACCCTCGGAGTTAGACTGACTACCTGATATTCCACAGTCTAATTCACCTATAGGTTCCTTAATTCTGGGTTGCCACGCACGCCACCAGTGGAAGGTATGAAGATGTGGTGCTTCAGTCTTCGATCTGGACCTTCCACATATCAAGAGGTTGAAGCACCCATGTGGGTTACGTCCTTTCCTTGGTGTGTGTGCCCCTGCGGGGCTCTGTGCAGAGATGGGTGTTGCGCCCCTGCGGGGCTTCTTGCAGAGATATGTCTTCGGATATTTCTCTTTAGTGAAGCTGCTTCTTTCGTTGTCTTCTTCTTTTCTTCTTCTTACTTGGCTCTCCCTCAACACTGCCCCCCTCCTGGACTCTGTCGTCCCCGACAGGCTTTGATAAGCGACGGGCATATGTGTGATATACTCTTTGCTCTGTATCATTTAGCAGATTTGCTTCACGTATCATGAGTTGTTTCCATTGTTTTGCCTTCACACCGTCATTGGGTGGCTGTCTGTGATCTGCGAAGAAGCTAAGTTCATATGCCACTAATCTGGCATTTAAATTGGATGACATCTTCAAAAAAATTTCTGAATCCATCTCAAAAAATCCTGTAAAGAAAGCTTCTTCGATAGTCTGCATATATACACTTGGCAAGAACATTAATCTGGAATAATACGCCATTACAGTTGGTCTGCTAGGCATAACTGATAGATCAAAAATGAGTATTTCCGTGCCCTGATTAATACCTATGAAGTTCAAAAAAGTGTAGGCCGCATGCTTGAATACCTTCAAAACTGTAAGGATCATGCTAAGTATTTTGTTGGTCATTTTGACAGTTAAATCGGGTACTGTCGCATAATTCTGTAGCCAAAATTCTATGGTTTTGACCATATAATCCTTCGTTGGCAAGTAGTTATGTGGCGGGCTCGGAAGCATAGGATAATTGAGCCACTGCTTATTTATAGTGCCACTTCTTTGTAAATCCAAAAATTCCCTGGTATCCCTTCTGCGTGGTATTGGACAAAATGAAGGGTTTACCTGGAATGCATATGGTGCTGCTTGCCAATGCACCCGTAGTGTGGGATGTTTCTCCAAAAATTTCCGTCGCCACACTGGTTGTGCAGCTTCAAACTCTGCTTGCGTGTATGCGAATGTGTCGTGTTTGAAATTCAGCTGCTCATCTGGACTCTTCTTTGTAATCTTCGTTATATAACGTCTTGTTTTCTCTTTCAAGAGTCCGTATGGAATATTGAACGGCTTCATAATCTTGTCCACGTCTTTACCTTTGATCTTGGCCTCTTTCATCACTTTGACCACTTCATTTTCAAAATTTTCTGTTAACCGGGACACCACTAGTGCCCGTTCCTTCTGACTTATTTCTGCAGTATAGGGCATCGGATGTTCGTCATGTATGTCGGCCAACTGCTCATGTAGTGGAGAATTATAGATCGGGTGAGATAGAGGACTTACCTCTACCTCTTCAGTAGGATTTTCCATAGCCAGCACTACTGGTGTCCCGATCGGTGTTTTCTCTTTCATTTGAGTCTTTAATCGTGCTATGCATTCATCTTTCTCTTTTATCTCTTGCATGGCTTCCTTGAGTGTTTCTTTAGTGGCCAGGAATTCTTTACCAATGTCAGCTACATGATCCATATTTTCGCTGTAGCTTTGTATCAATTTGGCGTTCACCTTTTGTAATTGACTCTTCAATTCATTGGTTTCATTGGCGTATCTGCTCTTCCATTCCGCTATCTTTGCTTGTTCTTGCTTTAGCAGCTCTTCATATTTTGATATCTGATCTCTTAATTCTTTGTCTTTGGTTTCTGTGGATTCCTGTTGTACGATTGGTTGATCATATAATAAAGACTTCATCAATTCTTTATTTCTGTGGTGGAGGCTGTCGTTCTCTTCCATATACAACTTAAGCTGTTGTTCTAATAACATGCTTCTCATTTTCATTTTCTCTTTCTCAGGCTCGCTCGCATCGTGTAATCTTTGCAACTCAGTTAGTTGTGTATGCAGCTGTTGATTCTCAGTGATGGATGCATCATGTTGTAGCTTGATTGCCAGCACCTCCGTATTTTTGATTGCCAATTCTTTTTGTGCTTCAATCAATTGTGCCGATAGCTGCTCACTCATGATTTGAAACTGATTCTTTGCTCTTCTTGCCTGATCATAGTCGGCATCTATTTCCATCAACTGCTGTTGAGTGTCCATGGCCGTTTGGATCATCTGCTTGACTACAGGTTTTAGCTGAGTAACATCCACATTAAGCCATGTTTTTGGTATGCTTGGTTCTTCTCCGGTATTGATATCTTTGCCCTGTGCAATATGTAATGTAGTGTCATGGGGCTGCCTAATATGAAGCTGGATCCTTGGCTCAGCCCCCATGTTTGTCTGCTTTTCTTGAGGTGTGTCATCCGATACCCCGATCACAATTTGTTCTTTGATTTGTAATTCCTCTATTTCCTTACCTACTGGAGTTTGGACTTCCTCTTTGATAGGTGGTTTTACATAAGTATCATTGGTTGGAGCTTCCTTGATGCTTATCTTTGTAGTATCATTTAACTGAATTATATGCTCCGGTTCAATGAGATCTTCTACATTCTGTTCCTTCTCTTTATGACTTCTTGGCGTCACTTCCACTCGGTCGATCTCATTCCATTCATCTTCTTGAGTTTCTGTTCGTATATCAGTAGCCAAGGTATCTTTTTCAGGGCTGGAATCCGTATTGGTACTGGAATCATCTATCCCTAGTTCTTTGTATCTTCCAGCTTTGTTTTGGTGTCTTTTCTGGACTCCGTTTTTGTTTCTCTTGACTTGCCTGTCTATAATGATGACCTTGGATGTTTAAATTTACCTGCCCTTGCATATACTGATGTGTGTTTTCGAGGGCAGCGGAAAGGTCTCTCCTTGTAATAGGCATTTGTGCCGTCGTGATTTTCGGTAAGAGATGAGTTCTTTTTGATTGTGGTGTAGCTTGGGCTTCCTCTTCCCGTAGGCGCTTTGTACCCCTCATGGGTTTTTGTGTGCTGGTTCCAGCTTCTTCAACCATAACTACCGCTTTCTTTTTCTTAGGGACTGTAGCGGATTTTGCATACTTGGCTAGTCCTTCTGAGGTCGGCATCTCTCTCAAACAATTCTTCATATCTAGAGCTTCATATATCAGTAACGTGAGAGCCGAACTGCCATTCAAAAATTTCTTTTGTCCCCATTTCTTCTGAGCTTCAAATAATCTTTCTTGGACATACCCTGTTAATATGATTTTGTTTCCTATTTGTCTCATGGCATGCGATAGTAATTGTACTACTATCTTTTGTGGAGCCGTATACCTGTGCATGCTTGGGAAGCAAAAGTGTTGATGCACAAGACGGACAACATCTTCTATGTCGATTCTGTTAATCTCCAGGAAGGATCTCTTCTTAGGATCATGACATTCTTCTTTGACACTAGTAATACCTGCTTGATTCCATCCAAAAGCTTTATTGATTATTTCGTGAGTGAATTGGATGGTTTTCCATGTCCTTACTTTATCCAATACGCGTGCTTCTGGGACTGATATTTTTGTAGCAGCCGGTTGCATGGTATTCATGACTTGTGCACATCTTTGAAAGTCTGGAACATAGATAGGCAATTTGAGAAATGCCTCTATGCCTGCTTGCGTCCATACATCTTCTATATGAGGTAACCCCTGTATTATTGTCTTGAAATCTTGTGACATGATTGGAAAGTAGTGATCTGTATCCATTATCTTGATAGTTGCCATGAAAATGAGTTCCGAGACTGGTTGGTCATCACGAAACCAATGGCCTCTTGCTCTTGTTACTGATTCCAATGGAAGAAGCTGCACCTCTTCCTGTTGCATAGATTCTGAATCAGTAGACGCCATCTGCACTCGATATAGAGCATGAATTAGTTGCCATATATTATTAGAAATCCTCCTTTGTTTATTTGTGATAAGCTCGATAATGCTCCGAGTGAATGGTGTCGTCCCTTTCCCGTGGGTGTGAGAAAGGTAATACCTGGATTTTTCACATTTTTAGGTATTTTATATTTTCATCTGAAAAGGAAAACAGAAAAGTTAGTTTATAGCCGAGGCGGTTAATTTTTTTTTTTTTTTTTTTTTTGGAGTAATTTTCTTAATGTATGTACAAGTGCTCTCCTATTTTCCAAGAGGAAAATGTGCTTGACTATCCTGAAATAGAAGAAGGATGTGCCGAATGCTTGGCCTTGTAATGTGGCCCTATCATGCATACTTTGGGTCTCAAAGGCTCCATATGTGTGCAATTGGAAGTGGTTGGTTGATGCATGCTGTTTATTTTGTCTTTAGGTATCCAAATGTGCTCCACTTTGCTGTGCCTTGCCTAATTCCGATGAATGTGGCTCTTTTCTTGTTGTAGGTCTGCTTTATCTGATTTGCAAATCTCGGAATGGCTCGGTTTGCCATTACAGACTCCTTCTTTCTCCAGTAACTCTTTTTTTGTGGCTGTTTTGCCTGTGGACCATATTGGTTCCTCTCGTGCTGAGGATCATCATTTCGGTTCGGTTTCTTTGTAGCGCATGACTTGGGAATCCAGATTTGCGAACGATCCTGTTGCGCGGCTACTACTTGCTTTGGGATCCATATTGTAGCAATTCGTCGATGACTTCGTTGTTCAGACTGAGTTGGTTTCTCCTTTGATTGTTTGTTCTGATGTCGGTTGTGCTTCTGTTGTCAAAGATACTCCTCCACTTGATCTTTCTTTATCCACGCTTGGTTAGAGTATGGAATAGGGTATATTTTAATGGGTACCGATTTTGAATTACCCCGAGGACTAGTCCTTATTGTGCATGGTGCTTTGGTGAGGTGGGTTTCAGATAGATTGACACTCTCATGACTTGCTAGACTAGAAGATTGTGTGCAAGCAGAATTCAATGTATCCTCACATACAGTACTCGATGAAGGTGTTTCTATAGTGCTAGTGATCATACATTCAGGACTTTGTTCTTTAGAATGAACTTTTTGTTCCATGCTCACAGATTTGATTGGTCATTCGTCTAGCAGACTGAACACTTCACGATGTCCTATCCTCGCTGAGATGTATCCTAACGCCAATTGAATGGTCACCTCATATTCGTAAATCCATTCTTGACCTAACACTACCTCTTCAAGTAAATCTTGATCCTGACACACTAATAGCTTTTGTTCCATAGTGTTGTTGCCAAGATGCAACGGTAAGGTGATCTCACCTATGCATTGAGTAATCGTTCCTCCTATTCCTATCAATTGGGCCATCGATGGGCGTACTGCCTCCTTGATTTTTTGGGTCAAAGAAAGCTTGATGCAGCTTACAGCCGCTCCTGTGTCAATGAGAGCATCCACCAAGTGGTACTCCGTTTTACCTGCTCCCAAATTTAAATATGGTTGTGTTCTCTGCGATCCTAGGTTTTGAGTGGCTCTAAAATTAGCCATTGGGATGAGTTCTTCTCCTAATCGATATCTCTCATCTCTCTCTCTCATCCACTCTTTCCGTTTCTTTATTCGTTCTAGGGCTTCCTGTCTCGCTTCTTCTCGTATCCTTTCCTCCTCTATGTGTCTATTCTTACCTTTGATTAATCGAGACATTGTTTCTTCGGTTAATGGTTCTAGATATTTTTTCACTCTACATCCACTGATGTAGTTTGGTAACACGTCTCCATCTAAGGTTGCTAAGCTCATGGCTCCACTTGTAGATATGTGATTAATAATTAATGGACCATATCCTCTCTTCTGAAACTTCTTAGCATGTTGTTTCAAGGTGTATACCAAAACTAAATCTCCTTCCTTCAAATTTTTGTCCTTAATGTGCGCATCAAAGTAGGCTTTCTGTCGTCGTTTAGCAGCATAAATGCCTGCTACTGCTTGTAACCTAGTTTCATGAAGCTTTTCTATTTGATCCAATTGAGCCGATAGTTCATGTCCTGTCCACTCGTAAGTAGTTGCTACTTTCAGAGTGGGAATTAAGAAATCAATTGGCAAAATAGCATTTTGTCCATACACTAAGTTAAAAGGAGTAGTGCCTATGGCGGTTTTATAGGCTACTCGAAATGCCCATAAAGCATGATGTAACTGCTTATCCCAATCTGATCTACCATTGTTAACAATTTTGGTGAGAACTGTACACAAGATTTTATTCGAACTTTCGGCTTGTCCATTGGCTTGTGGGTGATAAGGAGCTGATTTCTTATGAATTACCAAGAATTCATTCAATAAAGCTTCTATAACTTCATTAACAAAGTGCGTACCTCTATCACTCACAATTTCTGTTGGTATTCCAAATCTAGTGAAAATGTTCTCAAAGAGGAACTTGGCTGTGGTTCTTGCGTCATTTTTCTTGGTTGCTTTTGCTTCAACCCATTTGGTCAGATAGTCTGTTGCTACAATTATATATTCGGCATGGGATCCTTTTGCTGGTGGGCTAATAGGTCCTATGAAGTCTATTCCCCATTTTGTGAAAGCTCTAGCACTCATCATGGGTCTAAGTGGCATCTCATCTTTTCTAATTGGATATTTCGTTCGTTGACAAGTATCACACCGTTGTACATATGTTATGGCATCTTGGTGTAGAGTTGGCCACCACATTCCAGCAAAGAGGATCATTTTTGCTGTTTTATCTGCAGAGAAGTGTCCTCCTGTAGCTCCTGTATGAGCCATTTCTAAAACAGAAAGATATTCGTCTTCGTGGATGCACATTCGTAATTGGTTATCTTTCCCTCGTTTAAAAAGTTGTTTTCCTATAATGGCATAATCCTTACTTTGTTCTTCAAGTGCACGTTTCCTTGCTGAGGTAGCTCCTTCGGGGTATTCTTGAGTTTTCAAGAACTTTACCAAAGGCATGCTCCATCTTGGTGCTATGGTAGAATAGCATAAGGTCGAGTTCTCATATGGGATTTGTTCTTGATAGGTTTGACAGGTTGACACATAGTTATGTGCATCTCTTTGCATGGTTGGCCAATATATGCCAAATCTCTTGAGTGTTTGCCACGTTCCATTTGCATTCAAATGAGTTTTCCATTGGTTTATGTGTGCTTTCTGAAGCCACATTTCTTGTTCCTCTTCTTCCACGCATCTCATTAATAATCCACTTGAATCCTGGTGATACAAACTTCCCGCAACGATATGAAGGTTTCTAGTCTTCCAGAGGTCTTGGGTTTGGTTTGGTGTGATCCCATCTTTAGGTCCATGTGTAAGTATAGGGATCAATTTTTCTGCCCATTGAGGACATACTTCCAGGTTAAAAAGGTACGTATCTGGCAGATCATCTGGTACTCCTATGGGTGGTTCTCCATGGGTCATTCTTGATAAGTGATCTGCTCTTATGTGGGTATTTCCTTTCTTGACTACTACCTCAAAATCAAATTCCATTAGCAATAAAAACCATCGTACTAGTCGTCCAGTATTACAAGGCTTGTTGACTAGGTACAGTAGGGCTTGATGATCAATGAAGAATTTGAATTTGTTTGCCAGCAGGTAATGTCTGAACTTTTTGACTGCGTACACCATCCCTAGGCCTTCTCTCTCCGTGGTAGTATAATTGCGTTCTGCTTGATTTAATTGTCTAGTAGCATAGGCTATAGGGTGGTCTAATTTTCCTGTGTCAACAGGTTGAGCTAAGATGCAACCAATGGCAAACTTGGAAGCATCCACATGAATGTGAAACGGTTTATTCCAATTGGGGACTCGAAGGATTGGTGCTGAACTCAATCGCTTCTTTAACTCGTTGAAGGCTTTTTCACATTCTTCGGTCCAATGAAATTGTCTCAATAATGCATAAAGAGGTCTAGCAATTATGGCGTACATATGTATGAATCTTCGATAGTATCCACAATGTCCCATAAATGCTTGAACTTCCTTAGTCGTCTTTGGTCTTGGTAAATCCAGAATTACTTTAATTTTGTCTTCATCTGTTGAAATCCCATTCTTAGAGACAATATGTCCTAAGATTTTTCCTTGTCGAACCATGAAGACACATTTTTCTGGGTTAAGGCATACTTGATATTGTCGACATTTAGCAAAGATCCTTTCTAACTCTGGGATGTGATCTGATCGTATGGTAGAATAAGTACAAAGATCATCCACGTAGACTTCCATACTTTTTCTCAGAAATTCCTTGAACACATGACACATCAATCTTTGGAAGGTAGCTAGGGCATTAGTCAGACCAAAAGGCATGACTCTAAAGGTGTATACTCCCCATTCAGTTGCGAATGCTGTTTTATGTTGGTCCTCAGAAGCAATAGCTACCTGATTATACCCTGAAAAGCCATCCAGAAAGCTATAAACTTCCTTCCCTGCTACCCTTTCCAAGAGATGATCTGTGATTGGTAAAGGATAACTATCCCTTATGGTCGCGGCATTTACTTTCTTCAAATTGATGCACACTCTTAACTTTCCATTCTTTTTCGGTACAACCACCAAAGGTGACACCCATTCCGTGTGCTCAATCTCGTAGATGAATCCAGCATCTAGTAACTTGTCTATTTCTTCCTTTATTTTGGCTGAATACACATCATTGTAAGTATATGGTCTTTGTTTAGAAGGTTTGGCTTCGGATGTCATGGGGATTCTATGTGCACATATAGATGGATCTACTCCCTTCAAGTCCTTATAGGTCCAAGCAAAGACATCCTGATATTCTCTTATGAGATGAATTAACTCTTGTTCTTCCTCTAATGAGACATCCTGTCCTATGAAGGTACATCGTTCCTCTCCTTCTTCTACGGTTACAACTATCTTCTTGGTTTGTTCCTTATTATCATATGCTATTCCAGGCTGTGCTTCTCTTTTCGGCATTTGAATAGCAATTTTTCTCTCCTCCACTTCATTTTTTTTAAAGTGAGCTGGTACCTCAAATTGGTCTTGGGGTTTGTTTTCTTCATCTTTTGATTCTCTTTCAAATTCTAATTCCCCCTTCTGAGTGAGTTCCTGGTGTTTTTCATTGGCTGTGATATTTATGTTGGTGGTACTATTCCCTAGATCCATTGGTTCGGGCTCCATTTCAATGCTCTCGTAGTCCTCCTTCCAGTCTTTCTCGATCACTTCTCCTTCTTCAGCCTCCTGAAGGACTACCATATACAGGCTAACATCATAACCCTCCTCATCGATACATTCGTTCATGGTCACTACTTCTTCGTTTACACAGACATCTAGGGTCGCTAGAATTTCCATCCAACCGTGAGGTTCAAATTCTTCATCTGGAAATACTTGTGGTATATAAGCTGGATCTTGTACAGACCTCGCTATTCCTTGTTTTTGCTGCCATCCTTTTCTTCTCTCCTCTTCCTTCTTTGCAGCTTGGCATATCCATACATGAGTGTCCTCGTTCATCCAAGATTGATTACTAGAACCTACACTATGAATTGATTGATCGTCTTCCTCCTTATGAATTTGATTCCATTGTAGAGGTGGAACATCTTGATATGTGTACATATGTAGGTTTATTCTAGTGGTGGTTCCTGCGTGTTATAGGTATACCGCATCTTTTCCCCAATCTTGTACGACCTTTAACTGTCTCATGAAAGGCCTTCCCAGGATCATTTCATAATTGCTTGGCCTTTCGAAGTGACATATTGCTAAAGTGTGTTCGAATTCCACTCCACACGTAGTGAAGACTACTCGCTCCAACAATCCTAAGGGTCTTTCCGTATGTCCATCTGCCATTTGTATTTTCATGAGTGTTGGTCTTAATGCTGGTTTTCCCCATTTCTCCCAAATTTCTTTGGTAGCAATACCAACACCAGCTCTGGAATCTAAGATTGCTTTGGTAGTGTAACCCCTATAAGTAATTGGAAGGCAGGTATTTCCTTCATCTCCCTCACTAAAGTCTCCTACTTTATCCACTGGAATTCTCACTGTGTTTACTTCGTCTCCTATCTCTTTCTTTTTCTCCTTGACTTCCCATTGATCGATTAATTTTTCCTTCAAATGTGGTTTTACCTTCAACAGTTCTTCGAATGTTAGGGTACAAGGGATTTTTACCTCTCTAAGGCATTGTATGATCTCAGATGTTTGAACTGATGGGTTTGTTTCTCGTTTCCTCATTGATGGAATGCGATACAATTCTGAATTGTGTTCGTATTCCCCTGTGTAATTGGGCAGTTCCTTTACATCTTCCTCTCCTTGGTCACTTGCATCCATTGGAAAAATTCCTTCTAAATTTAGTTCGGGTATTGAACCCTCTATTTCGTTTTCTGCTTCTAATTCCTCAAAGGGTGGTTCAATTCCTTCCACTTTCTTCCATTTGTCCTCTTGAACTCGTGCCCATAGATCCTTAGTCCATTCTCCTTCTACTTCAGGAACTATGGATCCTTCCCTTCTCTCAACACCACATTCGTCATTCTGTGTTCTATTTACTTCAAGCTTTTCATGAATGTTTACACACTCTTGGAATTCTCCTTCAGAAATTCGGGTATTGGGTAAAGGCGATGCAGGTTTTTCTAAGGTCTGTTGTGCAACTTCTATCAATTTCTTGCAAATCTCTAGTCTTTCTCTTTCTAAGTCGCCTCTTGGATATTCTCTCTCGTGTTGTTCTATGGTAGGTCCTGCTCTTACTCGTGCCTTGTATGCCTGAATCCACATGGCTAATTCTTCAGGCATAGGATCTGCTAACACTGATCCTACCTCCTCTTTTTTATACTGTTCATTTTTGTTTCCTTCTTCCCTCTTCTGTTCTTCCTTTGGTTTGTGTTCGTTTTCCTCCTTTTCCTTCTTTTGTAATAACTTTTTTTCTTTTATCCTATCTCTTCGGTGCTTCCATCTCTGGGACCTTTTACTTGCAATACTTTTCTCCGGCTCTTTTGAGTCTTCAACTCTCTGAGGGATGGGTGTGTCCCTCTCCTTGTCACTTTGGTTGTTCTCCTCCGTTTTATCAGGGGTCTCTCTGGCTTTGGCTCTCGTTATTGCTTTCAATGGTACTGTGTACTCTTTATCACTCCCTGATGATTCAATAACTTCTATTACGTTGACTTGCACGTTAGATGTAACCTTGTTGGGATTCTTGGGGCAGTCTTTGAAAAGGTGTTCCTTACCACAATCACTACAGTAGCCTTCCCAGACTCGTTGTGGTGGTGGTGGGTTTGGCAATGTACATTCTCTGATATAGTGATCACCTCCACACCTGTAACATGGTCCTCTGGGTACAAGCGGTCTGTTCATGGGTCGGGGTGGTATGGTTGCTCTAGGAGCTATGTACATTAATGACACATAGTCCTGCTCATATCCGTATGAACTATCTGATACTTCCATGCCATAGGCATATGGTTCATACAGTTGTCCATATTCCATCATTGAGCTTTCATAATTAGGGTATGTTCCTTGACTAGGGTCATAAAACGAGTCGTATGGTTCATGACTAGTCAATGGTGTAGCTGGGACTATTGCTCTCTCTAGGTTTTCTTCAGGTTGAGCAATCTTGACTGGGACAACGTTCTGAGGATGGGGCGGTTGTTGTCCTAGTACTGGCTGTGGTTGGGCGTATCCCTGATAAGCATATGGTCATGGCATTGGTGCCTGTGGCTGATAAGAGGGATATCTAAAAGCTTCACCTCCTTGATCCCTCTAAGGGTATCCATAGGGTCTCATGTATGGCTGTGCTGGTCTAGCTTGCCTATTGTAGGGGCAATTTTCTGTATTGTGATTTGTATATTTTTGTTCCACACTGCAATATTGTAGAGGTCCTGGGACAGTGGGTCTATTATAGGCATAAGCAGGTGGTGGAACTACTCCCCTAGTACACAAGTGAGAAGGATGATCACCTCCGCACTGCATACATCTTCTAAGCATGGGTACTCTCATAGGGTTATTGAGGTAGTTCCTCTGTCCTTGAACGTTCAACTTTTTCGCTAACAGATCGGCTATTTCCTCTACATTGTTTTTAGGAATTGATGAGTTACTGGCCGAATCTTCACTTCTCAAGCTTCCTTGAGGTATTTTCAGGTCCTCTGCTAGGTTATCTTCTAAATCTATGCATTCCTTCATGCATTCTTGCAAAGTTTGGACCCTTTTCACATACACCAATGATCTTAAAGATCCGTTTAACAATCCTTCCAAAAATAATGACACCATTTTATTTTGTGTGGGTCTCTCTTCTACTGGGCATCTGTCTACATACTGCTTGAATCTTCTTGCAGCCAATCTCACTGATTCGGTAGGGGCTTGCTTGAAGCTATGGATCAATGATGAAGAATTGTTTTTAATTCCTGATTTAGTAAATTCCTCAATCATTTCTTGGTATACTTGCTCCATGTTCTGAAAGGTATTAGGGTCCAATGGTTGAAACCATGCTAACGCTGTGTCTGATAAAGTAAGACCAAAGGACTCATATTGAATCAAAAAGTCTTCTACCTGTTCGGCTCTGATTACTTGTTTAAATTCCGCTATATGATTGTAAGGTTCACTAGAGCCATCGTAGTGATTTCTCATGCATTTGGCAACTTGGATTGGCCTTAGTCGTCTTCCTGCTTCGGGTGGTCTAGGCATCACTGGGAAAATTGGTCTTCCTATTGGTATGCCTGGTCCCCTTACTACCGGCGGTCTGACTGGAGCATGAATTCCATGTCTTGGGTCAATAGTTGGCTGAGGTCGGTAATTAGGGTTGTTTGCAGGCATTGCGAACTGCATAGGTGGTCTGACTGGGATTTGAGGTTGTTGTGTCTGTTGTGTTTGTTGTGTTTGGCCCGACTGTTGGTATAAATCATTATGGGACGTTCCTAGTGGGTTTCTTGAGGTAGTGGCTTGGTCCCTAGGGGGGAACACTGGAATGTTCTGATATTTCAACTCAGCTCTTTCCGCTTCTGTTATAGGCCAATATCTCCTCTGATTTTTATCCAAATACGTGATAATGGTGGAAAAATCAGGATCCTGCAACTCATAGATGGTGACTGGATTAGGAGCAGCTTCCCAAATTGAGGAATGTGCTCTAAGGAGATGCTCCATCCCATTGATCAAATATACATCCATTAAGGTGTCGTCCTGGGGAATCAGATCTCCTCTCCATATCCTAGCTACCGTTGATCTCCCTCTAGGTGTAGTTACTTGCTCTTCATTCCCTCCTCCATTTAAGTTTGCAGCATTATTTTCTTCACCAATTTCATTAATGTTTTCTGGGTGTTCTGTGACAACATATTGGATATCTCTTTTGTCCATGTAAAGTCCTCCTACGTACTTGACTGCTGGTCTAGGCACTATGTAAGCCTCTGACGCTTTCTTTAACCTGGCCACTGATCTGTTTAGACCATCCAAATAAATAGGGATCTCATTTTGGTTGGTGTTCACATACTCCAAGGAGGTCCTGTACTCTCCCTCAATGATTGACATCATGCCAATCAAGGGTACTGTGTTCTGCATATCCTCTGAAGCCATGGGAATTTCTTCCTCTGACTCACTGGAGGTCTCAGAATAATGTGAACGGTTACTTGGCTCTGCTACACTACCTACAGAAGAGATTACACTTCTTCGGCTTCCTAGGGTTCTTCCGGATCTCAGGTTCATCCACTTCTAAACTCTGATCAGTCTTTACCAACCTTTAGCCTTTGGCACTCTTCACTCAGGGTCAAAATTTTAGGACGAAAGTTGGCTAAAAATTGACTGAAAATAACTTTTCAAGTCACGATACTTAACCTCCAAATTCCACGATACACGATCTCTGAATTGGAACGATCGACGATACACGATATTTGGTAAGTATCGCGATCTCTGAGAAGCGATACACGGTACTTAACCCAAACGATACGCGACCAACGATCGCCGATACTTGAACGAAACGATACGCGATCTTTGGCAAGTATCGCGATCTCTGTGAAACGATACACGATACTTAAGCCAAACGATACACGATCTTTCTCCAAATGATCGTTGGCAAAACGATACACGATACTTGTTAGGTATCGCGATCGCTGAACCAAACGATACACGATCGATAAGAGTAACGATACACGATCTCTGAATTGGAACGATCGACGATACACGATATTTGATAAGTATCACGATCTCTGAGAAGCGATACACGATACTTAACCCAAACGATACGCGATCTCTCATGATACTTGACTATCACGATACTTTAGACAAATGATACTTGGCACGCGCGATACACGATCTTCGATGAAGACGATACATGATACTGATCAAGTATCGCGATCTCTGAAGACCAAACGATACTCGATCTCTGAGAGGTATCGCGATCTTTGATCAAAACGATACTTCTCAAGTATCGCGACCGGCACGAAACGATACACGATAAACGATACACGATCGACGATCGTTGGCAAAATGATCTCTGACCAAGTATCGCGATCGGTATGAAACGATACACGATCGGAGGGAAATATCGCGATACTCGACCACAGGAGGTCACGATACTTGCTAAGTATCGCGATACTCGACCGCGGGAGTAAAACGATACTTGACCCTTGGACAAATTTTGGGAAAGATTTTTTAAGTTTTGCTTTGATGCTCTTGTTCTCCTAGTTCCTCTCTCCTCTCCTCACTCTCTGTATCAAGCAAAGCACTCCTTTTACCCCCTGTAGATCTCAGACGATACCTGACGCAGATCGTTTCACTCTAAATGACTTGAGTTAGGTAATGAGGTTGATGGAATGATACAAAAGCTTACCTTAGGATTCTATCTCAACCCTCTACTCCTCCTGACTAGCTCTGCGTAGCTCAGATTGCTCCACACTTCGCCCACGATCTCTGACTACAGCTCACGATACTCGACGATAGTCCCACGATACTTGCTCAAAAAACAAGTGACTTGCAAAGTGAAACTTTTTGGGTTTTATACTTGGTTTTTTTTTTCTATCTACTGAAAATGAAACAACAAGACAAGAAGTGAAAGCTACTCTAATCTACTCCCTCACTCTTCCTACTCTCCTCCTACTACTCACTTCCCTAATCTAACAACTCACTACACACACTCCAAGAATGAGAAGTAGCAAGTGCGGCAGAAAATGACTTACCAAAGAAGAGAAGATTTCCACTCCTCCACTTACTTCAATGCCCAAGAGCTACTTACCATCACACGAATGCCTCGGTTTGATTCGTCACTCCTCGGCAACGGCGCCAAAAAGTGTGTTGACCTAAGTACCAACTTAGGGACTTGCGGAGAAAGAGACTATACCTCAATCCCCTCTCAAGTGCATATAGTGGGGATACACACTTTTAATTATCAATCCAAAGAGTATACAAACCTAGCCGAGTGTATGAGGACATGCAATCATGTAATGATCAATGCAAATGAACTACTCAAAGAGTGTAAGTAAGGCAAAGACTTATCCAAACAAGCTCCAACTGTTGGTCAAGGCGAAACGATACTTGGTGCAGCAGCCGTCAGTATTTTGGTCTTTTCTCCCAGCTCAGAACTCCAAATATAGCAAATAGCATATGCGTTTCGAAGCTCTCGAGAAGACGCATCCAATGGCAGTGGTTTCACTCAATTCTGACGCTCCGACTTCAAGTTATGAGCAAAATACTGAGTCGCGGGAATACTTTCCTACACTTCAGCACTTCCTACACTTCGCACACACCTTACCTACAGCCAATAAACACTTTCATGGATAGACAACACTCACAAGCACTCTTTCCAAGCAATACACATGCATACAAGCTCACGAAGAAGAAGATACAGAGTGAAGAAGACACAAATTCGAATTTCTGTGCTCCCTCTTCTCACAATGGCAAAAAGTTCTTTACAAAGAGTCACATTTGACTTATATACTAGTGCCCTAAAAATGGTCCTTTCACACAAGAGACCGGCACTTTATTCACTAAAAGACTAATTTCCTACTATTTTACATGGTAAATCTCTAATCTTCTGTGGGGATGCATCTAGAGGACTCTAGTGCATTTACAACGGGAAATATATTACAAGAATGAGTATGATACAAAAAATATGATGTCCAAATCGGAAAAATTTTGGGGTCCGTCCTTTTCTCTGCTTTGTACTTCCTTTAGCTCTGCAACAATATAGAAACATGTGTTAACATTGTAAAGGACAAGTTAGAACCGTTTTTGTCCCCATTACAACATTATCATGAGGTTCGGGAGAGATTAGTAGGTTAATAAGCGCTCGATGCTTGTGTGTGTAGTTAGGAATTGGTTGGACCTAAGAACTAAGTGGAATGATGTAGTGTGAGAGTGACGTAGTTAGTAGGTGGGCATGGATTTACAACTGGGGTCCGGGGGTTTATTACAAGTTTTAGGTTGCCAAATGCAGTGGATGGGCTTTGATCTTGATTTTGTGGAGACTCTGAAGAGTTTGATAGGGGTATCTGCTTGAAGATGAGGCTTTTTAGGGACCCATTTACAAGTGATTCTACTAGTGCTCATGGAAGAATATGTGTCCGTGTGTGATGCATAAGACTGGGCCTCAGATGTTCGAGTGGGTAAAACATGTTGTACCGGTTGCGGCCTTGGTGTAGCTATTTGAGCCCGCAAGCAAGCCTTAGGCACCCAGATTTGTCGTGATTGTGGGCTAGCGTGCATTGACTTCTTGGGTACCCAAATAGACTTCACCTTCGCAGAAGAATTAATGAAGGACTTCTCATTAGTGTCATGTTGTTGACTACTAATAAGAGGTTTTGGCCGTGGGGTCGGCCTGGTCTGAACAGGGTATTTGCCTTTTCGCCTCCATACTTGCTTCCATGGCTGAAACAATCTGCTCTGCTCCTTTTTTTGGCATTTAGTATCGGTAGTGTTCTGCTTCTTCTGCATTTGATCTGCCGTGGGTTGTTGCAACCTTCTGGTCTTTGGAAAAGAAGGGAGTTCCGTCCTCTCCCTGGCTCCGTTGTTGAGATTAGCCTCTTTCTGCATCATACAGTTTTGGACAAAAATAGCATTGTCAACTTCATGTGCGCCCCTGGAAGGACCAGGAGTTTGTGCCTTGCCTAGTTCCTTGAGTGCCTCATTTTCCAATTCAACTGTAATTCGGCTATGATCTACCCATACCTGAAGAAGTCCACTTCTTAGGTTGAGGTTGACTGCATGATCATAGATCCAATCCTGACCCAAGACAAGAGGCTCAGTGAGGTCCTCATCTTGACACACTAGTACTTTGACTGTCATCACTTCGTCTTGAATGGAGATGGGAAGATCCACCTCGCCCATGCAAGGAGTTTCCACACCTCCCAATCCTATGAGATATGCTTCTATAGGATCGACAGTTAATTTCAATTCTTGAGAGTAAGACAACTTGACAGCACTAGTGGATGCACCTGAGTCAATCGAAGCTCTTACAATCTTTGCACCCTTTCCTTGTCCTATTCCTAGGGTTACAAAAGGCCGTCGGTCGATTATTCTATGGGAATGCCCACCTGAAGTCTCGCACATGGCCATAGGATAGCCTACAGATTCTTGAGTGTCAAGCATAGGCGGGTCTCTGCCTTGTCTCCTCAATTTCATTCGTCGGATGCGTTCTAAAGCTTCTGCCTGTGCTTCTCTTCTAATTCGTTTCTCTTCTTCTTTACGTTTCTTGGCAGTGTTGAGTCGATTTAGCATCTCTTCAGTAAGGGGTTCCTGATATAACTTGACTCTGCATCCACTTATGTAACTTGGTAGAATATCGCCCTCTAAAGTGGCTAGTTGAACTGCGCCACTTGTGGAGATTCTATTGATAATCATTGGCCCGTAACCTCTTTTCTCTAATTTCCGTGCATGCTGCTTCAATGTGTAGACTAGGACTAGGTCGCCTGCTTTCAAGCCTTTATCCTTCACATGTGTATCAAAATATGCCTTTTGCCTCTTCTTTGCTGCATAGATTCCTGCTGCAGCTCTCAATCGTGTTTCGCCTAGACGTTCAAGATCAAAGATTCGAGAGGAGAGTTCATGGCCTATCCAGTCATGCTCTTGTGCTACCTTCAATGTAGGTATCAAAAAGTCTAGGGGTAGTGTTGGAACATCAAGCTTACACTATGCTTGAGGTGGATTTGATCTACATCGAAGGCTATCGCGTCGAAAGAATATCCGTTGGAGAGTTCTTTTTCATATGCTCATTTATTGTATTTTTTGAGAATATTTTGATGGCTCATTTACCGTTGTAAAAGCCTTGAGTTGTACACATGTAAAGGTACAAATATAGGGCCAAAATCCCACGAAATTTTGGTGGTTGAAGTTGCATTCAATCAAGCAATCAATCACCTAAAAGTAGATCAATCAAGATCTTCACTTTTCCTAGATTGTAGGGAAGTGAATTGATTCCCTCCAACAACCATTCCCACCTTCATTTGAATTCAAATTCAAGTTGTAAAAGTCGTGGAGCACTCCTAGAGGCTATATAAGGAGTTGAAATCACTTGTACATTACATGGAAGCAATATACATACACTTGTGACCATCATTGTCTTGCTCCTTCAATTTTCTGCATCATCTTCTTCGCCAACAGTAATCTTGCAGAGGCTGCTGCTCTCTCCTCAGAGCTCCAAATTGAGTGCAAGAGGACTCATTGAAAAGGTAGCAGTGTCTAGTTTATGCCTGTAAATTTTCAAAGCATTTGGTTCAGCAGATTTGGAGAAATCTCAGTTTTGCTGCCTCGGGGTCAATCTCTGCGTATTCCTGAAAAATAGGAGGTACCACCGGTGAATGTCGCATTCATTCCTATAGCATATTTTGCTTATTCCTTATACTTTTGTGCATTCCATACACGCAACCCTATGTGTATCACTCCCATAAAAGGATTTTTTCTAATTGTAATCACGCTGGTCGCTATGGGCATTTGAAGTTCATTGTCTCTTCCAAAGATAGTAAGTTTTTTGAGCTAGTCGACCCGCGAACCTATCTGTTTTGTATCGACTCATTCTCCTTGATGCTCCAAGGTACATAGTGTGTTTCTTTGCACTTATAGCATGCCTATAAGGTCTATTTGAGTCTCCAAAAGCTCAAGGGCTGGTCTTGTGCCGGTTGGCTTGACCAAACTTCATCGCATTCGAAACGCACTTTTCTACCTTCGACAAGCTTCTCCAAGTTCTTTCACTGGTATCAGAGCTAGTTCAAGATGGGTGACGGCTTTCCCTCAATGATCGAGAAGCTTGATCGACACAACTACGCGGCTTGGCAAATCAGAATGGAGGCCTACTTGCAAGGTAGAAATCTTTATGGAATTGTAGCAGGTGATGAAGCTATGCCTATTCCAAGATCCAAAGGAGGACCTACACAAGAGGAGACAGATAAGCTCACACTTTGGTGCGCAAGGGATGCTCAAGCAAGGTCGTACATACTAAACTCTATCTCTGACTTTCTATTACCACATATTAGAGGATGCAAGACATCTCAAGAGACTTGGGATGCCCTCGACACTTTCTTTTCTGCTAGTACCAAAGCAAGAAAGAATCATCTTTGGAACGAGTTCAACCAAATGAAGAAGACACCTAAACAAACCATCACAGAGTTTGTTACCAAGGTCAAGGAGGTTGCGGATCAGTTAGCATCCATTGGAGAGCTGATTGAAGAAGAGGTCATCATGAGGCAAATTCTCAACGGCATTCGAAGTGATAAGCAATGGCAATCCTTCACGACGGCTTACGATCTCATCATGGATGTGCAAACTCCAGACTTCAACATCTTTCTTGGACAACTCTTCAATCAAGAAGCCAACAATAGCATAAAGGAAGGTAACTCTTATCATGGTAATTCAACGAGTGCTCTATATGCAGATAAGAAGGATAAGAAGCAGAAAGGCAAGAAGAAGGAAGAAGACGAAGAAGAGACTTCCCAAGCCAACTTCGCAAGCAAGAGCAAGTGGAAAGGGAAGAAGAAAGGACCAAAGCAAGACAAAGCCAAAGGTCAGAATGTTCAACCTTGTGCCATATGCGATAAGACCAACCACACCACTCAGAATTGGTGGTTCAATGGGAAGACCCAGAAAGGAAGTGGAAGAGGTGGATATGGCGGGAATAGAGGCAGAGGTGGACACAACTTCAACAACAACAATAGAAGCTATAATAGAAGGGACTACAACAATTATTCAGAAGATCAACCACATGAAGACTCATTACTTCTTATGAACCTAAGCCACAAAGAAGGTAAAGAAGATGATCATTTGTTCTACATAGATTCAGGATGCTCGAATCATGTTGCAGGCAACATTGCTCTTCTATCTGACTTGAAAAGTCCAAAGCATAGACATGAAGTGCAAACAGGGGATGACACGAAGCACAATGTGGAGAAGATTGGTAATGTCAAAGCTTCCAATGGCAGGACAAACATTCTGAGTAAGGTTCTCTATGTACCCACTATCACTAAAAACCTAATAAGTGTAGGCCACATAGTTGAAAAAGGCTTGCAAGTTAGGTTCACCCAACATGGAGCTTTTGTGGAAGATCCATGTCAAGGCTTCAAGAAGATAGCCCGAGGTGAGAAGCATGGTAGGCTCTTTACTTTTGAAGTAGGAGATACCAGGAACATAGCTCTATTCAACTTTGGGTCTCAAACCCTAAGTGAGCTTGAAGTGTGGCATAAGAGACTTGCTCATGTGAATGAAAGAACCTTGAAGGATATATGCAGGGATCAAAGTTTTCTAGGACTGCCGAACATATCAAAGCAACACATGATCAACAGGTGTGATGCATGTCAGATTGGGAAGGCACAAAGACAACCATTCAACCACAAAGGCTACATCCACAACAACTTATTGGACTTAGTACATACAGATGTATGGGGACCAAGTCAAGAACCTTCATTGGTAGGATCAAGGTATTATGTCTCATTTATTGACGACCATAGTAGATGGACTGTTCTATACTTTATCAAGAGTAAGAATGAAGTATTTGATTGCTTCAAGAAGTATCTTGCGCATGTGGAGAATCATACAGGTAGATCACTAAAGAAGCTCAGATCTGATGGAGGGGGAGAATACTTCTCCAAAGATTTTGATGAGTTCTTGCAGGATAAAGGTATCAAAAGGGAAGTGACTACCAGGTACTCTCCTCAACTAAATGGAATTGCAGAGAGGAGAAACAAGACATTGGTTGGATCAGCTCGAACAATGCTTGAAGAGAAGTTGCCACATTATCTATGGGCAGAAGCTATTTCAACTGCAGTGTACCTTGTCAATCGACTACCATCCAAATCACTTGAAGGTATGACTCCTTATGAAGCATGGCATGGAAGAAAACCTAGTCTTGGACATTGCAAGGTTTTTGGTTGTTTAGCTTATGTTCATGTACCATCACAAATAAGAGGTAAGCTAGATGAAAGGGCAACAAAGGCAGTGTTTATTGGATATGATTCAACTCAGATGGGTTACAGGTTCTTCAATCCTTCAACCAAGCAATTCACTACAAGTAGAGATGTTGTGTTTGAAGAACACAGGTCTTGGTATGATGAAGACAAACAAAAGGTAACACTACCATATGATCTTGATTCTGATTCTCATCAATTAGGAAGGAAGCATGATACACAGGTCCAGGATCCAAGAAGTGATACAGACGATGACCAAGATGAAAGAGAAAGGGATTACAAGCTATGGAAGTCAAGAGGCAAAGCAAAGATGCAAGAGGTTGGAGAATGCTCCAAACAAGCACCTAGAAGATCAGCAAGAGAGAAGAAACAACCAGAAAGGTATGGATATGATTCCACATTTGTTACAAAGCATTCAATCTACTTGGCAAAAGACTCTATTTCAGAGGAACCCTCAACCTATGAAGAGGCAAAGGGAAACCCTAATTGGGAAAAGGCCATGAACGAAGAGATAGATGCATTGAAGGAAATGGACACTTGGGATTTGGTTCCAATGTCGCCGAATCAAAAGGTAATTGGTTGTAGATGGGTATATAAAGTTAAAAGAAATTCAGATGGATCAGTTTGCAGGTACAAGGCAAGATTAGTTGCCAAAGGATGCTCACAAACTCATGGTATAGACTATGAGGAAACATTCTCACCAGTTGCAAAGATGACTACAATCAGGACATTGATAAGTGTAGCTGCTGCAAGGAATTGGAGACTCCTCCAACTTGATGTGAAAAATGCATTCTTAAATGGTTGGATAAGTGAAGAGGTATACATGTCACAACCACCAGGTTTTGAAAACCCTAATCATCCATCTTATGTTTGCAGACTTAAGAAAGCATTGTATGGATTGAAACAAGCTCCAAGAGCTTGGAATTACAGGTTGGTTACATATCTTCAAGACCAAGGGTTCAAAGCTAGCAGCTCCGATCCTTCTCTATTCATCAAAAGGGATCACAATGAGGTTATCTATCTATGTGTATATGTAGATGATATTATTGTGACAGGTGATGATCTAAATGGCATTCAAAGGATCAAGAGACACATGCAAGAGGAGTTCAAAATCAGTGACCTAGGTGAGCTCACATATTTCCTAGGTATGCAGGTGATATATACAGATGAAGGAATGTATTTGACTCAAAGAAGATACATTCAGGATCTTCTTCTCAAGTTCAAAATGGAGAACACTAAACCTGCAGGTACACCTTTGGAGATGAATCATAAACTTAGTGTTTATGAAGGTGAGAAAATTGAAGACATTAAAGAGTATCAAAGCTTGGTAGGTAGCTTGATATATGCTACTCACACAAAGGCAGACATCTCATATAGTGTGGGAGTGCTTAGTCAGTTCATGCACTCACCGAGAAGACCACACATGGATGCGGCTAAGAGAGTACTTAAGTATCTCAAAGGTACAATCAACAAAGGTATATTCTATCCTTACTCTTCCGATTTGGATATCAAAATCTACTCAGATGCAGATTGGGCAGGAGCTAAGGATGATAGAAAAAGTACATCTGGTTACTTAGCATTTGCAGGTTCGAAGCTAGTGTCATGGAGTTCCAAGAAGCAACCAACAGTTGCTTTATCTTCAACTGAAGCAGAGTACAGAGGCTTGACCATAGCAACTCAAGAGGCAATATGGTTAAAAGCATTGTATACAGATTTGGGACTTTTGAGTTCCAAACCTCACATATTTGGAGATAATGTAAGTTCCATGCATCTAGCGGCAAATCCTATTTTCCATGCGAGAACCAAGCACATAGAAGTCCATTATCACTTCATCAGGGAGAAGCTCATGGCAAAGGAGATCGACATTTCTTTTGTTCCGACTGAAAAGCAAGTAGCAGATATGATGACGAAGGCACTTGATGGAATAAAGCTTTGTAGATTCAAAGCTATGGCAGGTATTCAACCTATCAGAGAATGAAGACTCAAGCATACTTTAGCTTGAGGGGGAGCTGTTGGAACATCAAGCTTACACTATGCTTGAGGTGGATTTGATCTACATCGAAGGCTATCGCGTCGAAAGAATATCCGTTGGAGAGTTCTTTTTCATATGCTCATTTATTGTATTTTTTGAGAATATTTTGATGGCTCATTTACCGTTGTAAAAGCCTTGAGTTGTACACATGTAAAGGTACAAATATAGGGCCAAAATCCCACGAAATTTTGGTGGTTGAAGTTGCATTCAATCAAGCAATCAATCACCTAAAAGTAGATCAATCAAGATCTTCACTTTTCCTAGATTGTAGGGAAGTGAATTGATTCCCTCCAACAACCATTCCCACCTTCATTTGAATTCAAATTCAAGTTGTAAAAGTCGTGGAGCACTCCTAGAGGCTATATAAGGAGTTGAAATCACTTGTACATTACATGGAAGCAATATACATACACTTGTGACCATCATTGTCTTGCTCCTTCAATTTTCTGCATCATCTTCTTCGCCAACAGTAATCTTGCAGAGGCTGCTGCTCTCTCCTCAGAGCTCCAAATTGAGTGCAAGAGGACTCATTGAAAAGGTATCAGTGTCTGGTTTATGCCTGTAAATTTTCAAAGCATTTGGTTCAGCAGATTTGGAGAAATCTCAGTTTTTCTGCCTCAGGGTCAATCTCTACGTATTCCTGAAAAATAGGAGGTACCACCGGTGAATGTCGCATTCATTCCTATAGCATATTTTGCTTATTCCTTATACTTTTGTGCATTCCATACACTCAACCCTATGTGTATCACTCCCATAAAAGGATTTTTTCTAATTGTAATCACGCTGGTCGCTATGGGCATTTGAAGTTCATTGTCTCTTCCAAAGATAGTAAGTTTTTTGAGCTAGTCGACCCGCGAACCTATCTATTTTGTATCGACTCATTCTCCTTGATTCTCCAAGGTACATAGTGTGTTTCTTTGCACTTATAGCATGCCTATAAGGTCTATTTGAGTCTCCAAAAGCTCAAGGGCTGGTCTTGTGATGGTTGGCTTGACCAAACTTCATCGTTTCGAAACGCACTTTTCTACCTTCGACAAGGTTCTCCAAGTTTCTTTCAGGTAGCACAGCATTTTGGTCGAATACCATCTGAAAGGGGGTGGCTTGGAGTACCGTTTTATAGGCAACCCGGTATGCCCAAACAACATGGTGTAGCTGTTTGTCCCAATCAGAGCGTTTATTGTTCACTAGTTTAGTCAGCACATTGCATAAGATCTTATTAGTGCTCTCAGCCTGGCCATTAGCTTGTGGATGATAGGGGGCCGATTTCTTATGTATCACCAAGAATTCTTGGAGAAGGTGTTCTATGACTTCATTCAAGAAGTGTGTGCCTCTATCACTCACCAACTCTATTGGCAATCCGTACCTCGTGAATACATTTTCAAATAAGAACTTTGCTGTTGCTTGAGCCTCATTTTTTGTAGTAGCTTTCGCTTCTACCCACTTGGTTAGATAGTCTGTGGCCACGATGATATATTCTGTTGGCCACCAAAAGCCTGCAAATAGTATTGCCTTGATTACCCGATCTGGTCCAAAGTGTCCCCCTGCTACACCTTGGTGAGCAGTATCCAAGATTTTGAGATATTCACTCTCATGGACACATAGTCTAAGGTAACCATCTTTACCACGCTTGTATAGATTGTCACCAATGAGTGAATAATCCTGGGCTTCTTGTTCTAAACTCCTTTGCCTAACCAGAGTCATGTCTGGAGGGAATGTTCTCGTCCTTAAGAAGGATACTAGAGGTTCACTCCAATCTGGCACTATGGACACTTGATAAAGAGTGGCATGTGTTGGAGTTAGACGTCTGCGGAAGCACGCGAACAGCACAAGGAAGAGGAAGAAGCTTGGAGCACAACACACAAGACTGAATGTATTACTAGAGAATGTACAAAGATGAGTAGCCCATTAGGGCAATAGACGTATATACAAGCCGGGGGAAAAAAACCTCCTAAAGAGGTAAAAAAGTGCCCCGGCGGTCCTAGAGTGTTCACACACATCACTACCTAAATATATCAACAAATCCCCCCTGGGAGTGATGCGGTGAACAAGGAGCTGGCACTCATGTATAAGGAAGTGCCGAGCTATGTGGAAATCACTCCACAAAAGGAAGTAAGCCCAAAGCTTTGCGGAAAGCTTCAAACTTCTCCCTAGGCAGAGCCTTCGTGAAAAGGTCTGCAATGTTCTCCTACGTGGGCACATATGCCAAGCTGATCTCCCCAGCAGAGAACCGCTCCCTGACATAGTGATAATGCACCTCAATGTGCTTAGTGCGAGCATGGAACACAGGGTTCCTCGCAACTGCCAATGCGCTCTGACTGTCAGTGAAGATGGTGGTGGCAGAAGACTGGCCAACACCCAAATCAGCCATAAGGCGTTTGAGCCACACACACTCAACAGTCGCTGTGAAAGCTGCCCTATACTCAGCCTCACAACTGGAAGTGGCCACAGTAGGCTGCTTCTTGCTCAACCAAGATATACATGAGCTACCAAGCATGAAGCAAAAACCACTGGTGGACACACGAGTGTCATAGCAACCAGCCCAATCTGAGTCAGAAAAAGCATGCAAATCTGGCGGTAGTGATCCCCCCTTGGGATAAAACAACCCAAGTAGTCGAGTACCACTCAAGTAGCGAAAGATGCGCTTAACCGCTTTCCAATGCGTGACTCCTGGGCAATGCATAAACTTGCTCATCTGTGAGACAGCAACTGAATATCTGGCCGAGTAATGCATAAGTAAATCAAGCATCCAACAGCCTGCTGATAGAGAACAGCATCAAATGCATCTCCAGCATCATGAAGACTCAATCGTAAACCTGTCTCCATAGGAGTGGCAATAGGCTTACAGTCTTCAAGGCCAAAACGCTGCAATAATGTGTCAATATATTTCGTTTGACACAAAGCCATTCCACCATCAACTTGCATAAACTGAATGCCCAAATAGTGATGCAAATGCCCCAAATCAGACATCTCAAATGAGGCATGCAAATCAGCCTTGAAATCAGCAATATGCTTCTCAAGGGGACCAGTGAGCAGCATGTCGTCTACATAGACAACAATGATCAAAAGCACATCATTAGCACGCTTAACATATAAGGTGCTTTCAGTTGGACTGTTCTCAAAACCATGTGCAATCAGATAGGCATGTATTTTCTCATACCAAGCACGTGGTGCTTGCTTTAAACCATATAACGCCTTCTTTAACCTGCACACCTGGTTTTTATGCCCTTTCTGCACAAAGCCACGGGGCTGAAAAACATACACTTCTTCATGCAAGTCACCATTCAGAAATGCTGTTTTAATGTCCAACTGATGTACATTCCAACCATGATGGGCTGCAAGTGCACAAATGCTCCGAACAGTATTCATACGGCATGTAGGTGCAAAGGTCTCATCAAAATCAATGCCTCTTTCCTGCGCATAACCCTTTGCAACAAGCCTAGCCTTATACCTGTCAACTGTACCATCAGGTTTACGCTTCAGCTTGTATACCCACTTAGTGCCAATGGCCTTCTTGCCAGGAGGCAAGTCACATAAAGACCATGTACCATTCTTCAATATAGCATCATATTCAGATTGCATAGCAGCCATCCAATTTTCTGAATTTTGTGCTTCATCAAAAGAAACAGGCTCATTCTCAACACAGAGACTAGATGCAACCATAGCATAGCAATCTGATGCAAAGGAGGTACTATGAGAGCCTGAACGAGTACGATATGACAAAGGTGCATCTAATTTGCTGTCACGCAAAGTCTGCACCAGCCATTTTGGCATAGTTTTTGCCTGTTCAATATCAGCTCTCTCATCAACAAGTGCATCATGTAAATTTGCATCAGAAATGGCATGATCTGCATCATCATATGAAACCTGCAAAGGCTGAGAAGTTGCCTCATTAGGACCAGCGCTAGCCTGTCCACCTGTAAAAAGAGGCATCAAAGTATCATACATGTCTTTGGAGCTAACAGATGTCTCCTTAGTACATGAAAGCAATGGCTGAATAGCATCTTCCACAAAGACAATATCACGGCTAACCAGAATGTGTTTAGTCTGTGGATGATACAGACGATAGCCTTTACTTTCAGAACTGTACCCAACAAAAATACATTTTATTGCCTTATCATCCAATTTTCTGCGATGTTGTTCAGGCACTAATGCATATGCCAAACAACCAAAAACACGCAGATGAGCAACAGATGGCTTGCGGTCATGCCAAGCCTCATATGGAGTGATAGACTACAACGCTTTCCTGGGACACCTATTCAGTACATATGCTGCACACATGACAGCCTCAAGCCAGAAACTATGTGGTAAAGCCTGAGTTTTGACCATGCACCTCGCCATCTCCATGAGTGACCTGTTCTTTCGTTCAGCAACTCCATTCTCTTGAGGTGTATACGGCACTGTACACTGGTGTTTTATCCCACGTTCAGCCAGAAATGCATTAAAATCTGAAGACATATATTCCCCCCCTCGATCAGAACGGAGGGTGCCTATTTTACATGCTGACAGATTTTCAGCCAAAACCAAAAACTGTTTGAAGCACATGAACACTTCGGACTTTGCTTTGAGTGGATATACCCATGCATGCCTGGAAAAATCATCAATGAAAGTCACGAAGTAAAGGTAATTTCCAAAAGAGGGTGTTTGCATAGGACCACAGACATCACTATGTACAAGCTGCAATTTCTGCATAGCCCGAACTGAACCATCTTTTGGAAAGGAAGAACGCTGCATTTTGCCCAAAATACAGCCTTCACAAACATGTTTTCCAGGTGCCTCAAGTTTGGGCAAAGAGGACACCATTTCAGATTTTTGCAGGCGTAACAAGCTAGCAAAATTTAGATGACCAAAGTGTGCATGCCAAAGCTTTGCATCTGACATAGCCTGAGAATCATGAACTGCACATGCCAAATCATTCACAGATCTTTCATAGTCTATGAGCTTATACAGCCCACGACATAAAATGCCAGAAGCAATAATCACATCGCCATTTGAGAGATCATGGACTGTACACCTGTCATCAACGAATTTCACAACCAAGCCAATCTTGGCTAATGCAGAAACTGATAACAGGTTCTTTTTGATCCCTGGCACAAATAAAGCATCTGACAAAGTGAAAGAACTACCATCAGTAGTAGTTAGAATGATCTTACCAACTCCCATAACAGGATAAGAGGAGTTATTGGCGCATGTGACAGTATTCCCTGTAGGGGCAGGCTCGAGTGAAGAGAAGAAACTGCGCTGCGAGGTAATATGTTTGGTCGCCCCACTGTCAAAGTACCAAACATCTGAGTCTACTGCAGACATGCACTGATCATGAGAAGATGGGTCAAAACTGCAGACAGTAGTAAACGCCCATTCTTCTTCTTGCACAAGATTTGCAGACTCTGTTTTTGGTGTAGAGGCCTCTGCAACAACCATTCCAGCCTCTTTCTTCTTTGCCTCTTTAGCAGCCAGTTTTGGACAGTTCTTTATAATATGATCATTTCCTTTACAGTACTTGCAGAACAATTTCTGCTTTTCTGATTTCTTCTCATCTTTATCCTGGTTCTTCGATTGTGCAGCATTTGCAGATTTCTGCTTACTAGTAGAAGAGCTCCATTTTCCTTTGCCCTTCTGACTAGCCAGGAAAGCTTGATCTGCAACACGCATAATGGACCTGTTCTGCCTGGACTGATCTTCCTGCAACAGAACAGAGACTAATTCCTCAAATGACAAGGCATTCGGATTGCCTTTCATCATCAATCAAAGAGTAGAGGCAAAACTCTGATATGAATCAGGAAGGCCATTCAGAACGGTCTGCACAAGTGAGCTATCTGGTATAACCTCATCAGCAGAAATCAATTGTTCCTTCAGGTCTTTGATCTTTGTAAGAAAACTGTCCATCGAATCACCTTCATTCATGTGCTCACTCTCCAACTGTTTTTGGAGGTAAGCAACACGAGCCTCATTCCTAGCCTGGTACAAAGTGGTAAGTGTATCCCAAGCATCCTTTGCTGTTCTGCAAGAGCGAATGTGAGGAATAATGGCACGTTTGACAGACAAAGCTATCAATGCATGTGCCTGGGCATCTCTGCCATCCCAACGAATCTGCTCTGCAGTAGGTGCAACAGAAACAGCAGCACGAACAGGAATCTGCGGAATATCATCTTCGACACCATCTTCATCAGCTCCAACACCTGTATTTGCAGTACCTGTCGTTACAGGTGTAACAGGACGTCTTTCAACACCCTGCACAATGTTCCACAATCCTTTTGCAACCAGTACATGTCGCATCATATAAGCCCATAATGGGTAGTTGGTACCATCCAACTTATCCTCAACAGCCAACATACAGAATACATCACTGCTTTCAGCCATGGCCGGTGACTAAAATACCTTGATGCAGAAAATTGACTGTATCTCAGAAAGTTGAATAGAACTGCCCAGACAAGTTCTGCTAGACCTATAGCAGACTTCGAGACGCTTAAACTGGCGAACAGAAACTGGTATATACCTTTGGCACAAAAGGACGAAATAGCCTGCACAAGCACTGCGATAGTGCGTTCGGAGGCTGAAACGAGCTCAGATCGCAATTTCGGCACCACACAGCGAAGCTGTTTTGATCTCGGAAACACCCTGAGTATGCTCACCAAATTTTGTGCGAATCTGAGACTGCAAACGGAGGAGTGTCGACGGCGCCCTAGAAGAAGCAACGACCTGCTCTGATACCAATTGTTGGAGTTAGACGTCTGCGGAAGCACGCGAACAGCACAAGGAAGAGGAAGAAGCTTGGAGCACAACACACAAGACTGAATGTATTACTAGAGAATGTACAAAGATGAGTAGCCCATTAGGGCAATAGGCGTATATACAAGCCGGGGGAAAAAAACCTCCTAAAGAGGTAAAAAAGTGCCCCGGCGGTCCTAGAGTGTTCACACACATCACTACCTAAATATATCAACAGCATGTTCCACAGGTGGTTTAGTGCAGCAGATTGGGCATTCCTTGCACAACTTTTGGACATCAGCCTCCATAGTCGGCCAATGCACTCCGAGTCTCCTTAGTGTCTGTAAGGTTCGTTGCTTTGAGTAGTGTTGCTCTAACGCACCTACATGTGCTAATTGCAACCATTTAGCGTACTCATCCTCTTCCACACAACAAGCCAAGATTCCTTGATCTGTGTGCTTGTACATACTTCCTGCCATGATGTGATACTTTTGGGCTTTTACTACCTCTCTATCCTGTGTGTTTATTACTGGGTGGTTAGGTCCGTATGTCAACACTGGTACCAATGGCTTAGCCCACTGCGGCACCACTTCCAAATTAAACAAGTAAGCATCAGGAAGGTCATCTGACACTCCTTGTGGGGCTTCTCCCGATGTGAGCCTAGAAAGGTGATCTGCTCTCAAATGAGTCTTCCCTTTCCTTACCACAACCTCAAAATCATATTCCATTAGCAAGAGAAACCATCTTACTAATCTTCCTGTATTGCATGGCTTGTTTACGAGGTATAGCAATGCCTGATGATCAGTAAAAAATTTAAATTTATTTGCAAGCAAATAGTGTCTAAATTTCTTAACTGCATATACCATGCCTAAGCCTTCTCTCTCAGTAGTGGTGTAATTTCGTTCAACTGCATTCAATTGTCTACTAGCATAGGCAATTGGAAGATCCATATTACCTTCACCAGTAGGTTGTGCAAGCACACATCCAATGGCATAATTGGATGCATCCACATGAACATGGAAAGGCTTATTCCAATCCGGTGTGGTTAAGATTGGTGCTGAACATAATCGCCGTTTAAGCTCATTGAAGGAATTCTCACATTCCTCAGTCCACTCAAAGTTTGTCAGAAGTCCGTACAGGGGCTTTGCAATGATGGCATACATGTGTATAAATCGTCGGTAATAACCACAATGCCCCATGAAAGCTTGTACTTCCTTGACATTCTTTGGCCTAGGTAATTCGGCTATAGCTCTTACTTTCTCTTCATCCGTAGATATGCCATTCTTTGACACTATGTGTCCTAGAATTTTGCCTTGCCTGACCATAAAAACACATTTTTCTCGGTTTAGGCAGACTTGATATTCTCTACATTTGTCAAAGATTTGTCTGAGTTCAGGAATATGGGTTTGTCTAATGTTGGAATGAGCACAAAGATCATCAACATAGACTTCTAAGTTCTTTCTCAAGAACTCCTTAAATACATGGCACATCAGCCTTTGGAAGGTTGCGGGAGCATTGGTAAGCCCGAATGGCATTACCCTAAAAGCGAATATACCCCACTCTGTGGCAAAAGCCGTTTTATGCTGATCTTCTGGTGCAATGGCCACTTGATTGTAGCCAGAGAACCCATCTAGGAAGCTGTACACTTCCTTGCCTGCCACCCTTTCTAATAGATGCTCAGTGATAGGAAGCCGGTAATTATCCCTGATCGTGGCTGCGTTAACCTTCTTCAAGTTAATGCATACTCGTAATTTGCCGTTCTTCTTGGGCACCACCACAATGGGGGATACCCATTCAGTGTGCTCAATTTCATAGATAAATCCAGCTTCAATCAAGCGGTCTATCTCTTCTTTGATCTTGGCAGCATAGTTGTCATTATATGTGTATGGCTTTTGTTTTGAGGGTCTGGCCTCTGTAGTCATGGGAATCGTATGTGAGCATATGTCCGGGTCCACTCCTTTCAAATCCTTGTAACTCCAAGCAAATACATCTCTGTATTCTCTTAGCAAGGCTATCCGCTCATGCTCTTCTTCCTCAGTGAGGTCATGTCCTATGTAAGTGCACCTCTCTTCTCCTTCTTCTATGGCTACCACTATTTTCTTGGTAGTTTCTTTGTTATCATAGGCCTCTCCTGATTGTGACTCTCGTTTAGGCATTCTAATCATGACTCTCCTGTCATCTATCTCATACTTCTTAAAATTTTCCGGGACCTCAAACAAAGATTCTTCCTCTTCTGGTGTGACTTCTCTCTTCTTTCTTTTCTTTCCTTCTTCCTTATGGGTTACATGTGTGGCTAGCCTTACATCCTTTGTAAGCTCTCCGTGCTTCTGGGGTTGAAATTCTACTTCATAGAATTATTCTTCATCTGATGCAAAAGGTGGGTCCATAATGATTGACTCTAGATCGGAGTCACTCGCATCCTCAAATGCATCAGGGCTAGGTTCACACTCTTCTAAAACTGCCTCTCCCATGATCGGCTCTATGGAGAAGACTGAAATGTCATAGCCATCCTCGTCACAGTGAGGTGTCCATTGTTCTTCATTGATGGTGTAGCTTAGTGATGAGTAGCACCTCCTTTAATGTCAATCCGGGAAGACGTGAGGATGGTATGAAGACCTCGAGCAAGTGGCGGCACAAGTGCGTGAGTGAGAAGCACACAAACATGCACACACATACACACACACGCGCACACACGGCAAGACAAAGAGAGAGAATCAATGGAGTTCTTCGATTACTTTTCAAAAAGCTCTTACAAGTTTGTTTCTATTACAATCTCACCTCAAAAATGAGCTCTCTAGCTCTTTTTATAGTTTTTGGCTAAGTTTTGGCCCTGTTCAGACCTAGTTTCCGGCCTAGTTAAAAATTAGGTTCCAGGGCTTATTTGAGGGCTCAAACGAGATCCAAAAATTACGAAAATTGGCAGGTAGATACTTCTAAAGCTCCTCAAGCTCAAGGACTCCTTGGCTTGCACAAAATGGAGCTACAAAAATATGAAATGGTATTTACAATGGTGTTAAGTGATGAAAATCACTTTTAATCGGTGTAAGGGTTTTTGAAAAGTTAAAAGGTTGCCTAAGTGCTAGATTTGCGTGAATGCTCATACTTGCTTCTTCATGAGGAAAATTATTGGCCTATTTGCCAGATCTTCTTTGACTGCCGTGTCTGCTTGTGCTGTCCCTTCGCTCTGACTCTCTTCGTCTTGTAGCTCCTTCTGTTCCCTGACTGCTGCCAACACCCCCCCCCACTCTCGCGTCTGTCACCCCTGACAGACCCTTGTCTAGAGGGTTTTTAAACATAGTATTGGACGACATCGGAGGCTAGGTGGTGTTCTTCGAGTCGCAGGCCACGTGCTAGATCTGTGAGCAGCTCATCCCAATTCACAGGACTAGGAACATCTGGATGAGGCACCCTCAATTGTTCTGAGTAGATAGTTCTCTCCACAGCAAATAATTGGAGGAGATGGGATGGTCTGGGTATAAAGATTTCGGAGTGATATTCCCAGAATCCGGTGATGAACATCTCCTCAAAGGTCTGTTTAAAGCAGGCTGGGAGGTATTTGATTCTGGCGTGCCAAGCATATATTACTTCAATGGACGGGGTGGTACTCATATCATACACTAGATCTTGGTTTCCTGTCATAAAGCCTGTACCTGAGAAGTGAGGGTCCTTAATGTTTTTAAACGTCCTGAAAGTGATCAGCATTAATTCAAATATTTTCATGCACATCTGGGCCATCACGTCAGGATTATTGCGTAGCCTAGTACTCCAGTGACGGATTGTGGAAATCATGTAATTGACTGTGGGAGGTCCTCGTGGAGGTGCTAGATAAACATAATTCAACCATTTTGCACAGGCTTTGATGTCTCTGACAGCTATAGTGAATTCAGGCCAGGTACGTCGTCGCAGAACTGGAATGTAACAAGGGTTGTACTTAATAAACAACGGCATATTATTCCAGGTTCGGACCATTTCTGGATAAGTTTCCAAAAGCCTGATTCTCCAGGTGGGTTGATGGATGGACCCACGCTGAGCACTTTCCGGTAGATCATCTGGACCAAATTGTGTCGCAAAGGTGGGAGGTTTTCCACATTGTCGTTGAATCTCCGCGTTGTAATCGGCCAAAAGTATACAGAATGGCACATACTGGTCATTATTGGTGCCGATCCATCTATGATGAGACATGCTTCTGAAATATTCAGACTTTATGACAGTTTCTTCTAAGTTCGCTAGTGATTGGATCTGAATGGCCACCCGTTCTTCGTGAGTGTTCGCTGTCCTTTCCAGTGTTTGAAGCCACTCGGGTGCTTCCACTTCCAATGTGTCTAGTCCCTCTGAGGTTCGCCGCCCGCCTGGCATTGGCATAGGAACATACGGTTCCTCATAAGAATCATCTACCTCAATAGGGATTAGCTCTTCTTGCTCTGGTTCTACCACAGGGGATGGCTGCCCTTCGTATGTCAGTAACCTCTTTTGTAATTCTGCTACCTGTTCGGTTAAGGCCTTTACTTCGTCTGAGGTGGAGGTTGATGGGACACTCTTCGGTTGTTCTTCTTGTTCCTTCAGCTTGCTCTGAAGTGTGTCACGCTCTCTTTCCAAGTCATCATGGGCTTCCAGGAGATCTGCATAGCTTTCCAGAATGGTTTTCATCATCTCCGTTGGAACTGCTTTGAACTGCTCTGGATCTATCTCGTGAGGGGAGCCTTCCATTGCCGCTTCCAGATTCTCTTCATTTTGTTTTTGCAGTCTTTTGTTCTCCTCTAGTGCTGTGGCCATATGTTTCCGTAGTAGCGCCAAGTTGCGTCTGACTCGCAGGTTATCGGTCTGGTATACTTCGAGCAAAGCTTCTAGTTGTTTGACACCTGATTCTGTCGATGGTTGGGGTGCCTCCAATAATGTTTGGTGAGCCTGCTCAAGTGTTGTGTAGCGTTGATTCACTTCTGCATTTTCTGTTTGTAGAATGTGAAATTGCCTTTGTAAGTTCTGATGGTGTGTTGTCAGTTGTTGGTACTGGCCGTCCAGAGCTCTGTACTCATTCTGGAGCTGATATACACATTGATTTAATGCTAAGAATATGCTATTTACATTAAATAATGCTGGGAGGGGTGAAGATGCAGGGGGAACGGGGGCGGGAATGGGAGATGTGAATGATGTGGATGCAAGTGGGGATGTGGGTGGAGGGGGTATGGGAGATGAAGGTGGCATGGGGGGAGGGAGCGGTGCTGTGGCAGGAGACGTTTCCATAGTGTCGAGTGTTTGAGTGACAGTGTAGATGGGGACCGTGGGTGGAGTGGATGTGATGTCAGTGAACAGAGTGGTGAAAGTGGGCATGGTGACTCCCCCGAATTGGATTCCCGGAGAGAGTGGGATGCCCATGACAATGGTAGTGGTAGTGGACGTGGTAGTGCTAGTGTCATGTGGTGGAGTGAAGTGTGTAGTGCGAGGTGGGGATGGTGGTGACAGTGGTGCTTCCTGATATTCTTCTGCTTGCGTTGTCTCTCCTGGTGCTGATACATTGGTATGAATTTGTTTCCCGGACCTCCTGGGACGAACGGGAACCCTCTTCTCAAATCTGTGAATGTAGGCCATTGCCTCATGGATGGCCTCATCCAATCCTACTGCGTCGGCATGAAGGTTTATGGACTCAATGAACAACTCGTCCACACCTTCCTCAGCTAGCAACTGGTTCATGAGTTTCTTGCCCGATTCCAGTGACATCTTATGCTGTTCTTGAACCAGTTGCATGGTTCGATATAGTCTCTTGATTTGTGCCGAATATGCAGGGGCACTTGCCAGCTCGGAGAGCTCGTCATATTCTTGTTCCTCGTAGGTTTCTTCTTCTTGTTTGGCCTCTTGTTCTTCGGTGTCGACTTCTACCTCCTCTGGTCGGGTGGGGGCTGCTGTTGTTGTCTGGGGTTGTGGTTCCTGAGCTTCCGTCTCGAGATTAGAGTCATAGATCAGTCGAGCCACTTCTTCATCCGTGAGATCGTTGAGAGTAAAACCTTGTGGGAATTCCAGATCTGAAGGGACGGGTGGAAACACCAGATTAGGCCCCTCTGTGCTTGGTCTTGGTAGCCGGATTGTGAATGGCTTAACGCGTCGTGTCTGGGGAGGGGTAATTTCTGGTGTAATGGTGGCTCCCCTTGGTTGAGCACAGGGTAATTGTACGCCCCCCCTCATCTTCTTTGATGGTGGACCTGTTGCTGATAGTCTTCTTTGGAATTCCTGGGCGCGGGGCCATATGAGTGCCCTCTGAATAGGCACATCATAAGCCAGACATCGGTAGATTATCTTTGTTAGAGCGCAACATCCATAAAGCACATTTTTCTGCTTCTTGTTCCACCTTTGATGGGCTAGGTGGATCTGATCTATGATCTAGTGTGGCACATTGATGGGAAGGCTTTCTGTCTCTGCTAGATACAAGTTGAACCATATTTTCTTCGGGGGCATTGTGAATCGTTCCTGGGCGGGGAAAGCAAAATGTTGCATGATGGTCCGCAGGTGAAGCGCAATGGTAGGTGTCATCGCTACCATATCCTTCAACTTATTAAGATCTTTGTGTTTCATTCGACCTGGAACCATGGTTTCCTTTTCCGTGGGGATGTGCATGCCATACATACCCAATGCTTCTCTTACCAGATTGAGGGTCAACTTGAATCTTTTAAGCTCATGCCCCGGCAGCAGTGATGGCAACACAAAGGTGCTGTCGCCTCCCTTGGCCCTGCTTGGCGTGATGGTACTGATCAGATAGGAACATCGTAAGAAATCCGGCTTTGGTAAGTGGGCCTGAAATAACTGTCCACACCCGCTTTGATCCAAACTGATCTCATGACTTCGGCGTTTTGATAGCTTTCAAACTCGCGCGTGAAAAAGTGCTATCGACCCCATTTGCCATTAAATTCCAATTCTGCTTCCCAGAAATAGGTTCCATCGCCCAGTGGTCCGGCAACATCACTGAACCAATGTGCATGCTTACCTACTTGAGAAGTGTGCCCTTGAGGAGGATCCTGAATGGGGAGCACATGCACGGCATGAAGTTCTTGCGGCCTTGCGGTGAGATGTGGCTCGAGGAGAAGTGTTTCTATGTCCACAATCTGGGCACCGGATCCGGCTTGAGAGCTGGTACCTGCGTCTGCCATGGCCCTGTTCGCTGGTTGGTTCTGTGAGAATATAGAACCACGTGTTAACATCGTAATGGACAGAATAAATCCGTTGTTGTCCCCGTTACAACATTAGCATGAGGTAGATGGTGAGTTAGTGGTTAGTAAGTGCACGACGACAGTGTGTGTAGTTAATGCTTGGGTATTCCTAGGAGACTAATGCAGTTAGTAAGTGGGGGTGAATTTACAAATTGGGGTCGGGGGGTTTATTACAGGTCTTAAGCTGCCAAATGCAGTGGATGGGTTTTTCTCTTGGTTTCGTAGAGACGCTAGAGAACATTATAGGTGCATCAGCTTGAACATGAGGCCTTTTAGGGACCCATTTACAAATGATTCTGTTCTTGCTCATGGGTCTTGGTGTGTTCGTGAGTGTTGAGAACGAGTGGATGCCGGTGGTGCGAGTGAATGGGTTACGCTGTATAGGTTGTGGCTTCGGCGTAGCTATTTGCGCCCGCAAGCAAGCCTTAGGCACCCAAATTTGTCTTGATTGTGGGCTAGCCTTCATCGACTTCTTGGGCACCCAAATAGATTTCACGTTAGCAGAAGAATTTCCGAAAGACTTCTTATTAGTGTCGTGTTGTTGGTTACTAATAAGAGGCTTTGCCCGTGTGGTTGGCTTGAGTGCAACCGGGTGTTCGCCTTTCCGCACCCACACTTGTTTCACTTGCTGGGACATTTTGCTGCGCAGGTACTTTGGATCCCCGACATAGGTAGTACTCTGCTTCTTCTGCCTTTGATCCACCTTTGGTTGTTGCCTCCTTCTGGCCTTTGGAAAAGAAGGGAGTTCCTGTGCCTCCCTGACTCCTTTTTTGCGAATATCATTCCTCTGCAACACATAGTTTTGGACAAGAACAACATGGTCATCTTCATGTGTATTCCTGGAAGGACCAGGAGTCTGTGCCTTTCCTAGTTCCTTGAGTGCTCCATTATCTAACTCTACTGTAATTCGACTATGATTGACCCAAACCTGAAGAAGTCCACTTTTTAAGTTTAAGTTGACTGCTTGGTCATAGATCCAATCTTGACCCAAGACAAGAGGTTCAGTGAGATCCTCGTCTTGACACACTAGTACTTTAAGTGTCATTGCCTCATCATGAATGTAGAGGGGAAGTTCCACCTCGCCCAAGCAAGGGGTTTCCACGCCTCCCAATCCTATGAGATATGCTTCCACCGGATTGACAGTTAACTGCAACTCTTGACAGTAAGACATTCTAACAGCACTAGTGGCTGCACCTGAGTCAATCAAGGCTCTCACGGTCCTTGCGCTCTTTCCTTGTCCCATATCTAGGGTTATGAAAGGACGTCGATCAATTATCCTATGCGAGCTTGTTCCTGCGACTTCACACATGGCCATAGGATATCCTTGATCTGCATAGTCATTCGTTCTAGGCTGATCTCTACCTTGCCTTCGTAACTTCATCCTTCTGATGCGTTCTAAAGCTTCTGCTTGAGCTTCTTCTCGAATTCGCTTTTCTTCCTCTTTGCGTTTCTTAGCAGTGTTGAGTCGGCTGAGCATTTCCTCCGTGAGGGGTTCCTGATACAACTTGACTCTGCATCCGCTAATATAGTTTGGGAGAACATCACCTTCTAACGTGGCTAATTGTACTGCTCCACTCGTGGAGATCCTATTGATAATCATAGGTCCGTAGCCTCTCTTTTCTAGCTTCCTTGCGTGTTGTTTCAGTGTATAGACTAAAACTAGATCTCCTGCTTTCAAGCCCTTATCCTTCACATGGGCATCGAAATATGCCTTCTGTCTCTTCTTGGCTGCATATATTCCTGCAGCGGCTCTCAGTCTTGTTTCCCCTAATCGTTCAAGGTCAAAGATCCTAGAGGAGAGCTCATGACCTGTCCATTCGTGCTCTTGTGCTACTTTCAACGTAGGAATCAGGAAGTCCAAGGGTAGCACAGCGTTTTGGCCAAATACCATCTAAAAGGGGGTGGCTTGGAGTACCGTTTTGTAGGCAACTCGGTATGCCCAAACAGCATGGTGTAACTGTTTGTCCCAATCAGAGCGTTTTGTGTTCACTAATTTTGTCAGTACATTGCATAAGATCTTATTAGTGCTCTCAGCTTGTCCATTAGCTTGAGGGTGATAGGGGGCAGACTTCTTGTGTATTACCAAGAATTCTTGGAGTAGATTTTCGATCACTTCGTTCAAGAAATGAGTGCCTCTATCACTTACCAGCTCTATAGGTAGCCCGTATCTTGTGAATACATTCTCAAACAAGAATTTGGCAGTTGTTTGAGCATCGTTCTTTGTCGTAGCCTTTACCTCCACCCACTTGGTGAGATAATCTGTTGCAACAATGATATATTCCGCATGGGAACCCTTAGCTGGGGGATTAATAGGACCTACGAAGTCTATTCCCCACTTAGAGAATGCACGTCCACCCATCATAGGTTTCAGTGGCATCTCATCTTTGCGTATAGGATACTGAGTCCTTTGACAGACATCACACCGTTTCACATAGGTATGAGCATCCATGTGAAGGGTAGGCCACCAGAAGCCTGCAAATAGTATCGCCTTGATCACCCGATCTGGTCCAAAGTGTCCTCCTGCTACACCTTGGTGAGCAGTTTCCAAGATCTTAAGATATTCGCTTCCATGGACACACAGCCTTAGGTAACCATCTTTACCACGCTTATATAGGTTATCACCAATAAGTGAATAATCCTGGGCTTCTTGTTCTAAACTCCTTTTCCTAGCTAGAGTCATGTCTGGAGGGAATGTGTTTGTCCTCAAGAATGATACTAGAGGTTCACTCCAATCTGGCACAATGGATACTTGATAAAGAGTGGCATGTTCCACAGGTGGTTTAGTGCAACAGATTGGGCATTCCTTGCACAACTTTTGGACATCCGCTTCCATAGTCGGCCAATGCACTCCGAGTCTTCTTAGTGTCTGTAAAGTTCGTTGCTTTGAATGGTGTTGCTCTAGTGCACCGACATGTGCTAATTGCAACCATTTATTGTACTCGTCCTCTTCCACACAACAAGCCAAAATCCCTTGATCTGTGTGCTTGTACATACTTCCTGCCATGATGTGGTACTTTTGGGCTTTTACAACCTCTCTATTCCGTGTGTTTACCACTGGATGGTTAGGCCCATATGTCAATACTGGTACCAATGGCTTAGCCCACTGCGGTACAACTTCCAAATTAAACAAGTAAGCATCAGGAAGGTCATCTGACACTCCTTGTGGGGCTTCTCCCGATGTGAGCCTAGAGAGATGATCTGCTCTTAAATGAGTCCTCCCTTTTCTCACCACTACCTCGAAGTCATATTCCATTAGCAAGAGAAACCATCTCACTAATCTTCGTGTATTGCATGGCTTGTTTACGAGGTATAGCAATGCCTGATGATCAGTAAAAAATTTAAACTTATTTGCAAGCAAATAGTGTCTAAATTTCTTAACTGCATATACCATGCCTAATCCTTCTCGCTCTGTAGTGGTGTAATTCCGTTCAGCCGCATTCAACTGTCTACTGGCATAGGCAATTGGAAGATCCATATTACCTTCACCAGTAGGTTGTGCAAGCACACATCCAATAGCATAATTGGATGCATCCACATGAACATGGAATGGCTTATTCCAATCTGGTGTGGTCAAGATTGGTGCTGAACACAATCTTCGTTTAAGCTCCTGGAAGGAATTCTCACATTCATCCGTCCACTCAAAGTTTGTCAGAAGCCCGTACATGGGCTTTGCAATGACAGCATACATGTGTATAAATCGTCGGTAATAACCACAATGCCCCATGAAAGCTTGTACTTCCTTGACATTCTTTGGCCTAGGTAGCTCTGCTATGGCTCTCACTTTTTCTTCGTCGGTAGATATGCCATTCTTTGACACTATGTGTCCTAGAATCTTGCCTTGCCTGACCATAAAAACGCACTTTTCTGGGTTCAGGCAGACTTGATATTCTCTACATTTGTCAAAGATTTGTCTGAGTTCAGGGATATGGGTTTGTCTAATGTTGGAATGAGCACAAAGATCATCAATGTAGACTTCTAAACTCTTCCTCAGGAACTCCTTAAACACATGGCACATCAACCTCTGGAAGGTAGCTGGTGCATTGGTAAGCCCAAATGGCATTACTCTAAAAGCAAAAATGCCCCATTCTGTGGCAAAGGCTGTCTTATGCTGATCCTCTGGAGCTATGGCTACTTGATTGTAGCCCAAAAATCCATCAAGGAAGCTGTACACTTCCTTGCCTGCCACTCTTTCTAAGAGATGTTTTGTGATGGGAAGCGGATAGTTATCTCGAATTGTGGCTGCATTGACCTTCTTCAAGTTAATGCATACGCGCAGCTTTCCATTTTTCTTGGGCACCACAACGATGGGGGATACCCATTCACTGTGCTCAATTTCATAGATAAATCCAGCTTCAACCAGTCTATCTATCTCTTCTTTGATTTTAGCAGCGTAATTATCGTTATAAGTATAGGGCTTTTGCTTAGAGGGTTTGGCATCTGAAGTCATGGGGATGGTGTGTGAGCATATGTCAGGGTCAACACATTTCAAATCCTTGTAACTCCAAGCGAATACATCTCTGTATTCTCTTAGCAAGGCAATCAATTCGTGCTCTTCTTCTTCTGTCAGGTCATGGCCTATATACGTACATCTCTCCTCTCGTTCTTCTATGGCCACTACTATTTTCTTGGTGGTTTCTTTGTTATCATAGGCCTCTCCTGATTGTGCCTCTCGTTTAGGCATTCTAATCATGACTCTCCTGTCATCTATCTCATACTTCTTAAAATTTTCTGGGACCTCAAACAAAGATTCTTCCTCTTCTGGTGAGACTTCTCTCTTCTTTCGTTTCTTTCCTTCTTCCTTTGGGCTCACATGTGTTGCTAATCTTACATCATTTGTAAGCTCTCCATGCCTCTGGGGTTGAAATTCTACTTCATGGAAGTATTCTTCATCTGATGCAAATGGTGGGTCCATAATGATAGACTCGAGATCGGAATCACTTGCATCCTCAAATGCATCAGGGCTAGGTTCGCATTCTTCTAGAACTGCCTCTCCCATGATTGGCTCTATGGAGAAGACTGAAATGTCATAGCCATCCTCATCACAGTGGGGTGTCCATTGTTCCTCATTGATGGCAACATCCATTGTTGCTAAAATTTCTGCCCAGCCATGGGGTTCAAATTCCTCGTCAGGAAAAACTACAGGTGCATAGGCTGGGTCTTGAATGGGTCTATGGGTTTCGTTTGCACCTATTTCTCTGGCCTTTTCTCTCTTCTCTTCCTCTACTGCTACTTTGCACATCCATAAGTGGGTGTCTCATGCATCCATGAGGATCCTGACCCTATGGAATGCACAGATTCCGCATCATCTTTGGCTCTATGGATGGGATTCCATTGGATAGGAGGTACGTCTCTATGAGAGTAATCCTTGAGATTGACTTTGGTCGTAACACCTAAGTGTTGCAGGTATAAAGAATTGGTCCCCCAATCCTGTACCACTTGCAACTGTCGCATAAATGGTCTTCCCAAAATCATCTCGTAGGCATGATTTTTGCTGAAGTCACATATAGCAAAGCTATGCTCAAACTCAACACCACAAGTGGTGAGAGTTATGCCTTCTAGCAATCCCAAGGGCCTCTCTATATGACCATCGGCCATTTGCAATTTCATTCTCGTTGGCCTGAGTGCCAGCTTGCCCCAGCGCTTCCATAGGGAAGTGGTGGCAATTGCAACTCCTGCACCTGAGTCCAAAATCGCCTTGGTGGTGTACTCTTGGTAGGTAATGGGAAGATAGGTGTTCCCTTCTTCACCTTCACACATATCTCCTATCTTATCCAAGGGAATTTCTGGCACTGTCCTATGGGATCCTACCTGGGAACGAGGTTTTGCAATCTCTGGTACTTGTTTGGCTACATGTTTCCATAATTCAGGTCTAACCTTGAGTAGCTCTTCTAATTTGAGATTACATTGTACGTTAGTGTTCTTCACTACCTCTGTGTTCCTAGGTATGACTGAATTTTCGTTTCTTACCATGACTGTGGGTGCTCTCATACACGTGGACTTTGCTTCCCATGGGCCTGTGAAGTGGGGTAACTCTTGTATGGAATTAGATTCAAAGTCCAATCTCTCGTGAGATTGGGTACTCTCATGTTCCCCGTAAATAGATGGGATGTCTTGTGGGAATTGGTCGTGTGCATCATCCACAAGTTCAAAGGGAGGGGCGACTTCACTTTCGTTATCCCATTTGTCTTCTTGAATCTCTCGTAGGAAGTCTGGTGCAAACCGATTCATAGAAGAAGAAGTGTCTGGCTCCGTAGAATTAGGCGCATAAGCAACCTGGGAAGGAGGGCTTATTCTATCGTTGGCTCTCTCCTCGTTCTCATAGATGGCTGGAGCACAAGCTTCCTGGGGAGGGTTACTTATTCTATTACTTTTCCGAACAGGCTCATACGCTCCCTGAGAAGGAATGAAGGCAACCTGTGGATGTGCGTAAGCTTTCGAGGGGGGCTCATCTGCCTTTTGGGGGGAGAGATAAGCTTCTTGAGGAGGCTGGCTTATCAGTTCTCTTGCCCTGTCCTTTCTTTGAGGGGCAGGTTCCTTTTCTGATTGTGCCATTAGCCTCTCTATTCGTTCTAGGGAGGGGGACTTGTCTGGTTCAATGGAATTTGGCACATAAGCTTCCGGTGGGGAATGGGTCATGATTTTACTTACATTCTCCCTTCCTTGATTTTTTTCTTCCTTGGCAGATCTAGCGATTATTCCCTCTAATTTCTCTAGAAGTCCATCCAAGTGTAATTGCGTCCTGGCTGAGCCCGAGTAATTGAAAAGGCGACTGGCTTCAAACATAGTCTGAGCCAATGCGACCATTTTCGCGCAAAGCTTGGTTCGTTCTATCTCTAGGTCAGCTCTAGGGTAACACTTGTCATGATCTGTGACATTTGGCCCTTCTTGAATTTTGGCCTGATATGCTTTAAGCATCATGTCTATGTCTTTTGGAATGGGATCAGCTAATACTGATCCTACTCTAGGAGGTGGTGGAATCGTATGACGTGGGTTGGAAGGTAGCGGGTCGGATGGCGATGGGAATGGTGGTGATGGGATAGTGTGAGAGGGGGTTTGAGAGGTGATTTCGGTTATCCTAGCTTTGGTTTCTCTTATGCTTTCCTCAAGTTCACTCATCTTTTTAGCCCATTGTCTTTTCATTCTTTCCCGACTATCTTTCCATGCTCTAGTCCTTTTCTTTGTTATGCTCTCAGTTTCACTAGCCTCTGGGCTCTTATCCTAGTTTACCCCTTGATTCTGCTGCAATGCTTGAGCTCTAGTGACTACCTGGACGGGAGCAGTGGAAGTGACACTTCCTGTGGAATCTACCACTAACCCAATAACATTGATAGGAGTGATTTTTGGCATATTATTGGGATTCTTAGGGCAATCTCGTAAGAGATGCTCCTTTCCACAATCTTGGCAGAAGCCTTGGATCGTCACTGACTGGTTTTGTGGAGGTGGAGGTAAGGGGCAATCACGAATGAGGTGATCTCCTTGGCATCTGTAGCACGGTCCTCTTGGGAATGGAGGTCTTACTTGCCTGGGTTGAGGCCTAGGGTTGGGGTTTGCATACATGATATTTGTGTAATCTGACTCCCAACTAGGCTCATTTGGTTCTTCGCTGTAATAGGACTCACCATGTTCTGGAGACTGCATGTAGTACGCCTGGGGACTATCGACATGGGTAGAATCAAAGCTATGGTCATTGGGGTCACTTTCAGAAAGCAGGGATGTTACAGGGACTAAGGCTCTATTCAGGTTCTCTTCTGCAGCCGTATACTTTACCGGAATCACATTAGTTGGGGCTGGGGGTTGTTGAGCTAGCACAGGCTGAGGCCTTTGTTGGTTTTGATATTGTGGTTGATAATTTTGTTGTGGCCTGCCATATGGCTGTGGAGGGTACGGGTTCTGGTATCTTCCCTGTTGAGGGTATGGCTGAGGGTGGGGTTGCCTAACTGCCTGCTTGTTGTATGGGCAATCTTGTGCGGTGTGATTGGTGTATCTCCGTTCTATGGTGCAGTACTGGCTACTGGGATTTACTTGGGGCTGAGCCATAATGGGGCAGACATTCGCCATGTGGTCACCACCACAAGTGTAGCACCTTTTCACAGGGGCAAACCTGGGGATTTGTTTACTAGTTACCCCTAATTTCTGAGCTACTTTCTCTGCGAGTTCCTCAATTGATGTGGATTGCGTGGAAGAGAAGCTAGAGGCACTATCTGAATCTTTGTATATCTTAGCAAGCTCTAACTCCTCCCCTAGGTTATCCTCAATGTCAATACACATGCGTACACACTCTTCTATGGTCCTAGGATCTTTCAAGTACACATAGGATCTCAATTTCGTACTTAGCAATCCATCAAGGAATAAGGCTACTTGTTTGGCAGGTGTGGGTAGCTCCGAAACAGGGCACCTTTCTAAGTATTGCCTAAATCTTCTTCCTGCAAGTCTCACGGTTTCTTGAGGGGTTTGCTTGAAGCTGTGAATCAGCGAGGAGGTATTATGCCTTATGCCACTCTTAGAGAATTCAACAATGAAAGCCTCTAGGAGTTGGTCTATGCTCCTGAACTGCCGCTCATCCAATGGCTGAAACCATGTAAGTGCTGTGTTCCTAAGGGTTAGACCGAAGGCATTGTACTGCATGAATAGATCCTCCACTTGTTCAGCTCTCAAGACTTGCTTGAACTCCGCCACATGATCATAGGGATCTCCTGTGCCATCAAAGTAATTCTTCATGGACTTAACTAGCTGGGTCGGTCTCAAAGTTCTTGTGTGCTCTCTAGGTCTCGGCAGGGGGAATCCATCCACATTTCTTTGGTTCCTGTGAGCTCTAAGTACCTCAGGTTCTACTCTATTCGTCTCCGTCCTCGTTCTTTCTCTGCCCACTGGGTTGGCAAAGCTTACTTCTGGTCTATCTCTACTTTTGTCTCTTTGAGTTCCATGAGCTTGGGATGTTCCAGCTCCAGGGTGACCATAGGATACATTCGATCTTGGTTGGGGGAAAATGAATTCACCCTTCCAAGTGTAAGCATGCCTATCATTTTCCGTAACCACAAAGATCCGTTCTGAAGCGTGATCTAAATAGGTCACTCTGCCTGGACTATCAGGATCCTTAAACTCATAGATCATGATTGTTCCTATATCAGTTGGCTGATTAGATTTATACCTCCAAAAGGCTTCGTCAGTTTCTCGATTGAGAAGCAATTCTATGCACTTGTTGTCTTGGGGCACCCACTCATGTGTGATAATCCTAGTGAGAACAGATTTGCCTCGGGGGGTTCTAGGTTCTACGCCCATATGTCCTTGTTCTAAGTCACCTAAGTCTGCTTCTGAGATTACATTCCCAAATTCATCTGTCCTGTCTGGGTGACTGGTGACTACGTATATGGTTCCTTCTTTGTCCAGGTATGCACCATTTTCAAACTTGACAGCTGGGTGCTCTAGTCCTATGGATTGATCAAGATTCTTGATCTGTACCACAGATCTTCCTAGGCCGTCCTCATAGATGCTAGCACCTAATCGGTTGGTCCTAAGGTATTCTAATTGCGTTTTGTAAGGGCCTTCTACTCTGTACAAGTATGGCACACCTGAACTACCTGTAGGTCTGTCCATGCCTTGAGACATCTCTGACTCACTGGTCTCCGAGCTAGGGTAGTACGAGTGGTGGCTCAACTGCTGGGCCCAAGACCTTGCAGTGTGATTGACGCTAGCCTCGGAAGACCTAAGGCTTTGTCTTTCTCTGGCTAGGTGTCGTCCTGATCTAAGGTTCATATGCCTAACTGATTAACCCAATTTTTCTAGGTACAACCACGTTTCTGAATCCTTTTGTATCTGTCACTTAGTTCTTTTTATGTTGATTATCGTGTTTATACTCTTGTCTGATATCACGTCGTCAGGAATACTTGAGTTTAGTTTCGCACTTTAGTTTGGTCGTTTCACGTTAGGTTCTTTCCCCTTTTAAGATTGACGTTCGCACACACACAGGTTATCTCTTAACTTGCACTTGATTTTCTTAGATAGTCTTTGATTTAGCTCGTGCCTATCGTTGCCTGGAATTACTTCTAACACTACCCGCACTTAGCCTAAACTAAGAATTGACAGAGGGTGTTGCGGGTTTCCCAACCTTGAGTTCCTTTCCTTGTGGTGTTGCCCTGATGTGCCCAGGACGCGTGTTCCCAAGCCTGCACTTACTCTTGCCTTGCGTACCTTTTGCTTCTCTCAACGGACCTGTAAAAGGCCCACTGTTAGCTCAAGACTTAAATTCAAAAGATAGAACCAATCACTTTCATTCATGCAACACTTCACCAATTTACACTATGACCTTTTGGACACAACTCTAGAGATCCCAAAATTTTTTGTTCCCCCTGGGTATGGTCAACTTCAAAATACCATAGCAAATATTCCTGATCTTATTTTAACTATAACAAGTCAATGTTTTTGTTGTACTCCCTATGAGCTTTCCAACAAAACAAAAATCACGGCAAACGGATTTCGTATGAGAAAGTTATGCCGGTTCAGGGTTTTGGGGCTAAAACAGGATTGAGCTCGGTTATCAGGCAAACAGGAATTCTAGAGTTACTTGGGTCGTGTCCTCGTAATGCAATGCTACACCCTTGTGTTTGTCCCACACTTGGCCAAAATTTAGACCACTACTTTTGCCTTAAAAATTTGACCTAAATTGCCCTTCTAACGTGTTCGCAAAGTCTGTCGGTCGCGATTGACAGATCAGTCGCGATCGACGTGTCGATCGCGATTGACAGGTCCGTCGTGGCTGTCAGTCGCGATTGACAGGGGTTACGAAAAGTCAATGAGTCGTGGTCAAAGGGTCGTTGACTCTGTCGGTCGCGATTGATGGGTCGATCGCGATTGACAGGTCGATCGCGAGGGTCTGTCGATCGTGGTCAAACAGTCGTTGACTATGTCGGTCGCGATTGACAGAGCCGTCGTGGTCTGTCGGTCGTGGTCAAACAGTCGTTGACTGTGTCGATCGCGATTGACGAGTCGGTCGTGATTGATGACTCGATCGCGATTGACACGTGTCACGCGTATGGTCAGTCGGTCGTGGTCAATCGGTCGTTGACTCTGTCGGTCGCGATTGACAGAGCCGTCGTGGGCTGTCGATCGCGATTGACGTGTCGATCGCGATTGACAGATCTGTCCGTCGTGGTTTGTCGATCGCGATTGACAGAGCGATCGCGATTGACAGAAATCTGAGGAGTTTCAAAATTCTAAGCACATTTTTGGGAAGCTCTAGGCCTGTAGATCATGGTTTTGCACTTTGTTTGGTGATTTGAGCGTTTTTTCTATCGGTCGCGATTGACAGAAGTCGGCGACACACAGACAGTTACTTCGAAATCCGTACCTGCGCAGAGTGCTGGGGACGATGATGTGACCTGTACCTGCAAGATAGCTCAAGAAACATGCAAAAACAACACACGCAGTTTCGCTCTCTCGCTCTCTCTCACAAGTGAAATGAGGGAAATGAGGTGGAGATGGGGATATAGTCAAAAAACTGAAATTTTTGCGATGATGGAGATGGAAGTGGATGATGGTGATGATGGTGGTGAGGTAAGAAAGAGAAAAATAGGAAAAATAAAGAATTTACCTACAACTCCAACGCGTCAACTCTACGTCTTACCATCACACGCTCGTCCTCAAAGCTCGATCCCCGGCAACGGCGCCAAAATTTGGTGTAGCTCAGTGATGAGTAGCACCTCCTTTAATGTCAATCCGGGAAGACGTGAGGATGGTATGAAGACCTCGAGCAAGTGGCGGCACAAGTGCGTGAGTGAGAAGCACACAAACATGCACACACATACACACACACGCGCACACACGGCAAGACAAAGAGAGAGAATCAATGGAGTTCTTCGATTACTTTTCAAAAAGCTCTTACAAGTTTGTTTCTATTACAATCTCACCTCAAAAATGAGCTCTCTAGCTCTTTTTATAGTTTTTGGCTAAGTTTTGGCCCTGTTCAGACCTAGTGTCCGGCCTAGTTAAAAATTAGGTTCCAGGGCTTATTTTAGGGCTCAAACGAGATCCAAAAATTACGAAAATTGGCAGGTAGATACTTCTAAAGCTCCTCAAGCTCAAGGACTCCTTGGCTTGCACAAAATGGAGCTACAAAAATATGAAATGGTATTTACAATGGTGTTAAGTGATGAAAATCACTTTTAATCGGTGTAAGGGTTTTTGAAAAGTTAAAAGGTTGCCTAAGTGCTAGATTTGCGTGAATGCTCATACTTGCTTCTTCATGAGGAAAATTATTGGCCTATTTGCCAGATCTTCTTTGACTGCCGTGTCTGCTTGTGCTGTCCCTTCGCTCTGACTCTCTTCGTCTTGTAGCTCCTTCTGTTCCCTGACTGCTGCCAACAGATGGCTACATCCATGGTTGCTAGAATTTTTGCCCAGCCGTGAGGTTCGAATTCTTCGTCTAGAAAAACTATAGGTGCATAGGCTGGGTCTTGGATTGATCTATGGGTTTCTTTTGCACCTATCTCCCTGGATTTTTCTCTCTTCTCTTCTTCTACTGCTACCTTACACATCCATAAGTGAGTGTCTTCATGCATCCATGAGGATCCTAATCCTAGGGAATGCACCGATTCCGTATCATCTTTGGCTCTATGGATGGGGTTCCATTGGATAGGAGGGACATCTCTATGAGAGTAATCCTTGAGATTGACTTTGGTTGTAACACCTAAGTGCTGCAAATACAAGGAATTGGTTCCCCAATCCTGTACCACTTGCAACTGCCGCATAAATGGTCTTCCCAAAATCATCTCATAGGCTTGATTTTTGCCAAAGTCACAGATAGCAAATGTGTGCTCAAACTCTACACCACAGTAGTCCTAAGGGTCTTTCTATGTGCCCGTCAGCCATCTGCAATTTCATTCTCGTTGGCCTGAGAGCTGGCTTGCCCCAACGTTTCCATAAGGAAGTGGTAACAATTGCAACTCCTGCACCTGAGTCCAAGATGGCCTTGGTTGTGTATCCCTGATGAGTGATGGGGAGATATGTGTTTCCCTCTTCGCCCTCACTCATGTCTCCGATCTTGTCTAAGGGTATTTCTGGCACTGTTCTCTGGGATCCTACGTGGGAACAAGGTTTTGCTATCTCAGGCACTTGATTGGCTGTATGTTTCCACACTTCTGGTCTAACCTTAAGTAGCTCTTCCAAAGTGAGATTGCACTGCACTTTGGTGTTCTTCACTACCTCTGTGTTCCTAGGTATGACTGAATCTTCGTTTCTTACCATGACTGTAGGTGCTCTCATACAGGTGGACTTTGCTTCCCATGGGCCTGTGAAATGGGGTAGTTCTTGTAAAGAATTAGACTCGAAGTCTAATCTTTCTTGAGATTGGGCACTCTCCTGCTCTCCATAAATGGAAGGAAGGTCTTGTCAGAATTGATCGTGTGTGTCATCCACAAGTTCAATGGGAGGAGGAACCTCACTCTCTTTAGCCCATTTCTCTTCTTGAATCGCTCGCAAGAATTCTGGTGTGTATTGATTCATAGAAGAAGAGGTGTCTGGCTCCGTAGAGTTAGGCACGTAGGCCTCAGGCACATAGGCTTTCTGGGTAGGAAGACCTGCTCTTTCACTAGCCTTGTCATGGTGTTGAGGGGCGGGTTCCTTTTGTGATTGCACAATTAGATTCTCTATTCTTTCTAGGGAGGGGGGGTTGTCTGGTTCAGTGGAATTGGGCACATAAGCTTTCGGTGGGGGATGGGTCATGTTTTTTCTTGCTTTATCTCTTTCTTGATTTTTTTCTTCCTTGGCAGATCTTGCAATTATGCCCCCCTCTAACTTCTCTAGAAGTCCATCCAAGTGTAATTGCGTCTTGGCTGAGCCCGAGTAATTCAAAAGGTGACTGGCTTCAAACATAGTCTGAGCCAATGCGACCATTTTCACACAAAGCTTGGTTCTTTCTATCTCTAGGTCAGCTCTAGGGTAGCACTTGTCATGATCCGTTACATTTGGCCCTTCTTGGATTCTGGCCTGATATGCTTTAAGCATCATGTCTATGTCTTCAGGAGTGGGATCAGCTAATACTGATCCTGCTCGGGGTGGTGGGTGGGTTATGTGGGGTGTATTAGAGGGTGGAGGGATGGAGGGTGATGGGGATGGTAGCGGTGGGAATGTGTGAGAGTGCGGTTGAGATGTGATCTCTATGATTTTGGCCTTGGTTTCTCGTAGACTTTCCTCAAGTTCACTCATCTTCTTTGCCCATTGCCTTTTCATATGTTCATGGCTATCTCTCCAAGCTCTTGTTCTCTTCTTATTTTGGCTCTCAGTATCGCTAGCGTCTGGGCTCTTTTCCTGGCTTACCCCTTGGTTTTGCTGCAATGCTTGAGCTCTAGTGATTACCTGCACTGGTGCAGTGGAAGTGACACTTCCTGTGGAATTGACCACTAACCCAATAACATTAATCGGAGTGATTTTTGGCATATTGCTGGGATTCTTGGGACAATCTCGTAAGAGATGTTCCTTTCCGCACTCCTGTCAAAAGCCTTGGATCATCACTGATTGGGGTTGTGTAGGTGCAGGCATGGGGCAATCACGTATGAGGTGATCACCCTGGCATCTGAAGCAAGGTCCTCTAGGAAAAGGGGGTCGTATCTGCCTAGGTTGAGGTCTAGAGTTGGGGTTTGTGTACATGACATTAGCATATTCAGGCTCCCAAATAGGTTCACTCGGTTCCTCACTGTAGTAAGACTCACCATGTTCAGGAGACTGCATGTAGTACGCCTGGGGACTATCAACATGTGTAGAATCAAAGCTATGGTCACTGGGATCACTTTCTGAGATTAATGGTGTTACTGGGACTATCGCTCTATTCAGGTTTTCTTCTGCAGCAGCATACTTGACCGGAATCACATTAGTAGGAGCAGGTGGTTGCTGTGCTAGCACTGGCTGGGGTCTCAGTTGGGCCTGATATTGCGGTTGGTAATTTTGTTGAGGCCTAATATACTGTTGTGGTGAATATTGACTCTGGTATCTGCCTTGTTGAGGGTATGGCTGAGGGTAGGTTTGCCTAACTGCTTGCTTATTGTATGGGCAGTCCTGTGCTGAGTGATTTGTGTACCTTCGCTCTATGGTGCAATATTGGCTGCTAGGGTTCACTTGGGGTTGAGCCGTGATGGGACATGCGTTTGCCATATGGTCACCACCGCAAGTATAGCACCTCTTTACTGGGGCAAATCTAGGAATTTGTTTACTAGAGACGCCTAGTTTTTGAGCTACTTTTTCCGCAAGTTCCTCAATTGATGTGGACTGTGAGGAAGAGAGGCTAGAGGTACTATCTGAATCTTTGTAGATTTTGGATAGCTCTAACTCCTCCCCTAGGTTATCCTCAATATCGATGCACATGCGTACACATTCTTCTATAGTCCGGGGGTCCTTCAAGTACACATATGATCTCAATTTGGTACTTAGCAATCCATCCAAGAATAAAGCCACTTGCTTAGCGGCTGTGGGTAACTCAAGACCAGGACATCGCTCAAGATATTGCCTAAATCTTCTTCCTGCAAGTCTCACAGTCTCTTGCGGGGTCTGCTTGAAGCTGTATATCAATGAGGAAGTATTATGCCTTATGCCACTTTTAGAGAATTCGATAATGAATGCCTCTAAAATTTGATCTATGCTTCTAAACTGCCTCTCGTTTAGTGGCTGAAACCATGTCAGGGCGGTGTTCCTAAGGGTTAAACCAAAGGCATTGTACTGCGTGAACAGGTCTTCAACTTGTTCAGCTCTCAAGACTTGCTTAAACTCGGCTACATGATCGTAAGGGTCTCCAGGGCCATCGAAGTAGTTTTTCATGGAACTAGCTGGGTCGGTCTCAAGGTCCTCGTGTGCTCTCTTGGTCTTGGCAAAGGGAAATCATCGGCATTTCTTCGGTTCCCTGGGGCTCTATGTCCCTCAGGTTCCCCTCTATTCGTGTCCATTCTTGTTCTTTCTCTTCCCCAAGAGTTGGCAAGGCTTACCTCAGGTCTCTCTCGACTCCTTTCTCTTTGAGTCCCCTGAGCTTGAGATGTTCCAGCTCCTTGGCGACCAAAGGACACATTCGATCTTGGTTGGGGGAAGATAAATTCTCCTTTCCAAGTGTAAGCATGCCTATCATTTTCTGTAACCCCAAAGATCCTCTCTGAAGAGTGATCTAAGTAGGTCACTCTTCCTGGAATATCAGGATCTTTGAACTCATATATCATGATTATTCCTACCTCACTCGGTTGACTAGGTCTATATCTCCAAAAGGCTTCATCCGTCTCTCGGTTCAAGAGGAGATCTATGCTTTTATTATCTTGGGGAATCCACTCTGATAATCCTCGTGAGAACAGATTTGCCTCGGGGGGTTCTAGGTTCTTCGCCCATGTTTCCTTGCTCTAGGTCACCTAAGTCCGTTTCCGGGACCACATTCCCAAATTCATCTGTCCTATCGGGATGACTGGTGACTACATATATTGTCCCTTCCTTGTCCAAGTATGCTCCATTTTCAAACTTGACAGCTGGGCGCTCTAGTCCAATGGATTGGTCAAGGTTTTTAATCTGGACCACCGCTCTTCCTAGGCCGTCCTCATAGATGCTAGCACCCAATCGGTTGGTCCTAAGGTACTCGAGTTGCATCTTGTAAGGGCCTTCCACCCTATGTAAATATGGCACCCCAGAACTTCCTGTAGGTCTCTCCATACCGTGGGACATCTCAGACTCGCTAGTCTCAGAACTAGGGTAATACGAATGATGGCTCAACTACTGGGCCCAAGACCTCGCAGTATGATTGACACTAGCCTCTGAAGATCTAAGACTTTGTCTGTCTCTCCCTAGGTGTCTACCTGACCTAAGGTTCATATGCCCTTTGTACGTTGCTGATTCTTTGGTACCAGTCACTTGTTCCTTTTAAGTTCCTTTGGATGTGTTTTCTTGTTTTTAGTTAAGCGTCACCAAGGGCACTTTCGTGGGTCGTACTTGATGTTCTGCGTCCGCTTAGTTTAAGTTCTTTTCCTTTAAGTTATCCCTTGACTACAATTTTGCCTACCCTTGCACTTGAGAAATTAAGGGCTCTTCAAACTTGAGTGTTCCTATCATACCCCTAGTCAATCAGAACAACTACTCGCACTTAGCCTATGCTAAGAATAGACTGAGGGGGTTAAGTGATGTTCCAACCTTAAGTCGCTCCTCCTGGCGATGCTGGTCTACCCAGGAAGCACGTTCCCGAGCTTGTTCTCCTTGGCACTTACTTTGCTTTCTCCAAGAGCTCTCGATGATCCTGTAAGAATCCCAAGTTTAGCTTCACGTTGATCCTTCAATTGATAGACAATTTATTTCAGACACTTTTTAATGACCCTTGTTCCCCCTTTTGTATTGCTAAAAATTTCCTCTAGAGCTCCCTTGGTGTTCCTACCCCTCAGTGTGTCAACTTCCAAATATCCTATCTGAAAATCAACGCATTATTCTTATAAAAAACAGTTGAGGGCATGTAGTATATGCCACGAGCTTTTCGACAAGCCCTATAGCTCAAAAAATGGATTTCGTATGAAAAAGTTATGACTGTTCAGGGTTTAGGGGGTTAACCAGACAAACAGATCCTTTCAGGAGTTTTAATGCATTTTTCTAAGGCCTTTGCAAGTGTGTGAGTATTTGAGAGTGCAAATATGCCCAAAATTTAGCCTAAATTTCCAAAAATTTTACCCCTTAATTTTTGCCGAAAATGTCTGTCTATCGCGATAGATGGTGTCTGTCGCGATAGACACAAACTATCGTGGGGGGCTGTCTGTCGCGATAGACGGTGTCTGTCGTGACAGACGGTGTCTGTTGCGATAGACGGTGTCTGTCGCGATAGAGTGGTCTGTCGCGATAGACGGTGTCTGTCGCGATAGACGGTGTCTGTTGCGATAGAGTGGTCTATCGCGATAGACGGTGTTTGTCACGATAGACGGTGTCTGTCGCGATAGACGGTGTCTGTCGCGATAGACGGTGTCTGTCGCGATAGACGGTGTCTGTCGCGACAGAGTGGTCTGTCGCGATAGACGCTGCCTGTCGTCTGTCGTGATTTGGTCTGTCGCGATAGACGGTGTCTGTCGCGATAGACTGGATCTGTCGTGGAATTTTGGTCTGTCGCGATAGACAAGTGTCTGTCGCGATAGACGGGGTCTATCGTGGGTCTTTGTCTGTCGCGATAGACGGTATCTGTCGCGATAGACGGTGTCTGTCGCGATAGACGGTGTCTATCGCGATAGAGGGTGTCTGTCGCGATAGAGTGGTCTGTCGCGATAGACGGTGTCTGTCGCGATAGACGGTGTCTGTCGCGATAGACTAAAAAAACGCATATTTTTGAGAAACTTCTAGTGATTTGGAGTGCTCTAATGGTGTAGGTTACCGTGCCAAACACGCATTCACAAAATATTAAGTTTTTCTGTCTGTCGCGACAGACAGAGGTCGTCGTCCCGGGACCTGTGCAGTCTGTCGTACCTGCGCACACTGCTGGAGAAGGTGGTACAGCTAGTTCCTGCAACAAAAGCTAAAAAACACACCAAAAACAGATAGCATGCAAGCTCTCTCTCGCTCTCTCTCACAATGAAATGAGGGAAATGAGGTGGGGAGTGTAATATGACCAAAAAACTGAAATTTTTTGTGGAGATGGAGATGGAGGTGGGAGATGGTGGGGATGATGATGGTGATGATGGTGATGCGAAAGTAAGGAAAAAATGAAGAGAAATAAAGAGAAGGAAGGATATTACCTATAACTCCAATGTCTCAACTCGACGTCTTACCATCACACGCTCGTCCTCGAAGCTCTCTCCCCGGCAACGGCGCCAAATTTGGTGTCACTCTAGCACAATGGTGAGTACCAACGTGAGAAGATTCACCTCATAATTGTCAATCCGTGGAGACGTGAGCATACACACACATAGACATATACACATACATAGAGATATACATACACACACACATAGATACTTGCACATATACATACACACACATGTACACACACATGCATACATACGCATGCATACATACACATGCATATGGGTACATACATAGATACATGCATACCCACACATGCACATACATACACACACATACATATACACACATGCATACACACATATATACACATACACCAATGCACACATATATGATGCATACACACACATTTACAAATGCACACATATGCATACACACACTGTACACATACACATATAGATACTTGCACATATACACATGTACACATATTCACATACACATATACATATAGATACTTGCACATATACATACACACATATAGACACACACACATACTCACATGCATACATACATGCATATGCATACACATGCATATGCATACATACATAGACACATGTATACACTCACATGCACGTACATACATACATACATATGCATATACACACATGCACACGCATACATATGCATACAAACACATGTGCATACATACTCACATGCATTCATACACACACATGCATATGTATACATACATACACACATGCATATGTATATATATGTAAATACAAGCACATACACACAATAAATCGACTTGAGCCTAAAAAAAAAGTGAACTCAACAAACCTTGTCTACCTTCACAATCATGTACAAGTAAGTAAAGTTAGGTACAAGTAAGTAAAGTCATGTACAAATAAAACATACAGCTATATATAAACTTTTAGGCATACCCCCGAGCTTCATGTTCTAACTTAAAAGAACATGTTTTCATCTCTGTGGTGGGATTCACCTATATTCTATTGAATAAAGGAGAACTATTGTCTGATACCCATTCAAATGATTCAAGTTAATGATTGATAATGATCCCTTTTTAATTGGAAATTTCTACCTTCATACTCAGCTGAAAATCAATCAACCTTCAGAATAACCTATAAAAATATAAAAAAGTAAAAATTCATTATTATGTGCTTGAAAAAATATTAAACTATATCATAAAAAGTAAAATCTTTTATTACCTATTTACATCTCTTTTGTCATAAGTATCGAAAGTTCGAGTGCATAAGTCGATTTCTATCAAAACTTGGCCATAACAAGTCCCTCTTGATGGTATTATCTCAATAAATCAATTTATTTCCTCTTAAAAAGTCCCTCTTGATGCGTATTAATTGATGCCAATATCTTAGCTAACAGAAGGTTCATGTTGTACCAATACAATACAACTTCCTAAAGAAAATCTATGGATCCGTGAAGTTGTATTGTATTAATACAACATAAACCTTCTATTAGCTTATATACACTATCCAAGATGCCATTTATCTTCACTTATTATAACTTGTCAACCCTTAAATTATCAAAAAGAACATAAAACATTTTTCAACAATTATAATTGTTTTTAATTCACAATCATACACACACATACACATGCACATAAACAATCATATTAGATTTTCACTTGCAATTATATAACATACACGCACATACACATACACCCTTGCATACACAAACTTTCATGCACACATACATACACACATGCATACACGTACTTTCATGCACACATACACATATACATATACATATAGATACTTGCACATATACATACACACACAACCACACACACACACATACACTCACATGCATACATACACACACATATGCATACATACTCACATGCATACATACACACATGCATATGTACATGCATACATACACACATGCATATGCACATTCATTATTAAATGCTTGAAAAAATATGAAACTATATCATAAAAAGTAAAATCGTTTTTTACATGTTTGCATCTTTATTGTCATAACTATCCAAGGATCAAGTGCATAAGTCGATTTCTATCAAAACTTTGTCATTCCTCTCGATGCTATTGTCTCAACAAGTAGATTTCTTTCCGCCCAACAAGTCCCTCTTGATGCTATTGTCTTGATGCCAAGGCCCAACATCTCAGCTAAGAGAAGGTTCTTGTTGTATCAATACAATACAACTTCCTAAAGAAGATCTATGGATCTGTGAAGATATATTGAATCGATACAACAAGAACCTTCTCTTAGCTGATATGCAGCCCTAGATGCCTTTGATCTTCACTTATTAATACCTTTTCAACCCTTGAATTATAAAAAAACATAAAATATTTTCCAACAATTGCAATAGTTTTTAATTCACAATCATATACACACATATACATGCACGTTCATAAAAAACAAAGTAACTCTTATGAAAAAATCTTGTGTGTAGGTGAATGCATGCTAAACTGGAGATTGTTGTCTGGCTCTTTATTTGTTGTGGTCTTTATGTATTGTCATGTTTGCTCTTTAAGTAGTCCATATGGTACATTGAAGGGTTTCAATACCTGTTCCAGATTTTTTCTTTCAATCTTCACTTCCTTCATGACCTTTACTGATTGATCTTCAAAATCTTTTGTAAGCTAGGACACCAATAGTGCCCGCTCGTGTCAGCTTAGTTCTGCAATATCCCAATGATGTCTTTCATAGTGGATCTCCGTTTCCTCCCTTATCGGTGAATGATGTAAGGGGGGGGAGAGAGAGGATGTACCTCAATCTCCTCAGTAGCCGCTATGGAGTGTGGAACTACTGGTGTCCCCTCTTTTACCTTTTGTGCGAGTTGATCTTGTAATTTCCTGATTAATTCATGCTTTTCATTTATTGTTGTGGTTGCTTTTGTGACTTCTTTTTTATTCTTGAGGAGCTCTTCTCCTATTACCGCGAGCTGGTTTGCATCTTCTTTGCATTGTTCAAAAAACAAATTTTTGGCCATTTTCCACTTCTTTCTCAGTTCTGTTGTGTCATCCATATACCTTTTCTCCCATTTTACGATGATGGCTTGCTCCTGCTTGAGCTGATCTTCATACCTTGCTATCTTTTCTTCCAATGCTCATGTGTCATTCTCTATCACTTCAGGAGCTTCTATCGGTTGATTACATAGAAGTGTTGTCATCAGCTTCTTGTTCCTGTTGCATAGGTTATCTGCTTCATCCATGTATGCTTTTATTTGCGATTCAAGGATTTTTCTTCTAGAGATCATCCGTGTTTTGTCAGCTTTCCTAGCCTCATATTTACTTTGTAAATCCTTTGATTGTTCTTTTAGTTTATGATTCTCTGTTTCTAGTGTGTTGCATTGTTGTTTGGCTTCTTGGACTGTTGTCTCTTTCTCTACTATGCTCTTTTGTGCTTGAATCAATTGGGTAGAGAGATTCTCACCTATCTCTTGCAATTGACATTTTTCTCGCATTGCCCTGTCATAGTCAGCATCAACCTCAAGCATTAACTGCTCAGTATCCATGGTAGTTTGTATCATGTGTTGCACCACTGACTTGAGTTGAGTGATAGCCACATTTAACCAAGTTTTTGGGATGCTTGGAGCTTCCCCTGTTCGTACATCTTTTCCTTGCTCCACGTGGAGGGTTTCATTATGAGGCTGCCTTATCTAAAGTTGTACGTCATGTCTTTTCTTTCTTCTTCCTTAGTAACGATCTTCGTGGCACTCCCTTGAAATGTGACATCCATGGGAGATGGTTCTGCCACTACCCATACAGTTTTGATTCTTCAGCTGTATTATCCACTTGTTCTTCCTTGGGATTCTTGAATAAGACCTCTCGCGCAAGCAAAGTCTCTTGGATTTGAATATTAGAAGCTTCATTCAATCTAATAACATGTACCCGTTCTTGGGAAACTTCCTTCCTCATCATATCTTGGCTGGAGTTTATGGGCATTTGATCCACCTTCATTCCTTCCCCTTCTACATTCTTGTTCACTTCATTTAACTCCTCCCATTTCCCATCATCCTTGGAGTCACTTTGAATGTCTACATTCAACATGAAGGTTTCTGGTTCTTCTTGTGCATCTGATGATGAGCTTGAGTTTATCAATCCCAATTCTCTATACTTGTGGACCTTGATCAGCCTTTTTCTTTGTTCTAAATCTCGATGGGCTTGCTGGTAATGGTGCCCTTGGATGGATAGATTGACTTGACCTTCGGTGTATTGGTGTGTGGCTTCCATTGCTTTGGCCAATTCTTCTTCTGTGATAGGTTGACGGTCTTCAAGTCTCGTTTTTGGAAGTACATGTGCCCTCTTGGTAGCTGGCACTTCTGTCTCTGCTTGCATCATTTCCCTTAGCCTCTTTGTACCTCTCATTCTAGGTTGGAAGCTTGTTTCTTCTTCCTCAATGACCTTGGCTCCCTTCTCCTTCCTATGGACTGTCGCAATCTTTGCATATTTGGCCATGGATTTAGATGACAGAATCTCCTTAAAATGTTCTCTAATGGCCAAGGCATGATATATCAATATGGTCAAGGCATCACTGCCATTCAAAAACTTCTTGTGATTCCACTGCTTCTTTGCCTCGAATAGCAATTCTTGAATATAGGGAGTCATGTTGACTTGGTTTCCAATTTGTTTTATCGCATGCGACAGCATTTGCACAATGATCTTTTGTGGAGCAGTGTACCTGTGCATGTTGGGAAAGCAGAAGTGCTAATGGATGAGTCTCACTTCCTCTTCAATATCAATATGATTAATGTCGTTGAATGTTTGGGTCTTTGCTCCTCGACTTTCTTCTTTCAATACCGTGGTCCCATCCTTCTCTCATCCAAAAGCTTCCTTAATTAGGTCATGTGTAAATTGGATAATGACCCATTTGCAGACTGCATCCAAGACTCTGGCCTTTGGTGCCAATGGATCATGCAAGGCAGGCTGCAAAGTGTTCATAACTTGCGTACATCGTTGTCAATCAGGTTTATAGATCGGCAATTCAAAATACTTGTGAATGCCCACTTTCTTCATAATGTCTATTGTCGATGGTAGTTCATGCACTACTTTAAAGTCTTGGGACATCACATGAAACTAATGATCTGTATCCATAATTTTGATGGTTACCAGGAACAAGTAATCCCCTGCTGGTTGATCTTCCTTAAACATTTACATAGTAGGTCCATTCCTATGGAAGTAGAAGCTATGACCTGTCCCCAAGTGGAGAATGTGCACCACTACTGTTGTTACACGCATCGTGTGCCAAAATGGCCTCGTAATGTGGCCCTATCATGCATACTTTAGGTGCATTTGATGCTTCATGTGTGCAAACGAAATCCTCTTGGTTCTGTTGTTCCGACCCTTGTCGTTGCTTTGGTTTCCATATTCATTTCATAGTCGAGGTTTTAAGTCTTGTCTTCTCTTCATTTCTTCATGCTACATGTGTTTCCTCTTTCTTTTTTGTTTTCTGAGTTATTGGGTTCCTTCTTTTCTGATATCTGTGATGAGTCTCACTTGGCTTTATGGTGTTGTTGTGTCGATATAATGTTTCTTCATGCTTTTTTATCTCTTGAGTGGACACTTGCATGACCTTCTTTGGAATCCATATTTGTTGTTGAGTTCTTTGGGCTTCTACCAAAGACTTTGGAAGCCATACTCTTAGAAGTCGCTTTGTTTTGATTTTTGTGAAGAAGAACCCTTTTGCGCCCTTGTCTTCCTATGATGAATGATGTGTACTGGCGTTTCCTTCTCTGATTCCTTCACTCAATCCTTGCGAACCCACGTTAGGTTAGCATTCCCTGATTGTGATAAGCTGACATTGGGTTTCCATGTTGATGATCTCTTTCTTTCATAGAAGGCTTTAGGAGCATTGTCCTCCTTGGTTCCCTTCTGTTCACCATTCAAGTAAGATGAATCTACTTTTTCCTTGGATGCATTGGGATTTGAAATCCTTTCTTCCTTGGGACCTTCTTGTGTTTGTTGTGTGGTGGAATCATTTGCTATGTACTCTTCTATGATTTGTTTAGTACTCTTGATGATATCCTGTCTATGAGAGGGTTTCTCTTCTAATAGACTAAAGATTTCTTTGTGCCCTATTTTGTCTGAGATGTACCCTTGAGTTAGATGAATGCTTACCTCATTCTCAATGATCCAGTCTTTTCCTAGGATCAAGTTCTCTATTAGATCGTCGTTTTTGCACACTAGAACTCGTTGTTCCATAGTTGATTTCCTAGGTGGATGGATACTATAGCTTCTCCAATACATTCTATAGCTTGACCTCCAACACCAATCATGTGTGCTTTCGTAGGTGTTATAGTCTTTTGAAGATGCATGATGATTGTACTTCATATGCAACTGAGTGCTGCTCCTGAATCTATCAAGGCATCTATTAGCTGGTACTCTATCGTTTCAATTCTTAGGTTTAAGTACGGCTGGGATATGCTGATATTGTTCATGTTGAATTTATGAACCTAATATTTAGCCATGGGAATAGGCTCTTCTCCTTGTACGTTCATCCCTTTGCCTTATCCACTCTTTCCGTTTCTTGATACGCTATAGGGCTTCTTGTCGCGCTTCCTCTCTAATCCGATCTTCCTCTCTTTTTCTATTTTGTGCACCTACAAGTCATGCTAACATGTGGTTTGTCAATGGCTCCATGTGACGTTTTACTTGACATCCACTTATGTAGTTAGTAAGAACATCTTCATCCAGAGTAGCTAGGTTAACCGCTCCGCTCATTGAGATCCTATTGATTATTAGGGGTCCATATCCACGTTTTTGTAACTTCTTGGCGTGCTGCTTCAAAGTGTAGACCAGCACTAAATCTCCTTCTTTTAGTTGTTTGCCTTTGATGTGCGCATCGTAATATGCCTTCTGTCTTTTCTTGGCCGCATAAATTCCTGCAATAGCTTGTATCCTATTCTCATGTACTTTCTCAATTTGTTCTAGTTGCTTGGATAACTCGTATCCCATCCATTCATACTGTTGGGCTACTCTCAAAGTTGGCACTAAAAAATCGATCGACAAGACCTTCCACTATTGACTATCTTTGTCAATACTGTGCATAACACACTTATTGGAACTTTATGCTTGACCATCATGGCTGATTTTTTATGGATTACTAAGAACTCGTTCATTAAGGACTCTATTACGTCATTGATGAAATGCGTTCCTCTATAACTCACTATTTCTATTGGTAGTCCAAAGGGAGTGAAGATATGCTCAAAAAGAAACTTAGCAAAAGTGCTCTCAGCATCATTTTGTCTAGTAGCCTTTGCCTCTACCCATTTAGTCAAGTAATATATTGCTACTATTATGTATTCTGCATGTGATCCTTTGGCTGGTGGGTTAATGGGTCCTTTGAAATCAATATACCATTTGGAAAATGCTCTAGCGCAAACCATAGGTCTCAATGGCATGGCATCTCGTCTAATCAGATATTTGGCCCTTTGGCATGTCTCGCAACTTCAGACATATGTGTCGGCATCCATATGTAGAGTTGGCAACCACATGCCTGCAAAGAGGATCATTTTTATAGTTCTCTCAATTGAAAAATGTCCTCTTGCGGCACTGACATGTTCCATTTCTAATATGGGCAAGTATTCTCCTTCATGCACACATAGCCGTAGGTGGTTGTCTTTTCCTCTCTTGAATAATTGTTTTCCCATGATAACATAGTCCTTACTCATTTCCTCTAGGGATCATTTCCTTGCTAATCTGATTCCTTCTTCATGCTCTCGTGTCTTTAGGAATTTCACTAATGTCTCACTCTAGTTGGGTGCTATTATAGAGAAAGGTAAAGATGTGTGATCATCTGGTATGGTTTCCTGACACTTTGCGCAATTACTGACGTATTCATGGACATCTTTAGGCATATCAAGCCAAACTCCCTATAATAATGTGTAAGTTGCATGATTGCAGAATTTACGTTTTACTTTCTTTATTAATTGATTGTTGTGGCCCATGAGTGAGTATTGGAATCAGTTTTTCTGCCCACTTGGGACACACTTCCAAATTGAATAGATACGTGTCTGGAAAATCGTCGGGTACTCTGCTTGGTGGTTCTCCATGTGTTAATCTAGAGAGATGATCTGCCCTCACATGGGTATTACCATTCTTTACAATTACTTCAAAATTGAATTCCATCAATAACAGAAACCATCTTACAAGTCTTCGCGTGTTGCAAGGCTTATTGACTAAGTTCAATAAGGCTTAATGATCTATGAAGAACTTGAACTTATTGGCTAAGAGATAGTGTCTGAATTTCTTTACAGTGTACACCATCCATAATCCCTCTCTCTCAGTGGTCATATAGTTTCTCTCGCCTTGATTCAGTTGACTACTTTTGTAGGCAATTGGTGATCCAATTTTGCTTCGCCTGCTGGCTGAGCTAAGATGCATCCTATTGCGTAATTGCAAGCATCCACATGAATATGGAAAGGCTTATTCCAATTGGGTGTTTTCAAAATTGGGGCCGTGCTAAGCTGCTTTTTTAACTCATTAAATGCCTTCTTGCATTCGTCCATCCATGTGAATTGAGTTAAGAATCCATACAAAGGCTTGGCTATTATGGCATACATGTGGATAAATCGACGATAGTATCCACAATGACCCATAAATGCTTGCACTTCTTTTGCATTCTTTGGTCTAGGAAGTTCTAGAATTACCTTGATCTTGTCTTTATCCGTAGATGTTCCGTTCCTTGACACGATGTGTCCTAAAATCTTCCCTTTTCTTACCATGAAAACACACTTCTCAAGATTTAGGCAGACTTTGTATTGTGGGCATTTATCAAATATTTTTCGCAATTCAGGAATGTGTTCTTGCCTTCAATTTGAATATGTACATAGGCCATCTACATACACTTCCATACTTTTCTTCAGGAATTCTTTGAAAACATGACACATCAACCTTTGGAAAGTAGCAGGGGTGTTAGTGAGTTCGAAGGGCATCACTCTGAAAGCATAGACCCCCCATTCAGTCACGAATGTGGTCTTATGTTGATCCTCAGTAGCAATAGCTACTTGGTTTTATCCAGAGAATCCATCTAAGAAGCTATAGACTTCTTTCCTGCAACTCTTTCAAAAAGGTGATCGGTGATAGGTAATGCATAGCTATCACGGATCGTGGCTGCATTGACTTTTTTCATATTAATGCATACTCTTAGTTTTTTGTTCTTTTTAGGCACAACAACTAATGGTGACACCCATTCGGTATGTTCTATCTCATAAATGAATCCAGTCGCTAATATCTTGTTTATTTCTTCTTTTATTTTTGCAGCATAGACCTCGTTGTACGTGTAAGGGTGTTGTTTAGATGGTTTTGCTTTTGGTTTCATTGGTATTTTATGAGAACAAATGGAGGGTTCCACACCCTTGAGATCCTTATAGCTCCAAGAAAATACATCTTGATATTCTCGGATTAACCATATCAATTCTTCTTCCTCCTTCGTTGACACATCTTTTCCTATGTATGTACATCTTTCTTCTCCATCTTCTAGAGTCACTATGATTTTTTTTCATTTGTTCCTTGTTGTCGTATGCCTCTCCTTCTCTTGCCTCTCTCTTAGGCATCTGAATAACTATTTTTCTTTCTTCTACTTCATACCTTTTGAAATGCTCTGATACCTCAAAAAGATCAGGGTTTGGTTCGGTCTTACTCCTGCTTTCCTCTTGATGGGGTCCCATAGGGGCTGCTTCTATTTCCAACACTTTTGTTGTTCCACACTGGTCTTCTGCTTGAATGGCTTTTAGATATAGTTCCTCTGAATCAAACTCTGGTTCCACTTCTATGCTCTCGTATTCTTCTTTCCATTCTTTTTCCAATATTTATCTTGCTTCTACTTCTTCAAGGAAAACCATGTATAAGTTTACGTCGTAGCCTTCTTCTTCCACACATTCATTCATTGTCAAGAACCTCTTCATTCGCACATACATCTAAGGTTGCTAGGATCTCCATCCAACCATGCGGTTCGAATACTTCATCTGGGAAAAGTTGAGGCATGTACATCGGGTCCTCTGGGGTCGATAATTCGGATGTCCTATGGGCCACAACTGCATCTTGTTATACTCTTTCTTGGCTTCTTTACATATCCATAATTTGGCATCCTCATGCATCCATGATTGATCGCTTGATCCAGCACTATGGATAGACAAATCATCTTCCTCCTTGTGTATGAGGTTCCATTATAGTGGAGGTACATCTCGGTATGCGAAGGTATGCAAGTTTATCTTGGTAGTGTTTCCTTGATGTTGGAAGTATAAAGAGTCTCGTCCCCACTCTTGCACTACTCATAGTTGTCTCATGAAGGGTCATCCTAATATCATCTCATAATTGTTGGCCTTTCCAAATTGACAGATAGCTAATGTATGCCCGAATTCAACTCGACAGGTGGTTAATTTGATCTTTTCTAATATTCCCAATGGTTTCTCAACATGGCCATCTGCTAATTGAAGCTTCATATGAGTGGGTCGTAGAGCATGCTTTCCCCATTTATCCCAAATCTCTTTGGTAGCAATACCTACTCCTGCTCCTATGTCTAGTATGGCCTTAGTCATGTATCCATTGTATGTGATTGGTAGACACGTGTTACCCTCGTCTCCTTCACTAAATTCTCCAACCTTATCCATTGGGATTTGCACATTAGATGGGTTCTCATTTCCTTTGCTTTCCTTTTCGTTCTTCTCCTGCTCTAACTCTAGTTGTCCTGCTAATTGTTTCCATAATTGTGGTTTAACACGAAGTAGTTCTTCCATAGTCCATTGGCATTGTACTTTTTTCTTTTTAAGTTCTGTTAGATTGTGTGAATTCTTATCTGATTTTCCCTTTCCTTTTCCTCGTACTATGGGTGCACGGAAGATTATGGATTCTTTTTCGTACTCTCCCATGTAATTTGGTAGGCTCGAAATGCTCTGAGCTTCTTCCCTATTTTTTTCTAGTCTAGAGACTTCTTCATATATTTTTTCCATGTTTGCCGTCTGTTGGAAATCTTCCACATCTAATTCCTCAAAAGGAGACTTTGCAACTCCATTCATTTTCCATTGATCTTCTCGAATTCTGTTCCACAATTTGTTTGGCCAGTCAGCCTCTAAATCCGGGACTATGGACATAGGCTTGTCCTAGGTTTTCAATAGTCCTGGTTTATCATCCTTCTCTTTTGGTTTCTTGTCCTTGGCTTTGATACAATAATTGTATTGCTCCTCGGATATTCTCGCCTCAGGGAGAGCTGGGATAGTCTTCTCTAGGGTGGCCTGGGCTACCTCTATGATTTTTCTACATATTGCTAGCCTCTCCTTTTCTAACCCCCATGTGGGTAAAACTTTTCATGCTACTCTACATTCGGTACATTCTTGATTCTAGCTTGTAATGCTTTCAACCACATGTCTAAATCGTCTGGTTTTGGGTTGGCTGGAATTGATCTTGGCTTATTTGGCTCTCATGTCGATGGTGTAATAGAAACTTCTTCCTAAATCTCAAGTTCTTTAGATTTCTTATTGCTGCGCGTATGCTTCTTGTCTTCCTTGTTTTTGTTTTTCATCCATTTTTTCTTGAGTTTTTCTCTCCTTTCCTTCCACTTTTGGCTTTTCGTTGTTTGGGTACTCTCGCGTGGGTCTTCTGACTCTTCCACTATTTGAATTCTGGATTCTAGGGTTTTACACTTTTCTAGTTCTGGTTCTACTCGTCTTTTTTCTTGATTTTTTGTTTGAGCTCGTGTAATGGCCTTTAATGGAACAGTGTATTTTTGTCACTTCCCGATGCTTCTATTACTTCAAGCACATTAATGGGTGCAGTGTCTTGAGCCTTATTAGGATTTTTTGGGAAATCCCTAAAGAGATGTTCCTTTCCACAATCACTGCAATATCTTTCCCATGTCCTTGGGGGTGGTGGGTTGTAGGGTCTAGTACATTCTCTAATAAAGTGGTCTCCTCCGCATCTATGGCACGGTCCTCTCGGCACTAGTGGTCTGATCGGTGGTCTTATGGGCGTTGGTGCTTTGGGTGCGGTGTACATTAATGTCGCCACCTCTGGTCCATAGACATTGTCATAACCTTCGTATCCATAGTATTGTGGGTCATAAGCTTGCTCGTACTCCATTATACTAGCGTCGTAGGAATAGTACTCTCCTTGAGATTGCTCGTATCCTGGGTTCATTGATTCTACACTGGCTATTCGTGGTGCTGGCACTATGGCTCTTTCTAAGTTTTCCTCTGGTTGAGCATACTTGATAGGTACTACATGTTGAGGAAGTGGCAGTTGTGGTCCTAACACTAGCTGGGGTTGTGTATATTGTCCTTGCTCATATGGCCCAGGTACTCTTGGTGGTCCTAGATAGGGATTATACCTGGGAATCTCCCTACCTAGCTCTCTAGGTGGGTATCCATATGGCCGATACTAAGGTGGGTTTAAAGGTCATGTTTGCTTGTTGAAGGGGCAATTCTCAATGGTTTGGTTGGTGTATTTCTATTCTATGTGGCAATACAAAGTGGTTCTTTGATGGGTTGCCTATTATAAGGGTAAGCTTGAGGCACACCTGTTCCTCCTCGTACACTCATGTGAGTGGGGTGATCACCTCCACATAGGCTACATCTTCGTAACATGGGTATTCTTAGTGATGGATGTTGGTAGTTCCTTTGTCTGTGAACTCCTAACTTCTTCGCTACCAGTTCTGCCAATTCTTCTATGTTACTAGAGTTGGATGTTACTGTGCTTTGAGTGTCTTCTGATTCAGTAGGACTGGTTGTACTCTTGAGATCATGTGCTAGGTTGTCCTCAAGGTCAATACATTCTTGAAGACATTCACTCAATGTCTGTAGCCTCTTTACATAGACCAAAGTTCTTAAAGTCTCGTTCGTTAGTCCATCCAAGAATAATGATATCATTTTTTGATGTGTAGGTCTTTCTGCTACTAGGCATCTATCAACATATTGATTGAATCTTTGAGTAGGTGTTCTCACAATTTCATTTGGGTTCTATTTAAAGCAATGGATTAAAGATGAAGAGTTGTGTTTAATCCCTCTCTTCGTGAATTCTCCTATGAACTCTTGAAAGAATTGTTCAATATCTCCGAATTGGTTGGGGTCTAGTGGCTGGAACTAGGTCAGAGCCGTTCCTATGAGGGTCAGACCAAAGGACTCATACTGTACAAAGAAATCATCCACTTTTTCAGCTCTTAGAACTTGTTTAAATTCAGCTATGTGGTCGTAAGGTTCTCCCAATCCATCATAATGGTTTCTCATACATTTGGCCACCTGAATCGGTCTTAATCTTCTCATGGATTCTAGCTGTCTAGGCATTACAGGGATTGCTAGTCTAATTAGGGGTATTCTTGGTTGCACTCCTAGTGGTGTTCTTGGTCTTACTGGTGGTCGATATTGGTTGCCTATTCCAGGGTGTGTTTGATTGTGAGTGTGCAATCCTTGCATTATAAATTTCACATGGGTTCGGTTTGGAACATTTTGATGGCTCGTTTGTCTCGACATTGTATGTTCTATCTCTTGTTGTGTTCCAAAGGGATATTGCAAGGTAGTTGCCTGCTCTTGCTGAGGGAATATAGGCAAGCCCATATACTTCAGTCAAGCCCTATCTATGGCATCGACAAGCCAATACCTTCTTTGGTTCTTATCTAGGTATGTTACTCTAGACTCATCTTCAAGATCTTTCAACTTGTAAAAGGTAATGGAACTTTCCTCGTGTACGCGTGTAGGTGAGTCACTTTGTAGCAGTAAATCTGATCCATGGATTAAGTAGACCTCTAGTAAGTAGTCATCTTGAGGTATCAAATCCCCTCTCAAGACTCATGTCACTACTGACTTGCCTCTGGGAGTAGTTACTAACTCCTCACGGTCCGATCTTCCAGAATTTTCTTGTCCTCCTAACTCTCCTCTCTCATTGATCAAATCTGGGTGTTCTGTCACTACGTAAATGTGACCCAACTTATCCATGTATGCTCCTCCTTCATACTTGACATCTGTTCTGGGGAAAATTGTGGAATTGGTGGAGGTTACCATCCTAGCCGCTGATCTATTTAAACCATCCAGGTAGATGGGAATCTCCTGGGAATTAGTGAACACATATTACAAAGAGGTGCGGTATTCCCCTTTTCCAGTAGACATGAAGTTTCTCCCGGGAATAAGACCTTCCATGTCTTCTGAAGCCATGGGTATCTCCCCCTCTGAATCACTAGAGGTGTCGGAATAGGTAGAGTAGTGATTGATCTAAGTGGTAATTCCTACCGATGATATAACACTTCTCCGGCTACTTAGCACCCTTCTTGATCTCAAGTTCATCCACCCTCCCGGGGCTATTGTGGGCTCTAATTCTCTCCCTAATTGGCTCCTCAAACACCTCAATTTTTCCCTTAAAAATGCTCAGAGTCTTCTGGATGATACTACTCTGGTGATATTGTACCTGGAGATACCAGTTTCTCGGCAATACGATACCACTACAGGTGACGATATGACGATACAATACCAGAGAATCGAGTGATACGATACTACTTTTCACATGATACGGTAGCACTGCTCTACACGATACAATACTATGTGCTCAGGCAATACGATACCCCCTGAATGCACGATACGATACTGTTGTAGTGCACAATATGATACTAGAATTTCAATGATATGATACAGATATTAGACACGATACTATACTAGGTATGTATCCTCAGGATACGATACTGATGCACGATCGCGATACGATACCGCAACAATGCACGATATGATACTTGCGTTTTGCGCGATACGATACCACAACACTTATTAAATTTTTGGTAGTTGTAGGGACATACAAGACTTTGCTTAAGAGGTTCATATTCCCATCTGATGTCTTCACATTACCTATCTTCTCCACAGTGCTTTGTGTCATCTCTTGTCTGCACTTCATGCTTGTTATGAGGATCTTGCAAATCAGAAAGTAAAGCCACATTTCCTCCTACATGGTTTGAGCATCCTGAATCAATGTAAAATATGTGATCATCATCCTTACCCTTCTTCACCAATAGATTCATAATCAATAGTGAATCTTGTTGACTTTGGTCCTCTGCATAGTTATTTAATCTCTTCTTCCTCTATGGCCACTTTGATACTTGTTGTTGTTGTAATTGTTGTTCCATTGTACCTGCCTCTATTTGATCCATAGCCACCTCTATTGAATCCTCTTCCTCTTGAGTTCCTTGGATTCCTAAAACATTCTTCAGTAGTATGGTTAGATAAGCCAGATATGTTGCAAGGTTGAGATGATTGGAATCTCCCCCTGCCTTGCTTTCCACTTTTGCCTCTTCCTCTACCTGCAAAGTTTGCTTGGAAAGAGCTATCTTCATCTTCATTCTTCCTATTCTTTGACTTGTCCTTGACCTTAGCTTTATCAAAATATAAGGCAAAATTTTGATTACCTCTTGAGGACTCACCACCTTTGCTAATCTTTGCTTCATGATTAAAGAGTTGGCCCATGAGTGTGTTGAGGTCGGGTACATGCATATCCATGTATAAATCCATGGCTGTTGTGAATGACTCCCACTTGTCGTCTGCTTTGATTCCATTTATGATTTGTCTAATGATTTGCTCCTCTTCAATTACCTCTCCAATGCTTCCAAGTTAGTCGGAAATCTCCTTCATCTTTGTGACATAATCAGTCACATTTTGCTTCGGGCTTTTCTTCATTGTTGTGAAATCCATCCACAATTGGTTCTTCCTTGCTCGAGTGTTGGAAGAGAAGAAAGAAGCAAGTGCATTCCAGGTCTCTCTTGATGTCTTGCATCCCTTGACATGAGGTAAAAGAAAATCAGAGATTGAGTTTAGAATATAGGACCTTGCAAGTGCATCCTTCGAACACCAATTTGAAAGTCCTTCCGCTTCTTCATGTGATGGTTGCCCTTTGTTCCTCATGGTTGGCATTGCTTCATCTCCGGATATGAATCCATATAGATTCCTCCCATGAAGGTACGCCTCCATTCTTAGAGACCATGCCGGGTAGTTGTTTTGATCCAATTTTTCAATTGTTGATGGAAATCCATCTCCCATGTTCCTTGACTATGCTCTAATACCACTGTGAAGAGAGATGGTGGATGCAATCCAAAGATGAGGAGGTGCTGCTACAACCAGCTTCACACAAGCCAACTGAGACTTGAGAGTTAATTAGTAGACCCTTTGAGCTTCCTAAATCCTCCAAAATATCAGCCAAGTACTTTGGAACATGTATCCCAAAAGTTTAAGTCAAGTCAAACTAGTTGCGAAATGACTAGCTCCCAAAACTTGCTATTTTTGGACATACACTTGCTAGAGAAAATGAACAGTGCTCTCAACCTGGTAGGAATTAGATAAATTCCTTTTGGAAATAGCAAATAGACTTAGCAAGTTTCCCAATCCAAGTTAAAACACTTCAAATGATGGACTGAGCATTGAGAAAAAGATTCATCAATTTCTGGAACATGCCCACCATTCTCGGGGCTCTACAGAGATAGATCAGTGAGCAGTAAAATGCAAATATCTCCAAAACTGTAAATCCAATGACCATGAAAATGGATATGCCAAAACTAGACAATAGGAGCTATCCGACACACATTAAAACACGGAAAAATGTTGATCACAAATTGAGATATGACCTTCTGAAGTTACTTCTTTGAGTGAGAATAGAAGAGAACAAAACAGAGAAGTAGATAATGATAAATGTATAGATTCACATATGATTACAACCACATTGGCAATGAATCTTTGCACAGTGGGAGTAGAATGATAGAGCTATGGAGTAAGCTCTTCAATCTCTACAAAATGACATGAAGTGGTCACATACAAGGCTTGCTAATTGCCTCTTCCTTCTTGCTCTTTTTATAGCTATTCTTGGAGGGAATTTTGAATTGGAATTCGAATGGCTCCACCTAAAAGTGATCCCCCAAAGTTAGGAGATATTCCCTCAGCTCAAAAATTTGTGGTTTAGGTAGTTAGAGGCATAACTTTTCTTTTACATCATGGATGAGGTTAGCCATCCTTTTCTTTTTTCTTTTTTAATTACAAGAGATAAAATGTACTCTTTTACAAGAGGTGTTCACATGACTACACATGTGACTTACAAATGATCATAATATCAAGCATATCAAGCATGTAGGCTTGGGTAAAATGCACCAACAACATATACATACATATAATATAAACACACATATACATATCCACATATATACGTACACACGCATGCATGCATATACACTCATTCATACAAAATACATGCATTTATCCCACAATAATGTGTAGTTGTGTATATGTGAATATGTGTGTATGTGTAAATGTGTATATGTGTGTATGTGTAAATATGTTTATGTGATTTATTTGTGTATGTAGATAATCAGATTATTAATATCAAATACCATTATTTGTAGATTCTGATCAATTAGATGGAAATCCACCACTGTCTCCTCATCGTGCAACAACTATATACTATAAGTTTATCAAACATTTAGTTTTAAATATATTTGATTGATACATAACTTATATATTTTTTTTGTTTTTTATTATGTGCAGATTCTGATCAATCAGAGGGTACTCCACCACCTCCTACCCATGCAACAACTTCACATGTGTCCTCCGATAGGAATTATTTGTTATGGCACGTATCGAAGACCACGATTGGAATGTATTGAACATGAGGTAGAGTATGGTAATTTTGAGCGTGCACCATCACTTGGTCAACGTGATAATGCTTGGGTATGGATTTTTTATATATATTAATATCATTATTTTATTTAAAAACCATATACAAAATCAAATTAATGTTGATATACAGGAATACTTGCTTGATGATGATGATGATGATAATTTTTCTCATAATGTTAATATGCCTCGTACACATCATGGACTTGCTGTTCATCAATTACAAGCAGAGGTTTCTAGAACTCCTCTACCTGCTGGTTTAGAGACTGAAATGGTTGGAGATTATCCAGTGCCACCTCGTGATCGCTCTTTAGTACAAACATATGATAGAAGAAGATATGGAGGATGGAATAGAGGACCACTTCCTTTAGACGGAGAGGTTTTCAACTTTTGGGGTAATCGCTATATGATTGCTCCATCCACTATTACTAATGTTGGTCGTGGTCTCTTTATTGTAGAGGATTTGTATGTGCCTCTGAACTCTGAAGTCACTCTTATGTCATTTTGTGGTCCTATATATGGATGGGAAGATTGGCATCAACTTTCCCGTTATGTTCAAAGCATGCGTACTTATGGAATATTCTTGAACGCAGCATCCCTTACTAGTAGAAGGATTTTTACATGTAGAAGATGAAAGATTATATATTGATGGAAGACCTTACACACATGGAAATATAGCAGGTTTAATAAATAGAAGGCGAAGGATACATAATAGTTCAAGGACTAATTGCATATTTGAGGAGCATGAAAATAATCATGAATCACCATAAACATTTTCTATCCATATTTAATAACTTATATACTTAATTTTATATTTAATGTTTACTTTTTATTCATTTATGGAATACTACTTAATTTTATTTATATGTGTAGATTCCAATGTATGATATTGATGATATTCCTCCACACCATTCACAATTGCCAGTAAGACCTCATTTATCAAAAGATTCTATGAGGAGGATATGCAAAAGTAATCTTGTGGAATATGCAAGGTTGAAAGATCTATATTCAAAAGACGATAAAGCACAAGATTTGTGTGACAATGATGAAGATGATGGCATGTAAGATTTTATTGAGGATTGGTATCAAAATGATAGTGAGAGCATTGATATTTCTAAAAATGAGAAATATCTTCGAGAGGAATGTCTAAAGCATGTATATGAAGGAAGTCATTTGACACGACTAAGTGCGAGCTTATTCTCAATCTTCAAAATCTTTTTGGATGGATTAATGTATCTGTTTCGACACTATTAAGGTATAATTTTCAATTTTCAATCTATATATATATATATATATATATATACATGCATATATAAACATACACATAATATACATGAATGCATACACACATATAAACATACACACACATATACACACATACACGTTATGAGAGTAAGGTCAAATTATACATACCTGTATCGAATGAAGATGTTTTGTCCATCTAGCCTTTAGAAGTGTCCACCCAACCTTTAGAATCTTCTTGACACATATGTTTCTCCTATTTTAGTCGACTTAATACCTGTGCTGCTAATTATACAAATATTAAATAGCAGTTACCAAGGAAGGTATTAAGCCACATGTAAAATTGGAGGAGCAAACTTATCTTGAAGATTTTGAAGGATGGAAAAATAATTTTAAAGGATGGGCGATCAAAAAGTGTCCATTCAATGCAGGTTTTTATTCTTACTTTAAATAAGGTAAGAAAAAGAACTTGAATTGAATGGACACTTTTTGTCTGCCCATCTTTTAAAACTATTAATGCATCTTTCAAAATATTCGCGAGAAATTTGATCCTCCCATTTTACATATGACTAAATACCTTCCTTGGTAACCGCTATTTAATATCTATAAACAGCTTAGCAAGACAGGTAATAGATTGACTATAAAATGGGAAACTGCCAGACGATTCAATGGTCTAGATATGAAAATATGCAAACCACAATATACAAAAAACAATTAAAAACAAAATCAAATATACATAGCTACACATGCATACATACACATACATACATATATACACATTCATACATACACATACACATATGTGCATACATATACGCATACGTATATATACATACATATACACCTATAAAACACATATACATACATATATACATATACACATACACATATGTATACACATGCACATGCATATTCACATCCACATACACATACACATAAGCATACACATATATAAAATTATATGCATATATATATATATATATATATGTATATTTATTTATTTACTTTTTTTAATATATCTTTTTTTTATGAACTTACATGTTATTATTTGAAAAATTTTTACCAAGTCAGAATATTCTTCCTGATGAAAAGAAGAAGATAATCAACAATCTTGGTATAGATTATCAATGTATACATGCATGTCCTAACGATTGTACTTTTTATATAGAGGTGAATATGTAGACTCTTGACATGTCTCAAATGTCAATCTCCTCGATATAAGGGTGAAGAAGGTAAAATCCCAAAAAAGGTATTGAGACATTTTTCATTGGCTCCATGGATTAGACATATGTTTCAAAGCCCCGAATTATCAAAGCTTTTGACTTGGGGACATGATCACAAAAGTACTGATGGAATAATCAGAATTCCTCATGATAGTGTTGCTTTTCAGCATATTGATTCTACATGGCCTGAGTTTGCACAAAATCCACAGAATCTAAAGTTAGGAGTTGCATTAGATGGGGTTAATCCATTCTCCATGAAATCCAATAAATGGTCAACATGGCCAGTGGTAGTCATAAACTATAATCTTCCGCCATATTTTAGCATTAAAAGGAACATTTAATGCTTTCACTTCTAATCCCAGGCAAAAGACAAGTTAAAGATATGAATATATATCTTGCTCCTCTCATTGACGATCTCCAAGAGTTATGGAGAGGTATTAATGTCATTGATGTATCGAAAAGCATTACAGTTCCTGGTATTGTGGCTTGGACTATTCATGATTTTCAAGGATATGGTGTTTGTTGAGGTATTGATGTAATTTTTTTATTCAATATGCATGTAAATAAATATGATTTAATATAATTATATTTTTATCATTCTCATGATGTAGGAATATCTACTAAGGGTTATAAAGCTTGTCCATATTGTGATGATTGGTTGAGATCAATCTATAGTAAGAATCTCAACAAAAATATTTATCTTTGACATCGATGATTCTTGGCTGATGATCATCCATTAAGATCTAAAAGAGAAGCGATACATTTTAATGGAAAGCTTGAAATAGGTCCGTGTCCAAAACCTATGACACCTATGGATTGGTATAAAAAATGGACAGATGGACCTCTAATAGATCTAGAATCAGAAATCTTCAATCATGATTCACATAATGAGTATATGAAGAGAGGTAAAGGAAAATTGGCACTCGTAGAGAACATATCAATATTGTATTCTTTGGAGTATTGGAAAGAGTTAAAAGTATGTCATCTTCTTGATCCTATGCATATATTAAAAAATATTGGTTATTCACTATGGCAACATCTTCTTGGACTAAAAGATACCATAGCATCAAGGAATGATTTGAAAGATAAAAAATCCAAAGCAAAGTTATGGCCAATTTTTTATAGACATCGACAAGAAACGACTTATGCACCTGCTCCTTGGGTACTTACAACAAAAGAGATACAGACTATCAACAATAGAATTCAATTGATTAAGAATGCTATTGGATATGGAGCATCTTTTCAAAACATGTTTGCTATGGATGATAAGAGCTTATCTGGGTTAAAGACCCATGACTGGCATAACTTTTTGAAACATATTTTACCTTTGGTTATGGATGGATGTACAATAAAAGGAGTACGAGATGTGATCTATCATCTTGGATCACTTATAAGGTAATTATGATACTTTTATATTTAATATGTATGAATATTGGATATCTTTTATTTTTTAATTAACTTCTTTATAATTGTTTATAGGTGGATTACATCCAAAGAGATTGACAAAAACTCGATCCCACAAAAGAAACGTGAATGCAAAGAGCTAGTATGTTTGATGGAGAAAGAACTTCCTACTTCATTTTTTGATATTCAGGTTCATTTTTTAGTCCATCTTGTAGATGAAATAGAGATTGCAGGTGTTGTCAACACTCAATGGATGTTTTGGGTCAAGCGATTTATGGGAATATTAAAAGGTGATGTGCAACAAAGAGCGAAACCAGAAGGATCCATGGCAAAGGGTTGGATGCTTGAAGAGTGCATGTATTATGTTAGTGAGTACTTTGAAAGAGTTCATGAAGAAGCTCCACGTGCATGGACCAACGAGTCTTCTTCAAAAATAACAGATGAGGTATTATGAGGTAAGGGAGTTCCATTTTTATTTAACATTTCAAGAAAAAAATGATGTTTCTACTTTTGTAGCATATAATAGTGAATGCATGCAAGCATTCCTTAGCGAGTACAAGGAACTTCAAAATATCTGAAGTAAAAGGTGAAAAAACAAAAGATATAGATGTAATCTCGATAATAATGAGATTACAAATATATCTTCTTTCACGGATTGGCTATATAGTCGTTTGCAATGCACCAACGCAAATAATGAAGAAATCTCAGATGAGCAAAGAGAGTGAACGATAGGTTGTGAACGAAAGGTAATTTTGTTAAAATAATATTTTATTTTTTTCATGTATGTATATTAGTTTCTATTCACTAATTGAATTTCTTTTGCAGGCTCGAATGTTCACTAATATGTGGGCTTTTGGACAGCATATTAGAATCAAAGCCATTGATTCTTTACGTAAAACAGAGGATTCTAGTATTGTTGCTTCTTTCAAGAAACTATCACGTGCTAGCTCAAAAGACACGAACCTTATAGATGGTGAACTTGGTTACGTAGGAACTATTGTTGGTATCTACGAAATTTCATTTCGTACATTCAAACAGGTAGAAAAAAGTTTATATTTTTTATGATAGAGTTAGTTATTTTTTTAAGCACCTAATAATGGGTTTTTGTTGTTATATATTTTGATAGGTCATTTTGAAGGTTCACTGGTTTCGAGCCAAGTATAAAGGTAGTAATTCCACATTAAGAAAGGAATTATCTGGGTTTTGGGCAATTGATTCTTCCAAGGTAATGTGATCTACTAAATAACCATATATTCTTCCTAGGCATATTGAACAAGCATTTTTTTATAAAAACCTAGATGCTCATCCTTGGTGGCAAGTCATTCATGTGCAACCTAGAGGTAGGTCATTGTTTGAACAGTTTATTGTTAGAGAGATCGAAGAAAGTCCTCTTGACGACTCAACATCAGATACTGATACATCAACATCTGAAAGAGAAATTAGAATCATTATACGTGATAATGATACTAATCTTTTTGATGAAGAGGATAATTCTCCACATGCTGATTCTACTGATGAGGAAGAGGAATTACCAGAAATAGATATTAATCCATCAATAGATGATGTGATTCATGAGAACATAGATTTAACAATAGAAGAAATAAATGAAATCAATAAGGATAATGAAGATGAGACTATATTGATGTCTTACCAAAATGATGGCAATAATGAAAACATATGAGCAGATTAGATAGTAAATTCTACTCTAGTTATCGATCAATAACTTGAAGCTTCTGAATGGATATCAGATAATAGATTTGTTTATTAACTTGAATAATGATGAATCCTACTAGAGAGATGAAATCATGTTCTTTTAAGTTATAACATGAAGCTTAGGGGTATGCCTAATTATTTTATATATAGCTTTATCTTCGAGGAGCAAATTTTTATCATGTATGTATGCATATGTGTATGTATTCATGTGTATTATATGTATGCATATGTTAGTATGCATATATATGTATTTCATGTATATGTATGTGTTGGCATGTGTGTGATATATGTATACATGTGTTAGTATGCATATGTGTATATATGCATATGCATTTATGTAAAATATTCATGTATTCATGTAATATATGCAAGTGTTTATAATTGTGTAAATATGTACATGTAAATATGTACATGTAAATATGTATGCATGTATATATATGTTTATGTGTGCATGTAGGCATGTATATGTGATGTGTACATGTATATATGTATATGTGTCTATGTGTAAATGTGTACATGTAAATATGTATGCATGTATATATATATTTATGTGTGCATTTAGGCATGTATGTGTGATGCATAATATATCTACTCCATTTTATATTTATGTATGTGTATCTACATGATGTGTATATATCTTTATATATATTATGATCCTCGTTGATTCAAGTAGCTATATATAGAGGCATAAGGTTGGGAGGAGAGACATCTCTCTAGTAGGACATTGGAGGAATAGATGCAATGTGTACATATACTTCAATCATATGGCTAAAAGGTTGAATTAGAGTTTTTAAATTAGGCATTTTAAAACCCTAATATCAAAATTAGTGTTTTCAATTTAGGATTTTTGAAATAGGATTTATTTATTTATTTACTTATTTATGTGTATGCATTTGTTGTGTATGTATGTGTATCTATATGTGCATATGCATGTGTTTTGTGTGTGTGTATATATGCATGTGTATATGTATATATGCATGTAAATATGATTATATGAGTCTATGTGTGTGTACATATGATTATGCATGTGCATGTGTATGTTTCTATGTGTATTCATTATATGTGTGTAACTGCATGCATGTGTATGTGTATGTAAAAATGTGCATGTATGTGTGTGTATGTATAAATGTGCATGTATGTGTTGTTGGTGTAATTCAAGCCTTAACACTTGGCTTGGATATCAACCTTGAAGACTCAACATAAAGCTTGGATCTTGGAAGCCTAGCTTGGGTTAATTCATGAGGATATCACTTGAAGAATGAACCATAGGAACCTAGTCTTATTGTTCTTACCATTTATCTCATGTAAAAGTCTATATGACTTTAACCACTCTTGTAATCACACCTACTTGAGAAATTCGTGGAAAATTGAAAGTTGTAATGGAGAGAATATCTCCCTAAGTTTGGTGGAGAGATTTTAGGGAGCTTCAATTTGAATTTCAAATTCAAATGACCAATCAACACTTATAAAAACTATGAAGAAAAGTCGCGGGTGTGCTAGTTCTTTTTCAGCTCATATCCCGAGGCTAATCCACCTATCTCTGAGTGTGTGTGTGCTACACCATAGCCTACACCTCTGAGTACCATTGAGCATTACTTTCAATGCCAATGGGAATGTACAATCAATAGATCTAATCAATATACTTACATTCATAATCTCTGGTTTCTCTGAGTGACTACCTTCAAGTCTGTCAACTTCCAAGAGGCATATCGCAAGATCTACTGAACCACATTGGATGATTCAAAGTGCATTGGATTCAGCTCAAAGTCTACTATACACCTACAAAATTTCAAGGCCATTGGATCAACCATCACAGAGAAATCTCAGTCGGGGTGCTCATTGGTCTGTGACTGTAAGTTTCCTAAAAAGTCGGGGGTGTACCTTATTTTGCTAAAGTGATTTCTCTGAGTGTAGTTTATCATTTCCTTTCATTCCACTTGCAAATGGAAGCTTACTAAGCTAATAGAATATCTCTAGAAGGAATTTTGCTAATTGTAACTACACTGGTCACACTGAGCATAACACTGAGCAGGTGTCAATACCAAAATAGTAAGTTTTTCAGGATTTTGAAGTCACAAGTAGTCTGTCTTGATTTGATCATTACTCATAACATTTGCAAAGCACATATATGGTTTCTTGGTATCATTTGGAAGCTCAAGGAGTCTACTAAGCATATCTGGAGTCAAATGAGGGCAGGTGTGAAGCAGGTCTAGCAGCACCAACTCAATCTTTTGAGTGCATCCAACCATCACTCCCAACAGTGGTATCAGAGCAAATAAGGTAATCATGGGTGATGGTTTCCCTTCCTTCATTGACAAATTAGACAGGAACAACTACCAAGCTTGGTCTCTAAGAATGAAGACCTATCTACAAGGAAGGAGCTTGTTTGGGTTCATATCAGGAGATGAGGAATTGCCCTCATTCAAAGCTAGAGGCCTACCCACCAAGGAAGAGCAAGAGAGACTCAATCAATGGTGTGCAAAAGATGCTTTGGCAAGGTCATATCTTCTAAACTCTATTTCTGATTTCCTTCTACCACACATAAGGAATTGCAAAACTTCCCAAGAGACTTGGGAAACCTTGTCAACTTACTTTTCATCAAGCACAAGGGCCAGAAAGAATCAGCTATGGATTGAGTTTACAACTCTTAGGAAGCAATCAAAGCAATCAGTCTCAGACTTTGTCACCAAGGTCAAAGACATTGCAGACCAACTTGCAAGTGTTGGAGAAGAGATTGAGGAAGAGCAAATAGTCAGACAAGTAATCAATGGACTAAAGGCAGATGACAAGTGGGAGAGCTTTACCACAGCAATGGACTTATACATGGACATCCAAGCACCTGATCTAACAACTCTGATTGGACAACTCTTTACACATGAAGCTAAGATCACAAAGAATGGAGAGCAATCAAAAGGTAACAATCCCTCTGCCCTTTATACTGATAAGAAGGTAAAAGATAAAGGTAAAAGCAAGAAGGTTGATGAAGAAGGCTCTACCTCCCAAGCAAACTATGCAGGGAGAGGTAGATCTTCAAGAGGTAGAGGCAGAGGAGGTAAGTCAGGTAGGGGGAGACCCTACAACCAATCTCCATGCAATATTTGTGGCTTGTCTAACCATACCACAGATGAATGCTACAAAAACTACAAGAACCAAAGAGGAAGAGGTCACCAAAGAAGAGGATACTCTCAAGGAAGAGGCAGACTCAACCAATCTCAAGGCTACCATGGCTACAACAATAATTATAACAACAACTACAATCACAATGGCAACTATCAAGGTGGATACAGAAATAGGAAGGATTACAACAATTACACAGAGGAGCAAGATGACTCCCTATTGATCATGAATATGACATCTAAGTCAGGTATCAATGATGATCACTTATTCTATATTGATTCAGGTTGTTCTAATCATGTAGCTGGAAATGTTGCATTACTTTCTGATTTGGAAGAACCCAAAGGCAAGCACCAAGTGCAGACAGGTGATGACACTAAACATTCAGTTGTTAAAGTAGGTAATGTCAAAACCAGTGATGGTAATCAGAATTTATTGAGCAGAGTATTGTATGTTCCAACAATCACCAAGAATCTGATGAGTGTAGGTCAGATTGTGGAAAAAGGTCTACAGGTCAGGTTCACACAACGTGGTGCATATGTGGAGGATCCAAGACATGGATTCAGAAGGATAGCCAAGGGAGAAAAATCAAGTAGATTGTTTACCTTTGAACTTGAAGACACTAAGAATATTGCTTTGTACAACTATAAAGATCAAACCCTATCAGAATTGGAGATTTGGCACAAGAGATTAGGTCACATTGGAGAGAGGACCTTAAAACAAATGAGCAGAGATCAATGTGTGCTTGGGATACCTAATGTATCCAAGCAACACATGATATACAAGTGTGGGGCTTGTCAATTTGGTAAGTCACACAGATTGCCCTATACCAAGAAAGGTTTTATGCATGAAGATTATCTGGAATTGGTGCATACAGATGTTTGGGGACCTAGCAAGGAGCCATCCATATCTGGATCAAGGTACTATGTGTCCTTCATTGATGACTATAGCAGGTGGACTGTCTTATACTTCATGAAACATAAAGATGAAGTATTTAATTGTTTCAAAAAATATCTTGCACTAGTTGAAAATCAAACAGGTAGACATTTGAAGAAACTAAGGTCAGATGGTGGTGGAGAATACTTCTCCAATGACTTTGAAGATTTCTTGCAGGAAAGAGGCATCAAGAGGGAGATTACTACAAGGTACTCACCTGAACAAAATGGGGTAGCTGAAAGAAGGAATAGACTTATAGTAGAAACAGCTAGGTCTATGCTAAATGAAAAGAAATTGCCAAATTATCTTTGGGCAGAGAGTGTATCTACTGCCACATATTTAATTAACAGGTTGCCATCAAAGACACTTGATGGAATGACACCCTATGAGGCTTGGCATGGTAAGAGACCATCTCTGGATCATTGCAAAATCTTTGGTTGTGTTGCATATGTACATATTCCCTCATAGGTAAGGGGAAAGCTAGACCCTAAAGCTGAAAAATGTATCTTCATTGGTTATGATTTGAATCAGAAGGGATACAGATTCTACAACCCCTCAAACAAAGGCTTCAAGGTAAGCAGAGATGTCATTTTTGATGAGAATGATTCATGGTATGAGAATGAATGCAGGAAGGTTAGTCTACCTTATGACATGGAAGAAGACTTCCCCAAGCTTATCAGGCAAGAACCAATTCAAAAAGAAGACACAAGCTCAGATGATGAAGACACCATCAACATTGAAGAATTCAAGGCTTGGAAATCCAAAGGGAAGATGAAGATGAAGCAACTAGAAGATAATCCAGAATCCTCAACTCAAGCTATGAGGAGATCTCAGAGAGAAAAGAAAAAACCTATTAGGTATGGGTATGATACTTCACTTGTAACCAAGCACTCTGTATATCTTGCAAAGGATCTCTTGAATGAAGAACCAAGTACATTTGAAGAAGCAATCACTAAACCAGAATGGAAGGAAGCAATGGATGAAGAAATGGAGGCTCTCAAGGAGAGTGACACTTGGGACTTGGTACCCAAGAAAGAATCTATGAAGGTGATAGGATCCAGATGGATCTACAAACTCAAAAGAAATTCAGATGGTATAATAAACAGGTATAAAGCTAGGTTGGTAGCCAAGGGTTTTGCACAAACCCAAGGCATTGATTATGAGGAGACTTTTTCTCCTGTGGCCAATATGCCAACTATCAGAGTTATGGTGAGTGTAGCTGCATCCAAGAATTGGAACATGTACCAATTGGATGTGAAGAATGCATTCTTGAATGGATGGATATCTGAAGAAGTCTACATGTCACAACCACCTGGCTATGAAGATCCCAAGAAGGTAAATCATGTTTGTAAATTGAAGAAGGCTCTGTATGGATTGAAGCAGGCACCTAGAGCATGGAATTACAGGTTGACAACCTACCTTCTAGACCAAGGATTCATAATGAGTAAAGCAGATACTTCTTTGTTTATCAAAAGGAACAATTCAGAGGTAATATACTTGTGTGTCTATGTTGATGACATCATTATTACAGGAAATGATGTTCAGGGAATTAGACACATCAAAGGACAAATGATGAAGGAATTCAAGATTAATGATCTTGGATTATTGAAGTACTTCCTAGGACTTGAATTGGTCTATACAAATTCAGGTATCTTTATTACTCAGAAGAAGTACATTCAAGACATGGTCAAGAAGTTTAATTTGCAGGAAGCTAAAGTATCAAGCACTCCTATGGAGGTCAACCATAAACTCAGTGCTCATGAAGGAGAAGAACTCCAAGATATTACAGGTTACCAAAGTTTGGTAGGTAGTCTAAATTATGCTACCTTAACAAGGATTGATATATCATATGGTGTTAGTGTACTTAGCCAATTTATGCACAAACCAAGAGTACCTCATTTAGAGGCAGCAAAGAAGATAGTAAAGTACCTAAAGGGAACACAAAATCATGGTTTGTACTTTCCTTATTCATCAGACATTGATATTAAGGTATATTCAGATGCAGATTGGGCAGGTTGCAAGGATGACAGGAGAAGCACATCTGGTTACATATGTTTTGCAGGTGATAAACCAATTTCTTGGTCATCCAAGAAACAACCCACAGTAGCTTTGTCATCTACTGAGGCAGAGTACAGAGGGCTAGCAAATGCCACTCAAGAAGCCATATGGTTGAAGCTTTTATATTCAGAATTGGGCCTATACACAAGGCCACCAATTATATTTGGTGATAACACAAGTTCTCTTCACCTAGCAGCTAATCCAATTTATCATGCTAGGACAAAACACATAGAGGTTCATTACCACTATGTGAGGGAGAAATTACTTAGCAAAGATATTCAATTGTCATATGTGTCTACTAATATGCAATGTGCAGATTTGCTTACTAAAGCTCTGGATGGAAGCAAGCTATGTAGATTTAAATCCATGATTGGATTGCAGGAAGTAATTGAAGACTAGAGATGAAGACTTGAGCCAAAGTGTTTGGCTTGAGGGGGAGCTGTTGGTGTAATTCAAGCCTTAACACTTGGCTTGGATATCAACCTTGAAGACTCAACATAAAGCTTGGATCTTGGAAGCCTAGCTTGGGTTAATTCATGAGGATATCACTTGAAGAATGAACCATAGGAACCTAGTCTTATTGTTCTTACCATTTATCTCATGTAAAAGTCTATATGACTTTAACCACTCTTGTAATCACACCTACTTGAGAAAGTCGTGGAAAATTGAAAGTTGTAATGGAGAGAATATCTCCCTAAGTTTAGTGGAGAGATTTTAGGGAGCTTCAATTTGAATTTCAAATTCAAATGACCAATCAACACTTATAAAAACTATGAAGAAAAGTCGCGGGTGTGCTAGTTCTTTTTCAGCTCATATCCCGAGGCTAATCCACCTATCTCTGAGTGTGTGTGTGCTACACCATAGCCTACACCTCTGAGTACCATTGAGCATTACTTTCAATGCCAATGGGAATGTACAATCAATAGATCTAATCAATATACTTACATTCATAATCTCTGGTTTCTCTGAGTGACTACCTTCAAGTCTGTCAACTTCCAAGAGGCATATCTCAAGATCTACTGAACCAAATTGGATGATTAAAAGTGTATTGGATTCAGCTCAAAGTCTACTATAGGCCTACAAAATGTCAAGGCCATTGGATCAACCATCACAGAGAAATCTCAGTCGGGGTGCTCACTGGTCTGTGACTATAAGTTTCCTAAAAAGTCGGGGGTGTACCTTATTTTGCTAAAGTGATTTCTCTGAGTGTAGTTTATCATTTCCTTTCATTCCACTTGCAAATGGAAGCTTACTAAGCTAATAGAATATCTCTAGAAGGAATTTTGCTAATTGTAACTACACTGGTCACACTGAGCATAACACTGAGCAGGTGTCAATACCAAAATAGTAAGTTTTTCAGGATTTTGAAGTCACAAGTAGTCTGTCTTGATTTGATCATTACTCATAACATTTGCAAAGCACATATATGGTTTCTTGGTATCATTTGGAAGCTCAAGGAGTCTACTAAGCATATCTGGAGTCAAAGGAGGGAAGGTGTGAAGCAGGTCTAGCAACACCAACTCAATCTTTTGAGTGCATCCAACCATCACTCCCAACATGTGTATATGTGTGTAAATGTGCATGTATGATGTATATGTGTGTGTATGCATGTATTTGTACCTCTAGTCTCACTCTTTTCTCTCTCTCTCTCTCTCATATACATACATACATACATACATACATAAACACACATACTCATATCCACATATATATACATAAAAGCAGTGCATACCGTGCATTATCACGATGATGAGCCATAAGTGTTCACATCTCTTTTAGACACCACTTATGTGACCATCCTATCCTAAACTCTGTCTCAAGTGAAGTACATATTTTTTATCCCTCTCATCATGCTCACTACAAAAATTAAAAAAAAAATGTAAATAAAACATAAGATATTTATTTCAATTTATATGTAAAATTTATACTTACTTCCACAGTAAGTGGACAAGGTGCAGGTAAGAGTCGCAAAATGCCTGCATTCTTCTCTTAAACTCCAATCCATTCCCTATGTACACAATGTTCCCCTCTAGCTCTATATCGCACTCTAGTCCTAAGGTGCCTATGCATGTCTTCATAGGCAACTCTGCTCTGCTATCATGATCTGGAGGTGGTATAGGTGTCCTGAAAATAGATAGATAAAGATAAATAAAAATATCTGTTATAATATCATTAAAAAAGTTTATGAAAAAAAAACATACCTATGAGCAGATAGCTGTCTTCCTGCATGTGGAGCCGCAAAAGAGCCCTCCTTTGATCGCTAGGTAAGCATCTAGATCGTATAGTTCAGCTCATCATCAAACATCTCTGAGTAATCACACATGATGGCCCCTAGAGTATTAGATGAAACTCTTGCTCTCATAAGACTTTTTATGAGAGTGAGTTTCACCTTTCTCTCTCTACTAGGATCCATAATACCTAACATATAAAACAAAATGGGTTAGAAATCAATATATATACATGTACATATGTACATGTGTATGCATTAAGTATGTGTATGTATGCATGTGTGTGTGTATGTATGTGCGTGTATGTGTGTGTATGCATGTGTATGTGTGTGTATGTGTCTATGTGTGTATGTATGTGTATATGTGTGTGTGTGTCTATGTGTATGTATGTGCATCTATGAGTGTGTATGTGTTTACGCATCTGTATGTGTCTATGTGTGTGTATGTGTCTATGTGTGTATGTGTATGTATGTATGTATGCATATGCATGTGCATTATGTATGCATATGTGTGTGTATGCATTATGTATGCATATGTGTGTGTATGCATTAAGTATGTGTGTGTGTATGTATGTGTATGTATGTGTGTGCGTGTATGTGTTTGTATGTGTGTATGCATGTGTATGTGTGTGTATGCATCATTATGTGTGTATGTGTGTGTATATGTGTGTGTGTGGGTATGTGTGTGTGTCTATGTGTATGTATGTGTATGAGTGTGTATGTGTTTATGCATGTGTATGTGTCTATGTGTGTGTATGTGTCTATGTGTGTATGTGTATGCATGTATATTATGTATGCATATGTGTGTGTATGTGTGTATTCATTATGTATGCATATGTGTGTGTATGCATTAAGTATGTGTGTATGTGTGTGTGTATGTATGTGCATGTATGTGTGTGCGTGTGTATGTGTGTATGCATGTGTATGTGTGTGTATGCATCATTATGTGTGAATGTGTCTATGTGTGTGTGTATGTGTGTGTGCGTATGTGTGTGTGTGTATGTGTATGTGTGTGCATCTATGAGTGTGTATGTGTTTATGTGTGTGTATGTGTCTATGTGTGTGTATGTGTCTATGTGTATGTATGCATATGCATGTGCATTATGTATGCATATATGTGTGTATGTGTGTGTATGCATTATGTATGCATTATGTATGCATATGTGTGTATGCATTAAGTATGTGTATGTATGCATGCGCATTATGTATGCATATGTGTGTGTATGCATGTAAGTATGTATGTACACATATGCATATGCATTATGTATGTATATGTATGCATGTATGTGTATGTGTGTGTATGTCTCTCTATGTGTGTGTATGCATATATGTGTGTGTATGTGTGTGTGTGTATGTGTGTGCGTGTATGTATGTGTGTATGTGTGTATGCATGTGTATGTGTGTGTATGCATCATTATGTGTGTATGTGTCTATGTGTGTATATGTGTGTGTATGTGTGTGTGTGCGTCTATGAGTGTGCATGTGTTTATGTGTGTGTATGTGTCTATGCATGTGTATGTGTCTATGTGTGTATGTGTATGCATGTATGTTTGCATATGTGTGTGTATGTGTGTGTATGCATTATGTATGCATATGTGTGTGTATGCATGTAAGTATGTATGTATGCATATGCATTATGTCTACATATGTATGCATGTATGTGTATGTGTGTGTATGTCTCTCTATATGTGTGTGTATGCATATATGTGTGTATGTGTGTATGTATATGTGTCTATATGTGTGTGTTGGCAGTAGCCAGAGACACAGTAGCCAAAGGCATAGACGACCTGGAAGCATGTAAAGATAGAGCACAATGAAGTAGCAGGGAGTCAGTCGAATGATTTTTCAAACAAATATGTTTTAAAATACTTTTCAAAAACCTCCAATAGTGATAATCATCACTCATATACCATATGTAACATAGAGAAACCCCTTTTTGTAAACATATGCTCCATTTTGTGCAAGCCGAGGAGTCCTTGAGCTTGAGGAGCTTAGGTAGAACAAGCGTACCAATTTTGATTATTTTTAGACATCGTTTACCCTTTCAAATAGCACCTAGAACCTATTTTTTAACTATGCCGGACACTAGATGTGAAACCAGTCTAAACTAATCTAGAATCTATAAAAAGAGCTAGAGAGCTCATTTTTGAGGTTATCTTGTATGAGTAGAGAGAGCTTAGAGCTATTTGGAGCTTGTAATTGATCTTGAGTAATAGAACCTATTTTCCTACCTTCCATTGTGTCTTGCTTGTCTCTTCTTTGTGTGTGTATGCATGTGTGCATCTCTATGCTTCTCACCTTCGCTCTCATTACATCTCACATTCACAATCTTCATATCACTCCTATCTCTTCCATGGATTGACATTAAGGAGGTGGAGCTTCTTAACGTGGTTCTCACCATTGTGCTAGAGCAACACCAAATTTGGCGCCGTTGCCGGGGATCGAGTCTAGGATGGATGTGTGATGGTAAGAGTATAGCAAGAAGTGGTGTTGGAAGGTAAAAATTTTGGTTTTTGTTGTCTTTAGCTAGATTTTAGCGTTTTTGACCTCCCCTAGTCTGCATCTTCATCACCGCATCATCTTCTTCCACTCCAAAAAAATTAGAAAATTCACCATATCCACCCATTCTCCTCATTTTCCCTCATTTGTGCATGCGAGAGAGAGAGAGCTTTTGTGCTTGTATGTGCTTTTGTGTTTTTGAGCTTTCTTGCAGGTACAAAGCTCCAGAGCATCAGGAAAGCTTCCAAAAGGTAAAAATGCACTTTTTGTCAGAATCTACCGATTGTGTCAGACCATCGCGATGGTCTGCCAAACTCGGAATTTGAGGTAGGCGAGTTCACCATGTTGTAGAGCATACTTGCGCACACACGAATCTAAAGTTGCATTTCAAAAATTCATACTTTGGTGGACCATCACGATTGGCTTACGCCATCGCGATTGTGTCACACCATCGCAATTGGCTCACGCCATCGTGACGGCTCGGCCAGACCATCGCGACGGTCTCACACCATCGCGACGGTTCACTTGAACTATCATGACAGTCACTTACCATCACAACGGTGCCGTCGACCCCACGCCATCCACATTGTCTCGCACCATTGCGACAATACTGCCACATGTCAAGCCAGACCATTGCGACGGTGCAGGTACGCCATCGCGACGACTCAAAATTAGACCATCACGATTGCCTCACGCCATCGCGCCTGTGACCATTGTGACAGTTCAGATCTGACCATCGCGACGGTTCCATTGACTGTTGACTGATGCCATCGCGATTGTTTGTGGATCGGGCCATCGTGACGGTTCATTTTTGGGCCATCAGGACGGTTCATTTTTGGGCCATCGCGACGATTCATTTTTGGGCCATCACGACTGTCCACTTCAGACCATCGTGACCGTTCATGCATCACGCCATCGCGATGATTCATCTGAGCCATCACGATGGTCCCAGACCATCGCGATTGTCCACCCCAAATGCCAATTTTAGGGTTTCAATTTTTGACCAATTTTGAGGCTATTTGAAGGAAATTTTTGGGTGACTACACTCATAGGAGACCCCTTAGCTCATATTGGAAGTTCGTTTTTTGAGCTTTATAGCTCGTATCTTTTTCATTCGAAGTCTGTTTTTTGAGCTTTATAGCTCGTTAGAAAGCTCTTTAAGAGTACTACATGACCTCAACTATTTCTTTCAAAAAGAAGATGTTGATTTTTAGAGAGGATAATTTGAGGTTGACTATTATTGGGACTAGAAAAGCTAGGGGACATTCAAAATTGGGCCTAAGGGAAGGGACCTAAAGGTGTATATATCAAAGTACTTGAGCATCCATTTAAAAATTGGTCTAACATTGAATTTTTACAGGACTAGTAAGGTCTAGCAAGTGCAATCAAAGCAAGGAAGTGAAGAACGCAGGGCTTGGGAAGTGTGACTTCTTGGGCATCAGAGCGACCAAAGGAGCTGACTCAAGGTTGGAAGAACACTCAACCCCTCCGTCAATTATTAGTTTAGGCTAAATGTTAGCATTGTGGATTAAAGACGATAGGGACGATCAAGTTCAAGAGACTAAATTTTTCAAGTCCAAGATTAAAGTAAAGGTGTGTGACATGAAAACCTAAAGGAAAGAACCTAAGTTTGATGGAATGAGAACTCAAAACTATAACCAAAAAGTCGATTCTTGACACTTACAGTAAGACAAGACAAGAATTTAAAGGGATTAAAAAAGAACCAAGCAAGAAAGAACAAAGAACCATTGGCGATCTGAGTGTGTACTGAGTGTGCAAGGAAGTAAATTCATGAACCTTAGATCAGGCAAGCATACAGGTAAGTCAGACCGACGAAGCCTTAGATCATCAGAAGCAAGTGTAGGAACAACTGCACGTTCATGGGCACAACAACTGAATAGCTATCCTTACGAGTTGAGCTCAGATACGAGTGAATCAGATATGGATTTTAGCACAGAAAGACCAGAAGGAGGGTTAAACATAGCATATCTGGAAAGACCCAAAGGACCCTATAGAACACAGTTAGAATTTGTTTGCACCAACCGCTTAGGTGCTCGCATCTATGAGGATGGTTTGCGAAGACAAGTGGTGCAAATGCACAATCCTAAAAAACCCATTGGATTGGAATGTCCAGTGGTGAAATTCGAAAGAGACGCGTACATAGACAAAGAAGGAACGATGTAAATCATAAGTACTCATCCAGATAATACCAATGAGTTTGGAGTAATTCAATTAGAGACGGAAGCGAGAACCCAAGGAAAAGAACCGGTAGGAGAAGAACCTAGGACACCTAGAGGGAAATCTGTACTGACAAGAGTACTAATCCAAAGAGTGGATACCTCAGGACAATAGAAGCATAGAGTTGTTTGTAAATAAAGAGACAGACGAAGCATTTTGGAGGTATAGAATGGAACAACCTAGTGAGGTAGGTTCCATCATGATTTACGAGTTCAAGGACCCAGATACACCTGGAAAGGTTGTATACCTGGATGAAACATCTCAATGAGTAGTTGTAGTACCAGACCACGCAAGAAATACTTACACATGGAGAGGTGATTTAGTCTTCCCTCCATCTTGAACGAATGTAAACATGAGCCATCAAGGTGCTAGAACATCTTCAACCCATGGCATGCAAAGACAGAGGAACAAAGAGAGACCAAAAGTAAGTTTCACTCACCCTATAGGGAGAGATAGAGCCACCATGGACACCGATAGAGCGGAAAGACAAAGGGAACCTAGAGTACTAGGTGGTAGAGATGATTTTCCTCTACCTAGACCATGTGAACACCCAAGGGTACTAACACCCACTCAATTAGTAAAGTCAATGAAAAAATACTTCGATGGGACAGGAGATCCCTATGATCATGTTGCAGAGTTTAAGCAAGTGCTAAGAGCAGAGCAGGTAGAAGACATGTTCACGCAATACAATGCATTTGGACTAATGTTAAAGAATACAGCTTTAACTTGGTTCCAACCATTGCGACAAGGGCAATTCAGAGATATCCATCACTTCTTAGAGTCATTCATCACAGGATTCTCTAAAAGTGGAATCAGGCATGACACATCTTCATTGATTCATAGTTTCAAACAGACCCCTCAAGAAACAGTCAGACTCACAGGACGTAGGTTTAGACAATATGTTGAAAGATGTCCGATGCAAGAATTACCCTCACAGACCAAGCAAGTGTCTTTGTTTTTAGATGGCCTCTTGAGCTCTAAACTATGCTCCTATGTGTACTTGAAGGAACCCAAAACACTAGAGCAATGTGTAAGAATTTGTATAGACATTAAGGATAACCTTGGAGATGAGTTGGAACTCTCAAAGGTCTATAAGGAATCAGATTGTTCATCTCTAGCATCCTCAAAATTGTCTAGCTCAATAGAAGACCTAGCAGAAAAAGTGGCCCATAAACTAGGCGTTTCTAGCAAACAGATGCCTAGGTTAACAACAAACAAGCGTTGTTACACCTGTGGTGGTGATCATATGGCAAATGTGTGTCCCAATGCAACACAACCACAAGCCAACCCTAGTGGCCAATACTGTACGACTGAGAGAAGATACACAAATCATACGGCTCAAGACTGCCCTTACAACAAACAAGCAGTACGACAGAGCTACCCTCAAGCATACCCACAACCAGGTAGGTATCAAGGTCAATATAATGCTCAGCCTCATTACTATAGGCCTCCTCAAAACTATCCTTATCAGGCTCAACGGAGACCTCAACCTGTTTTAGCTCAGCACCCACCCCCACCAGCTAATGTCATCTCAGTTAAATACGTTGCTGCAGAAGAGAACCTCAATAGGGCTTTAGTGCCTTCTTCACCCTTGATCACAGAAAGTGACCCTAACTCCAACATTTTTGACTCTAATCATGTAGATAGTCCACCCGCATATTATACGGAGTCACCAGAACACGTGGAAACATATTGGTATGATAGTCTACCATTGGAACCCAGTTGGGAGCCAAACTATGCCAACGTGATGTACACAAACCCCAATCCGCGGACCCAACCAAGACAGCCAAGACCACAGGGCCCTAGAGGACCATGCTTTAGTTGCCAAGGAGATCATTTCATAAAGGATTGTCCACATCCTCCAATAGCAGGACAATCACAATACTATAACATACAAGGCTTTGTGCTGAGTGTGGCAAAGAACACATAATCAAAGATTGTCCTAAGAACCCTGGTAATGCTTCAAATGTAACACCCATCAAGGTGATAGGAATTATACACAACGCAGATGGATCCAACCCTACATACGTTCCTATCCAAGCTATAACAAGAGCCCAGGCTCTCTTACAGAATCAACAGCTTAATCCAGAAAAATAGCCGAAAGTAGCGAAGTTGGAGAGTCTAGTAACAAAAAGACAAAATCTTGGAAAGACACTAGAGAAAGAATTAAGAGAAAATGGAGTAAAAAGATAACTGAGTTGGAAGGAAGTCTCAAGGAATCGAGAGCCAAAATCCTAGAATTGACTTCGCAAGAATCAAACTAGGAGAACCTAGCTCAAAGATCAGGATTAGTTTTAGCGGAACCTATACCAGAAAACCTAGACATGATGTTTCGTGTGTATCAGGCTACATTAAAAGAAGGACCCCAGATAGCGAAAATGAGTAAGAACTATCCGAGGGTAGACCTAGAAATTGAAAGAACAAAACTTTGTATGAAGATGTTAGAGCTAGCATAAAGTATGTTTGAAGCCTCATGTTATCTTAACTGGAACAACATGGAAAAACCTGAGTTACACTTTCAAGGACTCTTGGAGAGGCTAGAATACTTGATTGATAGCAAAGAGAAAAAGAATCAGCATAGGAACCCTATTGCCTCAGAGACACAGGAAAAGAATACACCATCCCTGTCTCAAGTACCCAATACAGAGAGTGAAGACAACCTGTCTTCCATACATAGGTATTCACATGAATTTCTGAGAGAAATCCAAGAAGGGAAGTGGAGAAAAGAACAAGGAACCCATCCTCCTATTTAAGAAATAGACGACTTGCAAGAAGAATTTCCCCAACACATTCCTTCTATTTACGATGAAGTAGAGGAAGAGAAACTGAGTGAACACACATGTTTTGAATCTAATTCTTTGCAACAATTACCTCAGTTCACAGGACCTTGGGAAGCCAAGTGTAGCTCAAGCGTAAGCACCACCTCCTTTACTTGTCAATCCGCGGAGACGTGAGGACCGGTATGAAGACCACGAGCAAGTGAAGGCACAAGTGTGTGAGTGAAAGCACACAAACATGCACACACATACACACACACATGCGCACAAGGTAAGATCAAAGAGAGGAACAATGGAAATCTTTGATTGCAAAAGAGTTCTCTTAGAAAAGCTCTATTCTCTAACAAGCTAACCTCAAAAATGAGCTCTCTAGCTCTTTTTATAGTTTTTTGAGTAGTTTTGGCCCTGTCCAGACCTAGTGTCTGGCGTAGTTAAAAATTAGGTTCCAGGGCTTATTTGAGGGCTCAAACGACGTCTAAAAATTATGAAAATTGGTAGGATGATACTTCTAATACTCCTCAAGCTCAAGGACTCCTTGGCTTGAACAAAATGGAGTTACAAAAATAGAAAATGGTATTTACAATGGTTTTTAGTAATGAAAATCACTATTTTTATAGGGATTTCTTATGAAAATTTGACATACACTTCTTGGAGCTCCCTACTTGCTCCTTCTTCTTGAGTGTCCACCTCTTTGATGTGCTCCTGTGCTTTGTTCTTGACCTTCAGCTTCAACACTCCCCTCCCTCTCGAGTCTATCGTCCCTGACAGACCCTTGTTGTAATGGTTGTTCCATGTAGTGCTTTGAGAGGTAGTGTCTGTTCGGTAGGAACAAGAGCCGTCTGCCTTCCAAATGTGGCAGGGTTAATTGTCTGGTTCTTCATTTGTCACTAAAAGCCTTTGGAAGTTGTTGTCCCTTGGTATGGGCTCCTTCCTTGGATTCCAACATGATTGTGTCGTTGTGAGTGCCATTGATGTCCTCTAGATCTTCTTAAGATGATGTTCATAGTAATCACGCCAAGTACTAATAACCCATAATGAATGATGGGTAAGTGTGTTCGTGCATGGGTTAAGGAAAATATGTGCCTTGTGCATGGCCTTGTCATGCATTAGAAAAAGTATGCTGCAAAAATTGGGGACTTGAGCTAAGTGCTCAAGGGTCTGTCGACGAAGAGGTTTCCTAATCTATCATGGTTAAGGTGTTGCCAAGGTGAAAGATACTTACCATGGTGAAGCATCGATCGATGTTTATCTCGCCCTGTTGTGCTCTCCGCATTTGTGATGGACATTGTTGATGAACGTCCGTGTGGAGGGTCCACTGATGAAATTCTTTGAGTGCCTGGTCCTGTCTGCTCTCTTCAAAGCAACATTTTCCAAATACTGAGAATTGAATTTCTTTATATTCCTTGACAAACGACATTGGGTAACTACACCAAGCTTAGTTTCACATCTTCTCGTTAGCTCACCATAAGCAGGAGTCTTCTCATCCAGTATACATACAAGGATTTGCAGTTTACCAAAACTACCCTTTGCTGATATCTCCTTGGATGCTCTCGTACATACAGTAGTTAAGCATCGCTCAAGTTTTGGACCTTCAAGCTCTTCCCTCCTACCATGGTAAGGGGAAACAACTTCTATCCAAACTGATAAATGCCCAATAATCAACAGTTCCACCTTCAACTAAGCATGACTCATTCATGTTTCATGAGCCAAACCTGGGAACAAGTTCTTCCTCTCTTTCTTTTTTTCTTTTTCTTTTTTTTGTTTTTGTTTTTGTTTTTGTTTTGTTTTTGTTTTTTTGAAACGATGTCACAAAACAAGAAGATAGAGTTTAGTATCAAAAAATGGTTTACATGTGTCAATGTGCTCTCGTGTATGGGACTCTCAATTGTGTCTATGCACGGCCATGTAATGTGGCCCTATATTAATGCATACTTTGGAAATGCATGACCTGAATGGTGCAAAAGACAAGGTTGTGCAAGGAGCAAATGGTTGTCGCTCGTCGAGGCTTTCGATGTTATTTGCGGATGTTGATGCCGGCTTTGGTGGAGGTATCCATTGGGTCTCGAACTGATGTAATCCTCCTTATTGGAGTCCATTTGAGGACAGCATTTGGCACTGTAGAGATCACCTTAGGCATCTTCCTCTTTGGATGCTTTTTGAACTGTGGTATCCAGTGTGGTTAGCGCTTTGATTCGGTGGAGGCTACTTGTACTTTTGGCTTCCATACCCATACCCTTTTTACACGTCTTCCTACTATTGTTGAAGAGATGATTTGATCTTCTTTCATTCTCTGCATGCGGTTCTTACCCTTTTCTCTTTGTGGCTTCTTTGCTAAGACCTTTCGCATGTGGGAGAAAATAGGTTGTTCTGGATGGAAGAGCTTCTTAGGTACCCACATCTCTAATCGCCCTTGTTGAGCTGCCGCTAATTTCTTAGGCACCCAAACTTGTCGGATACCTTGTGGCTGAGCTTGTCCAAGCTTCTTCCTTCGTCTTATGGCCTGGTTGGCTTGCCTAGATGGGATTTGTGGGGGCAAGGCTGGTGGTTGCTCTCCTTTGCGTACCCAGATCTGCTTCATGCTCGAAACTGCTTTTTTGTTGAAGGGTGTTTTTCTATTTGCTATAGCAGTTGTCTTGAATTGTTGTGCTTGCTTTTGAGGTTGAACTACTATAGATGCTTTACTCTTCAAAAAAGAAGGAGGGTTTGCTTGCCTTTGCGACTCTCCTTCCATGATTGAGTCCTTTTGGGTCATAGAGCTTTTGACGCATGTAATATCTTCTTCCAGATGATTAGTCTTAGAAGATCTAAGAGAATGTGGGACATCTAGATTTGTGAGCATGTAGTTCTCTAATTCTAATGTGATGCATTGTTCCTGTACCCAAACTTGAAGAATTTGACTTCTTAGGTTTAAGTTAACTGCATGGTCATAGATCCAATCTTGACCCAAGACAAGTGGTTCTGTAAGGTTCTCATCTTGACACACTAGCACTTTGACTTTCATTGGAACATCCTGAAGGTAGATGGGAAGTTTCACCTTGCCCAAACAAGGGTTTTCCACACCTCCCAATCCTATGAGATAAGCTTCTATGGGATTGATGTTCAACTGCAAGTCTTGGCAGTAGGACAGTCTAACTGCACTACTTGCTGCACCTGAGTCAATCAATGCTTTCACAGTCCTGGCACCCTTTCCTTGTCCTATCTCTATGGTCACAAAGGGACGTCAATCAATGACTTAAGAAGCAGTAATGCCCGATTTTTGGCACATATCCATGTGATGTTTTGGGGCTTTTGAGTTGACATCTAGGCCTAGTCGCCTTAACTTATTTCGCCTAATACGCTCTCTGGCCTCTGCCTGTGCTTCTTCTCTCACCCTTACTTCTTCCTCTTTTCGCTTCTTAGCAGTGTTGAGTCTCATTAGCATATCCTCTGTAAGAGGTTCTTGATATAGCTTAACTCGACATCCACTAATATAGCTTGGCAAGATATCTCCTTCTAAAGTGGCCAACTAAACTGCACCGCTAGTTGAAATTCTATTAATGAGCATGAGCCCTTATCCTCTTTTTTCCAACTTATGGGCATGTTGCTTTAGCGTATAAACCAGCACTAGGTCTCCCTCTTTCAATCCCTTATCCTTGATGTGTGCATCGAAATATGCCTTTTGCCTTTTCTTTGCAGCGTAGATACCTACTGCCGCTCGTAGCCTCGTCTCAATTAAGCGTTCTAGGTCAAAGATTCTAGAGGAAAATTCATGTCCATTCCACGCATGCTCTTGTGCTACTTTTAGAGCTGGGATTAAGAAATCTAATGGTAGCACAACATTCTGTCCAAAGACCATCTAAGATGGGTTGGCATTGAGTACCGTTTTGTAGGCAACTCGATAAGCCCAAACAACATGATGAAGTTGTTTGTCCCAATTAGAGCATTTATTATTTACCAGTTTTGTCAATATGTTACAGAGGATCTTATTGGTGCTCTCGGCTTGTCCGTTAGCTTGTGGGTGATAAGGGGCAGACTTCTTATGTATCACCAAGCATTCTTGGAGAAGATTTTCAATGACCTCATTCAGGAAGTGTGTGCCTGTATCGCTTACTAACTCTATTGGTAGCCCATATCTCGTGAACACATTCTCGAATAAGAACTTAGCCGTAGTCTGAGCATCATTCTTTGTTGTGGCTTTCACTTCTACCCACTTTGTAAGGTAATCTATGGCTACAATAATATACTCTACATGGGAGTTTCTAGCTGGGGGGTTAATAGGACCTATGAAGTCTATGCCCCACTTTGAAAATGCACGCCCTCCCATCATTGGCCTCAAAGGCATCTCGTCTTTTCTAACTAGATGTTGTGTACGTTGGCATGTGTCACATTTCTTCACATAGGTATGAGCATCCATATGAAGAGTGGGCCACCAAAGTCCTGAGAATAGAATGGTCTTGATTACTCGATCAGGACCGAAGTGTCCACCTGCGACACCGCTGTGTGCAGTTTCTAAGACTTTCAAATAGTCTGATTCATGAACGCACAGTCTTAAGTAACCATCTTTGCCTCTTCGGTATAGGTTGTCTCCTACTAAGGCATAGCCTTGAGCCTCTTGCTCCATGCTTCGTCTTCTTGCTAGACTAACCTCTTTGGGTAATCTTCCCGATCTCATAAACTCTACCAATGGAGCAATCCAATCAAGAATTAATGACACTTGATAAAGGGTGGCATGATCCACTGGTGGTCTCTCTTTGTAGATTGGACAATTCTTAATCCACTCATGTGTTTCTTTGTCCATGCTAGGCCAATACACTCCTAAACGTTTCAGATTTTGTAATGTGCGCTGTTTAGAATAATGATTTCCTAGCAATCCTTCATGAGCTTGTTGCAACCAACTACTATGTTCATCGTCCTCAACACAACAAGCTAATACACCCTCAGTATCTTGTTTGTACATGCTTCCTGCCATTATGTGATATTTTTGTGATTTTACAATTTCTTCTTGTGATGTTTTCACATTCTTATTTGCGGGGCCGAAGGTTAGGACTGGTACCAACTTATTTGCCCATTTAGGAACAACTTCCAAATTGAAGAGATAAGCATCAGGTAGTTCGTTAGACACTCCTTGCGATGACTCTCCTGAAGTAATGCGAGAAAGGTGATCTGCCCGGAGGTGGGTTCTACCTTTCCTAACAACAACTTCAAAGTCATATTCCATTAGTAAGAGAAACCATCTTACTAAACGTCCTGTATTGCAAGGTTTATTGACCAAATATAACAAAGCTTCATGATCAGTGAAAAACATGAACTTATTGGCCAATAGATAGTGCCTAAACTTCTTCACGGCATACACCATGCCTAAGCCCTCTCGCTCAGTTGTGGTATAGTTTTGTTCAGCTGCTGTGAGCTATCTACTAGCATATGCTATGGGAAAATCTAAGTTTCCTTCACCTATGGGTTGTGCTAGCACACATCCTATGGCATGATTGGATGCATCCACATGGACATGGAATGGTTTATTCCAATCAGGAGTGGTCAGTATTGGTGTTGTGCACAAACATTTCTTCAGTTCATTGAAAGAATTCTCGCATTCGTCGTTCCACTCAAAATTAGTCAACAAACCATAAAGAGGTTTAGTTATGATCGCATACATGTGGATAAACCTGCGGTAATATCCACAATGGCCCATAAAAGCTTGTACCTCTTTAATGTTCCTTGGCCTTGGCAACTCCGCTATGGCTCATACCTTATCTTCATCTATTGAGATTCCATTCTTAGAAACAATATGACCTAAGATTTTACCTTGACGCACCATGAACACACACTTTTCTGGGTTCAGACATACTCGGTATTCTCTACACTTGTTGAAGATTTGTCTGAGCTCAGGGATGTGATATCTTCTTTCTTGGGAATGAGCACATAAGTCATCCACATATACTTCCAAGCTCTTTCGCAAGAACTCTTTGAAGACATTACACATGAGCCTTTGGAATGTTGCAGGTGCATTGGTGAGCCCAAATGGCATCACACAAAATGCAAAGATTCCCCACTCTGTGGCAAAAGCTGTTTTGTGTTGATCTTCGGGGGCAATGGCTACTTGATTGTAACCTGAAAATCCATCAAGGAAGCTATAAACTTCCTTGCCTGCAATGTTGGGAAAGATGGATGGATACTCCAAGAGACTGAGTAGGTACTGCTAAACCTGCTTTGTACTAGCCCTCTTTTGCTTCAGAGTTGATAACTAGACCTCATTAGCTTTCCAATGACACCATAAAATGTCCTATGTCCTTTGGAAATGATGTGTCCAATGTTTGAATCAAAACAGATAACTTTGGAAGTCACAAACTCAAGAAAACCTTCTATTTATGGCTTGACACCTGCTGAGTATTTTGATCAGTATGACTAGTACAATAGGAATTGGAAAACTTCCTTTTAGGGGTATCTAATTAGCTTAGTAAGCTACCTATTCCAAGTGGAACAATGTAAAATGATAAACTATGCTAAGAGAAATCAATTTAGCAAGTTAAGCTATACCCTCGACTTTTTAGGACTGTAGCAGATGACCAGAGTTCACCTGGACGCCGATTTCTCCAAAATGGCTGAATAGAATATCTTCAAATTTTGATTGCATGTAGATTACTTTAAGGGAAATCCAATAAGCTTTGAATCACTGAATTTGGTGAAGAATTGACCGAGATATGCCCTTGACAAGTTGATAGACTTTTGAGTAGACTAATAGAGAACTCAGAGATGGACAATATGAATGTATGTAATGAACATTTGTATACAACTCTATTTGCATGAACATCAATGCTAAATGGTGTAGAGAGGTGTGGGCTTGAGTGTAGACCTCACACACACTCAGAAATCAGTAATGCTAGGCTCGAGAGTGCTCACTCTTTTTCGCGACTTTTCATGTCCATTTTTTATAAGGAATGAGTGAAAGTTTGAATTCAAATTCAAACTTTTGGCTCCCTATGATCAAGCTCCTAAATGCTAGGAGATATTCTTTCAATCATACAACTAATTTTTCCACGAATCCTTTTGGTAGGTGATTACAAGAGATTTTAATTCAAATTGACTTTTACAATGAGGTAAAGTGGTAATTAACCACTAGCATATGTTTCTATGCTTCTTTATGTATGTATAGACTTCAATGCATCCTTTGAGCCAAATGTGTAGGCTTGCAATTTACACCAACAGCTCCCCCTCAAGCCAAACATTTTGCCTTAAGTCTTCATCTTCAATCTTCAAGTATATCCTGCAATCCAATCATGGATTTGAACCTGCAAAGTTTGGTTCCATCCAAAGCTTTAGTCAACAAATTTGCACATTGCATGTTGGTTGATACACAGGTTAGTTGAATGTCCTTGCTTATCAATTTCTCTCTCACATAATGGTAATGAACCTCTATGTGTTTGGTCCTAGCATGGTAAATAGGATTAGCTGCAAGGTGAAGAGAACTTGTATTATCTCCAAAGATTATTAGAGACCTAGTAAATAAACCCAATTCTATATACAAAAGCTTAATCCAAATTGCTTCTTGTGTGGCATTAGCCAATCCTCTATACTCTGCCTCTGTGGAAGACAAAGCAACAGTAGGTTGCTTCTTTGAAGACCATAAAATTGGTTTGTCACCTGCAAAAGAAATATATCCAGAAGTGCTCCTCCTATCATCCTTGCATCCTGCCCAATTTGCATCTGAATAAATTTTGATATCAATATCTGAAGTGTAAGGAAAATACAAACCATGGTTTTGTGTACCCTTGAGATACTTCAGGATTCTCTTGGCAACCTCTAAGTGAGGTATCCTTGGTTTGTGCATAAATTGACTTAGCACACTAACTCCATATGCAATATCTATCCTTGTTAAGGTAGCATAGTTCAAGCTACCCACCATACTTTGATAACCTGTAATGTCCTTGACTTCATCACCTTCATGGGCACTTAGCTTTAGGTTTACTTCCATTGGAGTGCTTGCTACTTTAGCATCCTGCAAGTGAAACTTCTTCAACATGTCTTGTATATATTTTTTCTAAGTGATGTATATCCCTGAATTAGTGTAGACTAATTCAAGTCCCAAAAAATATTTCAATAGACCAAGATCATTGATCTTGAACTCCTTCATCATTTGACTTTTGATATATCTGATTCCATTGACATTATTACATGTAATGATGATATCATCAACATAAACACAAAGGTATATTACCTCTGAATTACTTCTCTTAATGAACAGAGAAGTATCTGCCTTGCTCATGACAAATCCTTGGTCTTGGAGGTATGTAGTTAACCTGTAATTCCATGCCCTAGGTGTCTGCTTCAATCCATATAAAGCCTTTTTTAATTTGCAAACATATGTTACCAACACTCTAATGGTTGGCATCTTGGCCAGAGGTGAGAATGTCTCCTCATAGTCAATACCTTGGGTTTGTGCAAAACCCTTGGCTACCAATCTGGCTTTGTACCTATTGATTGTGCCATCAAAATTTCTTTTAAGCTTATAGATCCATCTGGATCCTATTACCTTCATTGAGTCCTTCTTAGGTACTAACTCCCATGTGTCACTCTCTTTGAGAGCATCAATCTCCTCATCCATAGCTTCTTTCCATTGTGATTTGGTTATTGCTTCTTCATATGATCCTGGTTCTTCATTTGACAAATCTTTGGCAAGATAAACAGAATGTTTAGTAACAAGAGATGTATCATACCCATATCTGATAGGTTTCTTGCTTTCTCTTTGTGATCTTCTCAATGGTTGAGTTGAGGATTTAGGTATGTCTTCAAGCTTCTTCGCATCCTAAGTCAATGTAGAATAGGTGGTCATCATTTGTACCTGACTTTGAAGTCATGTTCATGATAAGAAGAGAGTCATCCTGATCCTCTATGTAGTTGTTGTAATCCTTCCTGGATTTGAATCCTCCTTGGTAGTTGCCATTGTAATTATTGTTGTAGTTGTTGTTGTAATTATTGTTGTAGCCTTGGTGATGGTTGAATCTACCTCTTGACTGTGAGTAGCCACCTCTTTGGTATCCTCTTCCTCTCAGATTCTTGTAATTCCTGAAACACTCATCTACAGTATGATTTGATAAACCACAAATGTTGCATGGTGAGGAGTTATAAGATCTCCCCCTACCTTGCTTACCTCCTCTACCCCTTCCTCTTGAAGATCTACCTCTCCCTACATAGTTGGCTTGAGAGGTTGAACCTTCATCTTCCACCTTCTTGCTCTTGCCTTTATCTTTTGACTTCTTATCAGTGTATAGGGCAGAAGAGTTATTACCTTTGGATGTGTCTCCATTTTTGTTGAGCTTTGCTTCATGAGTAAAGAATTGTCCCATGAGAGTTGTAAGATCTAGAGTGTGCATGTCCATGTTGAGATCCATGGCAGTGGTGAAGCTTTCCCATTTGTCATCAGCCTTGATCCCATTGATCACTTGCCTTACAATATGTTCTTCTTCAATCTCTTTTCCTATGCTTGCTAACTGATCTGCTACATCTTTAATCTTGGTCACAAATTCTGAAACAGCTTGCTTAGGTTGCTTCCTTAGTGTTGTGAATTCAATCCACAACTGATTTTTCCTAGCCCTTGTGTTGGAGGAAAAATATGATGACAAGGTTTCCAAAGTCTCTTGGGATGTCTTACAATTTCTAATATGTGGCAAAAGAAAATCAGATATAGAGTTGAGTAAGTAAGACCTTGTCAATGCATCCTTAGCACACCATGTGTTGAGCTTTTAATGTTCTTCCTTGGTTGGCAATCCTCTTGCTTTGAATGAGGGCAATTCCTCATCTCCTGAGATGTAACCATAGAGACTCCTTCCTTGTAAGTAGGTCTTCATCCTTTGAGACCATGCTTGATAGTTGTTCCTGTCCAATTTGTCAATAAATGAAGGAAAACCATCTCCCATTTTACCTTAGTTTGCTCTGATACCACTGTTGGGAAAGATGGATGGATACTCCAAGAGACTGAGTAGGTACTGCTAAACCTTCTTTGTACCAGCCCTCTTTTGCTTTAGAGTTGATAACTAGACCTCCTTAGCTTTCCAATGACACCATAAAATGTCCTATGTCCTTTGGAAATGATGTGTGCAATGTTTGAATCAAAACAGATAACTTTGGAAGTCACAAACTCAAGAAAACCTTCTATTTATGGCATGACACCTACTGAGTATTTTGCTTAGTATGACCAGTACAGTAGGAATTGGAAAAATTCCTTTTAGGGGTATCTAAGTACTTATTAAAACCTATTCCAAGTGGAATGATGTAAAATGATAAACTATGCTAAGAGAAATCAATTTAGCAAGTTAAGCTATACCCCCGACTTTTTAGGACTATAGTAGAAAATGACCAGAGTTCACCTCGATGCATATTTCTCCAAAATGGCTGAATAGAATGTCTTCAAATTTTAATATCACGTAGATTACTTTAAGCTGAATCCAATAAGCCTTGAATCACTGAAGTTGGTGAAGAATTGACCGAGCTATGCCCTTGACAAGTTGATAGACTTTTGAGTAGACTAACAGAGAACTCAGAGATGGACAATATGAATGTATGTACTAATGAACATTTGTATACAACTCCATTTGCATGAACATCAATGCTAAATGGTGTAGAGAGGTGTGGGCTTGAGTGTAGACCTCACACACACTCAGAAATCAGTAATGCTAGGCTCGAGAGTGCTCACTCTTCTTCGCGACTTTTCATGTCCATTTTTTATAAGGAATGAGTGAAAGTTTGAATTCAAATTCAAACTTTTGGCTCCCTATGATCAAGCTCCTAAATGCTAGGAGATATTCTTTCAATCATACAACTAATTTTTCCACGAATCCTTTTGGTAGGTGATTACAAGAGATTCTAAGTCAAATTGACTTTTACAATGAGGTAAAGTGGTAATTAACCACTAGCATATGTTTCTATGCTTCTTCATGTATGTATAGACTTCAATGCATCCTTTGAGCCAAATGTGTAGGCTTGCAATTTACACCAACATGCAACATGCTTCAAAAGGTGTTCCGTGATTGGAAGCGGATAACTATCTCTGATAGTATCGGCATTAACTTTTCTAAGGTTAATACACACTTGCAACTTTCCATTCTTCTTGGGCACCACTACAATGGGGGACACCCATTCAGTATGCTAAATCTCATAGATAAATCCAGCTTCAATTAGCCTATCAATTTCTTCTTTTATCTTGGCTGCATAAGTGTCATTATATGTGTAGGGCTTCTGTTTGGTGGGCTTGGCATCAGCAGTCATGGGGATCGTATGAGAGCATATTCTTGGATCTACCCCCTTCAAGTCTCTATAGTGCCATGCAAACACATCCCTATATTCCCTTAATAGAGCTACGAGCTCCATTTCTTCTCTTCCACTTAGGTCATCTCCTATATATGTGCATCTCTCTTCGTTCTCTTCAATGGTCACTACAATTTTCTTGGTCTTTTCTTTATTATCATATGATTCTCCTATGATGGCCTCTCTCTTAGGCATTCGTACCAAAATTTTGCGGTCGTCAACTTCATATTTCTTGAAGTTTTTAGGTACTTCAAACAATGATTCCTCCTCTTCTCGTTTCACCGCTTTTCTTTTCTTTTTCTTTTGACTGCTCTCACTTCCATCCTTTGAATTTACCATTTTAATACTTGTGAGAGGTTCTTCTTCTTTCTGGGTGAATACTCCTATATCTTCTAGATAGTGCTGCTCTGAGTTAAAGAAACTATCCATCACAATGGACTCTATATCATCGTCGTTCTCTTCTTCTTCTATGACATCACTAGGGTCACATTCTTCTAGCAAGGGCTGACACATGAACACCGAAATATCATAACCCTCTTCATCACAATGAGGTGTCCATTGTTCTTCATTGACAACAATGTCCATGGTGGCTAAGATTTCTGGCCAGCCATGAGGCTCAAATTCCTCATCTGGAAAGATCATTGGTGTGTAGGTTGGGTCTCTAATTGGTCTATCTCCTAGCAAAGTTCCTTCTTCTCTTGCCTTTAAACATTTTTCCTCGTCCTCTACGACCTTGCACATCCACAAATGAGTATCTTCATGTAGCCATGATGGATCAGGTGAACTTTCAAAATGCACAAAGATGGAATCTTCTTTTGCCTTGTGGATAGGATTCCACTGTAGGGGTGGTACATCTCGGAAGGAGTAATCCTTCAAATTGAACTTGGTGGTGACCCCTAAGTGGTGTAAGTACAAGGAGTTGGTTCCCCAATCCTGTACTATTTGCAATTGTTGTAGGAAGGGTCTTCCTAAGATCATCTCATAGACATTATTTTTCTCAAAGTCACAAATAGCAAATGTGTGTTCAAACTCTACACCACATGTGGTTAGAGTTATCCCTTCTAGCAATCCTAGAGGTCTTTCAAAATGACCGTCAGCCATTTGAAGCTTCATTCTAGTTGGTCTTAATGTGGGTTGTCCCCATTGCTTCTACAAGGAGGTGGTTGCAATAGCAACACCAACACTTGAATCTATGATTGCTTTGGTTGTGTAACCTTGGTAGGTGATTGGAAGATAAGTATAACCTTCTTCACCCTCACACATGTCTCCTATTTTATCGAGAGGTACCTCTGGAACTTTTTGCTTAGAGTTTGTTTTTGGCATATTGGAATCAAGTTCTGGGACCTGATCCTTCACATGGCTCCATAGCTCGGGTTTTACTTTGAGCAGCTCTTCTATAGTGAGAGGACATTGAACCTTAGTGTTCTTCATGACATCAGTGTTCCTTGGGACCACTGAGTCTTCATGTCTGACCAATATTGTGGGAGCTCTGATCTGAAGAGATTCAGATTCCCAAGGGCCTGGAAATTGAGACAATTCTTCTAAGGTATTAGATTCAAAATCTATCCTTTCTTCTTCTTGTTGCTTGACTTGATCTCCGTAAATGGATGGAATGTCTTGGGGAAATTGATCATGAAGATCATCAATCTCAGGAATAGGAGGGGAATTACCCTTCTCCTTGGCCCATTTCTCTTCTTGTATTTCCCGCAAGAGCTCTTGAGAGTACTGTTGAATTGAAGGAGGTATTCCAACATCCGTGGAATTAGGAACATAAGCTCCCATTGGTGGTGAGCTTCCTCTTTCAATAACTTGTTGAGCCTGCGGAGGTAAAGAAACTTGTGGTTTGTTTACCAATTGCTCTAATCTTTCTAGTACGCCCTCGAAATGCAAATCCAGTTTAACAGAGTTTGTCTGATTGAACTTTTGACTAGTCTCGAGTATGGCTTGAGGTTGTTCTACCATTTTCATGCACATTTTCATCTGTTCAATCTCTAAATCCGCTCTAGGGTAACTCTTTTCTAGGTTTGCAGCTGTTGGCCCTTCTTGAAGTCGAGCCTGGTAGGCTTTGAACATCATGTCCAAGCCTTCTAGGGTTGGATCTGCAAGAACAGGCCCTGGTTGCGGTCTATTTACAATGGGTGGTGGGGTGGGATGAGGTGGAGTAGATGGAGTTTCGGCATGTGAGGGGTTTTGAGATGCAATGTCTTCTATCTTTGTTTTTGCATCTTTCAAGCTTTCTTCGAGTACCGATAACTTTTTATTCCACTTGCAATTGGCCTTCTCTCTAGTATCGTTCCATGTTCTTGTTTTCCTCTTACTAGGTTCTCCCGATTCGCTCGACTCCGATTGTTCTGCTGGTTTATCCTATTTTAAGGCTTGTGCTCTAGTGATAGCTTGTATAGGAGCCACATTACTACTACTTGAACTTGAATCTGCCAATAAGCCTACCACATTAATGGGTGTAATCTTGGGTGCACTTGAGGCGCTTCTTGGACAATCTCTAGGGAGATGGTCTTTGCCACAATCAGGACAAAAAGCGTGTATTGTGATAGCCTGTCCTTGACTCGGAGATGGTGGGTGGGGACAATCACGAAGGAAATGGTCTCCCTGACATCTGAAACATGGTCCTCTAGGGGCTTGTGGTCTTACTTGTCTCAATTGGGGCCTAGGGTTAGCATTTGTGTACATGACATTGGAGTATTCTGGCTCCCAATTTTGCTCCATAGGTCGTGCCTCATATTGATACGAGTAAATCTCACTATGCTCAGGCGACTCAGTGTAATAAGCATGTGGACTACCTTCACGGGAGTAGTCTAAACTATGAGCATGAGAGTCATTATCTGGTATCAATGGGGTTGGTGGCACCAATGCTCTATTCGGATTTTCCTCTCCCACAGCATACTTGACTGGAATCATGTTGGCAAGAGCTGGTGGTTGGTTTCCCAAGACTGGTTGTGGCCTATATTGTGTTTGATATTGCTGTTGTGGTCGATAATATGGCTATTGGTATTGGTTCTGATACCTACCTTGTTGGTAAGGTTGTTGATAGGTTTGTCTAACATCCTGCCTATTGTAGGGACAATCTTAAGCCGTGTGGTTTGTGTATTTTCTCTCAATAGTGCAATATGGAGCCTTCCTTTCTCTAATGTTTTGGTTTTGTATTGGGCATACGTTAGCCATGTGGTCCCCTCCGCAGGTATGACATCGGTTCAATGAGGTGACTCTTTGTGCTTGTCTATTTTGGACTCCCAATTTCTTGGCAACTTGCTCACCTATCTCATCTATTTCTGTGGAGATTTTTGAAGTATGACTAGTAGAACTATCAGAATCCTTATAGAGTTTGGACAATTCTAACTCCTCACCCAAGTTATCTTCTATGTCAATGCACATCCGCACACACTCGTCTATGGATCTAGGCTCTTTCAAGTACACATATGATGTTAACTTTGTGCTCAGTAAGCCATCTAAGAACAAAGCCACTTGTTTGGCTGGTGTGGGTAACTCTAGAGCACGGCATCTTTTTAGGTACTGTCTGAACCTTCTACCTACTAGTCGCACTGTTTCTTGGGGTGTCTGCTTGAAACTGTGAATCAAAGACGATGTGTTATGCCTGATACCACTCTTGGAAAATTCTACAATGAATTCGTCTAGTAGCTGACCTATATCGCGATAGTTGCGACTACTCAGTGGTTGAAACCAAGCTAAGACAGTGCCCTTAAGAGTCAAACCAAATGCCTCGTATTGGGTGAACAAATCCTCAACCTGTTCAGCTCTTAACACTTGTTTGAACTCAGCCACATGATCATAAGGATCTCATGTCCCGTCAAAATAATTCTTCATTGCCTTGATCACTTGAGTGGGTCTAAGGGTTCTTCGGTGCTCTCCTGGTCTAGGCAATGGAAAATCATGCTTATCTCTTTGTTGTCTATGTGCTTGATGTCTCTCTCTTTCGTGTCTTTCATTTCCAAATCCTGATCTATTTATGCCCACAGTGTGTGCAAAACTTACCTCAGGTCTCTCTCTATTTCTTTCTCTCTAGGATTCATGAGCTTTGGATGATCCTACTCCTTGGAGGCCATGGGACACATTGAATCTTGGTGGAGGGAAAATCAATTCACTCTTCCAAGTATATGCATGTCTATCATGTTTTGTCACCAAGAACATTTTCTCTGATGTGTTATCTAGGTAGACAACTTTGCCTGGTATCTCTGGATCCTTGAACTCGTAGATGATGACTATGCCCAATTGGCTAGGTTGATCTAGCTTGAATCTCCAAAAGGCTTCCTCTGTTTCTCTATTCAAGAATAGTTCTATGCTTTTGTTGTCTTGAGGGATCGAGTCTGGAGTGATCACTCTAGTCAAAATTGACTTACTTCTAGGAGTCTGGGGTCCTTGTCCTACATTTCCTTGTTCTAGGTCTCCTATTTCGTTCTCAGGAATGACATTTCCAAACTCATCAGTCCTATCTGGTAGGTTGGTGACCACATATATGGTTCCTTCCTTATCAATGTATGAATCCTCTTCGAACTTGACCGCCGGGTGTTCAAGTCCAAAGGGTTGATCTGGATTTTTGAGTTGGATCACTGATTGCCTCAGGCCATCCTCATAGATGCGAGCACCTAATCGGTTGGTCCGAATATATTCCAATTGTGTCTTGTAGGGACCTTCTAGTGTTTGTAGATGGACAGTTCCTGAGCCACCTGTAGGTTTCCCCATGCTAAAAGACATTTCTGAGTCACTTGTGTCAGAGTTCAATACGTAAGGACAACCACTTAGTTGTTGTGCCTAAGACTTAGCTGTATGGTTGACACTGGACTGAGAAGATCTAATGCTTTGTCTATCCTTGCCTAGGTGTCTACCAGATCTCACGTTCATAAGCTTTGGTTAAGAGTCCAAAATTTTCCCTTGGGATGGTTCAAAATTCTTTGGAGTCCCCTTGGGTTCCAGGTCCCACCTGAAGGTCAACTTCAAATTATCCTATCTGAAAATCAAAAAATGGACTTTGGATGAAAAATTTATGTCAAATCAAGCTCCTGGGGGTCAAAACAGGCAAACAGGCACTTGTGGAAAAATCATGATTTTGTAAGAGAATTGTGATTTTGTGAAATCAAGAGAATCGCGATCCTGTGAAACTAAGAGAATCGCGATGCTATGAAATCAGAGAATCGCGATCCTGTGAAACCAAGAGAATCGCGATCCTGTGAAACCAAGAGAATCGCGATGCTGTGAACCACTCATCTATGGATGTGTAAAGTAGCCAAACAAGAGGAAGAACGGTTAGAAGCTAGGATCTTAGGTTCAAAACAACATCCACGAACTCTTCAAGACCCAACTTACGCACATGTAGTATTTCGAGACGAGGAATTTGAGCCTCGCGGTTGGGCATAAATTTTAGCAACAATGGATGTAGCCATCAATGATAAAATGGACACCCCACTATGACGAGGATGGCTATAACATATCAATCTTTACAATAGAGCCAATCATGTGTGATTTCCTTATTCAAAAATGCAAACTTAACACTGATGCATTTGAGGATGCAAGGGACTTCGATCTAGAGTCAATTATTATGGATCCACCCTTTGCATCAGATGAAGAATAATTCTATCAAGTAGAAACTCACCCTCAGAGACACGAAGAAATTATGAATGATGTGAGGTTATCCACACACGTTACTGTCAAAAGTGAAGGTAAGAAAAGAAAGAAGAAAGAAACCATGTCGAAAGAAGAAGAACAACCACTCATGGAAGTACCGGAAAACTTCAAGAAGTATGAAATAGAAGATAGAAGAATCATGGTAAGAAGGCCTAAAAGAAAAGCTGACGTTGGAGAAGTATATGATAACCTAGAGGAAACCAAGAAAATCATAGTAGCCATAGAAGGAGACGAAGAAAAATGTACATATATTGGGCATGATTTGACGAATGAAGAAGAAGAAGAATTAGTTGCCCTATTGCGTGAATATAGCGATGTGTTTGCTTGGAGTTACAAAGATTTGAAAGGAGTAGACCCGGATATATGCTCCCATAGAATTCCTATGACTTGGAAAGCAAAACCTACGAAACAGAAACCATACACGTACAATGATAACTATGCGGCTAAAATTAAAGAAGAAATAGAACCTTTGATAGAAGCAGGATTCATTTACAAAATTGAGCATACCAAATGGGTATCCCCCATTGTGGTAGTGCCCAAGAAGAATGGAAAATTGTGTGTGTGTATTAACCTTAAAAAAGTTAATGCCGCCATGATTAGAGACAATTATCCTCTTCCTTTCATGGAACACTTATTGGAAAGAGTTGCGGGCAAGGAAGTTCACAGCTTTCTTGATGGGTTCTTAGGCTATAATCAAGTAGCCATTGCTCCAAAAGATCAACACAAGACGGCTTTTGCTACAGAATGGGGCATATTTGCATTTCGTGTGATGCCATTTGGCTTAACAAATGCACCCACCACTTTCGAGCGAATCATGTGTCACGTTTTCAAGGAATTCTTATGTAAGAATTTGGAAGTTTATGTTGGTGATTTATGTGCTCATTTGAATATGGGGCAGAATCATATCCCATAATTAAGGCAAGTGTTTGACAAATGCCGAGAATATCAAGTTTGTCTGAACCGAGAAAAGTGCGTTTTCATGGTGAGACAAGGCAAAATTCTAGGACACATTGTGTCAAAAAATGGAATCTCTACGGATTAAGAAAAAGTGAAAGTAATTGCAGACTTACCTAAACCAAAAAATGTAAAAGAGGTACAACATTTATGGGACATTGTGGTTATTATAGATGATTCATACACATGTATGCAATCATAGCCAAGCCTCTGTATTCTCTTTTAACCAAGTTTGAATGGACAGATGAATGTGAGAATTCATTCAATGAACTTAAATGACGTTTGTGATCAGCACCTATATTAACAACCTTGGATTGGAGTAAGCCATTCCATGTACACGTGGATGCATCCAATTATGCCATAGGATGTGTGTTAGCACAACCCACAAATAAAGGAAATATAGATCTCCCCATAGCTTACACAAGCAGACAATTGAACGCAGCAGAAAGAAATTACACCACTATGGAACGAGAAGGATTAGGAATGATCTATGCTCTAAAGAAATTCAGGCATTATTTGTTGGCAAATAAGTTCAAATTCTTCACAGATCATCAAGTGTTATTGTACTTAGTCAATAAGCCTTGTAACACAGGACCACTGATACATTGGTTTCTATTACTCATGGAGTACGACTTTGAAGTAGTAGTCAAGAAAGGAAAGACACATCTTAGAGCTGAACACCTCTCAAGATTAACCACAGGAGAAGCTGCTCGAGGAATAACAGATGAATTACCCGACGCATATTTGTTTAACCTAGAGATAGTACCAGAATGGGGTAAGCCTATTGTTCCTATTCTCACATATGGACCCAAGAATCGATCAAGGAAGGAGAGATCAGCAAGTCTTAGAGATATCAAATCATAGCAGGAAGTATATATAAACATGATAATCAAAAGATTCTTGCTTGCTGTGTAGATGAATCAGAACATGCAAATTGGTTGCAATTAGCACACGTAGGTGCACTAAAGCAACTTCATTCAAAATATCGTACATTGCAGACTCTGCATAGATTAGGAGTATATTGGCCTTCTATAGAAGCAGACATCTACAAGCTGTGTAAAGAATGCCCTGTTTGTTGTGAAAGACCACCAGTAGAACATGCTACATTATAGCACGGGTCTCTCACACCAAAATGGAGTGAACCTTTAGTGACATACTTGAGGACGAACACATTCCCTCAAGGAATGACCTTAGCACGACAATGAAGTCTAGAGCAGGAATCTCAAGACTACTCACTTATTGGCAACAATTTATACAAACGAGGACGAGATGGATACCTAAGACAATGTGTTCATGAAAGAGATTATTTGAGCGTACTAGAGACTGCACACCAAGGTGTTGCAGGAGGTCATTTTGGCCCCGATAGGATAATCAAAGCCATACTGTTTGCAAGATTATGGTGGCCCACTCTTCACATGGATGCACATACCTATGTTAAGAGATGTGATGTGTGGCAGAGAACTCAATTTCCTACTCACAAAGATGAAATGCCATTGAAACCCATGATGGGAGGACGTGCATTTTCTAAGTGGGGTATAGACTTTGTAGGACCCATTAACCCCCCTGTAAAAGGTACACATTCCGAATACATTATTGTTGCCACTGATTATCTTACCAAATCAAAGCCACAAAAAAGAATGATGCACACATGAATGCAAAATTCTTATTTGAAAATGTCTTTACAAGATATGGATTGCCTATAGAGTTAGTGAGTGATCGAGGAACTCACTTTCTAAACCAAGTCATTGAATATTTGTTACAAGATTTTATGGTGATTCACAAGAAATCCGCACCATATCATCCTCAGGTCAATGGTCAAGCAGAAAGCACTAATAAGATCCTTTGTAATGTACTAACGAAACTCCTGAACAACAAACGTTCAGATTGGGACAAACAGTTACATCATGCTATTTGGGCATATCGAGTGGCCTACAAGACCATACTCAATGCAACTCCCTTTCAGATGGTTTTTGGTCAAAATGTTGTGCTTCCTTTGGACTTCTTGATACCGACCCTTAAGGTTGCACAAGAACATCAGTGGACCGGCCATGAATTATCAGCAAGAATAATGGACATGGAACGATTAGGAGAAACCAGGCTGAAAGCAACAGCAAGAATATACACAGCAAAGAAGCAACAAAAAGCCTATTTTGATGCACATGTGAAAGATAAAGGCTTAAAAGAAGGAGATTTAGTCCTAGTATATACGCTGAAACAACACACATAGAAGTTAGAAAAGTGAGGTTATGGACCCATGATCATTAATAGACTCTTGACAAGTGGAGCACTACAATTAGCCATCCTAGAAGGAGACATAATGCCTAATTACATTAGTGGATGTAGAGTCAAGTTTATCAGGAACCTCTTATTGAGGATATGCTTAGACGACTCACATTGGCAAAGAAGCGTAAGGAGGAAGAAAATAGAATACGAGTTGAAGCTCAGGCAGAAGCTATAGAACGCATTATGCACATGAAGTTAAGAAGACAAGGACTAGGGAGAGAACATTATAACCATCTGGAAACAACACCCAGATACCTATTGGAGATAGATGTCTACGGAAGCACACGAACAACACAAGGAAGAAGCTTGGAGCACAAACACACAATAATGAATGTATTACCACAGAATGTACAAAGATTAGTAGCCCATTAGGGCAATAGGCATATATACAAGCCGGGGGAAAAAACCTCCTAAAGAGGGAAAAAAGTGCCCCGGCGGTTCTAGAGTGTTCACACACATCACTACCTAAATATATCAACAAATCCCCCCTGGGAGTGATGCGGTGAACAAGTAGCTGGCACTCATGTATAAGGAAGTCCCAAGCTATGTGGAAGTCACTCCACAAAAGGAAGTAAGCCCAAAGCTTTGTGGAAAGCTTCAAACTTCTCCCTAGGTAGAGCCTTCGTGAAAAGGTCTGCAATGTTCTCCTGCGTGGGCACATATGCCAAGTTGATCTCCCCAGCAGAGAACCTCTCCTTGACATAGTGATAATGCACCTCAATGTGCTTAGTGTGAGCATGGAAGACAGGGTTCCTCGCAACTGCCAATGCGCTCTAACTGTCAATGAAGATGGTGGTGGCAGAAGACTAACCAACACCCAAATCAGCCATAAGGCATCTGAGCCACACACACTCAACATTAGCTATGAAAGCTGCCATATACTCAACCTCACAACTGGAAATGGCCATAGTAGGCTGCTTCTTGCTCAACCAAGATATACATGAGCTACCAAGCATGAAGCAAAAGCCACTAGTGGACACACGAGTGTCATAGCAACCAACCCAATCAGAGTCAGAAAAAGCATGCAAATCTGGCGGTAGTGATCCCCCCTTGGGATAAAACAAACCAAGTAGTCGAGTACCACCCAAGTAGCGAAAGATGCGCTTAACCACCTGCCAATGCTTGACTCCTAGGCAATGCATAAATCTGCTCATCTCTGAGATAACAAACTGAATATCTGGTCGAGAAACACATAAGTAAATCAAGCATCCAACAGCCTGCTGATAGAGAACAACACCAAATGCATCTCGAGCATCATGAAGACTCAATCGTAAACCTGTCTCCATAGGAGTGGCAATAGGCTTACAATCTTCAAGGCCAAAATGCTGCAATAATGTGTCAATATATTTCGTTTGACAAAAAGCCATTCCACCATCAACTTGCATAACCTGAATGCCCAAATAGTGATGCAAATGCCCCAAATCAGACATCTCAAATGAGGGATGCAAATCAGCCTTAAAATCAGCAATATGCTTCTCAATAGGACCAGTGAGCAGCATGTCATCAACATAGACAACATTGATCAGAAGCACATCATTAGCACGCTCAACATATAAAGTGCTTTCAGTTGGACTATTCTTAAAACCATGTGCAATCAGATAGGCATGTATCTTCCCATACCAAGCAGGTGGTGCTTGCTTTAAACCATATAATGCCTTCTTTAACCTGCACACCTGGTTTTCATGTCCTTTTTGCACAAAGCCACGGGGCTGGAAAACATACACTTCTTCATGCAAGTCACCATTCAGAAATGTTGTTTTAATGTCCAACTGATGTACATTCCAGCCATGATGGGCTGCAAGTGCACAAATGCTCCGAACAGTAGTCATACAGCATGTAGGTGCAAAGGTCTCATCAAAATCAATGCCTCTTTCCTGCACATAACCCTTTGCAACAAGCCTAGCCTTATACCTGTCAACTCTACCATCAGGTTTATGCTTCAACTTGTATACCCACTTAGTGCCAATGGCCTTCTTGCCAAGAGCCAAGTCACATAAAGAACAAGTACCATTCTTCATTATTGCATTATATTTAGATTGCATAGCACCCATCCAATTTTCTGAATTTTGTGCTTCATCAAATGAAACATGCTCATTCTCATCACAAAGACTAGATGGAGCCATCGCATAGCAATCTGATGCAAAAGAGGCACTATGAGAGCCTGAATGAGTATGATATGACAGAGGTGCATCTAATTTGCTATCACACAAAGTCTACACCAGCCATTTTAACATAGTTTTTGTCTGCTCAATATCAGCTCTCTCATCAACTAGTGCATCATGTAAATCTGCATCAGAAATGGAATGATCTGCATCATCACATGAAACCTGCAAAGGCTAAGAAGTTGCCTCATTAGGACCAACACTAGACTATCCACCTGTAAAAAGAGGCATCAAAGTATCATACATGTCTTTGGAGCTAATAGATGTCTGCTTAGTACATGAAAGCAATGGCTGAATAGCATCTTCCACAAAAACAACATCACGGCTAACCAGAATGCGTTTAGTCTATGGATGATACAAATGATAGCCTTTACTTTCAGGACTATACCCAACAAAAATACATTTTACTGCTTTATCATCCAATTTTATGTGATGTTCAGGCACTAATGCATATGCCAAACAACAAAAAACACGCAGATGAGCAACAGATGGCTTGCGATCATGCCAAGCCTCATATGGAGTGATAGACTGCAGTGATTTAGCGGGACACCTGTTAAGTACATATGCTGCACACATGACAGCCTCAAGCCAGAAACTATGTGGAGTCAAAACTGCAAACAGTAGTAAACGCCCATTCTTCTTCCTGCACAAGATTAGCAGACTCCGTTTTTGGTGTAGAGGCTTCTGCAACAACCATTCCAGCCTCTTTCTTCTTTGCCTCTTTTGCAACCATTTTTTGACAGTTCTTTATGATGTGATCATTCCCTTTACAATACTTACAAAACAATTTATGCTTTTTTGATTTTTTCTCATCTTTGTCTTGGTTCTTTGAATGTGCAGCATTTGCAGATTTTTGCTTACTAGTAGAAGAGCTCCATTTTCCTTTGCCCTTCTGACTAGCCAGGAAAGCTTGATCTGCAACACGCATAATGGACTTGTTCTACCTGGGATCATCTTCTTGTAACACAACAGAGACTAACTCCTCAAATGACAAGGCATTTGGGTTGCCTTTCATCATCAACTGAAGAGTAGAAGCAAAACTCTGCTATGAATCAGGAAGACCATTTGGAATGGTCTGCATAAGTGAGCTATCTGGTATAACCTCATCAGTAGAAATCAACTGTTCCTTCAAGTCTTTGATCTTTGTTAGGAAACTGTCCATAGAATCATCTTCATTCATGTGCTCACTCTCCAACTGTTTTTGGAGGTAAGCAACATGAGCCTCATTCCTAGCTTGGTACAATGTGGTAAGTGTATACCCTTAGCTGTTTTGCAAGAGCGAATGTGAGGAATAATGGCATGTTTGACAGACAAAGCTATCAATGCATATGCTTGGACATCTCTGCCATCCCAACAAATCAGCTCTGCAGTAGGTGCAACAGAAACAACAACACAAACAGGAATCTATGGAATATCATCTTCGACACCATCTTCATCAGCTCCAACACCTGTATTTGCAGTACCTGTAGTCAGAGGTGTAAGAGAACGTCTTTCAACACCCTGCACAATGTTCCACAATCCTTTTGCAACCAACACATGTATCACATCATATAAGCCCATAATAGGTAGTTGGTACCATCCAACTTATCCTCAACAGCCAACATACGGAATACATCACTGCTTTCAGCCATGGCCAGTGACTAAAATACCTTGATGCAAAGAATTGACTGTATCTCAAACAGTTGAATGGAACTGCCCAGACAAATTCTACTAGACCTGTAGTAGACTTTGAGATGCTCATAATGGTGAACACAAACTAGTATATACCTTTGGCACAAAAAGACAAAATAGCCTTCACAAGCGCTACGATAGTGCGTTTGGAGGCTGAAACAAGCTTAGATCGCGATTTCGGCACCACAGAATGAAGCTGCTGATCTTGAAAACACACTGAGTATGCTCACCAAAATGCGTGCGATTTTGAGACTGCAAACAGAGGAGTGTCAACAACGCCCTAGATGAAGCAACGACTTGCTCTGGTACCAATTATTGGAGATAGATGTCTATGGAAGCACACGAACAACACAAGAAAGAAGCTTGGAGCACAAACACACAATACTGAATGTATTACCAGAGAATGTACAAAGATGAGTAGCTCATTAGGGCAATAGGCGTATATACAAGCCGGGGGAAAAGAGCCTCCTAAAGAGGGAAAAAAGTGCCCCGGTGGTCCTAGAGTGTTCACACACATCACTACCTAAATATATCAACAATACCCCATGGCCATGTGTCAAGCAAAGTCAAGTACTCATCCTAGCATAGTGGATAGGAGACCATTCATTACAGTCAGGCTAGAGCACGACAATCCTTGCCAAGAGCTCAGGGCTTTAATTGACTCAAGTGCTATGACTAGTGCGATTAGATGGTCCCACTATAAGGACTCAGGAATAGAAATGTGGCCAATTGAGGCATACCTCATAGGGCTAGGAGGCATGGAAACCCCTTGCATGGGTGAGGTGGACCTTCCTATCCTCATACACGAGGTGACCATGACAGCGAAGCTACTAGTGTGCCATGATGAGGACCTGATAGAACCCCTAATCCTTGGCCAAGATTGGCTATACGATCACTCAGTGAACCTAAATCTTAGACAAGGCTCCTTGCAGATTGGAACCTTAGATCAGAAGCGAGTGATACTGCTTGGCTTCCCTAACAACACTCTGCCTGAGGTATGTAACCCTAGACCCTATGAAATGCATGCAACGGAGGACCGGACGATATTTGGCCAAATCCCTCAGTTAAGCATGCTCCCTCCAAAGTCAACCCATGAGATCTTGGCGATGGATCGTTGCTAGACAAAAGATTGTCAGGAGATTTTCCCTCAGTCTTCCAACAACGGACAAATGGGGAGCATTGTAGGAAAAATGGGGACAATTGGCAGTCAGGTGGGTTACATCAACGATCAAGTGGACTGCATCAGCAGCCACATGGGCAAAACACCTTGCAGTGCCCATCCTTCCACACTTACTGCAGACTGGCCTAGATTAAAGATAAAAAATGAAGCACTTCCTAATGGGCAGGTTTCGCAAGTGTTGGACCTCCCTTCTTTTCCGAAGTAGAGTGTCCATCCGACCTCTCAAACTTAACCACGAACGAGTCAACCACAACGAAGGAACCCAGATGAACGTCCACATGAGATGACACAAGGAGGAAAGCCGTATCAGCATCCCAAAGCAAGCAACACAAGACAAATATGGGTGCCAAAAGGACAGAAAGCATCGAGAGATTTCGACAAAGCAGATCATGACAAAAAGAAGTTATGGCAGAATCAGAGTCAGTATTTGATGTCTCCTCGACCTTCTTCTACGAGTATGAACAGTCGATAGATTTGGATCGCTAAGAAGTACCTTACAAATTGACCCACACCCATGCAGATATGGGTACCCAAACCTTTTATCATAGCTCAACACTCAAGCCATGTAATATATACCACTTAGAAATCTTTTCACCCCTTAATACCACCACATCCAATATCACCTTTTGCCAATGAGCACAAACATACCACCCGCTCAAAAACTCTTAGGAAGTGGATACCGAAACATATCTAGTTGTCTCCTCATAACAAGTTTCCTAACATTACTCCCATCTCGACTGAACACTACCCTTGTAATAAATTATCCACAATTGAACTTTGTACAAATCCACACACCGTGACCCAACATCACTTATATTAACAATCTCAACAAGCAATGTATGCATAATCTGAAGCATTTAGGTGTCCAGAGACCTGCATTAGTTTTGCATAAATCATTCCATAAACCACATCACAACACTCGGCTACACGAGTTACACATCGGTTATGGAAAGGGATTGCGGTCTCACTTTAATGGGATCATAATTAATTTCCATGCTAATGTGCTAATCTTTTGTACTAGATCTTCTCCACATTTGCATCTTTCATCATGCACATAGAAGAAGGACCATCTGAAGCTGGCCCCAGTATACTAATGACCAATATTGGTGAATTACTAGCTGAACCGCATCCCACGACTCAACCACCAGAATTTCAAGGCTTCCAAGGATCTATGCCGATCGATGACCCTCCTAGGGGATATACTGAAAAGGTTCATCGCAACTCTCATTGGTTCCAAGGTTTAGAAGGCCCATTGGCAAATGCAGATTTCATTTTTGAGGCCAATTTGACTTTTGATACCCGTATGTGGGACAAGTACCAATTTTTCTCAAGAGATTTTGAAGCATTACAGAACACACCTGAGCTATCTAAGCCATTAAGGATTTGTATCCAATATTTCGCATTCCCAACTGAGGACCGATTCACCATGCCCCACAAACGCATTTGGTTTGGATTGTATTTGGCATGCATTGGACCGCAAACAGTTGATCTAGCAAGCTGGATCATTGATCAGCTGTATTTAGCACAACACAGATGGGAGAGAAAGAAGGTTATCGATGGATGTTGCGCTCTCACGAGAATTATTTACATGTGTTTGGCATATGACTTACTGATAGAGTGTGCAATGACAAGTGAAGAAGTGAAGGTGTTCAAAGGGACTGCCAAGAAAGCTAGAAAGTCTAGCAAGGGATGAGCAGGCAAGTGCATGCATGGCTCTATCCCGTGCCTACAAGTTCCAGAGTCCCCATCCCCTCGACCATCTCTAGAACAGTCATCGACGGAAGCCCCTGCAAACGTACAACCCATCCACATATGCCTATCAAGACCAGTGATTACAGAAGGCACTACGAGTGTAGTTATTGCTCAGGCTACCACCGTCTAGGAACCTCCCACCACTACAACAGGCATTCCCACCTCTATTGGTGCGGAAGCATTTTCTTTTCCAATACCCAACCTAGAAGCAAAACCACTGAATACAACTTTTGATTTTGAGATGCCGGATGCCTTTTCAAATGAATTTCAGTTTTCAGAAGGACAGTTTTTCTCTCCAGAATATGAATGACCAAGCTACCCTACCACACCGCCTGATCAACAACAAGGACAAGTAGTATCCAGCTCAGAAGAAGAAAGAACAGAGATAGATGATGACGATAGAGATGATGAAGCTAATCAAGCAAGCCAAGAATCTCAAGAGCATGAATAGACTCATGAGCAAGAACAACATACTGACACCCAAGATGACACAAGCACTTACGAAGATGAGAAATATGAAGCAGCGGCCTATAGCTTGGCGATCAAGAAGTTATATCGCACCATGGAAAAAGTTTGGGCACAAAAAAAGCTATCTGAGGAAGAGAGGCAAGCGCTCATAGAACAAGAACTCGTCATAGGAGGCTTTGAACAAGTGTACATCAAAGGCTTCAGGGAACTTGTTAAATCAGTGGGCATAAATGAAGCATTAAGATATTTGTAGAGAAAGCTATTACCGTAGTTTGACCCGCGTTGTCGGAGAAGGGGTGTGAAGGGAGGCAGACGTTCATCTAAAAGATTTATGCTATCCTAACCAAGTGACTGCACGAAGGGTGCTTGTCTATATGCTTTGGGTCTTGGATTGAATTCTCAGTTTATGAATGATAAAAGCTAAAGGTTTCTAATCTATTTAAGTATAATCTAAAAACTAAAATTCAAAAAAGAACTCTATGGGCCATAAGGAAGTATGTTCCTATATCTAGCTACAACTTCTAAATAAGAAGGCAAAACTAATTCCTCACTAGTTATTTTATCTTTAACTATATCAACTACTTCGTTTTCAATTTGATTTGAATTAGTATTTCTTATTAAATTAGGTGGAAATAGATCTTCTTTGTTATCAGGTTCTGGTAAGACTATAGATAGTAAAGGTAAAACCCTAGAAATATAATGATCGTGTTCTAATGTATGTAAAGTTTCCTCAACTATTTTATCTTTAATTATTTCTATTTCTTTATTTCCGTTATTAAACATGCTATCAATAGCAGATGGAAGAAGTGTTCCTATAATAAATTTATCTAATTCTTTGCTATTAGTATCAGAACTACTTGTAGACACTAATTCAGAACTGCTTGTAGACCCTAAATCCTTAGACATATGAAATCGAAATGTAAAGAACTTAATTGAATTGCAGAGTAAAAGTATAAAGATCTCTAAGATCAATTTTTAAGCCTATACAAAACCTTATGATAAGTTCTAATACAATTTCTTGAGAATAATCCTATACAAATTTTATATTTCTAAATGATCATAAATTGCTTCAAGCTCATAATGTTGCAATCTCATAAACTCGTAAGAATGACAATAGAGAAAAAAAAAACCTAAGTATGCATTTAATAAATATAAAACACTCATTTAATAATTTATCATTCAATACTTAACATAATTCTAAACTTATGCTATTACATACATACATAGACTTCTAACTTCCTAACATACATGCATATGTATTCGTGCATCCCATGCATACACATGTATACATGCAAACTTACAATCATGCATACAACACTCATGCATTCATGCACTTACAAATACACGCATAAATGCAATTTTACTTCACATACTCATGTATTCACTTATCATATGTACATGTACTATCTTTAATATATACATGCATTGTTACATGCATACATTTTACATGCATAAATCTTTCATTAGTTATACATGTTTATGCACTTTCACGCTTTTGTCTTATATTGATTACGAATATGCATTCATGCATATTTCATGCGCATGCATACATGCAAACATACTTAATCATATTATGTCATTCATGCTCACTCACCATATTCATGCATGTATATATTAACTTGCATACATTCAAACATGCATACTTACTCTCTCATATGCATACACTCATGCACATGTGCATAACGATATAGATTTCAACATCCCATCTAATCTCTATAATCATTCATATAGATGTCAGAGATATGAATATACGCAAAAAAGTTCTCAATGATTACCAATGCAAACAATTTTCAATAGAAGTATGATCTTCCTTTGTAGAAATCCTAAGTGGCATCGTAGATCTTAGGACTTCTATTGTCACAACTATAGTATAGTTTATAACTGGCCATTCTAAGAGGAAAACCTGAAACCTTTCAAATCAAAAGGTTAAGTATTGATGTGCATACAACACTACAATATGCCTCTATGCATGCTGATGTTTTCAGATCAGACAATCCTGTCTAAAGGCAATAGAGGTTTCATTACTATTCTATATATTATCATAAACTATAATTTGAACCAATCAACTAAAGCATCCCATCGTTTCAAATCTAAAACGAGCATGTAATCGTTTGAATCAGAAAAATTTTCCAAAAGGGAGAATCAGCATAAATTACAACAAACCTCTCTTGTATTGATCTGCCCATGATGATAAATACTTTCGTAGAAAATCTAAAGCATCGATTCTATGATCATGCATACTAATTCAATGAATTATTGAACCTGGAGTATAAATTGAAGATTACTCTGAGAACTAGCTCTCTCTCTCTCTCTCTCTCTCTCTCTCTCTCTCTCTCTCTCTCTACTCTGCGCACTCTCCTTTTACTTCAGTGACAAATGCAGGCATGCACACATGACACATTATCAGACACACATGCAACTGAAGGTACACACAAGCACTTATATCTCACAACAAAGATAGTCAAAATTTCTAAATTCAGATACACATGTCATGTATTCATGCACAAGTAGACACATACCTAAATACACAGACATCTGCTCAGACACACTCACATAGATTTAAACAAAAAATGACACACTAAGTGATCAAGACCCTCAAATGCAATCAGCCATATAAGCATGCATGCAAATGCACATATAAATGCTCGCATGTACAGATAGATAACCAAATCTATGCTTAACACAAAAAGCAAGACAGGGATAGAAGTTTTACATATAGAAATGGTGTTCTTTTTGAAATATGTTGAGAAACATGGGAACTATCTCAGAAAATATATCTGAAGTCTGCAGTGGAAAGCAAGTAGAAGGAAGGTGTGCTAATAAATCATAACAAGGAAGCAAAAAAATCAATAAGTTATTTGCGCGCAATAGGATCGTAAATCCCTAGATAAGCTTTTGAGATGAACTTCATCAAATATTTATGTGGCTCTGGATCTAGATTTTTGTCAGTAAAATAAAATTCTCTCTTCCCAATAGCAGAAGCTTTCGTAACCATTCATGAACCTAGAATTAAGAACATCTGAGTGGGATTTCAGATCAATAGAAGGGATGGTATCACTATATTTAGCACTCGTGGATTTATCACAATGTGAAAATATATCACGTATTGGAGAGAAAGAAAACTTCATAGAATTTGATTAAGAAATTCATGAAACTTCGCTTTTTGTTTTATCTCACAATTCGGAAGACAGTAGCATGAAATAATTGGCTTGAAGCAAGGTGAATTGAATGGTTTCACAAGGCAAGAAAAGTGGTAGGTCAACAATGGATATTATGAAATCTCAAGCAAACTTAAAATTATGTTGCATGTACTCTAGGGAGGTGAGATCTTATGACCCTGTTCATAAAGTATGTGACCGTGAATGCCAAGGTGATAAATGCCCTGAAAAGAGCACACTCCTCTATCTCAGTTAACGGGCTGCCTATTTCCCTCACTATTTTTCTCTCCATGTTTTCGCCATTTCTTTCATATTCTATAGCTATCTCAACCAACGTCTAAAATCATTCTTTCTGTATACTCTGCAAACATTGATGAGGCATCATGCAGCAAAGCAATTCTCTACTACATGGAAGTGTCGCGTGAAACGAAAAAGTACGCATGGAGAGAAGCATCGAGAGTCTTCCATCTCTTAAACCGGTAGTATTGAGGAGCAAGAAGAAGCTGAAATGATAGAAGCTGAAATGATGGTAAGGGATGCCATCCAAAATTTTACATCATCAATTCCAGACCCCAAGGAGTACACAAAGCCCCCAGCCGACAGAATGGAAATCAGGATCTGCCATACATCCCTCATACCTGCGAACGAGTCCCTCACAACTCCATCCATGGATTTCCATCAACAAGTTAAAGCGCATGCATAAAAAAAAAAACAAAAAATGAAATCAATCTCTCTCCCCTTCGTCTATGCAATCAAACTTCATGTGATCACCTGCAGCTCCTCGAGATTTATCTTTCTCTGTTTATCTTTCTCTCTATCTCCTCTCTCTCTCTCTCTCTCTCGGCTCTTGAACCTCTCCACGCAGGTTTGTCTACACAAAAACAATCGAGGGCGGTCATTCATAAATGTTACTGGAGCATCAGAGGCTCTCTCTTTGAATCACACACATATACATAACATCGTCAAGAGAAGCAGAAACAAAATAGAGGGAACGTAAGCTCTGTCAAAGATTATCGAAGAGAGAGGGAACAGAGGGAGACAATATGGCACTATTGCCTCCACATACTCTCCTTTTCTCTCTTCTCTTTCTCTCTCTCTTCATGCCTGCATCTCTCTCTTGAGCTCATGGCTCGCTACAGCAAGGAGAACAACAAAAACAAAGCATAGAAAATACTCTCTCTCTCTCTCTACGCAAAAAAATATAACACACACACACACACTATATATATATATATATATATATATATATATATATATATATATATATATATATATATATATATATATATATATATATATTAAACATATGTTGCACTACGTTTTAGAAAACTATATGCATCTTACACGCGTACACACATTCTCAAAGCTTTTTTTTTAGAATACACAAGTTAACTATAGGTTCACACATGAATTACTACACGTATATAAAATACTATATTAGTTATAAATTGACTATAATTATATATACGATTTTAATTTTACTTATAATAATTTAATTACATTTTTTATTAAATACTTTTATTATATTTTATACTAGTTAATCACATATACTAAGCTAAATACACCCGTGAACATTTATTAATATATATTAATATAATATATATATATATTATAATTCAATCCATCATCTAATATTTCTCATGGAAAGTACATCTCTTACACTCACTTACATAAATACACATTTTTAAGCACAAATGAATCTTGTCTATAATATGAACATCAACTCACATGTTTACTTATGAGTATATATCTAATCATACCTATGTACATACATTCCCAAGAACCTTTAAAACATTTGTTGATTACTCTTATACATACAATAATCCTTGCAATATTATCCGATATCTTACACACAAGCATTTAAGAACATAAGGTAAATGTAAGGGTATCACATATAGAGCTTTTAAGGAATAGATATGATTCTGATAAGAGGTTATACATATACATATGGTTTAAATGAGAACTTAAATATCTCTTCCCCTGCTCTAAATATATGCTCAACTTCTTCAACCTGCATGTACCCAAGAGAAAGATTAATCAAATGCATAGAAAATATTTGAGAGATATATCAACTAATTGACTTTAAATCAAAATATTTTATTTTTCCATATGACAATTCAAGTGAGCAAATCCTTCCGACAGCGCAGAGTTCACATACTAACAAAACCTGGGCAATATATTCGTGTACCAAAGGACAGCCAGTCATCGCAACAAGCCAGGGAAGCACGTCTCATCCCTGAAGGCTCCTTGGCAAAAGAAACGATTGTCATTGACTCCCCGCCTCACACCTCTACTGTACAAACCACCATAGTTGTCGAAGTACCCACCACCCCAACCACTCCTCTTTCACCTCCCATCCCTCCAGTCTCTCCCATATTGTTGATATATTTAGGTAGTGATGTGTGTGAACACACTAGGACTGTCTGGACACTTTTTTCCCTCTTTAGGAGGTGTTTTTCCCTCGGCTTGTATATATGCCTATTGCCCTAATCAGCTACTTATCTTTGTACATTCTCTAGTAATACATTCAGTGTTGTGTGTTGTGCACCAAGCTTCTTCTTCTTCCTTGTGTTGTTCGCATGCTTCCACAAACGTCTAACTCCAACAATTGGTATCAGAGCAGGTCGTTGCTTCATCTACGGTGCCGTTGACACTCCTCCGTTTGGAGTCTCAGAATCGCACGAAATTTGGTGAGCATACTCAAGGTGTTTTAGAGATCAAAAAAACTTCGCTTTGTGGTGCTGAGATCGCGATCTGACCTCGTTTCGGCCTCTGAACGCACTATCACAGCACTTGTGCAGGCTATTTCATGTTTTTGTGCCAAAGGTTAATACCAGTTTCTATTCACCAGTATAAGCGTCTCGAAGTCTGCTACAGGTCTAGCAGAATTTGTCTAGGTAGTTCTGTTCAACTTTTTGAGATACAATCAATTTTCTGCATCAAGGTATTTTAGTCACCGGCCATGGCTGAAAGTAGTGATGTATTCCGTATGTTGGCTGTTGAGGATAAGTTGGATGGTACCAACTACCCATTATGGGCTTATATGATGCGACATGTATTGGTTGCAAAACGATTGTGGAACATTGTGCAGGGTGTTGAAAGACGTCCTGTTACACCTGTAACAACACGTACTGCAAATATAGGTGCTGGAGCTGATGAAGATGGTATCAAAGATGATATTGTGCAGATTCTTGTTCGTTCTATTGTTTCTGTTGCACCTAGTGTAGAGCAGATTTGTTGGGATGGTAGAGATTCCTAGGCACATGCATTGATAGCTTTGTCTGTCAAACATGCCATCATTCCTCATATTCACTCTTGCAGAACAGCTAAGGATGCTTGGCATACACTTACCACATTGTACCAAGCTAGGAATGAGGCTCGTGTTGCTTACCTCCGAAAATAGTTGGAGAGTGAGCACATGAATGAAGGTGATTCTATGGACTTTTTCCTAACAAAGATCAAAGACTTGAAGGAACAATTGATTTCTGTTGATGAGGTTATACCAGATAGCTCACTTGTGCTGACCATTTTAAATGGTCTTCCTAATTCATATCAGAGTTTTGCTTCTACTCTTCGGTTGATGATGAAAGGCAATCCAAATGCCTTGTCATTGAGGAGTTAGTCTCTGTTCTGTTGTAGGAAGATCAGTCTAGGCAGAACAGGTCCATTATGTGTGTTGCAGATCAAGCTTTCATGGCTAGTTAGAAGGGCAAAGGAAAATGGAGCTCTTCTACTAGTAAGTTGAAATCTGCAAATGCTTCGCATTCGAAGAACCAAGACAAAGATGAGAAAAAATCAGAAAAGCAGAAATTGTTTTATAAGTACTGTAAAGGGAATGATCATATCATAAAGAACTATCCAAAACTGGCTGCAAAAGGGGCAAAGAAGAAAGAGGCTTGAATGGTTGTTGCAGAAGCCTCTACACCAAAAACGGAGTTTGCTAATCATGTGCAGGAAGAAGAATGGGCATTTACTACTGTTTGCAGTTTTGACCCATTTTCTCATGAGCAGTGCATGTCTGCAGTAGACTCATATGTTTGGTACTTTGAGAGTGGGGCGACCAAACATATTACCTCGCAGCGCAGTTTCTTCTCTTCACTCGAGCCTGCCCCTACAGGGAATACTATTACATGTGCCAACAACTCCTCTTATCCTGCTATGGGAGTTGGTAAGATCATTTTGACTACTGCTGATGGTAGTTCTTTCACTTTGTTAGATGCTTTATTTGTGCCAGGGATCAAGAAGAACCTGCTATCACTTTCTGCATTAGCCAAGATTGGCTTCGTTGTGAAATTTGTTGATGAAAAGTGTACAGTTCATGATCTTTCAAATGGCGATGTGATTATTGCTTCTGGCATTTTATGTCGTGGGTTGTATAAGCTCATAGACTATGAAAGATCTGAAAATGATTTGGCATGTGCAGTAAATGATTCTCAGGCTATGTCAGATGCAAAGCTTTGGCATGCACGCTTTGGTCATCTAAATTTTGCGAGTTTTCTATGCCTGCAGAAATCTGAAATGGTGTCCTCTTTGCCCAAACTTGAGGCACCTGGAAACCATGTTTGTGAAGGCTATATTTTGGGCAAAATGCAGCGTTCCTCCTTTCCAAAAGATGGTTCAGTTCGGGCTACACAGAAATTGCAGCTTGTACATAGTGATGTCTCTGGTCCTATGCAGACACCCTCTTTTGAAAATTAGCTTTACTTCGTGACTTTCATTGATGATTTTTCCATGCATGCATGGGTGTATCCACTCAAAACAAAGTCTGAAGTGTTCATGTGCTTTAAACAATTTTTGGTTTTGGCTAAAAATCTGTCAGCATGTAAAATGGGCACCCTCCGTTCTGATGGAGGGGGGGAATATATGTCTTCTGATTTTAATGCATTTCTAGCTGAACGTGGGATAAAACACCAGTGTATAGTGCCGTATACACCTCAACAGACTGGAGTTGTTTAACGAAAGAACAGGTCACTCATGGAGATGGCGAGGTGCATGGTCAAAAGTCAGGCTTTACCACATAGTTTCTGGCTTGAGGCTGTCATGTGTGTAGCATATGTACTGAACAGGTGTCCCACTAAAGCACTACAATCTATCACTCCATATGAGGCTTGGCATGACTTCAAGCCATCTGTTGCTCACCTGCATGCTTTTGGTTGTTTGGCATATGCACTAGTGCCTCAACAACATTGCAGAAAATTGGATGATAAGGTAGTAAAATGTATTTTTGTTGGGTATAGTTCTGAAAGTAAAGGCTATCGTCTATATCATCCACAGACTAAACACATTCTAGTTAGCCGTGATGTTGTCTTTGTGGAAGATGTTATTCAGCCTTTGCTTTCATGCACTAAGGAGACATATGTTAGATCCAAAGACATGTATGATACTTTGATGCCTCTTTTTACAGGTGGACAGTCTAGTGCTGGTCCTAAGGAGGAAACTTCTCAACCTTTGCAGGTTTCATATGATGATGTAGATCATTCCATTTCTGATGCAGATTTACATGATGCACTTGTTGATGAGAGAGCTGATATTGAGCAGGAAAAAACTATGCCAAAATGGCTGGTGCGGACTTTGCGTGACAGCAAATTAGATGCACCTTTGTCATATCGTACTCGTTCAGGCTCTCATAGTACCTCCTTTGCATCAGATTGCTATGCTATGGTTGCGTCTAGTCTCTGTGATTAGAATGAGCCTATTTCTTTTGATGAAGCACAGAATTCAGAAAATTGGATGGCTGCTATGCAATCTGAATATGATGCTATAATGAAGAATGGTATATGGTCTTTATGTGACTTGCCTCCTGGCAAGAAGGCCAACGGCACTAAGTGGGTATACAAGCTAAAGTGTAAACCTGATGGTACAATTGATAGGTATAAGGCTAGGCTTGTTGCAAAGGGTTATGCGCAGGAAAGAGGCATTGATTTTGATGAGACCTTTGCACCTACATGCCTTTGGAGCATTTGTGCACTTGCAGCCCATCATGGTTGGAATGTACATCAGGTGGACATTAAAATAGCATTTCTGATTGGTCACTTGCATGAAGAAGTGTATGTTTTTCAGCCCCGTGGCTTTGTGTAGAAGGGGCATGAAAACCAGGTGTGGAGGTTAAAGAAGGTATTATATGGTTTCAAGCAAGCAACCACGTGCTTGGTATGAGAAGATACATGCCTATCTGGTTGCACATGGTTTTGAGAATAGTCCAACTGAAAGCACCTTATATGTTAAGCGTGCTAATGATGTGCTTCTGATCATTGTTATCTATGTTGACGACATGCTGCTCACTGGTCCTATTGAGAAGCATATTGCTGATTTCAAGGGTGATTTGCATGCCTCATTTGAGATGTCTGATTTGGGGCATTTGCATCACTATTCGGGCATTCAGTTTATGCAAGTTGATGGTGGAATGGCTTTTTGTCAAACGAGATATATTGACACATTATTGCAGCGTTTCGGCCTTGAAGACTGTAAGCCTATTGCCATTCCTATGGAGACAGGTTTACGATTGAGTCTTCATGATGCTAGAGATGCACTTGACTGTTCTCTATCAACAGGCTGTTGGATGCTTGATCTACTTATGCATTACTCGACCAGATATTCAGTTTGTTGTCTCACAGATGAGCAGGTTTATGCATTGCCCAGGAGTCACGCATTGGAAGGCGGTTAAGTGCATCTTTCGCTACTTGAGTGGTAGTTGGCTACTTGGGTTATTTTATCCCAAGGGGGGATCATTACCGCTAGATTTGCATACTTTTTCTGACTCAGATTGGGCTGGTTGCTATGACACTCGTGTGTTCACCAGTGGTTTTTGCTTCATGCTTGGTAGCTCATGTATATCTTGGTTGAGTAAGAAGTAGCCTATTGTGGCCACTTTTAGTTGTGAGGCTGAGTATAGGGCAGCTTTCACAGCAACTGTTGAGTGTGTGTGGCTCGGATGCCTTATGGCTGATTTGGGTGTTGGCAACTCTTTTGCCACCACCATCTTCACTGACAGTCAGAGCGCATCCGCAGTTGGGAGGAACCCTGTGTTCCATGCTCGCACTAAGCACATTGAGGTGCATTATCACTATGTCAGGGAGACGTTCCCTGCTGGGAGATTAGCTTGGCATATGTGCCCATGCAGGAGAACATTGCAGACCTTTTCACGAAGGCTCTGCCTAGGGAGAAGTTTGAAGCTTTCCGTAAAGCATTGGGCTTACTTCCTTTTGTGGAGTGATTTCCACATAGCTTGGTACTTCCTTATACATGAGTGCCAGCTCCTTGTTCACCGCATCACTCCCAGGGGGGATTTGTTGATATATTTAGGTAGTGATGTGTGTGAACACACTAGGACTGCCGGGGCACTTTTTTCCCTCTTTAGGAGGTTTTTTTCCCCCGGCTTGTATATACGCCTATTGCCCTAATGGGCTACTTATCTTTGTACATTCTCTAGTAATACATTCAGTATTCTGTGTTGTTCTCCTAGCTTCTTCTTCTTCCTTGTGCTATTCACGTGCTTCCGCAGATGTCTAACTCCAACATATCCATTATGGGCTTATATGATGTGACATGTGTTGGTTGCAAAAGGACTGTGGAACATTGTACAAGGTGTTAAAAAACGTCCTATCACACCTGCAACTATTACAACTGTAGGTACTGAAGCTGATGCAGAAAGTGTCGAAGATGCTGATATTCTGCATATTCCTCTTCATGTTGCGGTTTCTACTGCACCTACTACAGAGCAGATTCGTTGGGATGGCAGAGATGCCCAAGCACATCCATTGATAGCTTTCTCTGTCAAACGTGCATTATTCCTCATATTCTCTCTTGCACAATAGCTAAGGATGCTTGGGATACACTTACCACATTGTACCAAGCTAGGAATGAGGCTCATGTTGCTTACCTCCAAAAATAGTTGGAGAGTGAGCACATGAATGAAGGTGATACTATGGACAGTTTCCTAACAAAGATCAAAGACTTGAAGGAACAATTGATTTCTGCTAATGAGGTTATACTAGATAGCTCACTTGTGCAGACCGTTCTGAATGGTCTTCCTGATTCGTATCAGAGTTTTGCTTCTACTCTTCAGTTGATGATGAAAGGAAATCCAAATGCCTTTTCATTTGAGGAGTTATTCTCTGTTCTGTTGTAGGAAGATTAGTCCAGACAGAACAAGTCCATTATGCGTGTTGCAGATCAAGCTTTCCTGGCTAGTTAGAAGGGCAAAGGAAAATGGAGCTCTTCTACTAGTAAGTAGAAATCTGCAAATGCTGCACATTCGAAGAACCAAGACAAAGATGAAAAAAAGATCAAAAAAGCAAAAATTATTTGGTAAGTACTGTAAAGGGAATGATCATATCATAAAGAACTATCCAAAACTGGCTGCAAAAGAGGAAAAGAAGAAAGAGGCTGAAATGTTTGTTGCAAAAGCCTCTACACAAAAAACGGAGTCTGCTAATCATGTGCAGGAAGAAGAATGGGCATTTACTATTGTTTGCAGTTTGGACCCATTTTCTCATGAGCACTGCATGTCTGCAATAGACTCAGATGTTTAGTACTTTGACAATGGGGCAACCAAACATATTACCTTGCAGCGTAGTTTCTTCTCCTCACTCGAGCCTGCCCCTATAGGGAATACTGTTACATGTGCCAACAACTTCTCTTATCTTGTTATGGGAGTTGGTAAGATCATTTGGACTACTGTTGATGGTAGTTCTTTCACTTTGTCAGATGCCTTATTTGTGTCACGGATCAAGAAGAACGTGTTATGAGTTTCTGCATCAGCCAAGATTGGTTTGGTTGTGAAATTTATTGATGACAGGTGTATAGTTCATGATCTATCAAATGGCGATGTGATTATTGCTTCTAGTATTTTATGTCATGGGCTGTATAAGCTCATAGACTATGAAAGATTTGTAAATGATTTGGCATATGCAGTAAATGATTATTAGGCTATGCCAGATGCAAAGCTTTGGCATGCACGATTTGTTCATCTGAATTTTGCTAGTTTGCTATGTCTGCAGAAATTTGAAAAATGGTGTCCTCTTTGCCCAAACTTGAGGCACCTGGAAAACATGTTTGTGAAGTTGTATTTTGGGCAAAATGAAGCGTTCATCCTTTCCAAAAGATGGTTCAGTTCGGGCTACTCAGAAATTGCAGCTTGTACATAGTGATGTCTTTGGTCCTATGCAGACACCTTCTTTTGGGAATTATCTTTACTTCGTGACTTTCATCGATGATTTTTCTAGGCATGCATCGGTATATCCATTGAAGGCAAAGTCGGAAGTGTTCATGTGCTTCAAATAGTTTTTGGTTTGGGCTGAAAATCTGCCAGCATGTAAAATGGGCACCCTCTGTTCTGATCGAGGGGGGGAATATATGTCTTCTGATTTTAATGCATTTCTGGCTGAACGTGGGATAAAACACCAATGTATAGTGCCATATACACCTCAATAGAATGGAGTTGCTGAATGAAAGAACAGGTCATTCATGGAGATGGCGAGGTGTATGGTCAAAAGTTAGGCTCTACCACATAGTTTCTGGCTTGAGGCTGTCATGTGTACAACATATGTACTGAACAGGAGTCCCACTAGCGCTACAGTCTATCACACCATATGAGGCTTGGCATGATCGCAAGCCATCAGTTGCTCATCTGCGTGTTTTTAGTGGCATATGCATTAGTGCCTGAACAACATCGCAGAAAATTGGATGATAAAGTAGTAAAATGTATTTTTGTTGGGTATAGTTCTGAAAGTAAAGGCTATCGTCTGTATCATCCACAGACTAAACACATTCTGGTTAGCCGTGATGTTGTTTTTGTGGAAGATGCTATTCAGCCATTGCTTTCATGTACTAAGGAGACATCTATTAGCTCCAAAGACATGTATGATACTTTGCTACCTCTTTTCACAGGTGGACAATCTAGTGCGTCCTAATGAGGCAACTTCTCAGTCTTTGTAGGTTTCATGTGATGATGCAGATCATTGCATTTTTGATGTAGATTTACATGATGCACTTATTGATGAGAGAGCTTATATTGAGCAGGCAAAAACTATGCCAAAATGTTTGGTGTAGACCTTGTGTGACAGAAAAATAGATGCACCTCTGTCATATTGTACTCGATCAGGCTCTCATAGTGCCTCTTTTGCATCAGATTTCTATGCTATGGCTGCATCTAGTCTCTCTGATGAGAATGAGCCTGTTTCGTTTGATGAAGCATAAAATTCAAAAAATTGGATGGCTACTATGCAATTTGAACATGATGCAATAATGAAGAATGGTACTTGGTCTTTATGTGACTTCCCTCCTGGCAAGAAGGCCATTGGCACTAAGTGGGTATACAAGCTGAAGTGTAAACCTGATGGTACAGTTGACAGGTATAAGCGTAGGCTTGTTGCAAAGGGTTATGCGCAGGAAAGAGGCATTGGTTTTGATGAGACCTTTGCACCTACATGCCGTATGACTACTGTTCAGAGCATTTGTGCACTTGCAGCCCATCATGGTTGGAATGTACATCAATTGGACATTAAAACAACATTTCTGAATGGTGACTTGCATGAAGAAGTGTACGTTTTTCAATCCTGTGGCTCTGTGCAGAAAGGGCATGAAAACCAGGTGTGCAGGTTAAAGAAGGCATTATATGGTTTAAAGCAAGCACCACGTGCTTGGTATGAGAAGATACATGCCTATCTCATTGCACATGGTTTTGAGAATAGTCGAACTGAAACCACCTTATATGTTAAGCGTGCTAATGATGTGCTTCTAATCATTATTGTCTATGTTGATGACATGCTGCTCACTGGTCCTATTGAGATGCATATTGTTGATTTTAAGGTTGATTTGCATGCCTCATTTGAGATGTTTGATTTGGGGCATTTGCATCAGTATTTGGGCATTCAGTTTATGCAAGTTGCTGGTGGAATGGCTTTGTGTCAAACAAAATATATTGACACATTATTGCACCATTTTGGCCTTGAAGACTATAAGCCTATTGCCACTCCTATGGAGACAGGTTTATGATTGAGTCTTCATGATGCTGGAGATGCATTTGATGTTGTTCTCTTTCAGCAGGCTATTGGATGCCTGATTTACTTATGCATTACTCGGCCAGATATTCAGTTTGCTGTCTCACAGATGAGCAGGTTTATGCATTGCCTAGGAGTCAAGCATTGGCAGGTGGTTAAGCATATCTTTCGCTATTTGAGTGGTACTCGGCTACTTGGGTTGTTTTATCCCAAGGGGGGATCACTAGCGCCAGATTTGCATGCTTTTTTTAACTCTGATTGGGCTGGTTGCTATGACACTCGCGTGTCCACTAGTGGCTTTTGCTTCATGCTTGGTAGCTCATGTATATCTTGGTTGAGCAAGAAGCAGCCTACTGTGGCCACTTCCAATTGTGAGGCTGAGTATAGGGCAGCTTTCACAGCTACTGTTGAGTGTGTATGGCTCAGACGCCTTATGGATGATTTGGGTGTTGGTCAGACTTCTGCCACCACCATCTTCACTGACGGTCATACCACATTGGCAGTTGCAAGGAACCCTGTGTTCCATGCTCGCACTAAGCACATGGAGGTGCACTATCATTATGTCAGGGAGAGGTTCTCTGCTGGGGAGATCAGCTTGGCATATGTGCCCACGCAGGAGAACATTGCAGACCTTTTCACGAAGGCTCTACCTAGGGAGAAGTTTGAAGCTTTCCGCAAAGCTTTGGGCTTACTTCCTTTTTTGGAGTGATTTCCACATAGCTTGGCACTTCCTTATACATGAGTGCCAACTACTTGTTCATCGCATCACTCCCAGGGGGGATTATATTTAGGTAGTGATGTGTGTGAACACACTAGGACCACTAGGGCACTTTTTTCCCTCTTTAGGAGGGTTTTTTCCCTCGGCTTGTATATATGCCTATTGCCCTAATGGGATACTTATCTTTGTACATTCTCTAGTAATACATTCAGTATTGTCTGTTGTGCTCCAAGCTTCTTCTTCTTCCTTGTGCTGTTCGTGTGCTTCCGTAGATGTTTAACTCCAACACATACATCCTACCTCTCCCAGAGCATCCACATCTTTCGATAGTGCAGTAGCAGAAGCCTTTGCCACTTCTATTCCTCTCACCCTTTTCGCAGCTACACAACCTAGCCTACCTCCTCGAACATCCACCTTTCTATCTAGTCCATTTCTCCATCCATCCTTCCCTTCCTTCCCCACCCCTCCAAGAACCCTTTTTCCATTTCCACCCCCGTTGACTTTCTCCCCCCTCTCACCTCCCCAACCCACCGCATTTCCTCTTTCCTCTTTCCACTAAGTAGTACAAAAGACCCCCTCTGTAAATTATTCTACCACTTTTGTAAATCCTGTATTTACACCCATGCATGCACCCACTATCACTCCACTATTCACAGTCACGGCACTCGACACCACATCTAGTGACATGGATATATCACCCCCCCACAGCACCACCAATCACCTCACCTATTGCACCATCATATTTAGGAACCTCACTTTTTTCCACAATCACCACTGCATCCACACTCCCATCCCCATTTCTCATTCCCCTTGCATCGACACCCACACACACAACATCTACATTCACTACATCATTAATACTATCACCCACCATCGACACTGCATTCCATCAGATGTTCACATGCATGACTCAAGTATGAGATGAGTTTGCATCTCTTGGCACTAGTTACCAGACGCTGCAGCAGACAACACATGATTTACAGTCGAAGCTAAATTCATTATCAATAGAGAATGCCTCACTTAACACCCGCTACCAAGAGCTACCCCAAGCCTACCACAAACTAGAACTTGAAAGTGAACAAAAGACAAAAGATGGCATCACCGATATTGACAATTTGTTAAGAGTTCAAACTATTCGCAATGCAACGATTATGAGAAACATGGGACTACTCAGACGACACTTGGCAGCAGCTAAAGAAGAGAACCAACATCTACAGGAACAGAACAGAGAGAACTTAGAAGCTGCTCTAGATCAACCGGATGAGCCCTTGAGTCCCAGTCACTTCAGAGTTGTCCCCTCCGAATCCATGAAGATGTTATTGGAAGATCATGTCAGATTATTAGAGGAGTATGGTAGTATGAATGAGGAATACCAGAAGCTCAAAGAGCACAAGATATTGCAGTTATGAGCACCGGTACAACAAGCACCACTAGCTCCTGCGGCCACATCTCGTGAGATCATCGAGGAACTCACTCTTTAAGGGCCCAGGTAAGTACTCTCCAAACACAGATCGCAGCATATGAAGCACCCCCACGACCAGATTCCCCATCGGAACCACCAGCGGATGAAGAAAGAGTGACTATCCTGGTGGAGGATACTTTTGAAGAAGCATATGAACCCCAACCCATCCTAGGCAGACGTGTCACGATAGAAGGCCAGACAACTTTTGAGCTTCCTACTCCGGCATGGATGAAGACGGTTGAAGAACTTAGAAGAACCCACCCAGCATGTGTGGAAGCACAGTTACATGCAATGGCAAGGATTGAAGAACGAATTTTACAATCCCCATAGTTTTCTCACTTGGCCCCTTGTACATACATATCAGGGCATGAGCTACAATACAAACCATATTTTATGTTAATGGCAGAATATCAATTGGCCATAGAAAAAGAAACAGGCAAGAAACCCTCCAACGCAACCCTGTTTGAGCCTGAAGATTTGCCAACAGATGCACAAAGAGGAGAAATATATCAACCAACTTGGCGCCAAGATTTATTACAGGAATATCCCGAGATTATGAGCACATGGGCCAAGGCACCTCTGCACTTGAAGTACAACCCATGTTGGGGACCCATGCCATGTCGCCGCTCCTGGAAGGCATTTGCCATTAAAGTACAGAACAATTAGCAATGCCAGGATTGGCTCAATTACACGTACTTCACTCCACCCATCGGACCACCCACCGTAGGCTATATGATGGCAACCATTAGATGCTGGCTCCCTCGCTTATGACAAATGGATGATGTAGTAGTGCATATGACTGTCAAAATATTTGACATGATGCAGATGGTATTCAAAGTCCTCCATCGCGTCAAGGCATCACATGTGAACACCCTGGGTTTCGAGCATGGAAACCAAGATTTAGCATATGATATGAGTATGACACCATCACTCCGGGTGTGTTATGCCTAGCACTATCGAATCACTACTTACCGGTGTGCTATAAGCAGACCTTCGAAGAAATGTTCACTACAGGTTTTTGGGAGTATCACTCAGAGGTGTTCATAAGCAGGCCTACACATCTATTACAATCATTTGCCTATGAACAACTAGTGTACTCCACACATTACAGACTCCCGCCACCAGAGGAACCTCAACCCATCGATTTGGAGAAGCTTGAAGCTGATCTAGCAAGAGGTTATCCGTCTGTCAGAGCACACCCTTGCTTAGGACCTCCTACAAAATTATATCCAACAGACCCCACAACAAGGTTCTGTCGAGGACGACAGAAGCGAGAGGGAGGGGGGTGTTGGCAATAGCCAGAGACACAGTAGCCAGAGGCATAGACGACGTGGAAGCATGTAAAGACAGAGCACAACAAAGTAGGAGGGAGTCAGTCGAATGGTTTTTCAAACAAATATGTTTTAAAATACTTTTCAAAAACCTCCAATAGTGATTTTCATCACTCATGTACCATATGTAACATAGAGAAACCCCTTTTTGTAAACATATGCTCCATTTTGTGCAAGCCAAGGAGTCCTCGAGCTTGAGGAGCTTAGGTAGAACGAGCGTACCAATTTCAATTATTTTTAGACATCGTTTACCATTTCAAATAGCATCTAGAACCTATTTTTTAACTATGCCTGACACTAGATGTGAAACCGATCAAAACTAGTCTAGAATCTATAAAAAGAGCTAGAGGGCTCATTTTTTAGGTCATCTTGTATGAGTAGAGAGAGCTTAGAGCTATTTGGAGCTTGTAATTGATCTTGAGTAATAGAACCTATTTTCCTACCTTCCATTGTGTCTTGCTTGTCTCTTCTTTGTGTGTGTGTGTATGTGTGTGTGCATCTCTATGATTCTCACCTTCGCTCTCACTACATCTCACATTCACGATCTTCATATCACTCCTATCTCTTTTGCGGATTGACATTAAGGAGGTGGAGCTTCTTAACGTGATTCTCACCATTGTGCTAGAGCAACAGTGTGTATGCATGTGTATGTGTGTGTATGCATCATTATGTGTGTATGTGTCTATGTGTGTATGTGTGTGTGTATATGTGTGTCTATGTGTGTGTGTGTGTCTATGTGTATGTGTGTGTGTCCATGAGTGTGTATGTGTTTATGTGTGTGTATGTGTCTATGTGTTTGTATGTGTCTATGTGTGTATGTGTATGCATGTATGTATGCATATGTGTGTATGCATGTGTATGTGTGTGTATGCATCGTTATGTGTGTATGTGTCTATGTGTGTATGTGTGTATGTGTGTGTATATATGTGTGTGTATGTGTGTGTGTCTATGTGTATGTGTCGCTAGGCATCTATGAGTGTGTATGTGTTTATGTGTCTTTGTGTGTGTATGTGTCTATGTGTGTATGTGTATGCATGTATGTATGCATATGTGTGTATGTGTGTGTATGCATTATGTATGCATATGTGTGTATGCATTATGTATGTGTATGTATGCATGTGCATTATGTATGCATGTAAGTATGTATGTATGCATATGCATATGCATTATGTATGCATGTATGTGTATGTGTGTGTATGTCTCTCTATGTGTGTATGCATATATGTGTGTGTGTATATGTGTCTGTATGTGTGTATGCATCATTATGTGTGTATGTGTGTGTGTATATGTGTGTGTGTCTATGTGTATGTGTGTGTGTCTATGAGTGTGTATGTGTTTATGTGTGTGTATGTGTCTATGTGTGTATGTGTATGCATGTATGTATGTATGTATGGATATGTATGTGTATGCATGTGTATGTGTGTGTATGCACCATTATGTGTGTATGTGTGTGTGTATGTGTGTGTGTGTCTATGTGTATGTGTTGCTACGCATCTATTAGTGTGTATGTGTTTATGTGTGTGTATGTGTCTATGTGTGTGTATGTGTATGCATGTATGTATGCATTTGTGTGTGTATGTGTGTGTATGCATTATGTATGCATATGTGTGTGTATGCATTATGTATGTGTATGTATGCATGTGCATTATGTATGCATGTAAGTATGTATGTATGCATATGCACTATGTATGCATATGTATGCATGTATGTGTATGTGTGTGTATGTCTCTCTATGTGTGTGTATGTGTGTATGTGTGTGTATATGTGTGTATGCATGTGTATGTGTGTGAATGCATCATTATGTGTCTATGTGTCTATGTGTGTATGTGTGTGCATCTATGTGTATGTGTGTGTGTCTATGAGTGTGTATCTGTTTATGTGTGTGTATGTGTCTATGTGTGTGTATGTGTCTATGTGTGTGTGTCTATGTGTGTGTATGTGTGTATGTGTATGCATGTATGTATGCATATGTGTGTGTATGCATAATGTATGCATATGTTTGTGTATGCATTATGTATGTGTATGTATGCATGTGCATTATGTATGCATATGTGTGTGTATTCATGTAAGTATGTATGTATGCATATGTATATGCATTATGTATGCAAATGTATGCATGTATGTGTATGTGTGTGCATGTCTCTCTATGTGTGTGTGTATGCATATATGTGTGTATGTGTGTGTATGTGTGTGTGTGTATGTGTGTGTGTATGTGTGTGTATGTGTGTGTGTATATGTGTGTGCATGTGTATGCATTATGTATGTGTATGTCTGCATGTGCATTATGTATGCATTTGTGTGTGTATGCATATATGTGTGTGTGTGCATGTATATGTGTGTGTGTGTATGCATGTATATGTGTGTGTATGCAACATTTTGTGTGTATGTGTGTATATGTGTGTGTATGTGTGTGTGAGTCTATGTGTATGTGTGTGTGTGTCTATGTGTGTATATGTGTGTGTATGTATATGTATGTGTGTGTAAGCGTGTGTGTGTGTGTGCACATATCTGGCTTCAACGATGAGTGTCTCTCTCGCTCTCTCTCTCTCTCTCGCTCTCTATCTCTCTCTCTCTCTCTCTCTCTCTCTCTCTCTCTCTCTCTCTCTCTCTCTCTCTTGTTCTCTTGCTCTCGCATCCAAATCTCGGCACAAATGTGCCGAGAGAAATCGAAATGTTTTTTAACATTCCAGAGCATCGCTCTGGAACAATTGCTAAAAATGCTTCTTGGTTGTTGAAATTCACTATTCTATGCTTGAAAGTCAATTTGCACTGTTAAAAGTGTGTGCATGCCACGACACAAAAAACCAAAACTTAAGAAGGGGTTGAACTTGCTCTGATACCACTGTTGGGTGTGTGTAGAAGTGTGAGAGACACACGAGAATCACACACAAAGAGCACAAACACAACAAGACACATAGAGAAGACGATGGCTAGAATAGCTCTCTCTATTGACAATTAACTGAACTGAAGTGAGAGCTGAATAATATCCCTAAGTACAAAGTACCACCACATATGAGTGAATCATGTATGTGGTAACATGGGGAAAAAAATTCTAGCCAGCACTAGAGTAAAAAGTGCCCATGTATAGGGAAAAGGTTCACATCAAAGATACTCAAGGAACACATAAGTGTAACAATTTCATCCTTCAGTCGGTGAATGAGATTGGGGCTTGTAGAAGGTTTATTAAATATACTAGCATTCTCTTTGGAAATGCTAACTCTAGAGTGGCTCTCTGACTCCTTTCAGCTTTGTAGGTCTATTAGACAAGGGTATCCCATTACTCCACTCTTGTTTGCCATTACTAGTGACTCTTTAGGTTGGTTAGTGAGAGATTGTATGGAGCAAGGTACTATTAAAGGTCTTGTGATCCTTGGTGCTTCTTCTTAACTTGGCCTTCAGATGTTTGCAGATGACAATAACATGATTACTTCGGTTGATAACTTGTCCACTGAGAATTTTATGCATTGTCTTCAGTTGTTTTGTCTTACTAGTGGTTGTGTGGTTAATCACAATAAAACAGGTCTTTATGCTTCTAACAATGTTCTTCCTGCTTGTGTCTTGAATAAAAACTATGACATTATTAAAGAAGGTGTTGTTTTCAAGCTTCTAGGCATTCCCATGGACTTTGATGTGTCTTTTGGGCAGAGATGGAGCTGGATCTTTCACAAATATAGAAATAAAGTCTTTCATTGTATGTCTCTTCAACAAAGTATCTCTCAAAGAGTGTTTGTTTTAAAGCATTATATTCTTCCAGTCCTAAGCTACTTTTTTGCTTGTTGGATGCCAACTAAAAAACAAATATCACAAGTCATTGCTCTTTTGAGGAGATTTTTGTGGGGTGGGTCTCAAATTAGTAGTAAGGTTCAAATGGCAGCTAAGTGGATATTAAGGGCCACTTCTTCTGATGATTTTTGGCTTTTCTCATCAAGAGGAATATTAGGGATTTTTATATTATAGGATTCAAGAGTTGGACCAATATCAATATGTGGGATCTTATTGTTTCTCCTGTTCATTTTATCCCCAAGGGAAGCAAACTGGTATGCTCTTTTTGGAATGCTTGGATGTGAGTTAAGAACGTTTACAAACTCCCTATTTGTTTTGAAAATAATGTTTCTTTCCTCCTTTAGAGCTCAATTTGGTTTGGATGGTTTTTTGACACTAATCCTCTTAACTTAACCATCATAATGAACAAGTGCAAGAAGGTTGGCTATGATTCTTGGAGTTCTCTCTACCTCAGCAAACAAGTAGTGGATGTAAATGTTATTCATGAGACAAATGGCTTGTCCCATTTATGCAAATAGTTGCTACTGGACAAGAGATGTTGGCTACTGGAAAAAATGAACAGATACAAATATCACAAGCGGATTGGGCTGGAGGACATAGCTACAGATATGTGGAGGAACTTCAAAACTTTTGCCCTCTTAGTTAAGGTTGTTCTCAACAAGCTCGATGCTAAGTGGAAACTTCAATGGAATATTCACCAGTGGAAGTAGAGATTTAGAGCTCGCTAGGCTTTTGCTTCTACATCCAAACAAGCTCATCTACTTTGGCTCATCTTGCATCAAGGTCTGTGGAATGGTAGCAGGGCAATGAAGTTTAGTATCAGTGTAGGAAAATGCTCTTTTTGTGGTCAACTTGAGGACCTCCCTCATATGTTCATCAAGTGTCTTAATGCCCAGAGATTCTGGAGACTGTTGAATTTATACTACTTAGTTAATTCTCTCCCTCCTCTTGGCTATAGGGAAATTGTCCTGGGTGTTAGTAACAAGCTGGACATTGCTCTTTTGCAGATCCTGAGAGCTCATATTGTCTGGTACATATGGAAGAGTAGGAATCAACACCTATTCTCCAAGGCTCCTAAAGACTACCTTTTTTCTTGTATACATGGCATTAAGAGTATTATCAATTGTAAAAATTTGGTAAAAGATACCCACACTAGAAACTTCAATCCCTTTGCTGTTTTAAAAGGGATGAGATCTAATAGATGGAAAGACTCTCTGATGACCATGTATTCCCCTGATAGACTGTCCTTGATTCAATTCTTGGAAATTATCATATGACATCTTAGATGTGTAGGATTCTAGTGTAATTTCTTTTTTCTTGCACTTTTATTAAACTTCTTATTCTGTAAAAAAAATGATGGTTAAATTAATGGAGAAAAGTATACTTGCTTCCCCCAATAGCCGCCATTCAAGCAAACATTTGATTCATAGTCATGATTATATTGCTTTTCATTTTATACATCATTGTTATAGTTCAATCAATGCCTGCCCCACCTCGCAAACCTTTTTTCTATGTGAGTAATAGTAAATTATGATTAAATTAATAGAGGAAAGTATAATTGCACCCTCCAAGTCAAGCAAACGTTTATATGTCATTATAATATTGCTTTTCATTATATTTATTAAAACGAAGTTCTACAATAGCTTACTCTCTGAAACTTTAATTAATAGAGAGAACAATTGCTCTTCATTGCTCTTCATTTTATATGCCATTGCTCTTCATTTTATATGTCATTGTTATAGTTCAGTCAATGCTTGCCCCACTTTGCAATGTTTTTTGTTTTTTGCTCAAAAGTAAATGGTGATTAAATGAATGGAGGAAAGTATACTTTCACCCCCGATAATGAAGCAAAAGTTTGATTCATAGTCAGTATTATATTTTTATATTTTTTTTTCATTTTATTAGTCATTGTTACAGTTCATTGAATGCTTACCCCACCTTGCAATTCCTTTTTTCTTTAAGCAATAGTAAATGATGATTAAATTAATAGTGGAGTTCCATAGGTGGGTTGGTTTCATACTAGCCTTTTGAGGCGGACATCATGTGCTAAATCCTTATGCTCGATTAAATTAGTTCTAACCAGTTGTAATTTTGTTTAACCCCTGCTTTATTGGATACGAGGGATACCATAGGTATTATGCCCATTCACGAGTAAAACCAGAAGAAGTAGATGCCATCTAGCAATCTTTTTTTTCTTTGAGCAACAGTAAATGATGATTAAAATGATTAAATTGATAGAGGAAAGTACAGTTTATCAATATTATATTAATGCTCGTCATTTTGTACGTGATTGTTATAGTTCAGTCAATCCCTACTCCATTTCATTATATATATATATATATATATATATATATATATATATATATATATATATATATATATATATACTCCATTTCATTATATATATATATATATATATATATATATATATATATATATAGAGTAAATGTTGATTAAAAGAATAGAGGAGATCACTACAAACTATATAAGTGCAGGAACCCACCTCGCAATTTGAAAGACCCTCGGGCCCCGTTTCAAGAAAAGGAAAGGAAAAAAAAATGACTTTTTAGTACATTATAAGCGCGACTCTGCCAGTCTCTTGGCGACTCTCTTGGGCCTGTCACTGAGCATAAAAAATCTTCCAAGACATTGTGCACTTTGTTTGCTTCATAATAATGTTGCGCACCCCCGATAGTCAAGATTCATATTCAATATCAAATTGCTCTTTTTTTTTAAATGGAGGTTCGGTCGAGACCTACTCCTTTAAGTTTTAACTTTGAAATTGCAATTGTACAAGGAAGGGCATAGCACTCATGCGATCCTTCTTATCTCACAAGAACAAAGGTTTACATAGTTGAGTTAAACTGCGGTCACATCTATCGCGAGGCAAAACAAATGGTGGTACATATAAGAGACATGTTTATCTTGGAAAGTTATACCTTGCTTTTTTTTTTATGACATTGTCCCCCGGACTTTAACTTTGAAATTGCAACTGTACAAGGAAGGGCATAGTACCCATGGGACCCCCCTTATCAGACCTTTAATGTAATTTTTGAAGGTCTAATAAATTTTACGACTTTATTTTAGAGTGCAAAATGGGTGATACGGCCGTCAAAAATCAACATTGTGTGCCAGTCTCTTGATCTCTTGGGCTACCCAAATGGCCAGATCTTGAACATGGGTATCCTTTGATATGCAAATGCCCCTCTGATGCCCATTTTGGGCATCAAATTTAAACATTAGCTTAGTCTCTAACCATTACATATAAAATGAAGACCATTATGATATTTACTATGGACTACAACCAAAACAATGGCGAGTTTAGCCTAAAATATAAAAACGAAATGCATAATGTCTTAGAAGAGTCAAGAATCAACTTTTCGCATGCTCACTGAAATTATCGATTTTTTTGCATGCTCATTGAACTTATAGATTTTTCTATGTGTGACATTATAAGAATGGATGACTAGTTCTATGAAGCTAGCATCTTTCTTAAACACTCCCCGTTTCTATTGAATCAAAGAGTGCCAAGGTATTATTTGAAACATATTTTTGGCATCAAAATGCTAGTAAACTTTTTTCTTTTGAGTGTACAATGAATGGACTTTTTTCTTTTGAGAATACAATGAATTGGAAAGACGCACACACCCAACCTCGTGAGGTAGAGGCACCCATTTTGGGGAGCTTCATGAACACCCATTTTTGGGAGCTCACGGATATGTCCAGTCAGGATTTGAACTCAAGACTTCCTCCCAGAGATTCAAAGCATCAAACACTTGGCAATGCAGGCTTGGACCAATGCCACTAAACGTTGCAACTTGAACTGCTTTGTGAAAGGTTGCAACCTTAAAAAATGATTTTTTTTTTAACAACATAAATTATAGAAAATCATCTACTGTGTCTTGATTTCAATAATGAATCTATGCATATGGATCTCTGGCATTTGTGTTCTTTTAGAGAGCGTAACATGATGTTTCCGAGTTACAATCTCATCATTGTTTCTCATGAATTTCTATATATTCACTCCCGATCTCTGGTGGTTCTTGCTATGGAGGGAGTGTCTTGCATAGGAGTATCACTACCTATTTGTGCCATCGTTGTAACCTTGCCACAATGTAATTAAAGGTGAAAGCACAATTTGATATGTCCCAAGAGCATAGTCCTCATGTTACTTAAAGATGGGATGCAAAAGTAACATGGCCATGCTTCTAGACTAGAAGAGAGGTATTAGTCCCCTTCTTTCTATCACTTGAATACAAAGTAGGAGTGTTCTCTTTTTAGGGTGTCAATCAATGAAGTTAAATGCATAAACAAGCACAATTATAATTTTTCTTTTAACTCCTAAGCCTAAATGCAGATGTCTAACACTTAAAGGGATCTCATTAGAGGATTCCACACTTAAAGGAATCTCATTAGAGGATTCCACAAAGAAAATATTGTCCAAAAACACAAAAACTCCATAAAATCATTAGAATCATCTTTTAGGACATGTAAAACTGCATTGGGCTTTTAATATGGCATATTTTCTTACCGAAAGAGAAATAAGATATATTGATCTACCTAATAGCTTTCTTCTAATGAACAAGATCTTCTCGTTTTAAGATAGTAATATAGAGTTGAGAGAGGTAAGTAAACATGTATCAAGCATGCTGCATGGCCTAATTATATATATATTTTTCCCATTATTTCTAATCGTTAATGCAGATGTCCAAATCTTTGAGGGTTCGCATTAGAGGTTTCCACATAGAACCAATGGTCCACTCAATACCCTATTAGAAAAGATGAGATGCCCTAGAGTCCAATGATGGGAGGACATGCATTTTCAAAGTGCAGTATAGATTATGTACATACAGTGAGTTGAAGTGAGAATTCACCAAAGGGTAAAGGACAATAGGGACATGATTCCTAACTACTTGTTCCTTGGATAGCTTGTAAAACGAGATTAGTAACAAGTTAAAGATTGTTAAAATCAGAATGATTAGTGAGACGCCACACCTTGCAAAAGATGGTAGTGTCATTTTAAGCCACTTGTAGGAAGAGTGTGTGGAGTGATACTTTGAATCTTGATAGGAAAATCAATGCTTCAAACTTCTTGCATGCAAAGTCTTGGGATTCCCCTCTCTCCCCCTTGTGCTTGACAAATCTCTATATAATGAAGGGTATCTCTTATGCAAAAGCCACAAAGAATCAAACGTGGAGGGTCATCAAATGTAGAACAATAGTCGACCTTTCATGGGGTACATTTTCTTACCTATATAAATTTCATGGGATACATTTTCTTGCCTATATAAATATCAGAGATATTTATATAGGTATTTATACATATTTTGTATGACATGTAAAAGATAAATATCATATATATTTATACATCTTTTATATAACACTGATAATTTGTATGTCTCTTCAATGTATGTATGCACAAGACAAAGAAAGAATGCCTACATGCATACAAAGGAAGAATGCCTACATGTGGACAATGCTAACTACACCTTTCATGTGATCTCAAAAGTTTCATGATTGACCAAGAACACCCTCGTTTTGTTTTTTAAGTGAGACAAGCAAAGTGTATGTTTACGAAATTTCTTTTTGGCTATCTGCCCCTTCGAATGATTAGAATAGCAATGAGAGCCAATGGTAATTGTAAAGATAAACACCATCTTTAATTAATTGATAATGGTAATAAACCGATCTAGATTGTTTTAATAAGATAGTATTCGATCAAAAACCTCTTTGATTCAAAGACTGTCCATCCGAAAAAACAAAGGAACGAAATTTTATTTAAAGGATCAAGACATTCCAAATTTTATAGGATAATCTGTTAAAAATGTATTATTTGATTGAATTGCTACAACATAGCCTATGTGCGTCCATGTGGCTCTTGGCATCATGGTTGCGCTTTCCGTAACAATTTTCCTACGTATTAAGGAGGGTAGTAGCGAGGTTTTTCTAATGCATTGAAATTTTGGGTTCTGTTTGGTGATGTAAGTGGAAAACATAGATAGTTTATGATTTACCTCCATAGGTGTGCTAGTTGGTTTGCAGTCCATCATTCCAAATGTCTTGAGAATTTCTTTGGCATATTTTTGTTGTGAGATGAAAATGCCATCCTTTCTTTTCCATACTTCAATTCCTAGATAAAAATGGAGTAGACCTAAGTTTGTCATTTCAAACTTTGTTCCCAAGCTTATCCGAGTTTGATTGATGAGTTCCTAATAATCTCTTGTAATGATCAAATCATCTACATATACAATGACAACAACTATCTTGTTATACCTTTTCGTTACATACAAGTTAGCATCAGAAGTACTTCTTTCAAAACCCATATTTTTGAAAAAATTATCTATCTATTGGTACCAAGTCTGTGGTGCTTGCTTAAGTCTATACAAAGCTTTCTTCAACCTACAAACTTTATTTTCTGAATTGGGCACCTCAAAACTTGGTGGTTGAGATACGTATACCTCCTCCTTGAGGTGATCATTCAAAAATGCAGATTTGACATCCATCTGAAAAATAGGCTAGGCCTTTTGTGCAGCTACTGCAAGTATTGTTCGAATAGTTGTCATGTGTGCCATTGGTGCAAAAGTTTCTTGAACATCAAATCCTTTGATTTGTGAAAAACCCTGTGCAACTAATCTTGCCTTATACTTTTCTAATGTGCCATCTGCTTTATACGTCCAAATCCATTTAGTACCTATTACCTTATTCTTTGGCGGCAGGTCGACTAGATCCCGTGTATCATTTTTAAGTATACTATCATACTCAGAGTCCATTGCCGCTCTCCAACCTGGATCATCAAGGGCTTCTTCAATGGTGATAGTTTCCTTTATTGAGCCCATGATATATACAATTAGAGCCATGTTAACAATGTGTTCTGAGGCTCTTCTTTGCTCCTCTATTCTCTTTGAACTTCGTAATCCATCCGAGGATGATTCTGGTACATCTAAGTGCAGATTGCTGCAATCATCAAAGAGTTGTTGTGGCTTCAATAGTGGCTTACGTTGTGCAGCTACAACTGGTTGGCTTTTTACTAAGGAAATTTCACCATCAAATGTTTCCTCCTCCTCAACTTTAACCTATCTTTTGATAGTCACAAGGTGAGATATTTCTTCGTTTGATGAGAAAGTAGATTTACCTTTATCTTCTACTTAGTGTGGTTGTTCATCAAACACCACATCTCGACTAACAAAAATCTTCCTTGCCTTAGGATCCCACAGCCTGTATGCTTTAGACTCTTCACTATATCTTAGGAAGACACACTTTTTTCTTTTTGAATCCAACTTTGATCTTGTTGAATCAGGAATATGTGCATAACAGAAACAACCAAAAATTCTTGCAAAACTGAAGGCTTTTTACCAGAATATGATTCTTGAGGGGTCATTCCCTTCAGTGCTTTTGTGTAGCTTCGATTATGGATGTATACTGCTGTATTGATTGCTTCTGCCAAGAATGAATCAAGCATGTCTTGAGCCTTTAACATACAACGAGCCATTTCAACTAGTGTCCTATTCCTATGCTCAACAACACCATTTTGTTGAGGTGTATGAGTTGTGGTAAGTTGCCTTTTCACACCATGCTCTTTACAATAATTATTGAATTCTGTTGACAAAATTTCACCTCCTCTATCTATTTTGAATTGCTTCAATTTCTTTCCTCATTCATTTTCCACATATGCATGCCACGTTTTAATTTTTTCAAAAGCATCAGCCTTCTCTCGAATGAAATAAACCCACATCTTTCTACTATAATCGTCGACTACTAGCAAAAAATAGAAAGATCTTCCTAAAGCAGGTGTAGACATTTTACCATAGAGATCAGCATGTACCAACTCTAGATGAGCTTGAGATTGATTGATGGTCTCTTGTGGAAATGCCTTTTGTTATTGTTTGCCCATCATGCAAGCTTCACAAGGTTCTCGCAACTCTGAAAATGTAGGAAAATGAGCAATCGTCCCTATTCTTTGCATCTCCTTCCAAACTAAAAATCTGACATTCCCAAATCATTGGTTCCATAGCCTGCTTACATCTTTACCTTGTGTAGCAGTTAAGGCACTTAACTCATACAAGTTATCATGTCTTATGCCTTTTCCTACTACATTACCTAATGAGTACATGATTTCTACACCACTCTTATTGAAGTGAACTTCGAGTACATGATCTGTTATTAAAAAATTGACAAAAAGTTTCTTCTAAGTGTAGGTACATAGAGAAAATCGGATAACTTTTTCTCAACACCTGGAGAAGTGATAAAAGAGGTGGTTTTAGTTCCTTTAGCTAGACACTTGGAGTCATTTCCCACCACTACATTGATGGATTCCCGTAGAGGCACTAGGTAACTATGCCAACCCCTTTTTACTCATCATATGGCGAGAAGCTCCACTATCTAAAATCCATGGTTCATCAACACAAGCTTGAGCGGATGAGCATACCTCTTCAATAGCTACCAGTAGTTCTAGCTCTATGTTTTTTGCAGACTCTTTGTTCTTCCAAGATGATTTTACAGTCCCATTTCATTCATCAGCTTGCTTCTTTCTGCAATCCTTGATGGCATGTCCTTTCTTTTCACAATAGAAGCAACTTCCTGTGAACTTTTTCTTCTTTGGTTTCTTCTTTGATCCATCAGAAGAGCCTTTTACTTTTGCATTGGTTGAGAATGCAACATCATTGGTACTCTGCCGATTCTTCAATCACATCTCCTCTTCTAAAAGAATAGCACAAAACTCTTCAAATGTAAGGGGAGTTGGTCTTACCTGAGTGTTAGGATTGTGACTAATCCATCATACTTTGTTGGAAGAATATGTACACATCTTTGAGCCGACTCTTCTAGTGTTATAACAAACCAACTGTAGCCAATTGATCTTGAAAATGTTTTATCCGTTTGATAAAATCTTCAGCCTTTTCATAATCAGAATGCTTTTCATTTGCCAACTGATTTTCTGAATTATGTACCCTAGTGTGGTTCTTTCTCTCATATTGATGATCCAATATGCTCCAAACCTCATGTGCTTTAGTAGTATGTTGAACTAAAGTAAGCACAAAATCACTTACACTAGTGACAATTGCACATAATGCATCAGCATTCCACCTCTTCCAAGCTCGTAGAAGATCTAGATGTGGCTGAATCATCAATCTTGAATTTGTTGGATCTTCAACTAGTATAGGCTCCACATCGAATCACATAGGTCCCATGACATTGTCAAGTAATTCATAAGAGTCCAAAATTGTAGAAATTTTGAACTTCTAGAGTGTATAATTGGTTCCATCCAGCTTCCCTTCAGTGAATGCAGGTCCATGAATTCAAATAGGTGCAGCATTAACATTAGCTCGAGCACCAAGAACATTTTTTGAGGATGAAGTGATCATGTAATCACTCTAATGATCTACTAATATTCTCGTTTGCTATTAGGTTGAAATAGTGATACTTCTCAAGCTATTCGAACCTTAAGGATCTGATATCATGTAAGACAATAGTTACGCAATATAACAGAGGAGTAGTAGTAGAGAAGATAATAGATTTAAGAGGATCTCAATAATTTTCTACTTATAGGAAGTACAAAGATGATGGCATTATCCACCTGTGTGCTCTCAAGGTAGAGCTTAAATGGTGATCTAGACAACTCCAGATAGGTAGATACAAGGTAGAGGTACGCTGGCTCGATTCGATATCTCAGGTAGTGCAAAATTCATGTATATATAGGATAACGGGCAACCTTCCATGGATGGCTATACATGGGCGATAGAGTGTGGGTGACCACCGCGTGCGTAGTTGCCATACACAGCTTAGGTCGGTTAAACTAACCTAACAAATATAAATGATTTTTTGACTTTGAGAGGGACCCCACAATTGGGGACCTTGGTAACTCCCTTTCCTTACAAAACCTTACATGGTCCAATATGACCTTCATCCACCATGCAATTTGGGATTCCCATCAATTGGGTAATGCACACTTGGCTTCTCCTCATAATGGGGGCCTTTAAAAATGTGCATACAATCATGAGGGGTAGACATTGATCATATACTAACAATATGGTCATGACATCCACAATAATAAGCATAATCCATTATCTTTTTGATGCTTTCTTTCGCATGGTGTGTCTCCTCACCTTGATATTATCCAATTCATTGGCTCTTGTTAAGATTCTTTAGATTATTCATCAATGCTGAGCTATGGAAATCTCTCATAAATCTAAGATGAACTCGAGATGGTTTCTTGAGTGTCCATGACATCATCTCCCCCTCACATGATGAGTTCCATAATGAGAAGTTCCGTTTTCTAGCTTGAGCTTCATTAAGTCTTTTCACAAGATATATCCTTCAAGTTTCTATTCGTTCATTGTGATGTTTCCATGATATTTAATGGAGGAACTTGAGTAAGTGCACCTCCTTGATTGAATCTCAACTTCTTCTTTTCTTTTACCTTCTTGTCATCTTATTAGTGTGTATGCTTCATATCATTTGTAATGATTTTTTGGTCTTCAAAGATTCTTGATTTCGATTCTTGAGGAATGGTGCCTTAATTATTGAACACTTCTAGCTCTTCGAGTTGGATTTCTTTGAATAATTGATTCTCACATTGAAGTGCTTGATTAATAACATTATCAAAGGTATTTTCTTGAGACATGGATATCAAGAAATACGTCACTTTATCTTTGAGGCCACTATGAAACTGATGAATTAGGCAGTCTTCTTGATATGTAGTTCCACAAAATAATATCTTGAAATTTGAAGCATAGTTTGAGAGTGATTGATCACCTTGTCCTAACAATCTTTTCAGCTCTTGGACATGTCCTATCAAATCCTTTGTAGTAGATTGGATCTCCTTGCATATGGAATCCATGATGCTAGGACTTGATGAAGCTGTCTTGAATTACAAGAACTCCCTTGAGGAAATGAACTAGGTAAAATAATACCTCGATAGCATCTCATACACCAAGAATAACGGGGGCATAGAAACATCCCTGATTGAGAAAAAAAAGTAGGCATCATCACTTATGTGACGTTTCTTACGAAAGCATCGCATAAGGGATGTAATGGAAAACAAACCAAAAAACAAAATCAGGGTTGTTGCATATATGATGCTTAGTGTCACTTATGCAGCACTCATGCCAACATCGCTAGAAGCATCAAAGCCTAGTGATGTTGTTGCATCGCAAAAGTGATGGTCAAAGAGTTCAAAAAAAAATTAGCCTTTCTCGACACATTTGTGTCAGGATTGAGCGAAGAGACAGAAGAGCGAAGAGCAACCCTAAGAAAGTGAGTCAAGAGGTAGTTACACACGCATAAATACACATACATGCACACATATGCATACACACACATGCACATACATACACACATATGCATACACACATACATATATACATATACACATATACACATATACACACACGCATACACATACATACGCACATATACATACACACATATACACACACATACATACACACATATACACAAACATACACACATATATACACACATATATACACACATATACACATATACACACACATATCTAAACACATACACATATACATATATACACACACATGTACACACACATGTACACACACATACATACACACATATACACACTTATACATACACACATACACATATATACACATGTGCACACACATATACATATATATACACGTACACACACATACATAAAAACATATACACACACATACATACACACATATACACACACATATACATACGTATATACACATATATACAGATATACACAGATATACACACACATACATATATAGACATATACACACATACACACATATACACACACATACATACAAACATATACACACTCATACATACACACATATACACACACATACATACACACATATACACACACATACATACACACATAAACACATATACACACACATACATAAAAACATATACACACATATATATACACACACATATACACATAAACATATTCACACACACACACATATACATACATATATACACATAGACACACACACACACACATACATAGACACATATACACACATAGCTATACACACATATGCATACACACACATACACATACACATATAGATACTTGCACAAACACATACATACACATTGACACACACATATACACTCAAATGCATACATACACATGCATACACACATATGCTTAAACACACATACATACACACACATGCACATACATAGACACACATGCATACAAACACATACATACACACATATGCACATATGCACACACACATATACATATACATACACACACAAAGAGACACACATAGAGAGACACACATACACCATATACACATGCATACACAAACATACACACATATACACATATAAAAACACACTATACATACATATGCATACATACACATACACATGTATACATATGCATACATACATACATACATACATACATACATGTATACACACACATATGCATGTATCCACAACTATACATACACACACATATAGACACTATACATAGTATACATACACACACATACACATACTATACATACATGTGTATACACACACATACACACATGTATACATACACACACATAAATACATAGACCCACATATACATACACACACATAGAGACACACAAATACACATACACACTCATAGAGACACACACATAGACTTACACACCCACATATACATCTGCATAGATAATGTACATGCATATGAATACATACATACATACATGCATACACATATACACACCCACATACACATATACACACATACATACACTCACATACACACACATATACATACATATACATACACCTATATACACACACATACACATACATATACACTCATATATGCATACACACACATAAACATACATATACACATACACATACACATATAGATACTTGCACATGCACACATATACATACATACACATATAGATACACCCACATTACACATACAGAGATACACACATACACATACACACACATAGAGAGACACACATAGAGACACACACATAAACATGCATACAAACAAATGCACACACATACATATATAAAATCACACATACACTCACTACATATACATATGCATACACATACATACACATGTATACATACACATATACACAGACATACATACGTATACACATGTATACATACACACACCATATACATACATATGCATACAAACAAATACACACACATACACATACACATATAGATACTTGCACATACACAAATATACATACATACACATATAGATACACCCACATTACAGACACAAAGATACACACATACACATACACATACACATACACATACACACACACATAGACACACACATACACACATGCATACACACAAATGTACACACCTATACACTCACTACACATACATATGCATACACACACAAACACATGTATACACACACATACATACGTATACACATGTATACATACACACATACACACTATACATACATATGCATACACACACATACACATACATACACATACACATATAGATACTTGCACATACACACATATACATACACGATATTACACACACATAAAGACATACACATACACATACACACACACACATAGAGATGCACACATACACACACATACACAC